>CM056097.1:3310631-4014810 GCA_002259235.3 Caenorhabditis latens | reverse complement strand
TTGAAAGATATTCATTCAAACTAAAAAGAACCTTATAAAGCTCAAAATTCTCTATAAGTATCATGAAAGTTCTTTACGACATCGTTCGATACAAATTATTTACAGCAATTAAAGCGTCGCAAGGCTACTCTCCCATAGAATTGGACCAAAATCGAGAATATCTCTTATAACTTTTTCGTGTTGAAAGATATTCATTCAAACTAAAAAGAACCTTATAAAGCTCAAAATTCTCTATAAGTATCATGAAAGTTCTTTACGACATCGTTCGATACAAATTATTTACAGCAATTAAAGCGTCGCAAGGCTACTCTCCCATAGAATTGGACCAAAATCGAGAATATCTCTTATAACTTTTTCGTGTTGAAAGATATTCATTCAAACTAAAAAGAACCTTATAAAGCTCAAAATTCTCTATAAGTATCATGAAAGTTCTTTACGACATCGTTCGATACAAATTATTTACAGCAATTAAAGCGTCGCAAGGCTACTCTCCCATAGAATTGGACCAAAATCGAGAATATCTCTTATAACTTTTTCGTGTTGAAAGATATTCATTCAAACTAAAAAGAACCTTATAAAGCTCAAAATTCTCTATAAGTATCATGAAAGTTCTTTACGACATCGTTCGATACAAATTATTTACAGCAATTAAAGCGTCGCAAGGCTACTCTCCCATAGAATTGGACCAAAATCGAGAATATCTCTTATAACTTTTTCGTGTTGAAAGATATTCATTCAAACTAAAAAGAACCTTATAAAGCTCAAAATTCTCTATAAGTATCATGAAAGTTCTTTACGACATCGTTCGATACAAATTATTTACAGCAATTAAAGCGTCGCAAGGCTACTCTCCCATAGAATTGGACCAAAATCGAGAATATCTCTTATAACTTTTTCGTGTTGAAAGATATTCATTCAAACTAAAAAGAACCTTATAAAGCTCAAAATTCTCTATAAGTATCATGAAAGTTCTTTACGACATCGTTCGATACAAATTATTTACAGCAATTAAAGCGTCGCAAGGCTACTCTCCCATAGAATTGGACCAAAATCGAGAATATCTCTTATAACTTTTTCGTGTTGAAAGATATTCATTCAAACTAAAAAGAACCTTATAAAGCTCAAAATTCTCTATAAGTATCATGAAAGTTCTTTACGACATCGTTCGATACAAATTATTTACAGCAATTAAAGCGTCGCAAGGCTACTCTCCCATAGAATTGGACCAAAATCGAGAATATCTCTTATAACTTTTTCGTGTTGAAAGATATTCATTCAAACTAAAAAGAACCTTATAAAGCTCAAAATTCTCTATAAGTATCATGAAAGTTCTTTACGACATCGTTCGATACAAATTATTTACAGCAATTAAAGCGTCGCAAGGCTACTCTCCCATAGAATTGGACCAAAATCGAGAATATCTCTTATAACTTTTTCGTGTTGAAAGATATTCATTCAAACTAAAAAGAACCTTATAAAGCTCAAAATTCTCTATAAGTATCATGAAAGTTCTTTACGACATCGTTCGATACAAATTATTTACAGCAATTAAAGCGTCGCAAGGCTACTCTCCCATAGAATTGGACCAAAATCGAGAATATCTCTTATAACTTTTTCGTGTTGAAAGATATTCATTCAAACTAAAAAGAACCTTATAAAGCTCAAAATTCTCTATAAGTATCATGAAAGTTCTTTACGACATCGTTCGATACAAATTATTTACAGCAATTAAAGCGTCGCAAGGCTACTCTCCCATAGAATTGGACCAAAATCGAGAATATCTCTTATAACTTTTTCGTGTTGAAAGATATTCATTCAAACTAAAAAGAACCTTATAAAGCTCAAAATTCTCTATAAGTATCATGAAAGTTCTTTACGACATCGTTCGATACAAATTATTTACAGCAATTAAAGCGTCGCAAGGCTACTCTCCCATAGAATTGGACCAAAATCGAGAATATCTCTTATAACTTTTTCGTGTTGAAAGATATTCATTCAAACTAAAAAGAACCTTATAAAGCTCAAAATTCTCTATAAGTATCATGAAAGTTCTTTACGACATCGTTCGATACAAATTATTTACAGCAATTAAAGCGTCGCAAGGCTACTCTCCCATAGAATTGGACCAAAATCGAGAATATCTCTTATAACTTTTTCGTGTTGAAAGATATTCATTCAAACTAAAAAGAACCTTATAAAGCTCAAAATTCTCTATAAGTATCATGAAAGTTCTTTACGACATCGTTCGATACAAATTATTTACAGCAATTAAAGCGTCGCAAGGCTACTCTCCCATAGAATTGGACCAAAATCGAGAATATCTCTTATAACTTTTTCGTGTTGAAAGATATTCATTCAAACTAAAAAGAACCTTATAAAGCTCAAAATTCTCTATAAGTATCATGAAAGTTCTTTACGACATCGTTCGATACAAATTATTTACAGCAATTAAAGCGTCGCAAGGCTACTCTCCCATAGAATTGGACCAAAATCGAGAATATCTCTTATAACTTTTTCGTGTTGAAAGATATTCATTCAAACTAAAAAGAACCTTATAAAGCTCAAAATTCTCTATAAGTATCATGAAAGTTCTTTACGACATCGTTCGATACAAATTATTTACAGCAATTAAAGCGTCGCAAGGCTACTCTCCCATAGAATTGGACCAAAATCGAGAATATCTCTTATAACTTTTTCGTGTTGAAAGATATTCATTCAAACTAAAAAGAACCTTATAAAGCTCAAAATTCTCTATAAGTATCATGAAAGTTCTTTACGACATCGTTCGATACAAATTATTTACAGCAATTAAAGCGTCGCAAGGCTACTCTCCCATAGAATTGGACCAAAATCGAGAATATCTCTTATAACTTTTTCGTGTTGAAAGATATTCATTCAAACTAAAAAGAACCTTATAAAGCTCAAAATTCTCTATAAGTATCATGAAAGTTCTTTACGACATCGTTCGATACAAATTATTTACAGCAATTAAAGCGTCGCAAGGCTACTCTCCCATAGAATTGGACCAAAATCGAGAATATCTCTTATAACTTTTTCGTGTTGAAAGATATTCATTCAAACTAAAAAGAACCTTATAAAGCTCAAAATTCTCTATAAGTATCATGAAAGTTCTTTACGACATCGTTCGATACAAATTATTTACAGCAATTAAAGCGTCGCAAGGCTACTCTCCCATAGAATTGGACCAAAATCGAGAATATCTCTTATAACTTTTTCGTGTTGAAAGATATTCATTCAAACTAAAAAGAACCTTATAAAGCTCAAAATTCTCTATAAGTATCATGAAAGTTCTTTACGACATCGTTCGATACAAATTATTTACAGCAATTAAAGCGTCGCAAGGCTACTCTCCCATAGAATTGGACCAAAATCGAGAATATCTCTTATAACTTTTTCGTGTTGAAAGATATTCATTCAAACTAAAAAGAACCTTATAAAGCTCAAAATTCTCTATAAGTATCATGAAAGTTCTTTACGACATCGTTCGATACAAATTATTTACAGCAATTAAAGCGTCGCAAGGCTACTCTCCCATAGAATTGGACCAAAATCGAGAATATCTCTTATAACTTTTTCGTGTTGAAAGATATTCATTCAAACTAAAAAGAACCTTATAAAGCTCAAAATTCTCTATAAGTATCATGAAAGTTCTTTACGACATCGTTCGATACAAATTATTTACAGCAATTAAAGCGTCGCAAGGCTACTCTCCCATAGAATTGGACCAAAATCGAGAATATCTCTTATAACTTTTTCGTGTTGAAAGATATTCATTCAAACTAAAAAGAACCTTATAAAGCTCAAAATTCTCTATAAGTATCATGAAAGTTCTTTACGACATCGTTCGATACAAATTATTTACAGCAATTAAAGCGTCGCAAGGCTACTCTCCCATAGAATTGGACCAAAATCGAGAATATCTCTTATAACTTTTTCGTGTTGAAAGATATTCATTCAAACTAAAAAGAACCTTATAAAGCTCAAAATTCTCTATAAGTATCATGAAAGTTCTTTACGACATCGTTCGATACAAATTATTTACAGCAATTAAAGCGTCGCAAGGCTACTCTCCCATAGAATTGGACCAAAATCGAGAATATCTCTTATAACTTTTTCGTGTTGAAAGATATTCATTCAAACTAAAAAGAACCTTATAAAGCTCAAAATTCTCTATAAGTATCATGAAAGTTCTTTACGACATCGTTCGATACAAATTATTTACAGCAATTAAAGCGTCGCAAGGCTACTCTCCCATAGAATTGGACCAAAATCGAGAATATCTCTTATAACTTTTTCGTGTTGAAAGATATTCATTCAAACTAAAAAGAACCTTATAAAGCTCAAAATTCTCTATAAGTATCATGAAAGTTCTTTACGACATCGTTCGATACAAATTATTTACAGCAATTAAAGCGTCGCAAGGCTACTCTCCCATAGAATTGGACCAAAATCGAGAATATCTCTTATAACTTTTTCGTGTTGAAAGATATTCATTCAAACTAAAAAGAACCTTATAAAGCTCAAAATTCTCTATAAGTATCATGAAAGTTCTTTACGACATCGTTCGATACAAATTATTTACAGCAATTAAAGCGTCGCAAGGCTACTCTCCCATAGAATTGGACCAAAATCGAGAATATCTCTTATAACTTTTTCGTGTTGAAAGATATTCATTCAAACTAAAAAGAACCTTATAAAGCTCAAAATTCTCTATAAGTATCATGAAAGTTCTTTACGACATCGTTCGATACAAATTATTTACAGCAATTAAAGCGTCGCAAGGCTACTCTCCCATAGAATTGGACCAAAATCGAGAATATCTCTTATAACTTTTTCGTGTTGAAAGATATTCATTCAAACTAAAAAGAACCTTATAAAGCTCAAAATTCTCTATAAGTATCATGAAAGTTCTTTACGACATCGTTCGATACAAATTATTTACAGCAATTAAAGCGTCGCAAGGCTACTCTCCCATAGAATTGGACCAAAATCGAGAATATCTCTTATAACTTTTTCGTGTTGAAAGATATTCATTCAAACTAAAAAGAACCTTATAAAGCTCAAAATTCTCTATAAGTATCATGAAAGTTCTTTACGACATCGTTCGATACAAATTATTTACAGCAATTAAAGCGTCGCAAGGCTACTCTCCCATAGAATTGGACCAAAATCGAGAATATCTCTTATAACTTTTTCGTGTTGAAAGATATTCATTCAAACTAAAAAGAACCTTATAAAGCTCAAAATTCTCTATAAGTATCATGAAAGTTCTTTACGACATCGTTCGATACAAATTATTTACAGCAATTAAAGCGTCGCAAGGCTACTCTCCCATAGAATTGGACCAAAATCGAGAATATCTCTTATAACTTTTTCGTGTTGAAAGATATTCATTCAAACTAAAAAGAACCTTATAAAGCTCAAAATTCTCTATAAGTATCATGAAAGTTCTTTACGACATCGTTCGATACAAATTATTTACAGCAATTAAAGCGTCGCAAGGCTACTCTCCCATAGAATTGGACCAAAATCGAGAATATCTCTTATAACTTTTTCGTGTTGAAAGATATTCATTCAAACTAAAAAGAACCTTATAAAGCTCAAAATTCTCTATAAGTATCATGAAAGTTCTTTACGACATCGTTCGATACAAATTATTTACAGCAATTAAAGCGTCGCAAGGCTACTCTCCCATAGAATTGGACCAAAATCGAGAATATCTCTTATAACTTTTTCGTGTTGAAAGATATTCATTCAAACTAAAAAGAACCTTATAAAGCTCAAAATTCTCTATAAGTATCATGAAAGTTCTTTACGACATCGTTCGATACAAATTATTTACAGCAATTAAAGCGTCGCAAGGCTACTCTCCCATAGAATTGGACCAAAATCGAGAATATCTCTTATAACTTTTTCGTGTTGAAAGATATTCATTCAAACTAAAAAGAACCTTATAAAGCTCAAAATTCTCTATAAGTATCATGAAAGTTCTTTACGACATCGTTCGATACAAATTATTTACAGCAATTAAAGCGTCGCAAGGCTACTCTCCCATAGAATTGGACCAAAATCGAGAATATCTCTTATAACTTTTTCGTGTTGAAAGATATTCATTCAAACTAAAAAGAACCTTATAAAGCTCAAAATTCTCTATAAGTATCATGAAAGTTCTTTACGACATCGTTCGATACAAATTATTTACAGCAATTAAAGCGTCGCAAGGCTACTCTCCCATAGAATTGGACCAAAATCGAGAATATCTCTTATAACTTTTTCGTGTTGAAAGATATTCATTCAAACTAAAAAGAACCTTATAAAGCTCAAAATTCTCTATAAGTATCATGAAAGTTCTTTACGACATCGTTCGATACAAATTATTTACAGCAATTAAAGCGTCGCAAGGCTACTCTCCCATAGAATTGGACCAAAATCGAGAATATCTCTTATAACTTTTTCGTGTTGAAAGATATTCATTCAAACTAAAAAGAACCTTATAAAGCTCAAAATTCTCTATAAGTATCATGAAAGTTCTTTACGACATCGTTCGATACAAATTATTTACAGCAATTAAAGCGTCGCAAGGCTACTCTCCCATAGAATTGGACCAAAATCGAGAATATCTCTTATAACTTTTTCGTGTTGAAAGATATTCATTCAAACTAAAAAGAACCTTATAAAGCTCAAAATTCTCTATAAGTATCATGAAAGTTCTTTACGACATCGTTCGATACAAATTATTTACAGCAATTAAAGCGTCGCAAGGCTACTCTCCCATAGAATTGGACCAAAATCGAGAATATCTCTTATAACTTTTTCGTGTTGAAAGATATTCATTCAAACTAAAAAGAACCTTATAAAGCTCAAAATTCTCTATAAGTATCATGAAAGTTCTTTACGACATCGTTCGATACAAATTATTTACAGCAATTAAAGCGTCGCAAGGCTACTCTCCCATAGAATTGGACCAAAATCGAGAATATCTCTTATAACTTTTTCGTGTTGAAAGATATTCATTCAAACTAAAAAGAACCTTATAAAGCTCAAAATTCTCTATAAGTATCATGAAAGTTCTTTACGACATCGTTCGATACAAATTATTTACAGCAATTAAAGCGTCGCAAGGCTACTCTCCCATAGAATTGGACCAAAATCGAGAATATCTCTTATAACTTTTTCGTGTTGAAAGATATTCATTCAAACTAAAAAGAACCTTATAAAGCTCAAAATTCTCTATAAGTATCATGAAAGTTCTTTACGACATCGTTCGATACAAATTATTTACAGCAATTAAAGCGTCGCAAGGCTACTCTCCCATAGAATTGGACCAAAATCGAGAATATCTCTTATAACTTTTTCGTGTTGAAAGATATTCATTCAAACTAAAAAGAACCTTATAAAGCTCAAAATTCTCTATAAGTATCATGAAAGTTCTTTACGACATCGTTCGATACAAATTATTTACAGCAATTAAAGCGTCGCAAGGCTACTCTCCCATAGAATTGGACCAAAATCGAGAATATCTCTTATAACTTTTTCGTGTTGAAAGATATTCATTCAAACTAAAAAGAACCTTATAAAGCTCAAAATTCTCTATAAGTATCATGAAAGTTCTTTACGACATCGTTCGATACAAATTATTTACAGCAATTAAAGCGTCGCAAGGCTACTCTCCCATAGAATTGGACCAAAATCGAGAATATCTCTTATAACTTTTTCGTGTTGAAAGATATTCATTCAAACTAAAAAGAACCTTATAAAGCTCAAAATTCTCTATAAGTATCATGAAAGTTCTTTACGACATCGTTCGATACAAATTATTTACAGCAATTAAAGCGTCGCAAGGCTACTCTCCCATAGAATTGGACCAAAATCGAGAATATCTCTTATAACTTTTTCGTGTTGAAAGATATTCATTCAAACTAAAAAGAACCTTATAAAGCTCAAAATTCTCTATAAGTATCATGAAAGTTCTTTACGACATCGTTCGATACAAATTATTTACAGCAATTAAAGCGTCGCAAGGCTACTCTCCCATAGAATTGGACCAAAATCGAGAATATCTCTTATAACTTTTTCGTGTTGAAAGATATTCATTCAAACTAAAAAGAACCTTATAAAGCTCAAAATTCTCTATAAGTATCATGAAAGTTCTTTACGACATCGTTCGATACAAATTATTTACAGCAATTAAAGCGTCGCAAGGCTACTCTCCCATAGAATTGGACCAAAATCGAGAATATCTCTTATAACTTTTTCGTGTTGAAAGATATTCATTCAAACTAAAAAGAACCTTATAAAGCTCAAAATTCTCTATAAGTATCATGAAAGTTCTTTACGACATCGTTCGATACAAATTATTTACAGCAATTAAAGCGTCGCAAGGCTACTCTCCCATAGAATTGGACCAAAATCGAGAATATCTCTTATAACTTTTTCGTGTTGAAAGATATTCATTCAAACTAAAAAGAACCTTATAAAGCTCAAAATTCTCTATAAGTATCATGAAAGTTCTTTACGACATCGTTCGATACAAATTATTTACAGCAATTAAAGCGTCGCAAGGCTACTCTCCCATAGAATTGGACCAAAATCGAGAATATCTCTTATAACTTTTTCGTGTTGAAAGATATTCATTCAAACTAAAAAGAACCTTATAAAGCTCAAAATTCTCTATAAGTATCATGAAAGTTCTTTACGACATCGTTCGATACAAATTATTTACAGCAATTAAAGCGTCGCAAGGCTACTCTCCCATAGAATTGGACCAAAATCGAGAATATCTCTTATAACTTTTTCGTGTTGAAAGATATTCATTCAAACTAAAAAGAACCTTATAAAGCTCAAAATTCTCTATAAGTATCATGAAAGTTCTTTACGACATCGTTCGATACAAATTATTTACAGCAATTAAAGCGTCGCAAGGCTACTCTCCCATAGAATTGGACCAAAATCGAGAATATCTCTTATAACTTTTTCGTGTTGAAAGATATTCATTCAAACTAAAAAGAACCTTATAAAGCTCAAAATTCTCTATAAGTATCATGAAAGTTCTTTACGACATCGTTCGATACAAATTATTTACAGCAATTAAAGCGTCGCAAGGCTACTCTCCCATAGAATTGGACCAAAATCGAGAATATCTCTTATAACTTTTTCGTGTTGAAAGATATTCATTCAAACTAAAAAGAACCTTATAAAGCTCAAAATTCTCTATAAGTATCATGAAAGTTCTTTACGACATCGTTCGATACAAATTATTTACAGCAATTAAAGCGTCGCAAGGCTACTCTCCCATAGAATTGGACCAAAATCGAGAATATCTCTTATAACTTTTTCGTGTTGAAAGATATTCATTCAAACTAAAAAGAACCTTATAAAGCTCAAAATTCTCTATAAGTATCATGAAAGTTCTTTACGACATCGTTCGATACAAATTATTTACAGCAATTAAAGCGTCGCAAGGCTACTCTCCCATAGAATTGGACCAAAATCGAGAATATCTCTTATAACTTTTTCGTGTTGAAAGATATTCATTCAAACTAAAAAGAACCTTATAAAGCTCAAAATTCTCTATAAGTATCATGAAAGTTCTTTACGACATCGTTCGATACAAATTATTTACAGCAATTAAAGCGTCGCAAGGCTACTCTCCCATAGAATTGGACCAAAATCGAGAATATCTCTTATAACTTTTTCGTGTTGAAAGATATTCATTCAAACTAAAAAGAACCTTATAAAGCTCAAAATTCTCTATAAGTATCATGAAAGTTCTTTACGACATCGTTCGATACAAATTATTTACAGCAATTAAAGCGTCGCAAGGCTACTCTCCCATAGAATTGGACCAAAATCGAGAATATCTCTTATAACTTTTTCGTGTTGAAAGATATTCATTCAAACTAAAAAGAACCTTATAAAGCTCAAAATTCTCTATAAGTATCATGAAAGTTCTTTACGACATCGTTCGATACAAATTATTTACAGCAATTAAAGCGTCGCAAGGCTACTCTCCCATAGAATTGGACCAAAATCGAGAATATCTCTTATAACTTTTTCGTGTTGAAAGATATTCATTCAAACTAAAAAGAACCTTATAAAGCTCAAAATTCTCTATAAGTATCATGAAAGTTCTTTACGACATCGTTCGATACAAATTATTTACAGCAATTAAAGCGTCGCAAGGCTACTCTCCCATAGAATTGGACCAAAATCGAGAATATCTCTTATAACTTTTTCGTGTTGAAAGATATTCATTCAAACTAAAAAGAACCTTATAAAGCTCAAAATTCTCTATAAGTATCATGAAAGTTCTTTACGACATCGTTCGATACAAATTATTTACAGCAATTAAAGCGTCGCAAGGCTACTCTCCCATAGAATTGGACCAAAATCGAGAATATCTCTTATAACTTTTTCGTGTTGAAAGATATTCATTCAAACTAAAAAGAACCTTATAAAGCTCAAAATTCTCTATAAGTATCATGAAAGTTCTTTACGACATCGTTCGATACAAATTATTTACAGCAATTAAAGCGTCGCAAGGCTACTCTCCCATAGAATTGGACCAAAATCGAGAATATCTCTTATAACTTTTTCGTGTTGAAAGATATTCATTCAAACTAAAAAGAACCTTATAAAGCTCAAAATTCTCTATAAGTATCATGAAAGTTCTTTACGACATCGTTCGATACAAATTATTTACAGCAATTAAAGCGTCGCAAGGCTACTCTCCCATAGAATTGGACCAAAATCGAGAATATCTCTTATAACTTTTTCGTGTTGAAAGATATTCATTCAAACTAAAAAGAACCTTATAAAGCTCAAAATTCTCTATAAGTATCATGAAAGTTCTTTACGACATCGTTCGATACAAATTATTTACAGCAATTAAAGCGTCGCAAGGCTACTCTCCCATAGAATTGGACCAAAATCGAGAATATCTCTTATAACTTTTTCGTGTTGAAAGATATTCATTCAAACTAAAAAGAACCTTATAAAGCTCAAAATTCTCTATAAGTATCATGAAAGTTCTTTACGACATCGTTCGATACAAATTATTTACAGCAATTAAAGCGTCGCAAGGCTACTCTCCCATAGAATTGGACCAAAATCGAGAATATCTCTTATAACTTTTTCGTGTTGAAAGATATTCATTCAAACTAAAAAGAACCTTATAAAGCTCAAAATTCTCTATAAGTATCATGAAAGTTCTTTACGACATCGTTCGATACAAATTATTTACAGCAATTAAAGCGTCGCAAGGCTACTCTCCCATAGAATTGGACCAAAATCGAGAATATCTCTTATAACTTTTTCGTGTTGAAAGATATTCATTCAAACTAAAAAGAACCTTATAAAGCTCAAAATTCTCTATAAGTATCATGAAAGTTCTTTACGACATCGTTCGATACAAATTATTTACAGCAATTAAAGCGTCGCAAGGCTACTCTCCCATAGAATTGGACCAAAATCGAGAATATCTCTTATAACTTTTTCGTGTTGAAAGATATTCATTCAAACTAAAAAGAACCTTATAAAGCTCAAAATTCTCTATAAGTATCATGAAAGTTCTTTACGACATCGTTCGATACAAATTATTTACAGCAATTAAAGCGTCGCAAGGCTACTCTCCCATAGAATTGGACCAAAATCGAGAATATCTCTTATAACTTTTTCGTGTTGAAAGATATTCATTCAAACTAAAAAGAACCTTATAAAGCTCAAAATTCTCTATAAGTATCATGAAAGTTCTTTACGACATCGTTCGATACAAATTATTTACAGCAATTAAAGCGTCGCAAGGCTACTCTCCCATAGAATTGGACCAAAATCGAGAATATCTCTTATAACTTTTTCGTGTTGAAAGATATTCATTCAAACTAAAAAGAACCTTATAAAGCTCAAAATTCTCTATAAGTATCATGAAAGTTCTTTACGACATCGTTCGATACAAATTATTTACAGCAATTAAAGCGTCGCAAGGCTACTCTCCCATAGAATTGGACCAAAATCGAGAATATCTCTTATAACTTTTTCGTGTTGAAAGATATTCATTCAAACTAAAAAGAACCTTATAAAGCTCAAAATTCTCTATAAGTATCATGAAAGTTCTTTACGACATCGTTCGATACAAATTATTTACAGCAATTAAAGCGTCGCAAGGCTACTCTCCCATAGAATTGGACCAAAATCGAGAATATCTCTTATAACTTTTTCGTGTTGAAAGATATTCATTCAAACTAAAAAGAACCTTATAAAGCTCAAAATTCTCTATAAGTATCATGAAAGTTCTTTACGACATCGTTCGATACAAATTATTTACAGCAATTAAAGCGTCGCAAGGCTACTCTCCCATAGAATTGGACCAAAATCGAGAATATCTCTTATAACTTTTTCGTGTTGAAAGATATTCATTCAAACTAAAAAGAACCTTATAAAGCTCAAAATTCTCTATAAGTATCATGAAAGTTCTTTACGACATCGTTCGATACAAATTATTTACAGCAATTAAAGCGTCGCAAGGCTACTCTCCCATAGAATTGGACCAAAATCGAGAATATCTCTTATAACTTTTTCGTGTTGAAAGATATTCATTCAAACTAAAAAGAACCTTATAAAGCTCAAAATTCTCTATAAGTATCATGAAAGTTCTTTACGACATCGTTCGATACAAATTATTTACAGCAATTAAAGCGTCGCAAGGCTACTCTCCCATAGAATTGGACCAAAATCGAGAATATCTCTTATAACTTTTTCGTGTTGAAAGATATTCATTCAAACTAAAAAGAACCTTATAAAGCTCAAAATTCTCTATAAGTATCATGAAAGTTCTTTACGACATCGTTCGATACAAATTATTTACAGCAATTAAAGCGTCGCAAGGCTACTCTCCCATAGAATTGGACCAAAATCGAGAATATCTCTTATAACTTTTTCGTGTTGAAAGATATTCATTCAAACTAAAAAGAACCTTATAAAGCTCAAAATTCTCTATAAGTATCATGAAAGTTCTTTACGACATCGTTCGATACAAATTATTTACAGCAATTAAAGCGTCGCAAGGCTACTCTCCCATAGAATTGGACCAAAATCGAGAATATCTCTTATAACTTTTTCGTGTTGAAAGATATTCATTCAAACTAAAAAGAACCTTATAAAGCTCAAAATTCTCTATAAGTATCATGAAAGTTCTTTACGACATCGTTCGATACAAATTATTTACAGCAATTAAAGCGTCGCAAGGCTACTCTCCCATAGAATTGGACCAAAATCGAGAATATCTCTTATAACTTTTTCGTGTTGAAAGATATTCATTCAAACTAAAAAGAACCTTATAAAGCTCAAAATTCTCTATAAGTATCATGAAAGTTCTTTACGACATCGTTCGATACAAATTATTTACAGCAATTAAAGCGTCGCAAGGCTACTCTCCCATAGAATTGGACCAAAATCGAGAATATCTCTTATAACTTTTTCGTGTTGAAAGATATTCATTCAAACTAAAAAGAACCTTATAAAGCTCAAAATTCTCTATAAGTATCATGAAAGTTCTTTACGACATCGTTCGATACAAATTATTTACAGCAATTAAAGCGTCGCAAGGCTACTCTCCCATAGAATTGGACCAAAATCGAGAATATCTCTTATAACTTTTTCGTGTTGAAAGATATTCATTCAAACTAAAAAGAACCTTATAAAGCTCAAAATTCTCTATAAGTATCATGAAAGTTCTTTACGACATCGTTCGATACAAATTATTTACAGCAATTAAAGCGTCGCAAGGCTACTCTCCCATAGAATTGGACCAAAATCGAGAATATCTCTTATAACTTTTTCGTGTTGAAAGATATTCATTCAAACTAAAAAGAACCTTATAAAGCTCAAAATTCTCTATAAGTATCATGAAAGTTCTTTACGACATCGTTCGATACAAATTATTTACAGCAATTAAAGCGTCGCAAGGCTACTCTCCCATAGAATTGGACCAAAATCGAGAATATCTCTTATAACTTTTTCGTGTTGAAAGATATTCATTCAAACTAAAAAGAACCTTATAAAGCTCAAAATTCTCTATAAGTATCATGAAAGTTCTTTACGACATCGTTCGATACAAATTATTTACAGCAATTAAAGCGTCGCAAGGCTACTCTCCCATAGAATTGGACCAAAATCGAGAATATCTCTTATAACTTTTTCGTGTTGAAAGATATTCATTCAAACTAAAAAGAACCTTATAAAGCTCAAAATTCTCTATAAGTATCATGAAAGTTCTTTACGACATCGTTCGATACAAATTATTTACAGCAATTAAAGCGTCGCAAGGCTACTCTCCCATAGAATTGGACCAAAATCGAGAATATCTCTTATAACTTTTTCGTGTTGAAAGATATTCATTCAAACTAAAAAGAACCTTATAAAGCTCAAAATTCTCTATAAGTATCATGAAAGTTCTTTACGACATCGTTCGATACAAATTATTTACAGCAATTAAAGCGTCGCAAGGCTACTCTCCCATAGAATTGGACCAAAATCGAGAATATCTCTTATAACTTTTTCGTGTTGAAAGATATTCATTCAAACTAAAAAGAACCTTATAAAGCTCAAAATTCTCTATAAGTATCATGAAAGTTCTTTACGACATCGTTCGATACAAATTATTTACAGCAATTAAAGCGTCGCAAGGCTACTCTCCCATAGAATTGGACCAAAATCGAGAATATCTCTTATAACTTTTTCGTGTTGAAAGATATTCATTCAAACTAAAAAGAACCTTATAAAGCTCAAAATTCTCTATAAGTATCATGAAAGTTCTTTACGACATCGTTCGATACAAATTATTTACAGCAATTAAAGCGTCGCAAGGCTACTCTCCCATAGAATTGGACCAAAATCGAGAATATCTCTTATAACTTTTTCGTGTTGAAAGATATTCATTCAAACTAAAAAGAACCTTATAAAGCTCAAAATTCTCTATAAGTATCATGAAAGTTCTTTACGACATCGTTCGATACAAATTATTTACAGCAATTAAAGCGTCGCAAGGCTACTCTCCCATAGAATTGGACCAAAATCGAGAATATCTCTTATAACTTTTTCGTGTTGAAAGATATTCATTCAAACTAAAAAGAACCTTATAAAGCTCAAAATTCTCTATAAGTATCATGAAAGTTCTTTACGACATCGTTCGATACAAATTATTTACAGCAATTAAAGCGTCGCAAGGCTACTCTCCCATAGAATTGGACCAAAATCGAGAATATCTCTTATAACTTTTTCGTGTTGAAAGATATTCATTCAAACTAAAAAGAACCTTATAAAGCTCAAAATTCTCTATAAGTATCATGAAAGTTCTTTACGACATCGTTCGATACAAATTATTTACAGCAATTAAAGCGTCGCAAGGCTACTCTCCCATAGAATTGGACCAAAATCGAGAATATCTCTTATAACTTTTTCGTGTTGAAAGATATTCATTCAAACTAAAAAGAACCTTATAAAGCTCAAAATTCTCTATAAGTATCATGAAAGTTCTTTACGACATCGTTCGATACAAATTATTTACAGCAATTAAAGCGTCGCAAGGCTACTCTCCCATAGAATTGGACCAAAATCGAGAATATCTCTTATAACTTTTTCGTGTTGAAAGATATTCATTCAAACTAAAAAGAACCTTATAAAGCTCAAAATTCTCTATAAGTATCATGAAAGTTCTTTACGACATCGTTCGATACAAATTATTTACAGCAATTAAAGCGTCGCAAGGCTACTCTCCCATAGAATTGGACCAAAATCGAGAATATCTCTTATAACTTTTTCGTGTTGAAAGATATTCATTCAAACTAAAAAGAACCTTATAAAGCTCAAAATTCTCTATAAGTATCATGAAAGTTCTTTACGACATCGTTCGATACAAATTATTTACAGCAATTAAAGCGTCGCAAGGCTACTCTCCCATAGAATTGGACCAAAATCGAGAATATCTCTTATAACTTTTTCGTGTTGAAAGATATTCATTCAAACTAAAAAGAACCTTATAAAGCTCAAAATTCTCTATAAGTATCATGAAAGTTCTTTACGACATCGTTCGATACAAATTATTTACAGCAATTAAAGCGTCGCAAGGCTACTCTCCCATAGAATTGGACCAAAATCGAGAATATCTCTTATAACTTTTTCGTGTTGAAAGATATTCATTCAAACTAAAAAGAACCTTATAAAGCTCAAAATTCTCTATAAGTATCATGAAAGTTCTTTACGACATCGTTCGATACAAATTATTTACAGCAATTAAAGCGTCGCAAGGCTACTCTCCCATAGAATTGGACCAAAATCGAGAATATCTCTTATAACTTTTTCGTGTTGAAAGATATTCATTCAAACTAAAAAGAACCTTATAAAGCTCAAAATTCTCTATAAGTATCATGAAAGTTCTTTACGACATCGTTCGATACAAATTATTTACAGCAATTAAAGCGTCGCAAGGCTACTCTCCCATAGAATTGGACCAAAATCGAGAATATCTCTTATAACTTTTTCGTGTTGAAAGATATTCATTCAAACTAAAAAGAACCTTATAAAGCTCAAAATTCTCTATAAGTATCATGAAAGTTCTTTACGACATCGTTCGATACAAATTATTTACAGCAATTAAAGCGTCGCAAGGCTACTCTCCCATAGAATTGGACCAAAATCGAGAATATCTCTTATAACTTTTTCGTGTTGAAAGATATTCATTCAAACTAAAAAGAACCTTATAAAGCTCAAAATTCTCTATAAGTATCATGAAAGTTCTTTACGACATCGTTCGATACAAATTATTTACAGCAATTAAAGCGTCGCAAGGCTACTCTCCCATAGAATTGGACCAAAATCGAGAATATCTCTTATAACTTTTTCGTGTTGAAAGATATTCATTCAAACTAAAAAGAACCTTATAAAGCTCAAAATTCTCTATAAGTATCATGAAAGTTCTTTACGACATCGTTCGATACAAATTATTTACAGCAATTAAAGCGTCGCAAGGCTACTCTCCCATAGAATTGGACCAAAATCGAGAATATCTCTTATAACTTTTTCGTGTTGAAAGATATTCATTCAAACTAAAAAGAACCTTATAAAGCTCAAAATTCTCTATAAGTATCATGAAAGTTCTTTACGACATCGTTCGATACAAATTATTTACAGCAATTAAAGCGTCGCAAGGCTACTCTCCCATAGAATTGGACCAAAATCGAGAATATCTCTTATAACTTTTTCGTGTTGAAAGATATTCATTCAAACTAAAAAGAACCTTATAAAGCTCAAAATTCTCTATAAGTATCATGAAAGTTCTTTACGACATCGTTCGATACAAATTATTTACAGCAATTAAAGCGTCGCAAGGCTACTCTCCCATAGAATTGGACCAAAATCGAGAATATCTCTTATAACTTTTTCGTGTTGAAAGATATTCATTCAAACTAAAAAGAACCTTATAAAGCTCAAAATTCTCTATAAGTATCATGAAAGTTCTTTACGACATCGTTCGATACAAATTATTTACAGCAATTAAAGCGTCGCAAGGCTACTCTCCCATAGAATTGGACCAAAATCGAGAATATCTCTTATAACTTTTTCGTGTTGAAAGATATTCATTCAAACTAAAAAGAACCTTATAAAGCTCAAAATTCTCTATAAGTATCATGAAAGTTCTTTACGACATCGTTCGATACAAATTATTTACAGCAATTAAAGCGTCGCAAGGCTACTCTCCCATAGAATTGGACCAAAATCGAGAATATCTCTTATAACTTTTTCGTGTTGAAAGATATTCATTCAAACTAAAAAGAACCTTATAAAGCTCAAAATTCTCTATAAGTATCATGAAAGTTCTTTACGACATCGTTCGATACAAATTATTTACAGCAATTAAAGCGTCGCAAGGCTACTCTCCCATAGAATTGGACCAAAATCGAGAATATCTCTTATAACTTTTTCGTGTTGAAAGATATTCATTCAAACTAAAAAGAACCTTATAAAGCTCAAAATTCTCTATAAGTATCATGAAAGTTCTTTACGACATCGTTCGATACAAATTATTTACAGCAATTAAAGCGTCGCAAGGCTACTCTCCCATAGAATTGGACCAAAATCGAGAATATCTCTTATAACTTTTTCGTGTTGAAAGATATTCATTCAAACTAAAAAGAACCTTATAAAGCTCAAAATTCTCTATAAGTATCATGAAAGTTCTTTACGACATCGTTCGATACAAATTATTTACAGCAATTAAAGCGTCGCAAGGCTACTCTCCCATAGAATTGGACCAAAATCGAGAATATCTCTTATAACTTTTTCGTGTTGAAAGATATTCATTCAAACTAAAAAGAACCTTATAAAGCTCAAAATTCTCTATAAGTATCATGAAAGTTCTTTACGACATCGTTCGATACAAATTATTTACAGCAATTAAAGCGTCGCAAGGCTACTCTCCCATAGAATTGGACCAAAATCGAGAATATCTCTTATAACTTTTTCGTGTTGAAAGATATTCATTCAAACTAAAAAGAACCTTATAAAGCTCAAAATTCTCTATAAGTATCATGAAAGTTCTTTACGACATCGTTCGATACAAATTATTTACAGCAATTAAAGCGTCGCAAGGCTACTCTCCCATAGAATTGGACCAAAATCGAGAATATCTCTTATAACTTTTTCGTGTTGAAAGATATTCATTCAAACTAAAAAGAACCTTATAAAGCTCAAAATTCTCTATAAGTATCATGAAAGTTCTTTACGACATCGTTCGATACAAATTATTTACAGCAATTAAAGCGTCGCAAGGCTACTCTCCCATAGAATTGGACCAAAATCGAGAATATCTCTTATAACTTTTTCGTGTTGAAAGATATTCATTCAAACTAAAAAGAACCTTATAAAGCTCAAAATTCTCTATAAGTATCATGAAAGTTCTTTACGACATCGTTCGATACAAATTATTTACAGCAATTAAAGCGTCGCAAGGCTACTCTCCCATAGAATTGGACCAAAATCGAGAATATCTCTTATAACTTTTTCGTGTTGAAAGATATTCATTCAAACTAAAAAGAACCTTATAAAGCTCAAAATTCTCTATAAGTATCATGAAAGTTCTTTACGACATCGTTCGATACAAATTATTTACAGCAATTAAAGCGTCGCAAGGCTACTCTCCCATAGAATTGGACCAAAATCGAGAATATCTCTTATAACTTTTTCGTGTTGAAAGATATTCATTCAAACTAAAAAGAACCTTATAAAGCTCAAAATTCTCTATAAGTATCATGAAAGTTCTTTACGACATCGTTCGATACAAATTATTTACAGCAATTAAAGCGTCGCAAGGCTACTCTCCCATAGAATTGGACCAAAATCGAGAATATCTCTTATAACTTTTTCGTGTTGAAAGATATTCATTCAAACTAAAAAGAACCTTATAAAGCTCAAAATTCTCTATAAGTATCATGAAAGTTCTTTACGACATCGTTCGATACAAATTATTTACAGCAATTAAAGCGTCGCAAGGCTACTCTCCCATAGAATTGGACCAAAATCGAGAATATCTCTTATAACTTTTTCGTGTTGAAAGATATTCATTCAAACTAAAAAGAACCTTATAAAGCTCAAAATTCTCTATAAGTATCATGAAAGTTCTTTACGACATCGTTCGATACAAATTATTTACAGCAATTAAAGCGTCGCAAGGCTACTCTCCCATAGAATTGGACCAAAATCGAGAATATCTCTTATAACTTTTTCGTGTTGAAAGATATTCATTCAAACTAAAAAGAACCTTATAAAGCTCAAAATTCTCTATAAGTATCATGAAAGTTCTTTACGACATCGTTCGATACAAATTATTTACAGCAATTAAAGCGTCGCAAGGCTACTCTCCCATAGAATTGGACCAAAATCGAGAATATCTCTTATAACTTTTTCGTGTTGAAAGATATTCATTCAAACTAAAAAGAACCTTATAAAGCTCAAAATTCTCTATAAGTATCATGAAAGTTCTTTACGACATCGTTCGATACAAATTATTTACAGCAATTAAAGCGTCGCAAGGCTACTCTCCCATAGAATTGGACCAAAATCGAGAATATCTCTTATAACTTTTTCGTGTTGAAAGATATTCATTCAAACTAAAAAGAACCTTATAAAGCTCAAAATTCTCTATAAGTATCATGAAAGTTCTTTACGACATCGTTCGATACAAATTATTTACAGCAATTAAAGCGTCGCAAGGCTACTCTCCCATAGAATTGGACCAAAATCGAGAATATCTCTTATAACTTTTTCGTGTTGAAAGATATTCATTCAAACTAAAAAGAACCTTATAAAGCTCAAAATTCTCTATAAGTATCATGAAAGTTCTTTACGACATCGTTCGATACAAATTATTTACAGCAATTAAAGCGTCGCAAGGCTACTCTCCCATAGAATTGGACCAAAATCGAGAATATCTCTTATAACTTTTTCGTGTTGAAAGATATTCATTCAAACTAAAAAGAACCTTATAAAGCTCAAAATTCTCTATAAGTATCATGAAAGTTCTTTACGACATCGTTCGATACAAATTATTTACAGCAATTAAAGCGTCGCAAGGCTACTCTCCCATAGAATTGGACCAAAATCGAGAATATCTCTTATAACTTTTTCGTGTTGAAAGATATTCATTCAAACTAAAAAGAACCTTATAAAGCTCAAAATTCTCTATAAGTATCATGAAAGTTCTTTACGACATCGTTCGATACAAATTATTTACAGCAATTAAAGCGTCGCAAGGCTACTCTCCCATAGAATTGGACCAAAATCGAGAATATCTCTTATAACTTTTTCGTGTTGAAAGATATTCATTCAAACTAAAAAGAACCTTATAAAGCTCAAAATTCTCTATAAGTATCATGAAAGTTCTTTACGACATCGTTCGATACAAATTATTTACAGCAATTAAAGCGTCGCAAGGCTACTCTCCCATAGAATTGGACCAAAATCGAGAATATCTCTTATAACTTTTTCGTGTTGAAAGATATTCATTCAAACTAAAAAGAACCTTATAAAGCTCAAAATTCTCTATAAGTATCATGAAAGTTCTTTACGACATCGTTCGATACAAATTATTTACAGCAATTAAAGCGTCGCAAGGCTACTCTCCCATAGAATTGGACCAAAATCGAGAATATCTCTTATAACTTTTTCGTGTTGAAAGATATTCATTCAAACTAAAAAGAACCTTATAAAGCTCAAAATTCTCTATAAGTATCATGAAAGTTCTTTACGACATCGTTCGATACAAATTATTTACAGCAATTAAAGCGTCGCAAGGCTACTCTCCCATAGAATTGGACCAAAATCGAGAATATCTCTTATAACTTTTTCGTGTTGAAAGATATTCATTCAAACTAAAAAGAACCTTATAAAGCTCAAAATTCTCTATAAGTATCATGAAAGTTCTTTACGACATCGTTCGATACAAATTATTTACAGCAATTAAAGCGTCGCAAGGCTACTCTCCCATAGAATTGGACCAAAATCGAGAATATCTCTTATAACTTTTTCGTGTTGAAAGATATTCATTCAAACTAAAAAGAACCTTATAAAGCTCAAAATTCTCTATAAGTATCATGAAAGTTCTTTACGACATCGTTCGATACAAATTATTTACAGCAATTAAAGCGTCGCAAGGCTACTCTCCCATAGAATTGGACCAAAATCGAGAATATCTCTTATAACTTTTTCGTGTTGAAAGATATTCATTCAAACTAAAAAGAACCTTATAAAGCTCAAAATTCTCTATAAGTATCATGAAAGTTCTTTACGACATCGTTCGATACAAATTATTTACAGCAATTAAAGCGTCGCAAGGCTACTCTCCCATAGAATTGGACCAAAATCGAGAATATCTCTTATAACTTTTTCGTGTTGAAAGATATTCATTCAAACTAAAAAGAACCTTATAAAGCTCAAAATTCTCTATAAGTATCATGAAAGTTCTTTACGACATCGTTCGATACAAATTATTTACAGCAATTAAAGCGTCGCAAGGCTACTCTCCCATAGAATTGGACCAAAATCGAGAATATCTCTTATAACTTTTTCGTGTTGAAAGATATTCATTCAAACTAAAAAGAACCTTATAAAGCTCAAAATTCTCTATAAGTATCATGAAAGTTCTTTACGACATCGTTCGATACAAATTATTTACAGCAATTAAAGCGTCGCAAGGCTACTCTCCCATAGAATTGGACCAAAATCGAGAATATCTCTTATAACTTTTTCGTGTTGAAAGATATTCATTCAAACTAAAAAGAACCTTATAAAGCTCAAAATTCTCTATAAGTATCATGAAAGTTCTTTACGACATCGTTCGATACAAATTATTTACAGCAATTAAAGCGTCGCAAGGCTACTCTCCCATAGAATTGGACCAAAATCGAGAATATCTCTTATAACTTTTTCGTGTTGAAAGATATTCATTCAAACTAAAAAGAACCTTATAAAGCTCAAAATTCTCTATAAGTATCATGAAAGTTCTTTACGACATCGTTCGATACAAATTATTTACAGCAATTAAAGCGTCGCAAGGCTACTCTCCCATAGAATTGGACCAAAATCGAGAATATCTCTTATAACTTTTTCGTGTTGAAAGATATTCATTCAAACTAAAAAGAACCTTATAAAGCTCAAAATTCTCTATAAGTATCATGAAAGTTCTTTACGACATCGTTCGATACAAATTATTTACAGCAATTAAAGCGTCGCAAGGCTACTCTCCCATAGAATTGGACCAAAATCGAGAATATCTCTTATAACTTTTTCGTGTTGAAAGATATTCATTCAAACTAAAAAGAACCTTATAAAGCTCAAAATTCTCTATAAGTATCATGAAAGTTCTTTACGACATCGTTCGATACAAATTATTTACAGCAATTAAAGCGTCGCAAGGCTACTCTCCCATAGAATTGGACCAAAATCGAGAATATCTCTTATAACTTTTTCGTGTTGAAAGATATTCATTCAAACTAAAAAGAACCTTATAAAGCTCAAAATTCTCTATAAGTATCATGAAAGTTCTTTACGACATCGTTCGATACAAATTATTTACAGCAATTAAAGCGTCGCAAGGCTACTCTCCCATAGAATTGGACCAAAATCGAGAATATCTCTTATAACTTTTTCGTGTTGAAAGATATTCATTCAAACTAAAAAGAACCTTATAAAGCTCAAAATTCTCTATAAGTATCATGAAAGTTCTTTACGACATCGTTCGATACAAATTATTTACAGCAATTAAAGCGTCGCAAGGCTACTCTCCCATAGAATTGGACCAAAATCGAGAATATCTCTTATAACTTTTTCGTGTTGAAAGATATTCATTCAAACTAAAAAGAACCTTATAAAGCTCAAAATTCTCTATAAGTATCATGAAAGTTCTTTACGACATCGTTCGATACAAATTATTTACAGCAATTAAAGCGTCGCAAGGCTACTCTCCCATAGAATTGGACCAAAATCGAGAATATCTCTTATAACTTTTTCGTGTTGAAAGATATTCATTCAAACTAAAAAGAACCTTATAAAGCTCAAAATTCTCTATAAGTATCATGAAAGTTCTTTACGACATCGTTCGATACAAATTATTTACAGCAATTAAAGCGTCGCAAGGCTACTCTCCCATAGAATTGGACCAAAATCGAGAATATCTCTTATAACTTTTTCGTGTTGAAAGATATTCATTCAAACTAAAAAGAACCTTATAAAGCTCAAAATTCTCTATAAGTATCATGAAAGTTCTTTACGACATCGTTCGATACAAATTATTTACAGCAATTAAAGCGTCGCAAGGCTACTCTCCCATAGAATTGGACCAAAATCGAGAATATCTCTTATAACTTTTTCGTGTTGAAAGATATTCATTCAAACTAAAAAGAACCTTATAAAGCTCAAAATTCTCTATAAGTATCATGAAAGTTCTTTACGACATCGTTCGATACAAATTATTTACAGCAATTAAAGCGTCGCAAGGCTACTCTCCCATAGAATTGGACCAAAATCGAGAATATCTCTTATAACTTTTTCGTGTTGAAAGATATTCATTCAAACTAAAAAGAACCTTATAAAGCTCAAAATTCTCTATAAGTATCATGAAAGTTCTTTACGACATCGTTCGATACAAATTATTTACAGCAATTAAAGCGTCGCAAGGCTACTCTCCCATAGAATTGGACCAAAATCGAGAATATCTCTTATAACTTTTTCGTGTTGAAAGATATTCATTCAAACTAAAAAGAACCTTATAAAGCTCAAAATTCTCTATAAGTATCATGAAAGTTCTTTACGACATCGTTCGATACAAATTATTTACAGCAATTAAAGCGTCGCAAGGCTACTCTCCCATAGAATTGGACCAAAATCGAGAATATCTCTTATAACTTTTTCGTGTTGAAAGATATTCATTCAAACTAAAAAGAACCTTATAAAGCTCAAAATTCTCTATAAGTATCATGAAAGTTCTTTACGACATCGTTCGATACAAATTATTTACAGCAATTAAAGCGTCGCAAGGCTACTCTCCCATAGAATTGGACCAAAATCGAGAATATCTCTTATAACTTTTTCGTGTTGAAAGATATTCATTCAAACTAAAAAGAACCTTATAAAGCTCAAAATTCTCTATAAGTATCATGAAAGTTCTTTACGACATCGTTCGATACAAATTATTTACAGCAATTAAAGCGTCGCAAGGCTACTCTCCCATAGAATTGGACCAAAATCGAGAATATCTCTTATAACTTTTTCGTGTTGAAAGATATTCATTCAAACTAAAAAGAACCTTATAAAGCTCAAAATTCTCTATAAGTATCATGAAAGTTCTTTACGACATCGTTCGATACAAATTATTTACAGCAATTAAAGCGTCGCAAGGCTACTCTCCCATAGAATTGGACCAAAATCGAGAATATCTCTTATAACTTTTTCGTGTTGAAAGATATTCATTCAAACTAAAAAGAACCTTATAAAGCTCAAAATTCTCTATAAGTATCATGAAAGTTCTTTACGACATCGTTCGATACAAATTATTTACAGCAATTAAAGCGTCGCAAGGCTACTCTCCCATAGAATTGGACCAAAATCGAGAATATCTCTTATAACTTTTTCGTGTTGAAAGATATTCATTCAAACTAAAAAGAACCTTATAAAGCTCAAAATTCTCTATAAGTATCATGAAAGTTCTTTACGACATCGTTCGATACAAATTATTTACAGCAATTAAAGCGTCGCAAGGCTACTCTCCCATAGAATTGGACCAAAATCGAGAATATCTCTTATAACTTTTTCGTGTTGAAAGATATTCATTCAAACTAAAAAGAACCTTATAAAGCTCAAAATTCTCTATAAGTATCATGAAAGTTCTTTACGACATCGTTCGATACAAATTATTTACAGCAATTAAAGCGTCGCAAGGCTACTCTCCCATAGAATTGGACCAAAATCGAGAATATCTCTTATAACTTTTTCGTGTTGAAAGATATTCATTCAAACTAAAAAGAACCTTATAAAGCTCAAAATTCTCTATAAGTATCATGAAAGTTCTTTACGACATCGTTCGATACAAATTATTTACAGCAATTAAAGCGTCGCAAGGCTACTCTCCCATAGAATTGGACCAAAATCGAGAATATCTCTTATAACTTTTTCGTGTTGAAAGATATTCATTCAAACTAAAAAGAACCTTATAAAGCTCAAAATTCTCTATAAGTATCATGAAAGTTCTTTACGACATCGTTCGATACAAATTATTTACAGCAATTAAAGCGTCGCAAGGCTACTCTCCCATAGAATTGGACCAAAATCGAGAATATCTCTTATAACTTTTTCGTGTTGAAAGATATTCATTCAAACTAAAAAGAACCTTATAAAGCTCAAAATTCTCTATAAGTATCATGAAAGTTCTTTACGACATCGTTCGATACAAATTATTTACAGCAATTAAAGCGTCGCAAGGCTACTCTCCCATAGAATTGGACCAAAATCGAGAATATCTCTTATAACTTTTTCGTGTTGAAAGATATTCATTCAAACTAAAAAGAACCTTATAAAGCTCAAAATTCTCTATAAGTATCATGAAAGTTCTTTACGACATCGTTCGATACAAATTATTTACAGCAATTAAAGCGTCGCAAGGCTACTCTCCCATAGAATTGGACCAAAATCGAGAATATCTCTTATAACTTTTTCGTGTTGAAAGATATTCATTCAAACTAAAAAGAACCTTATAAAGCTCAAAATTCTCTATAAGTATCATGAAAGTTCTTTACGACATCGTTCGATACAAATTATTTACAGCAATTAAAGCGTCGCAAGGCTACTCTCCCATAGAATTGGACCAAAATCGAGAATATCTCTTATAACTTTTTCGTGTTGAAAGATATTCATTCAAACTAAAAAGAACCTTATAAAGCTCAAAATTCTCTATAAGTATCATGAAAGTTCTTTACGACATCGTTCGATACAAATTATTTACAGCAATTAAAGCGTCGCAAGGCTACTCTCCCATAGAATTGGACCAAAATCGAGAATATCTCTTATAACTTTTTCGTGTTGAAAGATATTCATTCAAACTAAAAAGAACCTTATAAAGCTCAAAATTCTCTATAAGTATCATGAAAGTTCTTTACGACATCGTTCGATACAAATTATTTACAGCAATTAAAGCGTCGCAAGGCTACTCTCCCATAGAATTGGACCAAAATCGAGAATATCTCTTATAACTTTTTCGTGTTGAAAGATATTCATTCAAACTAAAAAGAACCTTATAAAGCTCAAAATTCTCTATAAGTATCATGAAAGTTCTTTACGACATCGTTCGATACAAATTATTTACAGCAATTAAAGCGTCGCAAGGCTACTCTCCCATAGAATTGGACCAAAATCGAGAATATCTCTTATAACTTTTTCGTGTTGAAAGATATTCATTCAAACTAAAAAGAACCTTATAAAGCTCAAAATTCTCTATAAGTATCATGAAAGTTCTTTACGACATCGTTCGATACAAATTATTTACAGCAATTAAAGCGTCGCAAGGCTACTCTCCCATAGAATTGGACCAAAATCGAGAATATCTCTTATAACTTTTTCGTGTTGAAAGATATTCATTCAAACTAAAAAGAACCTTATAAAGCTCAAAATTCTCTATAAGTATCATGAAAGTTCTTTACGACATCGTTCGATACAAATTATTTACAGCAATTAAAGCGTCGCAAGGCTACTCTCCCATAGAATTGGACCAAAATCGAGAATATCTCTTATAACTTTTTCGTGTTGAAAGATATTCATTCAAACTAAAAAGAACCTTATAAAGCTCAAAATTCTCTATAAGTATCATGAAAGTTCTTTACGACATCGTTCGATACAAATTATTTACAGCAATTAAAGCGTCGCAAGGCTACTCTCCCATAGAATTGGACCAAAATCGAGAATATCTCTTATAACTTTTTCGTGTTGAAAGATATTCATTCAAACTAAAAAGAACCTTATAAAGCTCAAAATTCTCTATAAGTATCATGAAAGTTCTTTACGACATCGTTCGATACAAATTATTTACAGCAATTAAAGCGTCGCAAGGCTACTCTCCCATAGAATTGGACCAAAATCGAGAATATCTCTTATAACTTTTTCGTGTTGAAAGATATTCATTCAAACTAAAAAGAACCTTATAAAGCTCAAAATTCTCTATAAGTATCATGAAAGTTCTTTACGACATCGTTCGATACAAATTATTTACAGCAATTAAAGCGTCGCAAGGCTACTCTCCCATAGAATTGGACCAAAATCGAGAATATCTCTTATAACTTTTTCGTGTTGAAAGATATTCATTCAAACTAAAAAGAACCTTATAAAGCTCAAAATTCTCTATAAGTATCATGAAAGTTCTTTACGACATCGTTCGATACAAATTATTTACAGCAATTAAAGCGTCGCAAGGCTACTCTCCCATAGAATTGGACCAAAATCGAGAATATCTCTTATAACTTTTTCGTGTTGAAAGATATTCATTCAAACTAAAAAGAACCTTATAAAGCTCAAAATTCTCTATAAGTATCATGAAAGTTCTTTACGACATCGTTCGATACAAATTATTTACAGCAATTAAAGCGTCGCAAGGCTACTCTCCCATAGAATTGGACCAAAATCGAGAATATCTCTTATAACTTTTTCGTGTTGAAAGATATTCATTCAAACTAAAAAGAACCTTATAAAGCTCAAAATTCTCTATAAGTATCATGAAAGTTCTTTACGACATCGTTCGATACAAATTATTTACAGCAATTAAAGCGTCGCAAGGCTACTCTCCCATAGAATTGGACCAAAATCGAGAATATCTCTTATAACTTTTTCGTGTTGAAAGATATTCATTCAAACTAAAAAGAACCTTATAAAGCTCAAAATTCTCTATAAGTATCATGAAAGTTCTTTACGACATCGTTCGATACAAATTATTTACAGCAATTAAAGCGTCGCAAGGCTACTCTCCCATAGAATTGGACCAAAATCGAGAATATCTCTTATAACTTTTTCGTGTTGAAAGATATTCATTCAAACTAAAAAGAACCTTATAAAGCTCAAAATTCTCTATAAGTATCATGAAAGTTCTTTACGACATCGTTCGATACAAATTATTTACAGCAATTAAAGCGTCGCAAGGCTACTCTCCCATAGAATTGGACCAAAATCGAGAATATCTCTTATAACTTTTTCGTGTTGAAAGATATTCATTCAAACTAAAAAGAACCTTATAAAGCTCAAAATTCTCTATAAGTATCATGAAAGTTCTTTACGACATCGTTCGATACAAATTATTTACAGCAATTAAAGCGTCGCAAGGCTACTCTCCCATAGAATTGGACCAAAATCGAGAATATCTCTTATAACTTTTTCGTGTTGAAAGATATTCATTCAAACTAAAAAGAACCTTATAAAGCTCAAAATTCTCTATAAGTATCATGAAAGTTCTTTACGACATCGTTCGATACAAATTATTTACAGCAATTAAAGCGTCGCAAGGCTACTCTCCCATAGAATTGGACCAAAATCGAGAATATCTCTTATAACTTTTTCGTGTTGAAAGATATTCATTCAAACTAAAAAGAACCTTATAAAGCTCAAAATTCTCTATAAGTATCATGAAAGTTCTTTACGACATCGTTCGATACAAATTATTTACAGCAATTAAAGCGTCGCAAGGCTACTCTCCCATAGAATTGGACCAAAATCGAGAATATCTCTTATAACTTTTTCGTGTTGAAAGATATTCATTCAAACTAAAAAGAACCTTATAAAGCTCAAAATTCTCTATAAGTATCATGAAAGTTCTTTACGACATCGTTCGATACAAATTATTTACAGCAATTAAAGCGTCGCAAGGCTACTCTCCCATAGAATTGGACCAAAATCGAGAATATCTCTTATAACTTTTTCGTGTTGAAAGATATTCATTCAAACTAAAAAGAACCTTATAAAGCTCAAAATTCTCTATAAGTATCATGAAAGTTCTTTACGACATCGTTCGATACAAATTATTTACAGCAATTAAAGCGTCGCAAGGCTACTCTCCCATAGAATTGGACCAAAATCGAGAATATCTCTTATAACTTTTTCGTGTTGAAAGATATTCATTCAAACTAAAAAGAACCTTATAAAGCTCAAAATTCTCTATAAGTATCATGAAAGTTCTTTACGACATCGTTCGATACAAATTATTTACAGCAATTAAAGCGTCGCAAGGCTACTCTCCCATAGAATTGGACCAAAATCGAGAATATCTCTTATAACTTTTTCGTGTTGAAAGATATTCATTCAAACTAAAAAGAACCTTATAAAGCTCAAAATTCTCTATAAGTATCATGAAAGTTCTTTACGACATCGTTCGATACAAATTATTTACAGCAATTAAAGCGTCGCAAGGCTACTCTCCCATAGAATTGGACCAAAATCGAGAATATCTCTTATAACTTTTTCGTGTTGAAAGATATTCATTCAAACTAAAAAGAACCTTATAAAGCTCAAAATTCTCTATAAGTATCATGAAAGTTCTTTACGACATCGTTCGATACAAATTATTTACAGCAATTAAAGCGTCGCAAGGCTACTCTCCCATAGAATTGGACCAAAATCGAGAATATCTCTTATAACTTTTTCGTGTTGAAAGATATTCATTCAAACTAAAAAGAACCTTATAAAGCTCAAAATTCTCTATAAGTATCATGAAAGTTCTTTACGACATCGTTCGATACAAATTATTTACAGCAATTAAAGCGTCGCAAGGCTACTCTCCCATAGAATTGGACCAAAATCGAGAATATCTCTTATAACTTTTTCGTGTTGAAAGATATTCATTCAAACTAAAAAGAACCTTATAAAGCTCAAAATTCTCTATAAGTATCATGAAAGTTCTTTACGACATCGTTCGATACAAATTATTTACAGCAATTAAAGCGTCGCAAGGCTACTCTCCCATAGAATTGGACCAAAATCGAGAATATCTCTTATAACTTTTTCGTGTTGAAAGATATTCATTCAAACTAAAAAGAACCTTATAAAGCTCAAAATTCTCTATAAGTATCATGAAAGTTCTTTACGACATCGTTCGATACAAATTATTTACAGCAATTAAAGCGTCGCAAGGCTACTCTCCCATAGAATTGGACCAAAATCGAGAATATCTCTTATAACTTTTTCGTGTTGAAAGATATTCATTCAAACTAAAAAGAACCTTATAAAGCTCAAAATTCTCTATAAGTATCATGAAAGTTCTTTACGACATCGTTCGATACAAATTATTTACAGCAATTAAAGCGTCGCAAGGCTACTCTCCCATAGAATTGGACCAAAATCGAGAATATCTCTTATAACTTTTTCGTGTTGAAAGATATTCATTCAAACTAAAAAGAACCTTATAAAGCTCAAAATTCTCTATAAGTATCATGAAAGTTCTTTACGACATCGTTCGATACAAATTATTTACAGCAATTAAAGCGTCGCAAGGCTACTCTCCCATAGAATTGGACCAAAATCGAGAATATCTCTTATAACTTTTTCGTGTTGAAAGATATTCATTCAAACTAAAAAGAACCTTATAAAGCTCAAAATTCTCTATAAGTATCATGAAAGTTCTTTACGACATCGTTCGATACAAATTATTTACAGCAATTAAAGCGTCGCAAGGCTACTCTCCCATAGAATTGGACCAAAATCGAGAATATCTCTTATAACTTTTTCGTGTTGAAAGATATTCATTCAAACTAAAAAGAACCTTATAAAGCTCAAAATTCTCTATAAGTATCATGAAAGTTCTTTACGACATCGTTCGATACAAATTATTTACAGCAATTAAAGCGTCGCAAGGCTACTCTCCCATAGAATTGGACCAAAATCGAGAATATCTCTTATAACTTTTTCGTGTTGAAAGATATTCATTCAAACTAAAAAGAACCTTATAAAGCTCAAAATTCTCTATAAGTATCATGAAAGTTCTTTACGACATCGTTCGATACAAATTATTTACAGCAATTAAAGCGTCGCAAGGCTACTCTCCCATAGAATTGGACCAAAATCGAGAATATCTCTTATAACTTTTTCGTGTTGAAAGATATTCATTCAAACTAAAAAGAACCTTATAAAGCTCAAAATTCTCTATAAGTATCATGAAAGTTCTTTACGACATCGTTCGATACAAATTATTTACAGCAATTAAAGCGTCGCAAGGCTACTCTCCCATAGAATTGGACCAAAATCGAGAATATCTCTTATAACTTTTTCGTGTTGAAAGATATTCATTCAAACTAAAAAGAACCTTATAAAGCTCAAAATTCTCTATAAGTATCATGAAAGTTCTTTACGACATCGTTCGATACAAATTATTTACAGCAATTAAAGCGTCGCAAGGCTACTCTCCCATAGAATTGGACCAAAATCGAGAATATCTCTTATAACTTTTTCGTGTTGAAAGATATTCATTCAAACTAAAAAGAACCTTATAAAGCTCAAAATTCTCTATAAGTATCATGAAAGTTCTTTACGACATCGTTCGATACAAATTATTTACAGCAATTAAAGCGTCGCAAGGCTACTCTCCCATAGAATTGGACCAAAATCGAGAATATCTCTTATAACTTTTTCGTGTTGAAAGATATTCATTCAAACTAAAAAGAACCTTATAAAGCTCAAAATTCTCTATAAGTATCATGAAAGTTCTTTACGACATCGTTCGATACAAATTATTTACAGCAATTAAAGCGTCGCAAGGCTACTCTCCCATAGAATTGGACCAAAATCGAGAATATCTCTTATAACTTTTTCGTGTTGAAAGATATTCATTCAAACTAAAAAGAACCTTATAAAGCTCAAAATTCTCTATAAGTATCATGAAAGTTCTTTACGACATCGTTCGATACAAATTATTTACAGCAATTAAAGCGTCGCAAGGCTACTCTCCCATAGAATTGGACCAAAATCGAGAATATCTCTTATAACTTTTTCGTGTTGAAAGATATTCATTCAAACTAAAAAGAACCTTATAAAGCTCAAAATTCTCTATAAGTATCATGAAAGTTCTTTACGACATCGTTCGATACAAATTATTTACAGCAATTAAAGCGTCGCAAGGCTACTCTCCCATAGAATTGGACCAAAATCGAGAATATCTCTTATAACTTTTTCGTGTTGAAAGATATTCATTCAAACTAAAAAGAACCTTATAAAGCTCAAAATTCTCTATAAGTATCATGAAAGTTCTTTACGACATCGTTCGATACAAATTATTTACAGCAATTAAAGCGTCGCAAGGCTACTCTCCCATAGAATTGGACCAAAATCGAGAATATCTCTTATAACTTTTTCGTGTTGAAAGATATTCATTCAAACTAAAAAGAACCTTATAAAGCTCAAAATTCTCTATAAGTATCATGAAAGTTCTTTACGACATCGTTCGATACAAATTATTTACAGCAATTAAAGCGTCGCAAGGCTACTCTCCCATAGAATTGGACCAAAATCGAGAATATCTCTTATAACTTTTTCGTGTTGAAAGATATTCATTCAAACTAAAAAGAACCTTATAAAGCTCAAAATTCTCTATAAGTATCATGAAAGTTCTTTACGACATCGTTCGATACAAATTATTTACAGCAATTAAAGCGTCGCAAGGCTACTCTCCCATAGAATTGGACCAAAATCGAGAATATCTCTTATAACTTTTTCGTGTTGAAAGATATTCATTCAAACTAAAAAGAACCTTATAAAGCTCAAAATTCTCTATAAGTATCATGAAAGTTCTTTACGACATCGTTCGATACAAATTATTTACAGCAATTAAAGCGTCGCAAGGCTACTCTCCCATAGAATTGGACCAAAATCGAGAATATCTCTTATAACTTTTTCGTGTTGAAAGATATTCATTCAAACTAAAAAGAACCTTATAAAGCTCAAAATTCTCTATAAGTATCATGAAAGTTCTTTACGACATCGTTCGATACAAATTATTTACAGCAATTAAAGCGTCGCAAGGCTACTCTCCCATAGAATTGGACCAAAATCGAGAATATCTCTTATAACTTTTTCGTGTTGAAAGATATTCATTCAAACTAAAAAGAACCTTATAAAGCTCAAAATTCTCTATAAGTATCATGAAAGTTCTTTACGACATCGTTCGATACAAATTATTTACAGCAATTAAAGCGTCGCAAGGCTACTCTCCCATAGAATTGGACCAAAATCGAGAATATCTCTTATAACTTTTTCGTGTTGAAAGATATTCATTCAAACTAAAAAGAACCTTATAAAGCTCAAAATTCTCTATAAGTATCATGAAAGTTCTTTACGACATCGTTCGATACAAATTATTTACAGCAATTAAAGCGTCGCAAGGCTACTCTCCCATAGAATTGGACCAAAATCGAGAATATCTCTTATAACTTTTTCGTGTTGAAAGATATTCATTCAAACTAAAAAGAACCTTATAAAGCTCAAAATTCTCTATAAGTATCATGAAAGTTCTTTACGACATCGTTCGATACAAATTATTTACAGCAATTAAAGCGTCGCAAGGCTACTCTCCCATAGAATTGGACCAAAATCGAGAATATCTCTTATAACTTTTTCGTGTTGAAAGATATTCATTCAAACTAAAAAGAACCTTATAAAGCTCAAAATTCTCTATAAGTATCATGAAAGTTCTTTACGACATCGTTCGATACAAATTATTTACAGCAATTAAAGCGTCGCAAGGCTACTCTCCCATAGAATTGGACCAAAATCGAGAATATCTCTTATAACTTTTTCGTGTTGAAAGATATTCATTCAAACTAAAAAGAACCTTATAAAGCTCAAAATTCTCTATAAGTATCATGAAAGTTCTTTACGACATCGTTCGATACAAATTATTTACAGCAATTAAAGCGTCGCAAGGCTACTCTCCCATAGAATTGGACCAAAATCGAGAATATCTCTTATAACTTTTTCGTGTTGAAAGATATTCATTCAAACTAAAAAGAACCTTATAAAGCTCAAAATTCTCTATAAGTATCATGAAAGTTCTTTACGACATCGTTCGATACAAATTATTTACAGCAATTAAAGCGTCGCAAGGCTACTCTCCCATAGAATTGGACCAAAATCGAGAATATCTCTTATAACTTTTTCGTGTTGAAAGATATTCATTCAAACTAAAAAGAACCTTATAAAGCTCAAAATTCTCTATAAGTATCATGAAAGTTCTTTACGACATCGTTCGATACAAATTATTTACAGCAATTAAAGCGTCGCAAGGCTACTCTCCCATAGAATTGGACCAAAATCGAGAATATCTCTTATAACTTTTTCGTGTTGAAAGATATTCATTCAAACTAAAAAGAACCTTATAAAGCTCAAAATTCTCTATAAGTATCATGAAAGTTCTTTACGACATCGTTCGATACAAATTATTTACAGCAATTAAAGCGTCGCAAGGCTACTCTCCCATAGAATTGGACCAAAATCGAGAATATCTCTTATAACTTTTTCGTGTTGAAAGATATTCATTCAAACTAAAAAGAACCTTATAAAGCTCAAAATTCTCTATAAGTATCATGAAAGTTCTTTACGACATCGTTCGATACAAATTATTTACAGCAATTAAAGCGTCGCAAGGCTACTCTCCCATAGAATTGGACCAAAATCGAGAATATCTCTTATAACTTTTTCGTGTTGAAAGATATTCATTCAAACTAAAAAGAACCTTATAAAGCTCAAAATTCTCTATAAGTATCATGAAAGTTCTTTACGACATCGTTCGATACAAATTATTTACAGCAATTAAAGCGTCGCAAGGCTACTCTCCCATAGAATTGGACCAAAATCGAGAATATCTCTTATAACTTTTTCGTGTTGAAAGATATTCATTCAAACTAAAAAGAACCTTATAAAGCTCAAAATTCTCTATAAGTATCATGAAAGTTCTTTACGACATCGTTCGATACAAATTATTTACAGCAATTAAAGCGTCGCAAGGCTACTCTCCCATAGAATTGGACCAAAATCGAGAATATCTCTTATAACTTTTTCGTGTTGAAAGATATTCATTCAAACTAAAAAGAACCTTATAAAGCTCAAAATTCTCTATAAGTATCATGAAAGTTCTTTACGACATCGTTCGATACAAATTATTTACAGCAATTAAAGCGTCGCAAGGCTACTCTCCCATAGAATTGGACCAAAATCGAGAATATCTCTTATAACTTTTTCGTGTTGAAAGATATTCATTCAAACTAAAAAGAACCTTATAAAGCTCAAAATTCTCTATAAGTATCATGAAAGTTCTTTACGACATCGTTCGATACAAATTATTTACAGCAATTAAAGCGTCGCAAGGCTACTCTCCCATAGAATTGGACCAAAATCGAGAATATCTCTTATAACTTTTTCGTGTTGAAAGATATTCATTCAAACTAAAAAGAACCTTATAAAGCTCAAAATTCTCTATAAGTATCATGAAAGTTCTTTACGACATCGTTCGATACAAATTATTTACAGCAATTAAAGCGTCGCAAGGCTACTCTCCCATAGAATTGGACCAAAATCGAGAATATCTCTTATAACTTTTTCGTGTTGAAAGATATTCATTCAAACTAAAAAGAACCTTATAAAGCTCAAAATTCTCTATAAGTATCATGAAAGTTCTTTACGACATCGTTCGATACAAATTATTTACAGCAATTAAAGCGTCGCAAGGCTACTCTCCCATAGAATTGGACCAAAATCGAGAATATCTCTTATAACTTTTTCGTGTTGAAAGATATTCATTCAAACTAAAAAGAACCTTATAAAGCTCAAAATTCTCTATAAGTATCATGAAAGTTCTTTACGACATCGTTCGATACAAATTATTTACAGCAATTAAAGCGTCGCAAGGCTACTCTCCCATAGAATTGGACCAAAATCGAGAATATCTCTTATAACTTTTTCGTGTTGAAAGATATTCATTCAAACTAAAAAGAACCTTATAAAGCTCAAAATTCTCTATAAGTATCATGAAAGTTCTTTACGACATCGTTCGATACAAATTATTTACAGCAATTAAAGCGTCGCAAGGCTACTCTCCCATAGAATTGGACCAAAATCGAGAATATCTCTTATAACTTTTTCGTGTTGAAAGATATTCATTCAAACTAAAAAGAACCTTATAAAGCTCAAAATTCTCTATAAGTATCATGAAAGTTCTTTACGACATCGTTCGATACAAATTATTTACAGCAATTAAAGCGTCGCAAGGCTACTCTCCCATAGAATTGGACCAAAATCGAGAATATCTCTTATAACTTTTTCGTGTTGAAAGATATTCATTCAAACTAAAAAGAACCTTATAAAGCTCAAAATTCTCTATAAGTATCATGAAAGTTCTTTACGACATCGTTCGATACAAATTATTTACAGCAATTAAAGCGTCGCAAGGCTACTCTCCCATAGAATTGGACCAAAATCGAGAATATCTCTTATAACTTTTTCGTGTTGAAAGATATTCATTCAAACTAAAAAGAACCTTATAAAGCTCAAAATTCTCTATAAGTATCATGAAAGTTCTTTACGACATCGTTCGATACAAATTATTTACAGCAATTAAAGCGTCGCAAGGCTACTCTCCCATAGAATTGGACCAAAATCGAGAATATCTCTTATAACTTTTTCGTGTTGAAAGATATTCATTCAAACTAAAAAGAACCTTATAAAGCTCAAAATTCTCTATAAGTATCATGAAAGTTCTTTACGACATCGTTCGATACAAATTATTTACAGCAATTAAAGCGTCGCAAGGCTACTCTCCCATAGAATTGGACCAAAATCGAGAATATCTCTTATAACTTTTTCGTGTTGAAAGATATTCATTCAAACTAAAAAGAACCTTATAAAGCTCAAAATTCTCTATAAGTATCATGAAAGTTCTTTACGACATCGTTCGATACAAATTATTTACAGCAATTAAAGCGTCGCAAGGCTACTCTCCCATAGAATTGGACCAAAATCGAGAATATCTCTTATAACTTTTTCGTGTTGAAAGATATTCATTCAAACTAAAAAGAACCTTATAAAGCTCAAAATTCTCTATAAGTATCATGAAAGTTCTTTACGACATCGTTCGATACAAATTATTTACAGCAATTAAAGCGTCGCAAGGCTACTCTCCCATAGAATTGGACCAAAATCGAGAATATCTCTTATAACTTTTTCGTGTTGAAAGATATTCATTCAAACTAAAAAGAACCTTATAAAGCTCAAAATTCTCTATAAGTATCATGAAAGTTCTTTACGACATCGTTCGATACAAATTATTTACAGCAATTAAAGCGTCGCAAGGCTACTCTCCCATAGAATTGGACCAAAATCGAGAATATCTCTTATAACTTTTTCGTGTTGAAAGATATTCATTCAAACTAAAAAGAACCTTATAAAGCTCAAAATTCTCTATAAGTATCATGAAAGTTCTTTACGACATCGTTCGATACAAATTATTTACAGCAATTAAAGCGTCGCAAGGCTACTCTCCCATAGAATTGGACCAAAATCGAGAATATCTCTTATAACTTTTTCGTGTTGAAAGATATTCATTCAAACTAAAAAGAACCTTATAAAGCTCAAAATTCTCTATAAGTATCATGAAAGTTCTTTACGACATCGTTCGATACAAATTATTTACAGCAATTAAAGCGTCGCAAGGCTACTCTCCCATAGAATTGGACCAAAATCGAGAATATCTCTTATAACTTTTTCGTGTTGAAAGATATTCATTCAAACTAAAAAGAACCTTATAAAGCTCAAAATTCTCTATAAGTATCATGAAAGTTCTTTACGACATCGTTCGATACAAATTATTTACAGCAATTAAAGCGTCGCAAGGCTACTCTCCCATAGAATTGGACCAAAATCGAGAATATCTCTTATAACTTTTTCGTGTTGAAAGATATTCATTCAAACTAAAAAGAACCTTATAAAGCTCAAAATTCTCTATAAGTATCATGAAAGTTCTTTACGACATCGTTCGATACAAATTATTTACAGCAATTAAAGCGTCGCAAGGCTACTCTCCCATAGAATTGGACCAAAATCGAGAATATCTCTTATAACTTTTTCGTGTTGAAAGATATTCATTCAAACTAAAAAGAACCTTATAAAGCTCAAAATTCTCTATAAGTATCATGAAAGTTCTTTACGACATCGTTCGATACAAATTATTTACAGCAATTAAAGCGTCGCAAGGCTACTCTCCCATAGAATTGGACCAAAATCGAGAATATCTCTTATAACTTTTTCGTGTTGAAAGATATTCATTCAAACTAAAAAGAACCTTATAAAGCTCAAAATTCTCTATAAGTATCATGAAAGTTCTTTACGACATCGTTCGATACAAATTATTTACAGCAATTAAAGCGTCGCAAGGCTACTCTCCCATAGAATTGGACCAAAATCGAGAATATCTCTTATAACTTTTTCGTGTTGAAAGATATTCATTCAAACTAAAAAGAACCTTATAAAGCTCAAAATTCTCTATAAGTATCATGAAAGTTCTTTACGACATCGTTCGATACAAATTATTTACAGCAATTAAAGCGTCGCAAGGCTACTCTCCCATAGAATTGGACCAAAATCGAGAATATCTCTTATAACTTTTTCGTGTTGAAAGATATTCATTCAAACTAAAAAGAACCTTATAAAGCTCAAAATTCTCTATAAGTATCATGAAAGTTCTTTACGACATCGTTCGATACAAATTATTTACAGCAATTAAAGCGTCGCAAGGCTACTCTCCCATAGAATTGGACCAAAATCGAGAATATCTCTTATAACTTTTTCGTGTTGAAAGATATTCATTCAAACTAAAAAGAACCTTATAAAGCTCAAAATTCTCTATAAGTATCATGAAAGTTCTTTACGACATCGTTCGATACAAATTATTTACAGCAATTAAAGCGTCGCAAGGCTACTCTCCCATAGAATTGGACCAAAATCGAGAATATCTCTTATAACTTTTTCGTGTTGAAAGATATTCATTCAAACTAAAAAGAACCTTATAAAGCTCAAAATTCTCTATAAGTATCATGAAAGTTCTTTACGACATCGTTCGATACAAATTATTTACAGCAATTAAAGCGTCGCAAGGCTACTCTCCCATAGAATTGGACCAAAATCGAGAATATCTCTTATAACTTTTTCGTGTTGAAAGATATTCATTCAAACTAAAAAGAACCTTATAAAGCTCAAAATTCTCTATAAGTATCATGAAAGTTCTTTACGACATCGTTCGATACAAATTATTTACAGCAATTAAAGCGTCGCAAGGCTACTCTCCCATAGAATTGGACCAAAATCGAGAATATCTCTTATAACTTTTTCGTGTTGAAAGATATTCATTCAAACTAAAAAGAACCTTATAAAGCTCAAAATTCTCTATAAGTATCATGAAAGTTCTTTACGACATCGTTCGATACAAATTATTTACAGCAATTAAAGCGTCGCAAGGCTACTCTCCCATAGAATTGGACCAAAATCGAGAATATCTCTTATAACTTTTTCGTGTTGAAAGATATTCATTCAAACTAAAAAGAACCTTATAAAGCTCAAAATTCTCTATAAGTATCATGAAAGTTCTTTACGACATCGTTCGATACAAATTATTTACAGCAATTAAAGCGTCGCAAGGCTACTCTCCCATAGAATTGGACCAAAATCGAGAATATCTCTTATAACTTTTTCGTGTTGAAAGATATTCATTCAAACTAAAAAGAACCTTATAAAGCTCAAAATTCTCTATAAGTATCATGAAAGTTCTTTACGACATCGTTCGATACAAATTATTTACAGCAATTAAAGCGTCGCAAGGCTACTCTCCCATAGAATTGGACCAAAATCGAGAATATCTCTTATAACTTTTTCGTGTTGAAAGATATTCATTCAAACTAAAAAGAACCTTATAAAGCTCAAAATTCTCTATAAGTATCATGAAAGTTCTTTACGACATCGTTCGATACAAATTATTTACAGCAATTAAAGCGTCGCAAGGCTACTCTCCCATAGAATTGGACCAAAATCGAGAATATCTCTTATAACTTTTTCGTGTTGAAAGATATTCATTCAAACTAAAAAGAACCTTATAAAGCTCAAAATTCTCTATAAGTATCATGAAAGTTCTTTACGACATCGTTCGATACAAATTATTTACAGCAATTAAAGCGTCGCAAGGCTACTCTCCCATAGAATTGGACCAAAATCGAGAATATCTCTTATAACTTTTTCGTGTTGAAAGATATTCATTCAAACTAAAAAGAACCTTATAAAGCTCAAAATTCTCTATAAGTATCATGAAAGTTCTTTACGACATCGTTCGATACAAATTATTTACAGCAATTAAAGCGTCGCAAGGCTACTCTCCCATAGAATTGGACCAAAATCGAGAATATCTCTTATAACTTTTTCGTGTTGAAAGATATTCATTCAAACTAAAAAGAACCTTATAAAGCTCAAAATTCTCTATAAGTATCATGAAAGTTCTTTACGACATCGTTCGATACAAATTATTTACAGCAATTAAAGCGTCGCAAGGCTACTCTCCCATAGAATTGGACCAAAATCGAGAATATCTCTTATAACTTTTTCGTGTTGAAAGATATTCATTCAAACTAAAAAGAACCTTATAAAGCTCAAAATTCTCTATAAGTATCATGAAAGTTCTTTACGACATCGTTCGATACAAATTATTTACAGCAATTAAAGCGTCGCAAGGCTACTCTCCCATAGAATTGGACCAAAATCGAGAATATCTCTTATAACTTTTTCGTGTTGAAAGATATTCATTCAAACTAAAAAGAACCTTATAAAGCTCAAAATTCTCTATAAGTATCATGAAAGTTCTTTACGACATCGTTCGATACAAATTATTTACAGCAATTAAAGCGTCGCAAGGCTACTCTCCCATAGAATTGGACCAAAATCGAGAATATCTCTTATAACTTTTTCGTGTTGAAAGATATTCATTCAAACTAAAAAGAACCTTATAAAGCTCAAAATTCTCTATAAGTATCATGAAAGTTCTTTACGACATCGTTCGATACAAATTATTTACAGCAATTAAAGCGTCGCAAGGCTACTCTCCCATAGAATTGGACCAAAATCGAGAATATCTCTTATAACTTTTTCGTGTTGAAAGATATTCATTCAAACTAAAAAGAACCTTATAAAGCTCAAAATTCTCTATAAGTATCATGAAAGTTCTTTACGACATCGTTCGATACAAATTATTTACAGCAATTAAAGCGTCGCAAGGCTACTCTCCCATAGAATTGGACCAAAATCGAGAATATCTCTTATAACTTTTTCGTGTTGAAAGATATTCATTCAAACTAAAAAGAACCTTATAAAGCTCAAAATTCTCTATAAGTATCATGAAAGTTCTTTACGACATCGTTCGATACAAATTATTTACAGCAATTAAAGCGTCGCAAGGCTACTCTCCCATAGAATTGGACCAAAATCGAGAATATCTCTTATAACTTTTTCGTGTTGAAAGATATTCATTCAAACTAAAAAGAACCTTATAAAGCTCAAAATTCTCTATAAGTATCATGAAAGTTCTTTACGACATCGTTCGATACAAATTATTTACAGCAATTAAAGCGTCGCAAGGCTACTCTCCCATAGAATTGGACCAAAATCGAGAATATCTCTTATAACTTTTTCGTGTTGAAAGATATTCATTCAAACTAAAAAGAACCTTATAAAGCTCAAAATTCTCTATAAGTATCATGAAAGTTCTTTACGACATCGTTCGATACAAATTATTTACAGCAATTAAAGCGTCGCAAGGCTACTCTCCCATAGAATTGGACCAAAATCGAGAATATCTCTTATAACTTTTTCGTGTTGAAAGATATTCATTCAAACTAAAAAGAACCTTATAAAGCTCAAAATTCTCTATAAGTATCATGAAAGTTCTTTACGACATCGTTCGATACAAATTATTTACAGCAATTAAAGCGTCGCAAGGCTACTCTCCCATAGAATTGGACCAAAATCGAGAATATCTCTTATAACTTTTTCGTGTTGAAAGATATTCATTCAAACTAAAAAGAACCTTATAAAGCTCAAAATTCTCTATAAGTATCATGAAAGTTCTTTACGACATCGTTCGATACAAATTATTTACAGCAATTAAAGCGTCGCAAGGCTACTCTCCCATAGAATTGGACCAAAATCGAGAATATCTCTTATAACTTTTTCGTGTTGAAAGATATTCATTCAAACTAAAAAGAACCTTATAAAGCTCAAAATTCTCTATAAGTATCATGAAAGTTCTTTACGACATCGTTCGATACAAATTATTTACAGCAATTAAAGCGTCGCAAGGCTACTCTCCCATAGAATTGGACCAAAATCGAGAATATCTCTTATAACTTTTTCGTGTTGAAAGATATTCATTCAAACTAAAAAGAACCTTATAAAGCTCAAAATTCTCTATAAGTATCATGAAAGTTCTTTACGACATCGTTCGATACAAATTATTTACAGCAATTAAAGCGTCGCAAGGCTACTCTCCCATAGAATTGGACCAAAATCGAGAATATCTCTTATAACTTTTTCGTGTTGAAAGATATTCATTCAAACTAAAAAGAACCTTATAAAGCTCAAAATTCTCTATAAGTATCATGAAAGTTCTTTACGACATCGTTCGATACAAATTATTTACAGCAATTAAAGCGTCGCAAGGCTACTCTCCCATAGAATTGGACCAAAATCGAGAATATCTCTTATAACTTTTTCGTGTTGAAAGATATTCATTCAAACTAAAAAGAACCTTATAAAGCTCAAAATTCTCTATAAGTATCATGAAAGTTCTTTACGACATCGTTCGATACAAATTATTTACAGCAATTAAAGCGTCGCAAGGCTACTCTCCCATAGAATTGGACCAAAATCGAGAATATCTCTTATAACTTTTTCGTGTTGAAAGATATTCATTCAAACTAAAAAGAACCTTATAAAGCTTCGAATTTCCTATAAGTATCATGAAAGTTCTTTACGACATCGTTCGATACAAATTATTTACAGCAATTAAAGCGTCGCAAGGCTACTCTCCCATAGAATTGGACCAAAATCGAGAATATCTCTTATAACTTTTTCGTGTTGAAAGATATTCATTCAAACTAAAAAGAACCTTATAAAGCTCAAAATTCTCTATAAGTATCATGAAAGTTCTTTACGACATCGTTCGATACAAATTATTTACAGCAATTAAAGCGTCGCAAGGCTACTCTCCCATAGAATTGGACCAAAATCGAGAATATCTCTTATAACTTTTTCGTGTTGAAAGATATTCATTCAAACTAAAAAGAACCTTATAAAGCTTCCAATTTTCTATAAGTATCATGAAAGTTCTTTACGACATCGTTCGATACAAATTATTTACAGCAATTAAAGCGTCGCAAGGCTACTCTCCCATAGAATTGGACCAAAATCGAGAATATCTCTTATAACTTTTTCGTGTTGAAAGATATTCATTCAAACTAAAAAGAACCTTATAAAGCTCAAAATTCTCTATAAGTATCATGAAAGTTCTTTACGACATCGTTCGATAAAAATTATTTACAGCAATTAAAGCGTCGCAAGGCTACTCTCCCATAGAATTGGACCAAAATCGAGAATATCTCTTATAACTTTTTCGTGTTGAAAGATATTCATTCAAACTAAAAAGAACCTTATAAAGCTTCCAATTCTCTATAAGTATCATGAAAGTTCTTCACGACATCGTTCGATACAAATTATTTACAGCAATTAAAGCGTCGCAAGGCTACTCTCCCATAGAATTGGACCAAAATCGAGAATATCTCTTATAACTTTTTCGTGTTGAAAGATATTCATTCAAACTAAAAAGAACCTTATAAAGCTCAAAATTCTCTATAAGTATCATGAAAGTTCTTCACGACATCGTTCGATACAAATTATTTACAGCAATTAAAGCGTCGCAAGGCTACTCTCCCATAGAATTGGACCAAAATCGAGAATATCTCTTATAACTTTTTCGTGTTGAAAGATATCTATTCAAACTAAAAAGAACCTTATAAAGCTTCAAAATTCTCTATAAGTATCATGAAAGTTCTTCACGACATCGTTCGATACAAATTATTTACAGCAATTAAAGCGTCGCAAGGCTACTCTCCCATAGAATTGGACCAAAATCGAGAATATCTCTTATAACTTTTTTGTGTATACGTTTGATACAAATTATTCCAGCATATAAATCCATAATTCAGCATATGAAAGGGTTGAAACTATGGGTTTGTTGCATTTTTACAATTAGACTGTCGATGCGACAGTTTTCACCATAGCTATAAGTTTACCTCTTCACGATACAGTTGAAAGTTTGTGTGGTCAAAACAAATGGAAAACGGAGGGACTTTAAAATTTCCTGATATTCTCATTTTTCAGAAAAGTTTCCAACTGAAATTGTAGTAGTAATGTCTCTAACCAGCTCACCTTGATGTAATGTTTCAGTCTAAATGTTTCACTCACTGGACAAAAAATTCCATTTTTCGATTATTTGGGGTGAACCTATAGTTCTGCCGCGTTTGCGAGTCGTCAATTTTCGGCAATTTTCGTCTTATTTGAAGTAGGGTAATAGGCAGTCAATTGTAATGTTGCTCACATTTTAGAGTATTTGAGGGTTCTTCTTTTGCCCATGGACAATTTTCTTGAAACCTCTCAAATCGCGAGAAAACTCACATGAAATGTATTTTGACTTCCTCCCCCCTCTAACCTGTATTTTTTTCTTAATCTATAGCTTTTCTGGTTCTCTAGTAATTTAGAGTATTAGAAAAAAATTTTTTTTCAAAATTATTTTCCACCATTATTTTGTTTACAATGGAGCATGGAGAGCAAATAGTGAATACATGTACTAGATAATTGACATTCTTGACTACAAAAATTAAAAAATTCAAATGCAAAATTTCATTTTGAAAATATTTGAAATTGTCAAAAAACTGATGTTTTTTTATTTTTTTTATCATATAAAAAAATAACTCAATTGCAGTTTTTTCCAGAAAAATATTTGGGGGTCAACAAATTGTGAAACAAGATATAAAGGTTTAAAAATTTTCGTTTCTCAAAAAAGTGTTATAAATGGTGAATGGGGTGTGCGGGATGTGGAACCCAATTCACAAAAAAATGATGAGTTATTTCTGTCTGATTCTGGCATTGGAACTATTTTAGTCTACCCTACAAGATATGCCACATGTTCAAAAACTTCAATTTTTAACGAACATTAGCAACGTTTTCTGATTAAAAAAAGTTTGCAGACAAAAAAGTTGTATCCCTTTCATTTTTGACATTTGGACAGTTGTGATAAAACTTTTTTTGAAAATTGTATAAATCAGTAAACACTCTTAACGAGCTTTTTCAACCTACATTCACACGTATTACAAAGAAAAAATTGGAAAAATTGGGTCTAAAATTGATTTTGAGTCTCTTGAAAAATGCAACTTTTGCTCTAAAAATGACTTAAAATGGATATATCTCGGTTCAGTGAAGCGTTCTGCAAAATTGGATTACATATTTGAAATCAGTGTGTTGAGAAGTACATAATAGAACATGAACCAATTCAAAAGGCCGAAATACGTCTGGAACACTCCCTAGTTAGTTGTTGATTCTCCTAATGTAAATGAATGGTTTTATAAGACCTTTCTCCCGCCACCAGAGGGCGTAACAATTGGCGATGATAATGAGATCAACGAACCGACGCCAGGGAGCTTGGCATGCCGGAGGAGGACCTTTGGCTGGTGCGTCTTGGAGAAGGACAAAGCGAAAAGATCCCGATACACGACATCGTTAAAAAAGAGAAGCGGTAAGAAGGGTAGGAGAGCAAGGAGCTCGGGATTTATAAGTTTATATACAAACTAAAAAGAATCTAACTGAGCTCAAAATTTCCTATAATCAACATCAAAGTACTTTACAAAATCGAATGATAAAAATTATTCACAGTCAATAATCAATGCTATTTTCCCATAGGTTGGGCTCAAAATCGAGAAAATCTCTCATAATTGGATTGAAAGGTATACATACAAGCTGAAAAGAGTCTTACAAAACTCAAAATTTCCTATAAACAATATCAAAGTTCTTTACAATATCGAACTATAAAAACTATTCACAGTAAGCAAACAGCAAACGACAAGGCTATTTCAGGTTTGGGTCTAAATTTAGAAAATCTCTTATAATTTTTTTGGGTAGAGAGATATGCATACACACTACAAAGCATCTTACAGAACATAAAAATTGCTACAATCAGAGGTCTTCAATAAAACTATATGGGAGCTATTATTTTGCCATAAATCAGTTATGCAAATCCACTACATCTCGTCGACTTCAATCGCAGCCAATCGTGCTCTCCGTTTCGTATCGGTGTCAACGATCCATCGCGAATGCAGCGCCTTAAAAGCAATTAAAGTTTTGTGGAATTTATTTTCAAACTCACTTCCAGCGCAGTTGGACGTTTCTTCACCGACGTAGATGTGAGGCTGCGGATGAGATCCCCAAGATCTTTGCTCATTGTTTTCGGTGGTTGGTAAGGTGACCTCACACTTTTGTCATCCGGTGTGCAGAATTGCTCGATATCCCCGATTGTCATCTCGTGACACATAATTCCCGTGGCAAACATGTCTACACTGCTGGAATACGACTGTCCAGTGAACATTTCTGGTGCAATATACCCCATTGTGCCACAGAAAGTTTTTGGCCTGAAAAGCACAAAGATGAGAGTAAATAGAGAAACAAATCCACTCACTTCAGTCTGGTGCTGACTCCAAAGTCCGCTAGTTTGACGGTCTCGTAGCCATTCATCAGAACGTTTTCTGGCTTCACGTCTCGATGCACCACTTCTTGTTGGTGGCAGTATTGCAAGCCTCCAAAAACCCCAATCATCACGAGTACGCTCTTTTCTTCGACAATCTTCCCGTTCCGGTCGAGCACATCTCGAAGTGTGCATTCCATCTTCTCGAGAACCATATAGAAATGAGCTGCTGTTTTGAAAGTTGTGAACAGCTTTACAACATTTCCGTGGTGCAGTGTTGAATGTATTTTCAGCTCTCTCTCAATCTCAAATTGTGCTGACTTCACACACGACGAGTTCGGGACCACCTGAAAATGAACAATTATAGCTAGTAATTGTGAAATGTCTAAACCTTGATTGCGTAGTTCCGCCCACTTCTCTTAGATTCGTACAAGTACACTTTTCCGTAGGATCCATTTCCTATAAGTCCTTTCTTGATGAAATCCGACAATCGTACGCTCTTTCCCGGAGCTATCATTTCTGTCTTGGCGTGTTCATTTTCTTCTTGCATCTCATGGTGTCTCTGACGATCCTTCACCATTCTTTTCAATGGTTTGTCATTATTCTCTGCTGCCACTCGTGCCTTGTTGCGATCACGGATTGTCACAAAGTAATCGCCAAAGTTTTTGACTCTGAAAAATAACTGATTTCTTACAGAAAGAAAAATTACCACTTACGAGGTGTCAGCAATCATCAAAGAAACTTTGCCTGTCGTATCACCCATCGCAAATAGTTCATTTTTGAAAAGCGAAAACGAAGTAGGAACTACTTTGTGTGGTTGGAATAAATGCAGAGGCTTCGGAAGTTCTTCACCGACTGTGTTCACTTGGCTTATCAAAGTGTTGATGTTTTGTGAAGAACTGTGCACCACATACAAGTCATCAGAATGAGTCCCAGTGATGAATCCGTTCGCATGTCCTTTCGGCGGAAGGAGTTTTCTGTAAATGTTTTGAATCTTACGAAAATAGTCAGAAATGTTAATATACCTGTGGAGGACTTCCCCTGTCGTCACATCAAACACAGCTATTCCACTTTTGTTTTGAATCGTGTGTAATTTCCCTGCTGTGACTCCGATTTTGGTGGCGCCTTCAGCGGATGTGGACCAAAGCTGCTTGTTAGCAAATCGGAGGTCAAAAACTTTCAACTGACCATTCTGCGGGCATAACGCGAAGTTGTTCTCTCCGATGAACGCGAGTTCGACCTTTGTCCTGTAGAAAGTCTGGAAAAACGTTCTTAAAAGTTACAATAAAATCAGTTTTTGGAATACATAGAATTTACCTAAAATAATTCTAAAACCCATGTAACAATTTTGCACATAGTCTCTACATCTCAATGTTTGAAGTTTCAAAATGCAGTCTTACGAAGCATTGTTTACTCAAAGAAAGACAACGGTATTCCAAAAAATAAGATTTTTTGATATGGGTTGATTTACTTTTGTAGAAAAGAAAAAGTCTCTTGGAGCCAGGTTTCAGAACTCGTTTTAGACTAACTTTCGGACCTGGCGCGAAGAGATTTTTCTCTTTTCTACAAAAATCTGATCCGACCTTTTTGGAAAATCGGTCTCCCTCTTTAACAGATATAGTTAACTCACCTTCACAATTTCATGCGCATCTCCCGTCCGTTTATCAACAAGCGAGATAGGAGATGTTCTAGTTCCGATTTGATGGGTGCACAATAGAAGGTTGTTTGTTTCGGAGTGACGGGCCCAGCCGTGAATCACGTTTTCGGTTTTTGTATCCAGCGAGAGCCATTTCAAGTTCTGGCACGTTTCAGGAATGATTTGTTGAACTCCGACTTTTGGGTGAAGAACAAAAATACCTGAAAACAGTTGCTACTTTCTATGATTGATGAATGGGCTTACACTCTGAGGATCCCAATATTCCCGTTGCCGGTGTCGGTAAATCAAATGTCTTCTGACGGAATCCAGTGTCAGTTCTAGACAATGCGATTTTCGAGTCGTAGCACACTGCCACGCTGTTCTCGTTGACAAATCCTACGTCAACAATCGAACTTTCGAATTCGATTCTGCAGGTCATCCTGAAAACTGATCATAAAAATTCATTCATCTTACTACATATTGTACAGGGAAGCGTGAGAAAACAAGATAAAAGGAGAACATAGTTGGAGGAGAACATCTGGAAGTAGTGATTACCCAAACACAAAAAAGGTTTAGGTTCAGCTCTCTGGAAGAAGAACCTTCATTGCCCCGCCCAGATTTCGCGATGGACACGCTCATCGATCTTTTTCATGAAAGCCGAAGGAAGAAACCTGATGATGGAAGTCAACGACGGCTCGTTCGTAGAGAAGGTTCTTGTGATCAGAGCAAAGCACATCAGATTCGGAATCCGTAGAAGCCGTCTACAAGACACACCGCCTCGGCACAATCGTTTGGCATGAGATGGAGGACAATGAGCATCACCTCAAGCTTTTCCAATATCCGGCAGATCACCAGTGAATAGATCCAAGAGCTCCAGTCGAGCTCTTGCTGGAAGCATGCTTCGGAGGCCGCCCAATCCCTCTGCAACCGATCCCAGGTCCTCGTCATAGCATCATGATGGGCAATGCCGTGACTCCGGAGCAGTCTAAATACGTCCGAGTAGGCGAAACCACCATGATTGCCGCTGCTCTTCACATTACCATGCGCGAGTCCTCAGGTAACAAGATGCACCTCGCCATGAAAACTACCGACGCCGCAGCCGCCGCCATCGTGCAGTCCTACTCGAGGAGCTCAGGTGGCGCCAACGTCATCCGTATGAATTCCGCCGAAAACTACGACCACATCGGCCCGCAGCACCAAACATCTTTTGACTTCCCAATCGTTTGGCCACAGGAGTTCGGGTAACTTCTTCGACGCACGGACAACGACGACCAGGCACCCATCACCGAGATGGTCCTGGACGCGTACGCTCACCTTCGCAGTATGAGATCTATCACCCTTAAGCTCGCCCGCCGGAAGGATCTCCGAAATGCCCTAGAAGCCGTTCTGAAGCCCATCTGCATCATCTTCGAGATCCTCGTCGAGCTCATCAATCCGCAAGGAATCATTGGAACAATCTCCTCGGTTACCGACGCATTTCGGTAGAACGGATCCATGGCACAATACAGATCACACGTGGCCACAGATGGACGAAGCTTCATAAATCCCCATCCATTCAGTCATCGCCCTCTCTCCGCTTTGCCCAAAGGCAAGGTACGCCCTCGTAGGAGACATAAACCAGCCGAAGTCGTACACCGACATAGACTCTCCCGAGGAACCCCGTAATAGGCGACCTTTTGGGAAACACTTCAAAGAGCCCGTGCCACCTGAGCATCTCAGCAGTCCGCGGATGTCGGTTTGCAGTCACATCCATTAGCTCGACCCTGTTCTACCAAAACCGCCTCACGTCAGTCAGGGACCCGAAGGAAAGAAGCCACATCCTGGATCACCTCGACTTCTCCAACAACCACCCAATTCAAGTCATCAACACCGCCAAGTGCGCCGTTCAACAAACCTCCAGCACCTCAATCTTCAACCTATCCGAAGCGAAAATTGCGCTCACATTAACCTCGCGAGTGCTGACAATGAAGAAGAAGCCGTCAATCGAGATCTTCACCTACTACAAGGCTCAGGCCGGATACGTGGCGAGAGGATTTGGCGACACCCCAGTCTTCATCGGAACGATCGACGAGTCGCGGGGACAGGAGTTCGACCTCGTCATCATCCTCACATCTCGCTCCAAGTCTTTCTACTTACATGACGGAGCAAGCGAGAGGAACGAGACCCCGATCGGAGCTGTCTTGCCAGATCCCGACTTCATCGAGAGTCCGGAACGACTCAACGTCGCCATCACCCAAACCAGGTCGCTTTGCCTCGTCTTGGTCAACGCCGCCGCCGCTGGTCGATCGGGACTCTGGTCCCCTTTCTTCCACAAGATCCCACCCGGAGTCTTCCACGACGATCCAGGCCGCCTCGTGCGGGATCTGCAGACGCTCCACTAGATGTCATGGAAAGTTTCCAAGGTAATCCACCTAGGCGGGGGGCTAAAAAGTTCCAATGTTGAGGAAACATAGTAGTTTGTTTCCGAGGACTGGATATGACAAGTTCGTCCCTATTAGTATCCAGCCTTTCTTATTTTTCGAGCAATCCCTAACCCCCGCCCAAAAACTTCAACAAATCATAAATCCAGCATTCCTTCAGTATCCAAAAAGAATTAAGAACCAAAGCCAACAATCCAAAAATTTTTAAGACTTTCCAGTAATCACCAACAACCGATAAGACACCCGTTTTCCTTTAGATGACCAGGGTCGGTCCTCGCTAAGGAGGCAGGTGTAACGAATACCGTGATCCCTTAGGTATTCCAAGATATCACCGGACTTTGTACCCGGTGACGCATCATCGTCATCCCATCCGGATACTTCCGGGTCACTGTCCTGGACAGGCGAGCCCACTCCCACGCCCCATTTCCCATTATTAAGTCTAACACGATTCTTCCAGATCTCACGTCACCGTCTCACCAACCCAAGCACTCTCTTACTGTTAGCCCACACAGTCAAAGACGCGGCTCCATGACCCATCTACATCACACTGTATAACCACCTCCGATTTCCAACGCTATCTCAACCATCTGCCCACAAGATCCAAACCATCTCTTCATGTCCCATCAACGTCACTCTCCATAACTGACTCTCATCCTCAAATGCTCTCTCATCCAACAGTTCCATGATGAACATTCCTAAAACGCCCGATGCCCTTCCAATCCGACGCCGCTGTCCACGCCCATCGAAGATTCAATATAAATACCGTTCTTGTTATCATTCGTGACTTCTTCTTCCCATCCTTATTCTTACCCTAATAAACCTATCTAAAACCACCAAAACCTCTACTAAATGAACAAATTCTAGCAAAATGGTTACGGTAAAGGTTTTTCAGTCTCAAGGCAAAAAGTCATTCAATGTACGATCAATTCTGAGCCTTCGGATGTCTTCACCCCTGAAGAGGTTGTCAAAACAAAAAAACGAATATTTGAAAGAAAGTTCGCCTTCTTTGGAGGGAAAAAATTATCGAATTAAGTTTTTGAAAATCAATAAAGAAGCGCCACAGGCGCTGTGAATCTGAGAAAGATCCAATAATATCTCACCTGTTTAATCTATACTGTTGTTGTTGTTATTCAACTGTCCGATACTGTTGTTGTTGTTATTCAACTGTCCGATACTGTTGTAGTTGTAGATGTTCGTAGGCGGATTTGTGCTTGAGGGTCTGCGTCTTTTCGCGTGAATGAAGTTCCTTGCAAGACGTCTCTTGTTTGAAGTGCTAAAAGCAGAAAAACTTTACCTTATTATAACACTCGCAATAGAATAATAAATGAACAAGGTATAAAATACGGTGGACTAAGTGAGAAGAGAGAATAACGACTGATAACGGAGTGACGATGGTCGGGATAGAGGAGAAATAGAAGGTAGAAGAAAACATAAGTAATAAATTATTAAACTTAGAGATGTTCTATATAACCGTGGGTTTTTTGTCGTAAGATATTCATTCATTAGTGGAAAGGTACGCTTTCTCTGCGCCACTAACACCACGTAATTGTGAATAATTTTCGAGCCTGTTAAGTTGCCAAGTTGTTTGTGGATTTTTCTTGAGTTGCGACGGAAATTGCAGGGAGAATCTACTTTAAAGTAGACGTGTCAAATTTTGGCCCGGCTTCAGGAAAAGATACATTTCTTAATCAAATGTTCCCCACTGTTTGACCGAATTTCTCGACTTTTCAGAAAATGTCACATTTAAAAAGTTCAATTTTTAGATGCATTACTAGCTTTTGTTTGAATTCTGAAATGTAATCGAAAATTCGACGCTTTGGGCCGAGCCGAGAGAAATTCCAATTTCGGGCCGGCCCGGCCCGTGACAAATCTACATTAAAATTGTGAAAGAGTTAACTAAATTAGAGGAAACCTAATTTTATTTTAAAAAATCGAAGGAAAAAACGAGTAGAAAGGAAACAAAAAGGTATATATACGAAAATCCTCCCAACTCATTCGAATGTCCCGGGCAGCGAGCGCATTCCCATGGCGAGAGAACGGAGACGCAGACATTACTGTAGCGGTGTGTACGCATCGGGTCTTGAGTAAAAAGCGCGCGAAGAGGGGTTTGGTAAGACTGCTGATGGGAACCTAGGGTATCGACTCGATACTCTTGAGTGAGGAGGTGAAGAAAGAGGGAGAAAGATACAAGGACATTTAGGAGAGATCAATTCGTAGACTTCGGCAATATTCTGAGTGGAGGACCGACCGTGAGACGGACAAAGAATTAGAAAAAGGTCACTGTTCCAACTTATGGACTTAGTCGGAGTCAGTATCCTGTTGGTAACCCTTCACTGTTTTCATCGCTTTTCTAGATGGCATGATTTGAGTAGGTTTTCGGTTTTTATTCCTGTCAGATAAACCTCTCTTCGTCCTTCTACGATGAAACTGAATAAAAGATACATTTCTCGTGAGACGTGGCACCGCGTGTCTTCTCCTTATTTGTCTCTCTCACCCATGGAATCCCACGCATGACGCACGTGCCCCGAAAGTGACGGAGACTCTGCCGATAGGCGTAGACAGGGACCAAAAGGCCGAAGAAGCTTTCACATCCTACACCTTTTTGAAAGCGATAATTCTCCTGGCATTACAATAAACGGTAGAATCCGAAAAAAACATCCATGACTTGCTCATTTTGAAAACTTCATAAAAAAGTGATGCAAGAGCTGGTAAACAGTTTTCAGTGCGATAAGGAAATCAACAGATTGATCCTTGGAGAACAATTGCAAAACATCGGAAAAAATGGAGAGCCACCATCCGCGCCAACACCGAATGAGCGAGAAACGGATCGATTGAATAACTAGGTAAAAAACATTCCAGACACGTAATGATAGAGACGGATCAAAAACCAACAGTCGAGAGAAGAAACGGGAAAACGGAAAATTGAACAGTTCAGAAAAAAATGAGCATCGACTTGAAAGTTCAGAGTAGAAACATGAAAAACTTATAAATTAGCAACTCCGAATTTACAATAAAGAGGAGTGTGTAAAGGAAAGGAAGAGTAAGACAGTGAGATACGTACAAAGAGTGAGAGAAGGGGAAAAATCGATCGACCGCGCACGCGCACGCGCACGTACACAGAGAGAAGGTGTGTCCCGACAGGGTGGTGGAAGGCCCAAAACATCAACCTAACACCACTGACTCGGTGTATCTTGACTGCACTCTCGAGAGCGGCAGGCCGCGCGCGTGTGGTGGAGTAGTGTACAAAGACGGCGAGGAGGAGAAAAGTAAAGTTACAGTAGCGGTCATAGCTGATACCTGCATACTTTCATGTGTAACTCAGCTGAATCGTGTCCGTTTTGCATGATCTTTTTTTTGAAAGATTGCTGAAATATCCAGTAACAAGAAAATAAGTTTTTTGAAAAAGTTTCAGTACTGATTTTTTTGAATAATTAATTTTTCCTGATCGTGATTTGAAAATTCGAAAAAAAAACTTTTTATGTTTCTCTTGGAATTGAGTTTTTAATGTCAAAACGATGCAAAATGCTCAAATAAACAAAAAATTATGTTGAATTGGTTTCTGAAACCCTTAGCATCGTGCTAGAGCTCCAGAAGTCAAAAGTAACGTCGTCGGGAAAGTCATCATAACTCATCAAGAAACGCTCCAAACTAGTCAAAAAATGTATCAAAAGATGTGTCTTGAGTTGTTCTACAAAATAACATTAAAAAGTTACATTTTTAGAAAAAATAATTTTTCAATTTTTTTCACTCATAAGTTATTTTTTTCCCATTTTTTTCCTAATTTTCGATATTTTCTGGGCATAAAACGAACAAAGAATACATCAATGTGTTTCATTATTTGTGAAAAGAGGCTTTGTATGCAGTTTTCGATAAGTATGCTCGTTTTATGCCCAGAAAATATCGAAAATTAGGAAAAAAATGGAACCGAAAGGTTTCCTCGCATCCCACTGGGAGCGAGGTTTTACTCCTACGCATTTTGCTCACAACTCCTGTCAACGGATTTCCCTGAGAAATTGTGTACTGTTTTGTCGTCTGCACGGCTCATCCAAAGGTTCTGCGGAACTGGGTCCGGTCTTCGACTGGACCAACAGGCATTGTCAACAATTTTGCGGTTACGAAGTTGAGAGACACTTTCTCTAGGGATCGACCTAATTCCAACAGTACATAGAACACATCGGCCAAGCAATTAGCCCATTTGGTTTTTTGATATTATGGGTCCCTATGATAATATTATCGAAAAAAAACAGTATAGCTTTTTAGGCATCGCCCCCTTTGACATATAGAAAAAATCGTGTGATATTTTTTTCATCTGATATTTGAAAGAAGTTTAGAAATGAGTTTTGGCATGTTTCTGAACATTTTTGTGATGAATACTTTTGAAAATCTTTTTGGCATCAATCAAAAAAATTGATTTATCCTAAATCTTTTCAGTTTTTTACAAACACCCAACATTTTTTCCACGGTATGTAAAAAGTTTTTTTATTGCAGTTCAACTGTCTTTAGACCGTGAAACTTTGTGCCAATTTTTATTTTAAATTCAGGCTTTTTCTTAATTAAAGCAAAAATGTATGTTTTTCAAAAAATTTTCTCGTACCCCACTTCATGGTGAAAAAAGTAAATGTTTCAAAATTTCAAGAAACTTTGTATATGAGTTCCTTTAACAGTAATCAAAACAAAGTATAAAAACCTAGAAGGTTCACGAAGTAATGAAAACCTAGAATTCCTTTCTTCTCATGTTATGAGACCTCAAAATTCAATGTCGCGTTTTTCAGATGCTTTCTGTGAGAAGAAGGTATTTTACAAACTTTCATCGGTTTATTACCTTAATTGTTGAATTAATTTCAGTTCTCATTGCTTTTTAAATTTTTCTGAACGCGAAAAATATCAGTAACTGTGGTAAACATGCTGTAGTTTACGGCCCATTTCTTGGAATTTTCTTATTTGATGGTTCCTGGCTCGAATATTTCAGTTAGTGGTTGCAATCAATCGGCGGTTGACTTTCGTTCTTGGCGGGATAACGGTGCATAGTTTACACACAAAATATAGTGGCCGACCAAAGTCGCTCGATGTCGGCTGCAGCTTTACTCGAGACCATCAAGTACCATTCTTTCCGCATTCTCCATTGGATTTCGTCGTTCTTTCTCTCTCCCCTGTATCGTCTTGCATCATGAGAAACATAGCATCATTTCTTCAGACTTGTCAATTTTCCAATTTCGGCCCGGTCCGCTCCGTGACAAGTTTGCATTTTTTTCACATTAACAGCTGTGATTGTCCCTTAAAATTTTAATATCAATTAACCCTCAATTTTCTTTCAAATTTGATTTAGCCCGTCACCAAGGGATTATAATGTTGGAACACTTTTTCCGTTGCACTATATTTTAATTTTGAAGTATGAGTTGCGTGAGTCCTTCTCAAGTAGAAACAAACCAGCAAGAAAATCGCTGCTTCGCTGCGGTTTTCTCTGGATTTAGTTGACTTAAAGTTCGTTAGTAGGAACTGCTGGGATTTTTATCTGTGTCCAAATTAGGATGTTACCAAAAAACTTCTTCTGACAATTTTTTCCTAAAGGGTTAGAAAAGACCAAAAAACGATTTCGAGTTTTCGCGGATTCGAAATCTTTGTTTCCGAAATATTGGAGCCCATTTTCCCAAAACTTTTGTCGTCTGAGATTTCTGCAGAAAGTTCTATAACCAGGCAGCCGAGAGTGGTTCTTACCACCAAAATCTCTGAGAAACGTTTTTTGATAAGAAAAACCATATTTCAAATGTTCTCCCTCGAAAGCAATTTTTTCAGGAAAGTGGCTATGAGGATGGCGCACAGCAAGGCTGTTGAAAATCGCGGCCGGCCGAGGCCGCGGCTTTTTTCATGAAAATCTCAAAAAGCCGCGGCCGGCCGCGGCTTTCTAGCATATCAACTGAAAACATGACTTGATATACTTTTGACTTTTTGGTACTAATCTGACAACCAGGGTTCGACCCCCACTGCTGGTAAAACTTTTTTGTTTTTTGTTTTTTACATTTTGGTACCAATCTGACAACCAGGGTTCGACCCCCACTGCTGGTAAAACTTTTTTGTTTTTTACATTTTGGTACCAATCTGACAACCAGGCTTCGACCCCCACTACTGGTAAAACTTTTTTGTTTTTTTGTTTTTTACATGTTGGTACCAATTTGACAACCAGGGTTCGACCCCCACTGCTGGTAAAACTTTTTTGTGTTTGACCTTTTGGCACCAATCCAACAACCGGGGATCGGTCCCCACGTCAGATTAGTACCAGAAAACAAAAAAGCCAACAATTTTTTTCAAAAACGACCATGTTTTGCAACATTGAAAAAAGCCGCGGCCGGCCGCGGCTTTTTCACTTTTTTCTTCTCGCGGCCGGCCGTGCGACAGCCTTGCCTGTCAGTAAACGCACTCGTTCCAAGTCGTTGATCCACAATCGGAACACCCAAGATTGTGGATGGCTCAAGTGTGAGCACGCGGACCAGATCTGCATCTGCATCTTCCAGAAGCCGTTGAAGAAATTCTGGCAGTAAAATAAATTCTGAACACTTAAGTCGTCGATACTCATCTTTGCCCATCAGTAGACAAAGACCGTTGGTAAGGGCTCAATCTACAAACCGTCAGGCAATTTTTCTCTGTGAATAAATGAATAAGTTTCAAACTTTTAGCAGTGCTTCATCAGATCGCATCTTTAAAAGTATTAGGAGGTGTTTTTCAAAAATTATCAAACGATGAAAGTAAGGAAAATGAAAAAGACACGGAAAACAGTTCAGAGGTAATCAACACCCACATAAAAATCTCAATCAGAATAAATTAACACTTCCAGATCCAGAAAGATATGGAGGATGTGCAAATCAATTCCCTCCAACAATCGAAAAAAGATTGAAAACCATTTCCACAATGAATGACAGACAGAGAAATGAACAGTTTTTTTAAACGCCGGAGTTGATATGAAGAAGGTAGTAAAAAGAGAAAGAATGTTATAGAATCATTTTGACGATTTTCCAGTTAAAAAGATGGAGGAAAAACAAGATTTATGAGGTGGAGTCAGCAATGCAATTCAAAAAAATGCAAAGAGAGATTTGGAAATTTTAAAGAAGAAGGTATTTCAACTTTTTCTTTAAAAGTCAATGAAATTTCTTTCATTAGGGCATTTCGTCGACCTTTCCGTGTCTTTTTCATTTTCCTTACTTTCATCGTTTGATAATTTTTGAAAAACACCTCCTAATACTTTTAAAGATGCGATCTGATGAAGCACTGCTAAAAGTTTGAAACTTATTCATTTATTCACAGAGAAAAATTGCCTGACGGTTTGTAGATTGAGCCCTTACCAACGGTCTTTGTCTACTGATGGGCAAAGATGAGTATCGACGACTTAAGTGTTCAGAATTTATTTTACTGCCAGAATTTCTTCAACGGCTTCTGGAAGATGCAGATGCAGATCTGGTCCGCGTGCTCACACTTGAGCCATCCACAATCTTGGGTGTTCCGATTGTGGATCAACGACTAATGCACAAAATGTGATTGCGAGCCAAAAGAACACTCTGAGTGCAAAAGATGCGGAAATTTCAAGATTGGCCACTGAACTGAACGAGTTCGGTAAGTGTCCCATGGCATGGCTTTAGAAATCAAATTATCTGGTTTTCAGGTAAGAAATGCGTCTTCTTGGAGGGTCAAATCAACCGCCAGTCGCAAGACAATGTCACCAGTTTGGAAATTGTCCGTGACCACCTCAACAAGGACTTGGCTTTCCAAAGTGAGTGAATTTTTGGTTTCAAAGGGTGATCCTAAATGTGTAGTTCATAGCTAAGAAAAAATTACGTTTTTGGGATTTCTTAGAGGATGAAAGTAAAAACTACAACAATGTTAAGCACTTATTTTTGGGAGCATTTTCTATAGTATGGATCTAATCAGAGCTTGTCAGATAGTCAAACGAATCTTTAAGACTCGAAAAGAAACCCGCAGAACTGTAAAAAAAATTACAGGGGAAAAAATCGAGAAAATGGACAGAAGCCACTTGGAGCAAAACGAGAAGATTCGTCAACTTACTGAGGAGCTGGAGAATCAAAGTGAGTAATTTTTTTGTTGTACAGAATGATCTTAAACAGTTGATAACAAAGAAAACTTTTTTTGCACTTGGGGGCACTTTTTAAAAAAATATTAGTATGATTCTAATGAGAGGAAGTGATCTTGTCGAAAAAAGAGATATAAGGCTCGAAAAGCAACTCAAAAACAATCTAATAATAAAAATTTCAGAAGAGAAATACGAAAAGAAATTGGAAAGCCGCTTGGAGCAAAAAGAGAAGATCCGTGTGCTTACCGAGGAGCTGGAGAATCAAAGTAAGTGGCTTTTTGGCTGAGAGGGTAATTAAGTGGAAAACTTTTAATGAGATTTTGTGGGTAGCTGGAATACAACAAAATATTCTGAGCATTGGTCAAGAAAGATTTTTCAAAATATCACCTTTTTTTTAACTTGGCCTACTGAAAAGTGCCGTTAACCTCAGAAAAACTGGGAGACTCCGGTTAGAACTACAAAAAGACAAGTAAGCTTTTATCAAAAAAAATTTCTGAAAATGTTGGATGTTGCTTCTTCTTGTTTGTGATTACAGTCGAAAGCTTTCACTATTCCAGAAGCATCATTTAAATTCAAACAATCACTCACCAATTTACAGAGAACCTTTTCGATGACCTCTCCCAAGAGCTCAACGATTTCAAAACGAGTTATGACGAGATATGTGAGTTTCCCTATTTTTATTGATCTGAAATATGTATCTTACACTTTTCAGGGGAAGAGAACAAAGCTTTGAAGAAAGAGCACCAAAAGCAGTTATCCGATAATGATGAAAGACTCAAAGAGCAAACAGAAAAAATCGTTCAGCTCTCTGCGGAGTTGGAAAATCAAAGTGAGTGGTTTTTGGGAGAAACTTTTTAATGGAATTTCGTGGGCTGGAATAACGAAATATGCTGCACATAGTTTGAGAACGTTTTCTAAATTAGGACTTCACTAAAAAAAGACACGACCTACTTAAAAGTGTCGTCAATACTTTAAAACATTATTCGAAATTTCAGAGGCCGTCTACGAAACACAACTGGACGACCTTGATAAGAATTACAAGAAGACGAGTAAGTATTTATTGAAAATTTGTTCTGGAAATGTTGGATCCTGTGTTTTTTCTTGTTGTGATTACAGTCAAAAATGTTCAATATACAATAAGCAGCCTTCAGATTCAAACAATTACTCACAAATTTTCAGAAAGCCTTTCCGAAGACCTCTCCCGATTACTTAATGATTTCAAGACAAGTTATGAGGAGATATGTGAGTTTTCCATATTTTAGAGATCTGAATGCATCTAAAACTTTTCAGTTGAAGAGAACAAAGTTTTGAAGGAGGAGCAGACAAAACTGAAGAATTCAAACCAACTATCCCAAGAACTCAAAAATTTCAAGACGAGTTATGAAGAGAAATGTGAGTTTTCTATCTTTCATATGTAGATATGAAATATATATATCTTGAATTTTCCAGGTGAAGAAAATAAAGTTTTGAAGAAGGAGCAGACAAAATTGAGAAAGCTCAATGAGCAGTTGTCGGAGGAGGCGTCGCAAACTTTCATAACCGTCCAAGACCTCTGTTAGTTTGATTCATTTTGTATACAAAATAGAAAATTAAATTTTTTCAGCTCATCAGCTCGACGAACAGAAGCAGAAAGTTGAAGTTTTGCGAAGCGATATGATTGAGAAGAGTAAGCTTTTAAAACACAAAAACAAAGTATTTAACGGTGAGTTTTCAGAAGAGCAACTGGATCAATTGAGAGGAGCACGTGAGAACAGCTTGGAGGATCGTCTCACCGTACTTCGTAAGTTTTTTATTCTTCATGAAAAATTTGAAACATATTTGATTAATTTCAGCATACCATAGAAGAAGTTCAATGCCCGTGTCCTTCGGTCTTGAAGATGGAACACCAATGGTAAGCGGTGGGCCATTGGGATCCGGCGGACTACCAAGAGGCGGCGGTTCATCAAGAGGCGGGGGCTCATCGAGAGGCGGCGGACCAATGCGAATTGGAGGACCGACCGGATTCGGCGGACAGAATGGCGCTGGCGGACCACATCATATTGCCCCACCAGTGAGACCAAATGGCAACTCCGGACCGAATCAGTTCAAAAATAAACGATTCTTCAAAAAACGTGGTGGCCACAAGAAATCTTTTCCTTATTAATTACTCGAGTCATTCTCATTTTCTGTTGGTTTTGGCAATTCATCTGTAAATTGTGTTCTTATTCGTTACACTTTTAAACCTTTAATAAATGATGTTTTGTTCGAAAAACGATGTTTACCTATTCTTTCAATATTGAGAAAAACGTGGCCAGAATTTTCTTTAAAGGTCAACTTCTATTGTTCAAAGAAGTGTGGAAGTGAATCTTTCCAACTAGAAAAGTGAAAAAAGCGTGTTTTTTAACTATCGAAAATGTGTCAAAAAGCACGGCCAAGTTTATGGAACTTTGAACACCCATAATTCGGAAAATAGGCGTGCTTCTACGTTAAGAAAAATGTCCGCTCTTTTATCTTATTGTTCTTTTATGATTCACCGGCTGAAGCATCATCTATTTTTTTCTACGTTATCGCGGAAGTCTTTTATGCGCTCCGAGAGCTTTACTTTTTTACATTGTTCAACATTTGAAATTTTTTACTATAACGAGAGAGACAGAAAGAGAGAAAGAGAAAGATCTGCACACATTATGAGCTATCAAAACAAGACTACTACAGGACTATTTTCTGCAGGACTATTTTCTGTGTAACTGAAGTATCTCGACGAAATCTAAATCTTTCTAACCTACGCATCACAAGCAAGCAAGTATCATGTTTATCTGTGAGCCTATCTGTCTAGATGTCTGCGTTCAGCTGAGAAGAGGAAAATCTGGAAAGAAGAAAAATCTGAGAGAATTTTTTTTAGGAAAACGCGTCTCAGGCACTCCCGTTTCTAAGAAACTTGAAAAACAATAATATAAAGTTTATTACAACTATTAAACGTAAAATATAAAACAAGCTAAACAAAAATCACGGCTAAAATTGAACTACCTACACCGGACTTGAAACAAAAAGAACGTATAAATAAAAACATTTCGAATAAAAATAAACTTAATATTTAAAATTTGATAAATGAAACAACCGGCTTTTCCAGTATCCCCATAGCCTTCAGATCTTTATAACTGACTCCTTCTCCGTAGTCTGTCTGAAAAATCCTTTTATGTTAAAAATTTGTTGTCGCAACAGAAACGTTCCGACATTTTTTCTCACGCGTGTTTGCGGACTTAGTGCAAAATTATTAGGTTGGCAAGAAAGTTTTTGTGCATGTTTTGTTTCGAATGCTGTCAGATAAATTAGAAGGATCAAAACCAACTACGCATACCATTTGTTAGATAAACTCACTGTGATTCTGATAGTAGTCAGGAATTCCCCCCGACGCTTCTCTTCTGCGAGAGCCATACTTGTTTTTATTCTTGACCGACAACTCTTACAGCAATATTTGTATTTCCGCTTTCCATCTAACACCAAAGTTTCTAAATTTGTGCAACCGATAGGAAAAGTTTACAAGGATGAATTCTTCTTTCGGCACACTGTAAGTAATTAAGCTTACAACTTGGAGAAATGCGATTTTTCGGTGGTCGAAGTATCACCTACTAAAGGTGCATATGAATAAGATTCGTACACACTGTGAGTTGTAGAGGAGAGTATCCATCTCAATCTTAATGTGAATTATCAATGATAATCACTACTACTTATAGCACAATCGGAAACTTTCTGAAATGTGTCGGCAAAAATAAAAAAAGAGATATTTAACAGTCATATTTTGGCCAAGATCCACCTTCAGTGAAGGATAGACCTGCGGCTTCGAATTCTCTCTCCTCTTTCAAACTTCGATTGTCCTAACCATTTGGGTATCACTAATGAAAACTGGGTATTGCACACAATCTACTCCAATGAAACCCACCAACTTGGTGCTGATCAAACGCTGTTAGACATCAACAAAAGGGAATCATACCTAAAGAAAATAATGACCCTAATGTGGAGGACCGAACACAACGTATATGATTGGAAAATGCAAAACAATAATCTTCTACTTTTGCTCTTTTTGTGTGCAAAAAATCCAAACTATACGTGAGTCTTCAGCTCCACAGGGTGAAAAAGTCTGTCACCTCCGTAATGTTGCATTTCCGCTAGTTGCATACCCGACAAAGTATTTTCTCACCTAATTTTGGGAAACAGTTTTTAATCATACGAATTAGAGCTCGGACTTTCTTCTAACGAATTACTATAAGTTCGGGGTAATTCAGCGCTCTGCCGCTGAACAGGACTTTGATACTTGAAGTCAAGTCGAAAAATGGGTGGAAGTTTATTTTGCCTTGAAACAACCGCAGCTCTGCCAGGACGGTATTGGGAACATACCCAGTTAATTGGAGACAGTTGTGGACTAAGATGGTCACTATGTTTGGCATTTAGTATGCTTCCTGTTTGAGTAAGAATAACTTGAGTCATGCACAAAAACTTTCTTGCCAACCTAATATTAAATTATAAAATTTTGCACTAAGTCCGCAAACACGCGTGAGAAAAAATGTCGGAACATTTTTTCGATTATAAATCCCTATTAAAAAGCCAACTTTCAATTGAAAAATTACTCAAAACAGTCTCTGGCCTAATTTTTTGTGTTTCTAGGCCATATTATTGTTTCATACAGATTAATAGACTCATAACCAAACTTGTTATTTCAGCAAAATGAACGAGTGGAAGAACTAAAAATTCTCCGTAGTCTAGAAACACTGAAATGAAATGGTAGGCCAGGGCACCAATCACAAAATTTAATTTAAATATGAATATATAAGACCAACCTCCTAAGAAAGATGTTCCGAAAAAAGCCAACCTCCTAAGAAAGATGTTCCGAAAAAAAACTCATAAATTGAAAAAAAAATTTGTTTGCTTCAGTCCCATAATGTTTTTATAACGATGTAAATTATTTGAGCCCCCGTCTCGAAATGAAAAAATTGTAAAATCCATTCGGTCAGTCGGACTGGAATACCAAATATGAAGGACTTCCAAATTCCAAACTCTTGTTTTTCGCAGACTCTCCTAACTAATCTGTGGTAGACTTATGTCGCTTTCCGGACTCTTATGAAAGGCTAATGGACTCTTTCTTTAAATATTTATGTCTCTATCAGTCAAGAACGTAGAATTGTTATACTTCCTTCACCGGTAAAGGAAGCAGAACGCATTGAGAAAAGTCTCCCCTCCCCCCATTCTCTCGTGTGTGAGTAAAATAGAATTTAAAAAGTAGATTTTGAAAATCTGTAACAATTTAAGTTTTGCGGTCTCTAGACACCTTTCAACTACAGTGACCTTGATTTCTCGGAGTGTTGTTGTTTTTTACAGTTGACTTCCCGGCTGTTACATTTCGAATATGCTAAATTGTCAATCTTATATATTCATATTTAAATTAAATTTTGTGATTGGTGCCCTGGCCTACCATTTCATTTCAGTGTTTCTAGACTACGGAGAATTTTTAGTTCTTCCACTCGTTCATTTTGCTGAAATAACAAGTTTGGTTATGAGTCTATTAATCTGTATGAAACAATAATATGGCCTAGAAACACAAAAAATTAGGCCAGAGACTGTTTTGAGTAATTTTTCAATTGAAAGTTGGCTTTTTAATAGGGATTTATAATCGAAAAAATGTTCCGACATTTTTTCTCACGCGTGTTTGCGGACTTAGTGCAAAATTTTATAATTTAATATTAGGTTGGCAAGAAAGTTTTTGTGCATGACTCAAGTTATTCTTACTCAAACAGGAAGCATACTAAATGCCAAACATAGTGACCATCTTAGTCCACAACTGTCTCCAATTAACTGGGTATGTTCCCAATACCGTCCTGGCAGAGCTGCGGTTGTTTCAAGGCAAAATAAACTTCCACCCATTTTTCGACTTGACTTCAAGTATCAAAGTCCTGTTCAGCGGCAGAGCGCTGAATTACCCCGAACTTATAGTAATTCGTTAGAAGAAAGTCCGAGCTCTAATTCGTATGATTAAAAACTGTTTCCCAAAATTAGGTGAGAAAATACTTTGTCGGGTATGCAACTAGCGGAAATGCAACATTACGGAGGTGACAGACTTTTTCACCCTGTGGAGCTGAAGACTCACGTATAGTTTGGATTTTTTGCACACAAAAAGAGCAAAAGTAGAAGATTATTGTTTTGCATTTTCCAATCATATACGTTGTGTTCGGTCCTCCACATTAGGGTCATTATTTTCTTTAGGTATGATTCCCTTTTGTTGATGTCTAACAGCGTTTGATCAGCACCAAGTTGGTGGGTTTAATTGGAGTAGATTGTGTGCAATACCCAGTTTTCATTAGTGATACCCAAATGGTTAGGACAATCGAAGTTTGAAAGAGGAGAGAGAATTCGAAGCCGCAGGTCTATCCTTCACTGAAGGTGGATCTTGGCCAAAATATGACTGTTAAATATCTCTTTTTTTATTTTTGCCGACACATTTCAGAAAGTTTCCGATTGTGCTATAAGTAGTAGTGATTATCATTGATAATTCACATTAAGATTGAGATGGATACTCTCCCTCTACAACTCACAGTGTGTACGAATCTTATTCATATGCACCTTTAGTAGGTGATACTTCGACCACCGAAAAATCGCATTTCTCCAAGTTGTAAGCTTAATTACTTACAGTGTGCCGAAAGAAGAATTCATCCTTGTAAACTTTTCCTATCGGTTGCACAAATTTAGAAACTTTGGTGTTAGATGGAAAGCGGAAATACAAATATTGCTGTAAGAGTTGTCGGTCAAGAATAAAAACAAGTATGGCTCTCGCAGAAGAGAAGCGTCGGGGGGAATTCCTGACTACTATCAGAATCACAGTGAGTTTATCTAACAAATGGTATGCGTAGTTGGTTTTGATCCTTCTAATTTATCTGACAGCATTCGAAACAAAACATGCACAAAAACTTTCTTGCCAACCTAATAATTTTGCACTAAGTCCGCAAACACGCGTGAGAAAAAAATGTCGGAACGTTTCTGTTGCGACAACAAATTTTTTTAACATAAAAAGGATTTTTCAGACAGACTACGGAGAAGGAGTCAGTTATAAAGATCTGAAGGCTATGGGGATACTGGAAAAGCCGGTTGTTTCATTTATCAAATTTTAAATATTAAGTTTATTTTTATTCGAAATGTTTTTATTTATACGTTCTTTTTGTTTCAAGTCCGGTGTAGGTAGTTCAATTTTAGCCGTGATTTTTGTTTAGCTTGTTTTATATTTTACGTTTAATAGTTGTAATAAACTTTATATTATTGTTTTTCAAGTTTCTTAGAAACGGGAGTGCCTGAGACGCGTTTTCCTAAAAAAAATTCTCTCAGATTTTTCTTCTTTCCAGATTTTCCTCTTCTCAGCTGAACGCAGACATCTAGACAGATAGGCTCACAGATAAACATGATACTTGCTTGCTTGTGATGCGTAGGTTAGAAAGATTTAGATTTCGTCGAGATACTTCAGTTACACAGAAAATAGTCCTGCAGAAAATAGTCCTGTAGTAGTCTTGTTTTGATAGCTCATAATGTGTGCAGATCTTTCTCTTTCTCTCTTTCTGTCTCTCTCGTTATAGTAAAAAATTTCAAATGTTGAACAATGTAAAAAAGTAAAGCTCTCGGAGCGCATAAAAGACTTCCGCGATAACGTAGAAAAAAATAGATGATGCTTCAGCCGGTGAATCATAAAAGAACAATAAGATAAAAGAGCGGACATTTTTCTTAACGTAGAAGCACGCCTATTTTCCGAATTATGGGTGTTCAAAGTTCCATAAACTTGGCCGTGCTTTTTGACACATTTTCGATAGTTAAAAAACACGCTTTTTTCACTTTTCTAGTTGGAAAGATTCACTTCCACACTTCTTTGAACAATAGAAGTTGACCTTTAAAGAAAATTCTGGCCACGTTTTTCTCAATATTGAAAGAATAGGTAAACATCGTTTTTCGAACAAAACATCATTTATTAAAGGTTTAAAAGTGTAACGAATAAGAACACAATTTACAGATGAATTGCCAAAACCAACAGAAAATGAGAATGACTCGAGTAATTAATAAGGAAAAGATTTCTTGTGGCCACCACGTTTTTTGAAGAATCGTTTATTTTTGAACTGATTCGGTCCGGAGTTGCCATTTGGTCTCACTGGTGGGGCAATATGATGTGGTCCGCCAGCGCCATTCTGTCCGCCGAATCCGGTCGGTCCTCCAATTCAAAACAAATGGAAAACGGAGGGACTTTAAAATTTCCTGATATTCTCATTTTTCAGAAAAGTTTCCAACTGAAATTGTAGTAGTAATGTCTCTAACCAGCTCACCTTGATGTAATGTTTCAGTCTAAATGTTTCACTCACTGGACAAAAAATTCCATTTTTCGATTATTTGGGGTGAACCTATAGTTCTGCCGCGTTTGCGAGTCGTCAATTTTCGGCAATTTTCGTCTTATTTGAAGTAGGGTAATAGGCAGTCAATTGTAATGTTGCTCACATTTTAGAGTATTTGAGGGTTCTTCTTTTGCCCATGGACAATTTTCTTGAAACCTCTCAAATCGCGAGAAAACTCACATGAAATGTATTTTGACTTCCTCCCCCCTCTAACCTGTATTTTTTTCTTAATCTATAGCTTTTCTGGTTCTCTAGTAATTTAGAGTATTAGAAAAAATTTTTTTTTTCAAAATTATTTTCCACCATTATTTTGTTTACAATGGAGCATGGAGAGCAAATAGTGAATACATGTACTAGATAATTGACATTCTTGACTACAAAAATTAAAAAATTCAAATGCAAAATTTCATTTTGAAAATATTTGAAATTGTCAAAAAACTGATGTTTTTTTATTTTTTTTATCATATAAAAAAATAACTCAATTGCAGTTTTTTCCAGAAAAATATTTGGGGGTCAACAAATTGTGAAACAAGATATAAAGGTTTAAAAATTTTCGTTTCTCAAAAAAGTGTTATAAATGGTGAATGGGGTGTGCGGGATGTGGAACCCAATTCACAAAAAAATGATGAGTTATTTCTGTCTGATTCTGGCATTGGAACTATTTTAGTCTACCCTACAAGATATGCCACATGTTCAAAAACTTCAATTTTTAACGAACATTAGCAACGTTTTCTGATTAAAAAAAGTTTGCAGACAAAAAAGTTGTATCCCTTTCATTTTTGACATTTGGACAATTGTGATAAAACTTTTTTTGAAAATTGTATAAATCAGTAAACACTCTTAACGAGCTTTTTCAACCTACATTCACACGTATTACAAAGAAAAAATTGGAAAAATTGGGTCTAAAATTGATTTTGAGTCTCTTGAAAAATGCAACTTTTGCTCTAAAAATGACTTAAAATGGATATATCTCGGTTCAGTGAAGCGTTCTGCAAAATTGGATTACATATTTGAAATCAGTGTGTTGAGAAGTACATAATAGAACATGAACCAATTCAAAAGGCCGAAATACGTCTGGAACACTCCCTAGTTAGTTGTTGATTCTCCTAATGTAAATGAATGGTTTTATAAGACCTTTCTCCCGCCACCAGAGGGCGTAACAATTGGCGATGATAATGAGATCAACGAACCGACGCCAGGGAGCTTGGCATGCCGGAGGAGGACCTTTGGCTGGTGCGTCTTGGAGAAGGACAAAGCGAAAAGATCCCGATACACGACATCGTTAAAAAAGAGAAGCGGTAAGAAGGGTAGGAGAGCAAGGAGCTCGGGATTTATAAGTTTATATACAAACTAAAAAGAATCTAACTGAGCTCAAAATTTCCTATAATCAACATCAAAGTACTTTACAAAATCGAATGATAAAAATTATTCACAGTCAATAATCAATGCTATATTCCCATACGTTGGGCTCAAAATCGAGCAAATCTCTCATAATTGGATTGAAAGGTATACATACAAGCTGAAAAGAGTCTTACAAAACTCAAAATTTCCTATAATCAACATCAAAGTACTTACAAAATCGAATGATAAAAATTATTCACAGTCAATAATCAATGCTATTTTCCCATAGGTTGGGCTCAAAATCGAGAAAATCTCTCATAATTGGATTGAAAGGTATACATACAAGCTGAAAAGAGTCTTACAAAACTCAAAATTTCTTATAAACAATATCAAAGTACTTACAAAATCGAATGATAAAAATTATTCACAGTCAATAATCAATGCTATTTTCCCATAGGTTGGGCTCAAAATCGAGAAAATCTCTCATAATTGGATTGAAAGGTATACATACAAGCTGAAAAGAGTCTTACAAAACTCAAAATTTCCTATAAACAATATCAAAGTTCTTTACAATATCGAACTATAAAAACTATTCACAGTAAGCAAACAGCAAACGACAAGGCTATTTCAGGTTTGGGTCTAAATTTAGAAAATCTCTTATAATTTTTTTGGGTAGAGAGATATGCATACACACTACAAAGCATCTTACAGAACATAAAAATTGCTACAATCAGAGGTCTTCAATAAAACTATATGGGAGCTATTATTTTGCCATAAATCAGTTATGCAAATCCACTACATCTCGTCGACTTCAATCGCAGCCAATCGTGCTCTCCGTTTCGTATCGGTGTCAACGATCCATCGCGAATGCAGCGCCTTAAAAGCAATTAAAGTTTTGTGGAATTTATTTTCAAACTCACTTCCAGCGCAGTTGGACGTTTCTTCACCGACGTAGATGTGAGGCTGCGGATGAGATCCCCAAGATCTTTGCTCATTGTTTTCGGTGGTTGGTAAGGTGACCTCACACTTTTGTCATCCGGTGTGCAGAATTGCTCGATATCCCCGATTGTCATCTCGTGACACATAATTCCCGTGGCAAACATGTCTACACTGCTGGAATACGACTGTCCAGTGAACATTTCTGGTGCAATATACCCCATTGTGCCACAGAAAGTTTTTGGCCTGAAAAGCACAAAGATGAGAGTAAATAGAGAAACAAATCCACTCACTTCAGTCTGGTGCTGACTCCAAAGTCCGCTAGTTTGACGGTCTCGTAGCCATTCATCAGAACGTTTTCTGGCTTCACGTCTCGATGCACCACTTCTTGTTGGTGGCAGTATTGCAAGCCTCCAAAAACCCCAATCATCACGAGTACGCTCTTTTCTTCGACAATCTTCCCGTTCCGGTCGAGCACATCTCGAAGTGTGCATTCCATCTTCTCGAGAACCATATAGAAATGAGCTGCTGTTTTGAAAGTTGTGAACAGCTTTACAACATTTCCGTGGTGCAGTGTTGAATGTATTTTCAGCTCTCTCTCAATCTCAAATTGTGCTGACTTCACACACGACGAGTTCGGGACCACCTGAAAATGAACAATTATAGCTAGTAATTGTGAAATGTCTAAACCTTGATTGCGTAGTTCCGCCCACTTCTCTTAGATTCGTACAAGTACACTTTTCCGTAGGATCCATTTCCTATAAGTCCTTTCTTGATGAAATCCGACAATCGTACGCTCTTTCCCGGAGCTATCATTTCTGTCTTGGCGTGTTCATTTTCTTCTTGCATCTCATGGTGTCTCTGACGATCCTTCACCATTCTTTTCAATGGTTTGTCATTATTCTCTGCTGCCACTCGTGCCTTGTTGCGATCACGGATTGTCACAAAGTAATCGCCAAAGTTTTTGACTCTGAAAAATAACTGATTTCTTACAGAAAGAAAAATTACCACTTACGAGGTGTCAGCAATCATCAAAGAAACTTTGCCTGTCGTATCACCCATCGCAAATAGTTCATTTTTGAAAAGCGAAAACGAAGTAGGAACTACTTTGTGTGGTTGGAATAAATGCAGAGGCTTCGGAAGTTCTTCACCGACTGTGTTCACTTGGCTTATCAAAGTGTTGATGTTTTGTGAAGAACTGTGCACCACATACAAGTCATCAGAATGAGTCCCAGTGATGAATCCGTTCGCATGTCCTTTCGGCGGAAGGAGTTTTCTGTAAATGTTTTGAATCTTACGAAAATAGTCAGAAATGTTAATATACCTGTGGAGGACTTCCCCTGTCGTCACATCAAACACAGCTATTCCACTTTTGTTTTGAATCGTGTGTAATTTCCCTGCTGTGACTCCGATTTTGGTGGCGCCTTCAGCGGATGTGGACCAAAGCTGCTTGTTAGCAAATCGGAGGTCAAAAACTTTCAACTGACCATTCTGCGGGCATAACGCGAAGTTGTTCTCTCCGATGAACGCGAGTTCGACCTTTGTCCTGTAGAAAGTCTGGAAAAACGTTCTTAAAAGTTACAATAAAATCAGTTTTTGGAATACATAGAATTTACCTAAAATAATTCTGAAACCCATGTAACAATTTTGCACATAGTCTCTACATCTCAATGTTTGAAGTTTCAAAATGCAGTCTTACGAAGCATTGTTTACTCAAAGAAAGACAACGGTATTCCAAAAAATAAGATTTTTTGATATGGGTTGATTTACTTTTGTAGAAAAGAAAAAAGTCTCTTGGAGCCAGGTTTCAGAACTCGTTTTAGACTAACTTTCGGACCTGGCGCGAAGAGATTTTTCTCTTTTCTACAAAAATCTGATCCGACCTTTTTGGAAAATCGGTCTCCCTCTTTAACAGATATAGTTAACTCACCTTCACAATTTCATGCGCATCTCCCGTCCGTTTATCAACAAGCGAGATAGGAGATGTTCTAGTTCCGATTTGATGGGTGCACAATAGAAGGTTGTTTGTTTCGGAGTGACGGGCCCAGCCGTGAATCACGTTTTCGGTTTTTGTATCCAGCGAGAGCCATTTCAAGTTCTGGCACGTTTCAGGAATGATTTGTTGAACTCCGACTTTTGGGTGAAGAACAAAAATACCTGAAAACAGTTGCTACTTTCTATGATTGATGAATGGGCTTACACTCTGAGGATCCCAATATTCCCGTTGCCGGTGTCGGTAAATCAAATGTCTTCTGACGGAATCCAGTGTCAGTTCTAGACAATGCGATTTTCGAGTCGTAGCACACTGCCACGCTGTTCTCGTTGACAAATCCTACGTCAACAATCGAACTTTCGAATTCGATTCTGCAGGTCATCCTGAAAACTGATCATAAAAATTCATTCATCTTACTACATATTGTACAGGGAAGCGTGAGAAAACAAGATAAAAGGAGAACATAGTTGGAGGAGAACATCTGGAAGTAGTGATTACCCAAACACAAAAAAGGTTTAGGTTCAGCTCTCTGGAAGAAGAACCTTCATTGCCCCGCCCAGATTTCGCGATGGACACGCTCATCGATCTTTTTCATGAAAGCCGAAGGAAGAAACCTGATGATGGAAGTCAACGACGGCTCGTTCGTAGAGAAGGTTCTTGTGATCAGAGCAAAGCTGGTCACATCAGATTCGGAATCCGTAGAAGCCGTCTACAAGACACACCGCCTCGGCACAATCGTTTGGCATGAGATGGAGGACAATGAGCATCACCTCAAGCTTTTCCAATATCCGGCAGATCACCAGTGAATAGATCCAAGAGCTCCAGTCGAGCTCTTGCTGGAAGCATGCTTCGGAGGCCGCCCAATCCCTCTGCAACCGATCCCAGGTCCTCGTCATAGCATCATGATGGGCAATGCCGTGACTCCGGAGCAGTCTAAATACGTCCGAGTAGGCGAAACCACCATGATTGCCGCTGCTCTTCACATTACCATGCGCGAGTCCTCAGGTAACAAGATGCACCTCGCCATGAAAACTACCGACGCCGCAGCCGCCGCCATCGTGCAGTCCTACTCGAGGAGCTCAGGTGGCGCCAACGTCATCCGTATGAATTCCGCCGAAAACTACGACCACATCGGCCCGCAGCACCAAACATCTTTTGACTTCCCAATCGTTTGGCCACAGGAGTTCGGGTAACTTCTTCGACGCACGGACAACGACGACCAGGCACCCATCACCGAGATGGTCCTGGACGCGTACGCTCACCTTCGCAGTATGAGATCTATCACCCTTAAGCTCGCCCGCCGGAAGGATCTCCGAAATGCCCTAGAAGCCGTTCTGAAGCCCATCTGCATCATCTTCGAGATCCTCGTCGAGCTCATCAATCCGCAAGGAATCATTGGAACAATCTCCTCGGTTACCGACGCATTTCGGTAGAACGGTTCCATGGCACAATACAGATCACACGTGGCCACAGATGGACGAAGCTTCATAAATCCCCATCCATTCAGTCATCGCCCTCTCTCCGCTTTGCCCAAAGGCAAGGTACGCCCTCGTAGGAGACATAAACCAGCCGAAGTCGTACACCGACATAGACTCTCCCGAGGAACCCCGTAATAGGCGACCTTTTGGGAAACACTTCAAAGAGCCCGTGCCACCTGAGCATCTCAGCAGTCCGCGGATGTCGGTTTGCAGTCACATCCATTAGCTCGACCCTGTTCTACCAAAACCGCCTCACGTCAGTCAGGGACCCGAAGGAAAGAAGCCACATCCTGGATCACCTCGACTTCTCCAACAACCACCCAATTCAAGTCATCAACACCGCCAAGTGCGCCGTTCAACAAACCTCCAGCACCTCAATCTTCAACCTATCCGAAGCGAAAATTGCGCTCACATTAACCTCGCGAGTGCTGACAATGAAGAAGAAGCCGTCAATCGAGATCTTCACCTACTACAAGGCTCAGGCCGGATACGTGGCGAGAGGATTTGGCGACACCCCAGTCTTCATCGGAACGATCGACGAGTCGCGGGGACAGGAGTTCGACCTCGTCATCATCCTCACATCTCGCTCCAAGTCTTTCTACTTACATGACGGAGCAAGCGAGAGGAACGAGACCCCGATCGGAGCTGTCTTGCCAGATCCCGACTTCATCGAGAGTCCGGAACGACTCAACGTCGCCATCACCCAAACCAGGTCGCTTTGCCTCGTCTTGGTCAACGCCGCCGCCGCTGGTCGATCGGGACTCTGGTCCCCTTTCTTCCACAAGATCCCACCCGGAGTCTTCCACGACGATCCAGGCCGCCTCGTGCGGGATCTGCAGACGCTCCACTAGATGTCATGGAAAGTTTCCAAGGTAATCCACCTAGGCGGGGGGCTAAAAAGTTCCAATGTTGAGGAAACATAGTAGTTTGTTTCCGAGGACTGGATATGACAAGTTCGTCCCTATTAGTATCCAGCCTTTCTTATTTTTCGAGCAATCCCTAACCCCCGCCCAAAAACTTCAACAAATCATAAATCCAGCATTCCTTCAGTATCCAAAAAGAATTAAGAACCAAAGCCAACAATCCAAAAATTTTTAAGACTTTCCAGTAATCACCAACAACCGATAAGACACCCGTTTTCCTTTAGATGACCAGGGTCGGTCCTCGCTAAGGAGGCAGGTGTAACGAATACCGTGATCCCTTAGGTATTCCAAGATATCACCGGACTTTGTACCCGGTGACGCATCATCGTCATCCCATCCGGATACTTCCGGGTCACTGTCCTGGACAGGCGAGCCCACTCCCACGCCCCATTTCCCATTATTAAGTCTAACACGATTCTTCCAGATCTCACGTCACCGTCTCACCAACCCAAGCACTCTCTTACTGTTAGCCCACACAGTCAAAGACGCGGCTCCATGACCCATCTACATCACACTGTATAACCACCTCCGATTTCCAACGCTATCTCAACCATCTGCCCACAAGATCCAAACCATCTCTTCATGTCCCATCAACGTCACTCTCCATAACTGACTCTCATCCTCAAATGCTCTCTCATCCAACAGTTCCATGATGAACATTCCTAAAACGCCCGATGCCCTTCCAATCCGACGCCGCTGTCCACGCCCATCGAAGATTCAATATAAATACCGTTCTTGTTATCATTCGTGACTTCTTCTTCCCATCCTTATTCTTACCCTAATAAACCTATCTAAAACCACCAAAACCTCTACTAAATGAACAAATTCTAGCAAAATGGTTACGGTAAAGGTTTTTCAGTCTCAAGGCAAAAAGTCATTCAATGTACGATCAATTCTGAGCCTTCGGATGTCTTCACCCCTGAAGAGGTTGTCAAAACAAAAAAACGAATATTTGAAAGAAAGTTCGCCTTCTTTGGAGGGAAAAAATTATCGAATTAAGTTTTTGAAAATCAATAAAGAAGCGCCACAGGCGCTGTGAATCTGAGAAAGATCCAATAATATCTCACCTGTTTAATCTATACTGTTGTTGTTGTTATTCAACTGTCCGATACTGTTGTTGTTGTTATTCAACTGTCCGATACTGTTGTAGTTGTAGATGTTCGTAGGCGGATTTGTGCTTGAGGGTCTGCGTCTTTTCGCGTGAATGAAGTTCCTTGCAAGACGTCTCTTGTTTGAAGTGCTAAAAGCAGAAAAACTTTACCTTATTATAACACTCGCAATAGAATAATAAATGAACAAGGTATAAAATACGGTGGACTAAGTGAGAAGAGAGAATAACGACTGATAACGGAGTGACGATGGTCGGGATAGAGGAGAAATAGAAGGTAGAAGAAAACATAAGTAATAAATTATTAAACTTAGAGATGTTCTATATAACCGTGGGTTTTTTGTCGTAAGATATTCATTCATTAGTGGAAAGGTACGTTTTCTCTGCGCCACTAACACCACGTAATTGTGAATAATTTTCGAGCCTGTTAAGTTGCCAAGTTGTTTGTGGATTTTTCTTGAGTTGCGACGGAAATTGCAGGGAGAATCTACTTTAAAGTAGACGTGTCAAATTTTGGCCCGGCTTCAGGAAAAGATACATTTCTTAATCAAATGTTCCCCACTGTTTGACCGAATTTCTCGACTTTTCAGAAAATGTCACATTTAAAAAGTTCAATTTTTAGATGCATTACTAGCTTTTGTTTGAATTCTGAAATGTAATCGAAAATTCGACGCTTTGGGCCGAGCCGAGAGAAATTCCAATTTCGGGCCGGCCCGGCCCGTGACAAATCTACATTAAAATTGTGAAAGAGTTAACTAAATTAGAGGAAACCTAATTTTATTTTAAAAAATCGAAGGAAAAAACGAGTAGAAAGGAAACAAAAAGGTATATATACGAAAATCCTCCCAACTCATTCGAATGTCCCGGGCAGCGAGCGCATTCCCATGGCGAGAGAACGGAGACGCAGACATTACTGTAGCGGTGTGTACGCATCGGGTCTTGAGTAAAAAGCGCGCGAAGAGGGGTTTGGTAAGACTGCTGATGGGAACCTAGGGTATCGACTCGATACTCTTGAGTGAGGAGGTGAAGAAAGAGGGAGAAAGATACAAGGACATTTAGGAGAGATCAATTCGTAGACTTCGGCAATATTCTGAGTGGAGGACCGACCGTGAGACGGACAAAGAATTAGAAAAAGGTCACTGTTCCAACTTATGGACTTAGTCGGAGTCAGTATCCTGTTGGTAACCCTTCACTGTTTTCATCGCTTTTCTAGATGGCATGATTTGAGTAGGTTTTCGGTTTTTATTCCTGTCAGATAAACCTCTCTTCGTCCTTCTACGATGAAACTGAATAAAAGATACATTTCTCGTGAGACGTGGCACCGCGTGTCTTCTCCTTATTTGTCTCTCTCACCCATGGAATCCCACGCATGACGCACGTGCCCCGAAAGTGACGGAGACTCTGCCGATAGGCGTAGACAGGGACCAAAAGGCCGAAGAAGCTTTCACATCCTACACCTTTTTGAAAGCGATAATTCTCCTGGCATTACAATAAACGGTAGAATCCGAAAAAAACATCCATGACTTGCTCATTTTGAAAACTTCATAAAAAAGTGATGCAAGAGCTGGTAAACAGTTTTCAGTGCGATAAGGAAATCAACAGGTTGATCCTTGGAGAACAATTGCAAAACATCGGAAAAAATGGAGAGCCACCATCCGCGCCAACACCGAATGAGCGAGAAACGGATCGATTGAATAACTAGGTAAAAAACATTCCAGACACGTAATGATAGAGACGGATCAAAAACCAACAGTCGAGAGAAGAAACGGGAAAACGGAAAATTGAACAGTTCAGAAAAAAATGAGCATCGACTTGAAAGTTCAGAGTAGAAACATGAAAAAGTTATAAATTAGCAACTCCGAATTTACAATAAAGAGGAGTGTGTAAAGGAAAGGAAGAGTAAGACAGTGAGATACGTACAAAGAGTGAGAGAAGGGGAAAAATCGATCGACCGCGCACGCGCACGCGCACGTACACAGAGAGAAGGTGTGTCCCGACAGGGTGGTGGAAGGCCCAAAACATCAACCTAACACCACTGACTCGGTGTATCTTGACTGCACTCTCGAGAGCGGCAGGCCGCGCGCGTGTGGTGGAGTAGTGTACAAAGACGGCGAGGAGGAGAAAAGTAAAGTTACAGTAGCGGTCATAGCTGATACCTGCATACTTTCATGTGTAACTCAGCTGAATCGTGTCCGTTTTGCATGATCTTTTTTTTGAAAGATTGCTGAAATATCCAGTAACAAGAAAATAAGTTTTTTGAAAAAGTTTCAGTACTGATTTTTTTGAATAATTAATTTTTCCTGATCGTGATTTGAAAATTCGAAAAAAAAACTTTTTATGTTTCTCTTGGAATTGAGTTTTTAATGTCAAAACGATGCAAAATGCTCAAATAAACAAAAAATTATGTTGAATTGGTTTCTGAAACCCTTAGCATCGTGCTAGAGCTCCAGAAGTCAAAAGTAACGTCGTCGGGAAAGTCATCATAACTCATCAAGAAACGCTCCAAACTAGTCAAAAAATGTATCAAAAGATGTGTCTTGAGTTGTTCTACAAAATAACATTAAAAAGTTACATTTTTAGAAAAAATAATTTTTCAATTTTTTTCACTCATAAGTTATTTTTTTCCCATTTTTTTCCTAATTTTCGATATTTTCTGGGCATAAAACGAACAAAGAATACATCAATGTGTTTCATTATTTGTGAAAAGAGGCTTTGTATGCAGTTTTCGATAAGTATGCTCGTTTTATGCCCAGAAAATATCGAAAATTAGGAAAAAAATGGAACCGAAAGGTTTCCTCGCATCCCACTGGGAGCGAGGTTTTACTCCTACGCATTTTGCTCACAACTCCTGTCAACGGATTTCCCTGAGAAATTGTGTACTGTTTTGTCGTCTGCACGGCTCATCCAAAGGTTCTGCGGAACTGGGTCCGGTCTTCGACTGGACCAACAGGCATTGTCAACAATTTTGCGGTTACGAAGTTGAGAGACACTTTCTCTAGGGATCGACCTAATTCCAACAGTACATAGAACACATCGGCCAAGCAATTAGCCCATTTGGTTTTTTGATATTATGGGTCCCTATGATAATATTATCGAAAAAAAACAGTATAGCTTTTTAGGCATCGCCCCCTTTGACATATAGAAAAAATCGTGTGATATTTTTTTCATCTGATATTTGAAAGAAGTTTAGAAATGAGTTTTGGCATGTTTCTGAACATTTTTGTGATGAATACTTTTGAAAATCTTTTTGGCATCAATCAAAAAAATTGATTTATCCTAAATCTTTTCAGTTTTTTACAAACACCCAACATTTTTTCCACGGTATGTAAAAAGTTTTTTTTTATTGCAGTTCAACTGTCTTTAGACCGTGAAACTTTGTGCCAATTTTTATTTTAAATTCAGGCTTTTTCTTAATTAAAGCAAAAATGTATGTTTTTCAAAAAATTTTCTCGTACCCCACTTCATGGTGAAAAAAGTAAATGTTTCAAAATTTCAAGAAACTTTGTATATGAGTTCCTTTAACAGTAATCAAAACAAAGTATAAAAACCTAGAAGGTTCACGAAGTAATGAAAACCTAGAATTCCTTTCTTCTCATGTTATGAGACCTCAAAATTCAATGTCGCGTTTTTCAGATGCTTTCTGTGAGAAGAAGGTATTTTACAAACTTTCATCGGTTTATTACCTTAATTGTTGAATTAATTTCAGTTCTCATTGCTTTTTAAATTTTTCTGAACGCGAAAAATATCAGTAACTGTGGTAAACATGCTGTAGTTTACGGCCCATTTCTTGGAATTTTCTTATTTGATGGTTCCTGGCTCGAATATTTCAGTTAGTGGTTGCAATCAATCGGCGGTTGACTTTCGTTCTTGGCGGGATAACGGTGCATAGTTTACACACAAAATATAGTGGCCGACCAAAGTCGCTCGATGTCGGCTGCAGCTTTACTCGAGACCATCAAGTACCATTCTTTCCGCATTCTCCATTGGATTTCGTCGTTCTTTCTCTCTCCCCTGTATCGTCTTGCATCATGAGAAACATAGCATCATTTCTTCAGACTTGTCAATTTTCCAATTTCGGCCCGGTCCGCTCCGTGACAAGTTTGCATTTTTTTCACATTAACAGCTGTGATTGTCCCTTAAAATTTTAATATCAATTAACCCTCAATTTTCTTTCAAATTTGATTTAGCCCGTCACCAAGGGATTATAATGTTGGAACACTTTTTCCGTTGCACTATATTTTAATTTTGAAGTATGAGTTGCGTGAGTCCTTCTCAAGTAGAAACAAACCAGCAAGAAAATCGCTGCTTCGCTGCGGTTTTCTCTGGATTTAGTTGACTTAAAGTTCGTTAGTAGGAACTGCTGGGATTTTTATCTGTGTCCAAATTAGGATGTTACCAAAAAACTTCTTCTGACAATTTTTTCCTAAAGGGTTAGAAAAGACCAAAAAACGATTTCGAGTTTTCGCGGATTCGAAATCTTTGTTTCCGAAATATTGGAGCCCATTTTCCCAAAACTTTTGTCGTCTGAGATTTCTGCAGAAAGTTCTATAACCACATTTTGTGCATTAGTCGTTGATCCACAATCGGAACACCCAAGATTGTGGATGGCTCAAGTGTGAGCACGCGGACCAGATCTGCATCTGCATCTTCCAGAAGCCGTTGAAGAAATTCTGGCAGTAAAATAAATTCTGAACACTTAAGTCGTCGATACTCATCTTTGCCCATCAGTAGACAAAGACCGTTGGTAAGGGCTCAATCTACAAACCGTCAGGCAATTTTTCTCTGTGAATAAATGAATAAGTTTCAAACTTTTAGCAGTGCTTCATCAGATCGCATCTTTAAAAGTATTAGGAGGTGTTTTTCAAAAATTATCAAACGATGAAAGTAAGGAAAATGAAAAAGACACGGAAAACAGTTCAGAGGTAATCAACACCCACATAAAAATCTCAATCAGAATAAATTAACACTTCCAGATCCAGAAAGATATGGAGGATGTGCAAATCAATTCCCTCCAACAATCGAAAAAAGATTGAAAACCATTTCCACAATGAATGACAGACAGAGAAATGAACAGTTTTTTTAAACGCCGGAGTTGATATGAAGAAGGTAGTAAAAAGAGAAAGAATGTTATAGAATCATTTTGACGATTTTCCAGTTAAAAAGATGGAGGAAAAACAAGATTTATGAGGTGGAGTCAGCAATGCAATTCAAAAAAATGCAAAGAGAGATTTGGAAATTTTAAAGAAGAAGGTATTTCAACTTTTTCTTTAAAAGTCAATGAAATTTCTTTCATTAGGGCATTTCGTCGACCTTTCCGTGTCTTTTTCATTTTCCTTACTTTCATCGTTTGATAATTTTTGAAAAACACCTCCTAATACTTTTAAAGATGCGATCTGATGAAGCACTGCTAAAAGTTTGAAACTTATTCATTTATTCACAGAGAAAAATTGCCTGACGGTTTGTAGATTGAGCCCTTACCAACGGTCTTTGTCTACTGATGGGCAAAGATGAGTATCGACGACTTAAGTGTTCAGAATTTATTTTACTGCCAGAATTTCTTCAACGGCTTCTGGAAGATGCAGATGCAGATCTGGTCCGCGTGCTCACACTTGAGCCATCCACAATCTTGGGTGTTCCGATTGTGGATCAACGACTAATGCACAAAATGTGATTGCGAGCCAAAAGAACACTCTGAGTGCAAAAGATGCGGAAATTTCAAGATTGGCCACTGAACTGAACGAGTTCGGTAAGTGTTTCATGGCATGGCTTTAGAAATCAAATTATCTGGTTTTCAGGTAAGAAATGCGTCTTCTTGGAGGGTCAAATCAACCGCCAGTCGCAAGACAATGTCACCAGTTTGGAAATTGTCCGTGACCACCTCAACAAGGACTTGGCTTTCCAAAGTGAGTGAATTTTTGGTTTCAAAGGGTGATCCTAAATGTGTAGTTCATAGCTAAGAAAAAATTACGTTTTTGGGATTTCTTAGAGGATGAAAGTAAAAACTACAACAATGTTAAGCACTTATTTTTGGGAGCATTTTCTATAGTATGGATCTAATCAGAGCTTGTCAGATAGTCAAACGAATCTTTAAGACTCGAAAAGAAACCCGCAGAACTGTAAAAAAAATTACAGGGGAAAAAATCGAGAAAATGGACAGAAGCCACTTGGAGCAAAACGAGAAGATTCGTCAACTTACTAAGGAGCTGGAGAATCAAAGTGAGTAATTTTTTTGTTGTACAGAATGATCTTAAACAGTTGATAACAAAGAAAACTTTTTTTGCACTTGGGGGCACTTTTTAAAAAAATATTAGTATGATTCTAATGAGAGGAAGTGATCTTGTCGAAAAAAGAGATATAAGGCTCGAAAAGCAACTCAAAAACAATCTAATAATAAAAATTTCAGAAGAGAAATACGAAAAGAAATTGGAAAGCCGCTTGGAGCAAAAAGAGAAGATCCGTGTGCTTACCGAGGAGCTGGAGAATCAAAGTAAGTGGCTTTTTGGCTGAGAGGGTAATTAAGTGGAAAACTTTTAATGAGATTTTGTGGGTAGCTGGAATACAACAAAATATTCTGAGCATTGGTCAAGAAAGATTTTTCAAAATATCACCTTTTTTTAACTTGGCCTACTGAAAAGTGCCGTTAACCTCAGAAAAACTGGGAGACTCCGGTTAGAACTACAAAAAGACAAGTAAGCTTTTATCAAAAAAAATTTCTGAAAATGTTGGATGTTGCTTCTTCTTGTTTGTGATTACAGTCGAAAGCTTTCACTATTCCAGAAGCATCATTTAAATTCAAACAATCACTCACCAATTTACAGAGAACCTTTTCGATGACCTCTCCCAAGAGCTCAACGATTTCAAAACGAGTTATGACGAGATATGTGAGTTTCCCTATTTTTATTGATCTGAAATATGTATCTTACACTTTTCAGGGGAAGAGAACAAAGCTTTGAAGAAAGAGCACCAAAAGCAGTTATCCGATAATGATGAAAGACTCAAAGAGCAAACAGAAAAAATCGTTCAGCTCTCTGCGGAGTTGGAAAATCAAAGTGAGTGGTTTTTGGGAGAAACTTTTTAATGGAATTTCGTGGGCTGGAATAACGAAATATGCTGCACATAGTTTGAGAACGTTTTCTAAATTAGGACTTCACTAAAAAAAGACACGACCTACTTAAAAGTGTCGTCAATACTTTAAAACATTATTCGAAATTTCAGAGGCCGTCTACGAAACACAACTGGACGACCTTGATAAGAATTACAAGAAGACGAGTAAGTATTTATTGAAAATTTGTTCTGGAAATGTTGGATCCTGTGTTTTTTCTTGTTGTGATTACAGTCAAAAATGTTCAATATACAATAAGCAGCCTTCAGATTCAAACAATTACTCACAAATTTTCAGAAAGCCTTTCCGAAGACCTCTCCCGATTACTTAATGATTTCAAGACAAGTTATGAGGAGATATGTGAGTTTTCCATATTTTAGAGATCTGAATGCATCTAAAACTTTTCAGTTGAAGAGAACAAAGTTTTGAAGGAGGAGCAGACAAAACTGAAGAATTCAAACCAACTATCCCAAGAACTCAAAAATTTCAAGACGAGTTATGAAGAGAAATGTGAGTTTTCTATCTTTCATATGTAGATATGAAATATATATATCTTGAATTTTCCAGGTGAAGAAAATAAAGTTTTGAAGAAGGAGCAGACAAAATTGAGAAAGCTCAATGAGCAGTTGTCGGAGGAGGCGTCGCAAACTTTCATAACCGTCCAAGACCTCTGTTAGTTTGATTCATTTTGTATACAAAATAGAAAATTAAATTTTTTCAGCTCATCAGCTCGACGAACAGAAGCAGAAAGTTGAAGTTTTGCGAAGCGATATGATTGAGAAGAGTAAGCTTTTAAAACACAAAAACAAAGTATTTAACGGTGAGTTTTCAGAAGAGCAACTGGATCAATTGAGAGGAGCACGTGAGAACAGCTTGGAGGATCGTCTCACCGTACTTCGTAAGTTTTTTATTCTTCATGAAAAATTTGAAACATATTTGATTAATTTCAGCATACCATAGAAGAAGTTCAATGCCCGTGTCCTTCGGTCTTGAAGATGGAACACCAATGGTAAGCGGTGGGCCATTGGGATCCGGCGGACTACCAAGAGGCGGCGGTTCATCAAGAGGCGGGGGCTCATCGAGAGGCGGCGGACCAATGCGAATTGGAGGACCGACCGGATTCGGCGGACAGAATGGCGCTGGCGGACCACATCATATTGCCCCACCAGTGAGACCAAATGGCAACTCCGGACCGAATCAGTTCAAAAATAAACGATTCTTCAAAAACGTGGTGGCCACAAGAAATCTTTTCCTTATTAATTACTCGAGTCATTCTCATTTTCTGTTGGTTTTGGCAATTCATCTGTAAATTGTGTTCTTATTCGTTACACTTTTAAACCTTTAATAAATGATGTTTTGTTCGAAAAACGATGTTTACCTATTCTTTCAATATTGAGAAAAACGTGGCCAGAATTTTCTTTAAAGGTCAACTTCTATTGTTCAAAGAAGTGTGGAAGTGAATCTTTCCAACTAGAAAAGTGAAAAAAGCGTGTTTTTTAACTATCGAAAATGTGTCAAAAAGCACGGCCAAGTTTATGGAACTTTGAACACCCATAATTCGGAAAATAGGCGTGCTTCTACGTTAAGAAAAATGTCCGCTCTTTTATCTTATTGTTCTTTTATGATTCACCGGCTGAAGCATCATCTATTTTTTTCTACGTTATCGCGGAAGTCTTTTATGCGCTCCGAGAGCTTTACTTTTTTACATTGTTCAACATTTGAAATTTTTTACTATAACGAGAGAGACAGAAAGAGAGAAAGAGAAAGATCTGCACACATTATGAGCTATCAAAACAAGACTACTACAGGACTATTTTCTGCAGGACTATTTTCTGTGTAACTGAAGTATCTCGACGAAATCTAAATCTTTCTAACCTACGCATCACAAGCAAGCAAGTATCATGTTTATCTGTGAGCCTATCTGTCTAGATGTCTGCGTTCAGCTGAGAAGAGGAAAATCTGGAAAGAAGAAAAATCTGAGAGAATTTTTTTTAGGAAAACGCGTCTCAGGCACTCCCGTTTCTAAGAAACTTGAAAAACAATAATATAAAGTTTATTACAACTATTAAACGTAAAATATAAAACAAGCTAAACAAAAATCACGGCTAAAATTGAACTACCTACACCGGACTTGAAACAAAAAGAACGTATAAATAAAAACATTTCGAATAAAAAAATACACACTGTTAGTTGTAGAGGGAGAGTATCCATCTCAATCTTAATGTGAATTATCAATGATAATCACTACTACTTATAGCACAATCGGAAACTTTCTGAAATGTGTCGGCAAAAATAAAAAAAGAGATATTTAACAGTCATATTTTGGCCAAGATCCACCTTCAGTGAAGGATAGACCTGCGGCTTCGAATTCTCTCTCCTCTTTCAAACTTCGATTGTCCTAACCATTTGGGTATCACTAATGAAAACTGGGTATTGCACACAATCTACTCCAATGAAACCCACCAACTTGGTGCTGATCAAACGCTGTTAGACATCAACAAAAGGGAATCATACCTAAAGAAAATAATGACCCTAATGTGGAGGACCGAACACAACGTATATGATTGGAAAATGCAAAACAATAATCTTCTACTTTTGCTCTTTTTGTGTGCAAAAAATCCAAACTATACGTGAGTCTTCAGCTCCACAGGGTGAAAAAGTCTGTCACCTCCGTAATGTTGCATTTCCGCTAGTTGCATACCCGACAAAGTATTTTCTCACCTAATTTTGGGAAACAGTTTTTAATCATACGAATTAGAGCTCGGACTTTCTTCTAACGAATTACTATAAGTTCGGGGTAATTCAGCGCTCTGCCGCTGAACAGGACTTTGATACTTGAAGTCAAGTCGAAAAATGGGTGGAAGTTTATTTTGCCTTGAAACAACCGCAGCTCTGCCAGGACGGTATTGGGAACATACCCAGTTAATTGGAGACAGTTGTGGACTAAGATGGTCACTATGTTTGGCATTTAGTATGCTTCCTGTTTGAGTAAGAATAACTTGAGTCATGCACAAAAACTTTCTTGCCAACCTAATATTAAATTATAAAATTTTGCACTAAGTCCGCAAACACGCGTGAGAAAAAATGTCGGAACATTTTTTCGATTATAAATCCCTATTAAAAAGCCAACTTTCAATTGAAAAATTACTCAAAACAGTCTCTGGCCTAATTTTTTGTGTTTCTAGGCCATATTATTGTTTCATACAGATTAATAGACTCATAACCAAACTTGTTATTTCAGCAAAATGAACGAGTGGAAGAACTAAAAATTCTCCGTAGTCTAGAAACACTGAAATGAAATGGTAGGCCAGGGCACCAATCACAAAATTTAATTTAAATATGAATATATAAGACCAACCTCCTAAGAAAGATGTTCCGAAAAAAGCCAACCTCCTAAGAAAGATGTTCCGAAAAAAACTCATAAATTGAAAAAAAAATTTGTTTGCTTCAGTCCCATAATGTTTTTATAACGATGTAAATTATTTGAGCCCCCGTCTCGAAATGAAAAAATTGTAAAATCCATTCGGTCAGTCGGACTGGAATACCAAATATGAAGGACTTCCAAATTCCAAACTCTTGTTTTTCGCAGACTCTCCTAACTAATCTGTGGTAGACTTATGTCGCTTTCCGGACTCTTATGAAAGGCTAATGGACTCTTTCTTTAAATATTTATGTCTCTATCAGTCAAGAACGTAGAATTGTTATACTTCCTTCACCGGTAAAGGAAGCAGAACGCATTGAGAAAAGTCTCCCCTCCCCCCATTCTCTCGTGTGTGAGTAAAATAGAATTTAAAAAGTAGATTTTGAAAATCTGTAACAATTTAAGTTTTGCGGTCTCTAGACACCTTTCAACTACAGTGACCTTGATTTCTCGGAGTGTTGTTGTTTTTTACAGTTGACTTCCCGGCTGTTACATTTCGAATATGCTAAATTGTCAATCTTATATATTCATATTTAAATTAAATTTTGTGATTGGTGCCCTGGCCTACCATTTCATTTCAGTGTTTCTAGACTACGGAGAATTTTTAGTTCTTCCACTCGTTCATTTTGCTGAAATAACAAGTTTGGTTATGAGTCTATTAATCTGTATGAAACAATAATATGGCCTAGAAACACAAAAAATTAGGCCAGAGACTGTTTTGAGTAATTTTTCAATTGAAAGTTGGCTTTTTAATAGGGATTTATAATCGAAAAAATGTTCCGACATTTTTTCTCACGCGTGTTTGCGGACTTAGTGCAAAATTTTATAATTTAATATTAGGTTGGCAAGAAAGTTTTTGTGCATGACTCAAGTTATTCTTACTCAAACAGGAAGCATACTAAATGCCAAACATAGTGACCATCTTAGTCCACAACTGTCTCCAATTAACTGGGTATGTTCCCAATACCGTCCTGGCAGAGCTGCGGTTGTTTCAAGGCAAAATAAACTTCCACCCATTTTTCGACTTGACTTCAAGTATCAAAGTCCTGTTCAGCGGCAGAGCGCTGAATTACCCCGAACTTATAGTAATTCGTTAGAAGAAAGTCCGAGCTCTAATTCGTATGATTAAAAACTGTTTCCAAAATTAGGTGAGAAAATACTTTGTCGGGTATGCAACTAGCGGAAATGCAACATTACGGAGGTGACAGACTTTTTCACCCTGTGGAGCTGAAGACTCACGTATAGTTTGGATTTTTTGCACACAAAAAGAGCAAAAGTAGAAGATTATTGTTTTGCATTTTCCAATCATATACGTTGTGTTCGGTCCTCCACATTAGGGTCATTATTTTCTTTAGGTATGATTCCCTTTTGTTGATGTCTAACAGCGTTTGATCAGCACCAAGTTGGTGGGTTTCATTGGAGTAGATTGTGTGCAATACCCAGTTTTCATTAGTGATACCCAAATGGTTAGGACAATCGAAGTTTGAAAGAGGAGAGAGAATTCGAAGCCGCAGGTCTATCCTTCACTGAAGGTGGATCTTGGCCAAAATATGACTGTTAAATATCTCTTTTTTTATTTTTGCCGACACATTTCAGAAAGTTTCCGATTGTGCTATAAGTAGTAGTGATTATCATTGATAATTCACATTAAGATTGAGATGGATACTCTCCTCTACAACTCACAGTGTGTACGAATCTTATTCATATGCACCTTTAGTAGGTGATACTTCGACCACCGAAAAATCGCATTTCTCCAAGTTGTAAGCTTAATTACTTACAGTGTGCCGAAAGAAGAATTCATCCTTGTAAACTTTTCCTATCGGTTGCACAAATTTAGAAACTTTGGTGTTAGATGGAAAGCGGAAATACAAATATTGCTGTAAGAGTTGTCGGTCAAGAATAAAAACAAGTATGGCTCTCGCAGAAGAGAAGCGTCGGGGGGAATTCCTGACTACTATCAGAATCACAGTGAGTTTATCTAACAAATGGTATGCGTAGTTGGTTTTGATCCTTCTAATTTATCTGACAGCATTCGAAACAAAACATGCACAAAAACTTTCTTGCCAACCTAATAATTTTGCACTAAGTCCGCAAACACGCGTGAGAAAAAAATGTCGGAACGTTTCTGTTGCGACAACAAATTTTTTTAACATAAAAAGGATTTTTCAGACAGACTACGGAGAAGGAGTCAGTTATAAAGATCTGAAGGCTATGGGGATACTGGAAAAGCCGGTTGTTTCATTTATCAAATTTTAAATATTAAGTTTATTTTTATTCGAAATGTTTTTATTTATACGTTCTTTTTGTTTCAAGTCCGGTGTAGGTAGTTCAATTTTAGCCGTGATTTTTGTTTAGCTTGTTTTATATTTTACGTTTAATAGTTGTAATAAACTTTATATTATTGTTTTTCAAGTTTCTTAGAAACGGGAGTGCCTGAGACGCGTTTTCCTAAAAAAAATTCTCTCAGATTTTTCTTCTTTCCAGATTTTCCTCTTCTCAGCTGAACGCAGACATCTAGACAGATAGGCTCACAGATAAACATGATACTTGCTTGCTTGTGATGCGTAGGTTAGAAAGATTTAGATTTCGTCGAGATACTTCAGTTACACAGAAAATAGTCCTGCAGAAAATAGTCCTGTAGTAGTCTTGTTTTGATAGCTCATAATGTGTGCAGATCTTTCTCTTTCTCTCTTTCTGTCTCTCTCGTTATAGTAAAAAATTTCAAATGTTGAACAATGTAAAAAAGTAAAGCTCTCGGAGCGCATAAAAGACTTCCGCGATAACGTAGAAAAAAATAGATGATGCTTCAGCCGGTGAATCATAAAAGAACAATAAGATAAAAGAGCGGACATTTTTCTTAACGTAGAAGCACGCCTATTTTCCGAATTATGGGTGTTCAAAGTTCCATAAACTTGGCCGTGCTTTTTGACACATTTTCGATAGTTAAAAAACACGCTTTTTTCACTTTTCTAGTTGGAAAGATTCACTTCCACACTTCTTTGAACAATAGAAGTTGACCTTTAAAGAAAATTCTGGCCACGTTTTTCTCAATATTGAAAGAATAGGTAAACATCGTTTTTCGAACAAAACATCATTTATTAAAGGTTTAAAAGTGTAACGAATAAGAACACAATTTACAGATGAATTGCCAAAACCAACAGAAAATGAGAATGACTCGAGTAATTAATAAGGAAAAGATTTCTTGTGGCCACCACGTTTTTTGAAGAATCGTTTATTTTTGAACTGATTCGGTCCGGAGTTGCCATTTGGTCTCACTGGTGGGGCAATATGATGTGGTCCGCCAGCGCCATTCTGTCCGCCGAATCCGGTCGGTCCTCCAATTCAAAACAAATGGAAAACGGAGGGACTTTAAAATTTCCTGATATTCTCATTTTTCAGAAAAGTTTCCAACTGAAATTGTAGTAGTAATGTCTCTAACCAGCTCACCTTGATGTAATGTTTCAGTCTAAATGTTTCACTCACTGGACAAAAAATTCCATTTTTCGATTATTTGGGGTGAACCTATAGTTCTGCCGCGTTTGCGAGTCGTCAATTTTCGGCAATTTTCGTCTTATTTGAAGTAGGGTAATAGGCAGTCAATTGTAATGTTGCTCACATTTTAGAGTATTTGAGGGTTCTTCTTTTGCCCATGGACAATTTTCTTGAAACCTCTCAAATCGCGAGAAAACTCACATGAAATGTATTTTGACTTCCTCCCCCCTCTAACCTGTATTTTTTTCTTAATCTATAGCTTTTCTGGTTCTCTAGTAATTTAGAGTATTAGAAAAAAATTTTTTTTCAAAATTATTTTCCACCATTATTTTGTTTACAATGGAGCATGGAGAGCAAATAGTGAATACATGTACTAGATAATTGACATTCTTGACTACAAAAATTAAAAAATTCAAATGCAAAATTTCATTTTGAAAATATTTGAAATTGTCAAAAAACTGATGTTTTTTTATTTTTTTTATCATATAAAAAAATAACTCAATTGCAGTTTTTTCCAGAAAAATATTTGGGGGTCAACAAATTGTGAAACAAGATATAAAGGTTTAAAAATTTTCGTTTCTCAAAAAAGTGTTATAAATGGTGAATGGGGTGTGCGGGATGTGGAACCCAATTCACAAAAAAATGATGAGTTATTTCTGTCTGATTCTGGCATTGGAACTATTTTAGTCTACCCTACAAGATATGCCACATGTTCAAAAACTTCAATTTTTAACGAACATTAGCAACGTTTTCTGATTAAAAAAAGTTTGCAGACAAAAAAGTTGTATCCCTTTCATTTTTGACATTTGGACAGTTGTGATAAAACTTTTTTTGAAAATTGTATAAATCAGTAAACACTCTTAACGAGCTTTTTCAACCTACATTCACACGTATTACAAAGAAAAAATTGGAAAAATTGGGTCTAAAATTGATTTTGAGTCTCTTGAAAAATGCAACTTTTGCTCTAAAAATGACTTAAAATGGATATATCTCGGTTCAGTGAAGCGTTCTGCAAAATTGGATTACATATTTGAAATCAGTGTGTTGAGAAGTACATAATAGAACATGAACCAATTCAAAAGGCCGAAATACGTCTGGAACACTCCCTAGTTAGTTGTTGATTCTCCTAATGTAAATGAATGGTTTTATAAGACCTTTCTCCCGCCACCAGAGGGCGTAACAATTGGCGATGATAATGAGATCAACGAACCGACGCCAGGGAGCTTGGCATGCCGGAGGAGGACCTTTGGCTGGTGCGTCTTGGAGAAGGACAAAGCGAAAAGATCCCGATACACGACATCGTTAAAAAAGAGAAGCGGTAAGAAGGGTAGGAGAGCAAGGAGCTCGGGATTTATAAGTTTATATACAAACTAAAAAGAATCTAACTGAGCTCAAAATTTCCTATAATCAACATCAAAGTACTTTACAAAATCGAATGATAAAAATTATTCACAGTCAATAATCAATGCTATTTTCCCATAGGTTGGGCTCAAAATCGAGAAAATCTCTCATAATTGGATTGAAAGGTATACATACAAGCTGAAAAGAGTCTTACAAAACTCAAAATTTCCTATAAACAATATCAAAGTTCTTTACAATATCGAACTATAAAAACTATTCACAGTAAGCAAACAGCAAACGACAAGGCTATTTCAGGTTTGGGTCTAAATTTAGAAAATCTCTTATAATTTTTTTGGGTAGAGAGATATGCATACACACTACAAAGCATCTTACAGAACATAAAAATTGCTACAATCAGAGGTCTTCAATAAAACTATATGGGAGCTATTATTTTGCCATAAATCAGTTATGCAAATCCACTACATCTCGTCGACTTCAATCGCAGCCAATCGTGCTCTCCGTTTCGTATCGGTGTCAACGATCCATCGCGAATGCAGCGCCTTAAAAGCAATTAAAGTTTTGTGGAATTTATTTTCAAACTCACTTCCAGCGCAGTTGGACGTTTCTTCACCGACGTAGATGTGAGGCTGCGGATGAGATCCCCAAGATCTTTGCTCATTGTTTTCGGTGGTTGGTAAGGTGACCTCACACTTTTGTCATCCGGTGTGCAGAATTGCTCGATATCCCCGATTGTCATCTCGTGACACATAATTCCCGTGGCAAACATGTCTACACTGCTGGAATACGACTGTCCAGTGAACATTTCTGGTGCAATATACCCCATTGTGCCACAGAAAGTTTTTGGCCTGAAAAGCACAAAGATGAGAGTAAATAGAGAAACAAATCCACTCACTTCAGTCTGGTGCTGACTCCAAAGTCCGCTAGTTTGACGGTCTCGTAGCCATTCATCAGAACGTTTTCTGGCTTCACGTCTCGATGCACCACTTCTTGTTGGTGGCAGTATTGCAAGCCTCCAAAAACCCCAATCATCACGAGTACGCTCTTTTCTTCGACAATCTTCCCGTTCCGGTCGAGCACATCTCGAAGTGTGCATTCCATCTTCTCGAGAACCATATAGAAATGAGCTGCTGTTTTGAAAGTTGTGAACAGCTTTACAACATTTCCGTGGTGCAGTGTTGAATGTATTTTCAGCTCTCTCTCAATCTCAAATTGTGCTGACTTCACACACGACGAGTTCGGGACCACCTGAAAATGAACAATTATAGCTAGTAATTGTGAAATGTCTAAACCTTGATTGCGTAGTTCCGCCCACTTCTCTTAGATTCGTACAAGTACACTTTTCCGTAGGATCCATTTCCTATAAGTCCTTTCTTGATGAAATCCGACAATCGTACGCTCTTTCCCGGAGCTATCATTTCTGTCTTGGCGTGTTCATTTTCTTCTTGCATCTCATGGTGTCTCTGACGATCCTTCACCATTCTTTTCAATGGTTTGTCATTATTCTCTGCTGCCACTCGTGCCTTGTTGCGATCACGGATTGTCACAAAGTAATCGCCAAAGTTTTTGACTCTGAAAAATAACTGATTTCTTACAGAAAGAAAAATTACCACTTACGAGGTGTCAGCAATCATCAAAGAAACTTTGCCTGTCGTATCACCCATCGCAAATAGTTCATTTTTGAAAAGCGAAAACGAAGTAGGAACTACTTTGTGTGGTTGGAATAAATGCAGAGGCTTCGGAAGTTCTTCACCGACTGTGTTCACTTGGCTTATCAAAGTGTTGATGTTTTGTGAAGAACTGTGCACCACATACAAGTCATCAGAATGAGTCCCAGTGATGAATCCGTTCGCATGTCCTTTCGGCGGAAGGAGTTTTCTGTAAATGTTTTGAATCTTACGAAAATAGTCAGAAATGTTAATATACCTGTGGAGGACTTCCCCTGTCGTCACATCAAACACAGCTATTCCACTTTTGTTTTGAATCGTGTGTAATTTCCCTGCTGTGACTCCGATTTTGGTGGCGCCTTCAGCGGATGTGGACCAAAGCTGCTTGTTAGCAAATCGGAGGTCAAAAACTTTCAACTGACCATTCTGCGGGCATAACGCGAAGTTGTTCTCTCCGATGAACGCGAGTTCGACCTTTGTCCTGTAGAAAGTCTGGAAAAACGTTCTTAAAAGTTACAATAAAATCAGTTTTTGGAATACATAGAATTTACCTAAAATAATTCTAAAACCCATGTAACAATTTTGCACATAGTCTCTACATCTCAATGTTTGAAGTTTCAAAATGCAGTCTTACGAAGCATTGTTTACTCAAAGAAAGACAACGGTATTCCAAAAAATAAGATTTTTTGATATGGGTTGATTTACTTTTGTAGAAAAGAAAAAAGTCTCTTGGAGCCAGGTTTCAGAACTCGTTTTAGACTAACTTTCGGACCTGGCGCGAAGAGATTTTTCTCTTTTCTACAAAAATCTGATCCGACCTTTTTGGAAAATCGGTCTCCCTCTTTAACAGATATAGTTAACTCACCTTCACAATTTCATGCGCATCTCCCGTCCGTTTATCAACAAGCGAGATAGGAGATGTTCTAGTTCCGATTTGATGGGTGCACAATAGAAGGTTGTTTGTTTCGGAGTGACGGGCCCAGCCGTGAATCACGTTTTCGGTTTTTGTATCCAGCGAGAGCCATTTCAAGTTCTGGCACGTTTCAGGAATGATTTGTTGAACTCCGACTTTTGGGTGAAGAACAAAAATACCTGAAAACAGTTGCTACTTTCTATGATTGATGAATGGGCTTACACTCTGAGGATCCCAATATTCCCGTTGCCGGTGTCGGTAAATCAAATGTCTTCTGACGGAATCCAGTGTCAGTTCTAGACAATGCGATTTTCGAGTCGTAGCACACTGCCACGCTGTTCTCGTTGACAAATCCTACGTCAACAATCGAACTTTCGAATTCGATTCTGCAGGTCATCCTGAAAACTGATCATAAAAATTCATTCATCTTACTACATATTGTACAGGGAAGCGTGAGAAAACAAGATAAAAGGAGAACATAGTTGGAGGAGAACATCTGGAAGTAGTGATTACCCAAACACAAAAAAGGTTTAGGTTCAGCTCTCTGGAAGAAGAACCTTCATTGCCCCGCCCAGATTTCGCGATGGACACGCTCATCGATCTTTTTCATGAAAGCCGAAGGAAGAAACCTGATGATGGAAGTCAACGACGGCTCGTTCGTAGAGAAGGTTCTTGTGATCAGAGCAAAGCACATCAGATTCGGAATCCGTAGAAGCCGTCTACAAGACACACCGCCTCGGCACAATCGTTTGGCATGAGATGGAGGACAATGAGCATCACCTCAAGCTTTTCCAATATCCGGCAGATCACCAGTGAATAGATCCAAGAGCTCCAGTCGAGCTCTTGCTGGAAGCATGCTTCGGAGGCCGCCCAATCCCTCTGCAACCGATCCCAGGTCCTCGTCATAGCATCATGATGGGCAATGCCGTGACTCCGGAGCAGTCTAAATACGTCCGAGTAGGCGAAACCACCATGATTGCCGCTGCTCTTCACATTACCATGCGCGAGTCCTCAGGTAACAAGATGCACCTCGCCATGAAAACTACCGACGCCGCAGCCGCCGCCATCGTGCAGTCCTACTCGAGGAGCTCAGGTGGCGCCAACGTCATCCGTATGAATTCCGCCGAAAACTACGACCACATCGGCCCGCAGCACCAAACATCTTTTGACTTCCCAATCGTTTGGCCACAGGAGTTCGGGTAACTTCTTCGACGCACGGACAACGACGACCAGGCACCCATCACCGAGATGGTCCTGGACGCGTACGCTCACCTTCGCAGTATGAGATCTATCACCCTTAAGCTCGCCCGCCGGAAGGATCTCCGAAATGCCCTAGAAGCCGTTCTGAAGCCCATCTGCATCATCTTCGAGATCCTCGTCGAGCTCATCAATCCGCAAGGAATCATTGGAACAATCTCCTCGGTTACCGACGCATTTCGGTAGAACGGATCCATGGCACAATACAGATCACACGTGGCCACAGATGGACGAAGCTTCATAAATCCCCATCCATTCAGTCATCGCCCTCTCTCCGCTTTGCCCAAAGGCAAGGTACGCCCTCGTAGGAGACATAAACCAGCCGAAGTCGTACACCGACATAGACTCTCCCGAGGAACCCCGTAATAGGCGACCTTTTGGGAAACACTTCAAAGAGCCCGTGCCACCTGAGCATCTCAGCAGTCCGCGGATGTCGGTTTGCAGTCACATCCATTAGCTCGACCCTGTTCTACCAAAACCGCCTCACGTCAGTCAGGGACCCGAAGGAAAGAAGCCACATCCTGGATCACCTCGACTTCTCCAACAACCACCCAATTCAAGTCATCAACACCGCCAAGTGCGCCGTTCAACAAACCTCCAGCACCTCAATCTTCAACCTATCCGAAGCGAAAATTGCGCTCACATTAACCTCGCGAGTGCTGACAATGAAGAAGAAGCCGTCAATCGAGATCTTCACCTACTACAAGGCTCAGGCCGGATACGTGGCGAGAGGATTTGGCGACACCCCAGTCTTCATCGGAACGATCGACGAGTCGCGGGGACAGGAGTTCGACCTCGTCATCATCCTCACATCTCGCTCCAAGTCTTTCTACTTACATGACGGAGCAAGCGAGAGGAACGAGACCCCGATCGGAGCTGTCTTGCCAGATCCCGACTTCATCGAGAGTCCGGAACGACTCAACGTCGCCATCACCCAAACCAGGTCGCTTTGCCTCGTCTTGGTCAACGCCGCCGCCGCTGGTCGATCGGGACTCTGGTCCCCTTTCTTCCACAAGATCCCACCCGGAGTCTTCCACGACGATCCAGGCCGCCTCGTGCGGGATCTGCAGACGCTCCACTAGATGTCATGGAAAGTTTCCAAGGTAATCCACCTAGGCGGGGGGCTAAAAAGTTCCAATGTTGAGGAAACATAGTAGTTTGTTTCCGAGGACTGGATATGACAAGTTCGTCCCTATTAGTATCCAGCCTTTCTTATTTTTCGAGCAATCCCTAACCCCCGCCCAAAAACTTCAACAAATCATAAATCCAGCATTCCTTCAGTATCCAAAAAGAATTAAGAACCAAAGCCAACAATCCAAAAATTTTTAAGACTTTCCAGTAATCACCAACAACCGATAAGACACCCGTTTTCCTTTAGATGACCAGGGTCGGTCCTCGCTAAGGAGGCAGGTGTAACGAATACCGTGATCCCTTAGGTATTCCAAGATATCACCGGACTTTGTACCCGGTGACGCATCATCGTCATCCCATCCGGATACTTCCGGGTCACTGTCCTGGACAGGCGAGCCCACTCCCACGCCCCATTTCCCATTATTAAGTCTAACACGATTCTTCCAGATCTCACGTCACCGTCTCACCAACCCAAGCACTCTCTTACTGTTAGCCCACACAGTCAAAGACGCGGCTCCATGACCCATCTACATCACACTGTATAACCACCTCCGATTTCCAACGCTATCTCAACCATCTGCCCACAAGATCCAAACCATCTCTTCATGTCCCATCAACGTCACTCTCCATAACTGACTCTCATCCTCAAATGCTCTCTCATCCAACAGTTCCATGATGAACATTCCTAAAACGCCCGATGCCCTTCCAATCCGACGCCGCTGTCCACGCCCATCGAAGATTCAATATAAATACCGTTCTTGTTATCATTCGTGACTTCTTCTTCCCATCCTTATTCTTACCCTAATAAACCTATCTAAAACCACCAAAACCTCTACTAAATGAACAAATTCTAGCAAAATGGTTACGGTAAAGGTTTTTCAGTCTCAAGGCAAAAAGTCATTCAATGTACGATCAATTCTGAGCCTTCGGATGTCTTCACCCCTGAAGAGGTTGTCAAAACAAAAAAACGAATATTTGAAAGAAAGTTCGCCTTCTTTGGAGGGAAAAAATTATCGAATTAAGTTTTTGAAAATCAATAAAGAAGCGCCACAGGCGCTGTGAATCTGAGAAAGATCCAATAATATCTCACCTGTTTAATCTATACTGTTGTTGTTGTTATTCAACTGTCCGATACTGTTGTTGTTGTTATTCAACTGTCCGATACTGTTGTAGTTGTAGATGTTCGTAGGCGGATTTGTGCTTGAGGGTCTGCGTCTTTTCGCGTGAATGAAGTTCCTTGCAAGACGTCTCTTGTTTGAAGTGCTAAAAGCAGAAAAACTTTACCTTATTATAACACTCGCAATAGAATAATAAATGAACAAGGTATAAAATACGGTGGACTAAGTGAGAAGAGAGAATAACGACTGATAACGGAGTGACGATGGTCGGGATAGAGGAGAAATAGAAGGTAGAAGAAAACATAAGTAATAAATTATTAAACTTAGAGATGTTCTATATAACCGTGGGTTTTTTGTCGTAAGATATTCATTCATTAGTGGAAAGGTACGTTTTCTCTGCGCCACTAACACCACGTAATTGTGAATAATTTTCGAGCCTGTTAAGTTGCCAAGTTGTTTGTGGATTTTTCTTGAGTTGCGACGGAAATTGCAGGGAGAATCTACTTTAAAGTAGACGTGTCAAATTTTGGCCCGGCTTCAGGAAAAGATACATTTCTTAATCAAATGTTCCCCACTGTTTGACCGAATTTCTCGACTTTTCAGAAAATGTCACATTTAAAAAGTTCAATTTTTAGATGCATTACTAGCTTTTGTTTGAATTCTGAAATGTAATCGAAAATTCGACGCTTTGGGCCGAGCCGAGAGAAATTCCAATTTCGGGCCGGCCCGGCCCGTGACAAATCTACATTAAAATTGTGAAAGAGTTAACTAAATTAGAGGAAACCTAATTTTATTTTAAAAAATCGAAGGAAAAAACGAGTAGAAAGGAAACAAAAAGGTATATATACGAAAATCCTCCCAACTCATTCGAATGTCCCGGGCAGCGAGCGCATTCCCATGGCGAGAGAACGGAGACGCAGACATTACTGTAGCGGTGTGTACGCATCGGGTCTTGAGTAAAAAGCGCGCGAAGAGGGGTTTGGTAAGACTGCTGATGGGAACCTAGGGTATCGACTCGATACTCTTGAGTGAGGAGGTGAAGAAAGAGGGAGAAAGATACAAGGACATTTAGGAGAGATCAATTCGTAGACTTCGGCAATATTCTGAGTGGAGGACCGACCGTGAGACGGACAAAGAATTAGAAAAAGGTCACTGTTCCAACTTATGGACTTAGTCGGAGTCAGTATCCTGTTGGTAACCCTTCACTGTTTTCATCGCTTTTCTAGATGGCATGATTTGAGTAGGTTTTCGGTTTTTATTCCTGTCAGATAAACCTCTCTTCGTCCTTCTACGATGAAACTGAATAAAAGATACATTTCTCGTGAGACGTGGCACCGCGTGTCTTCTCCTTATTTGTCTCTCTCACCCATGGAATCCCACGCATGACGCACGTGCCCCGAAAGTGACGGAGACTCTGCCGATAGGCGTAGACAGGGACCAAAAGGCCGAAGAAGCTTTCACATCCTACACCTTTTTGAAAGCGATAATTCTCCTGGCATTACAATAAACGGTAGAATCCGAAAAAAACATCCATGACTTGCTCATTTTGAAAACTTCATAAAAAAGTGATGCAAGAGCTGGTAAACAGTTTTCAGTGCGATAAGGAAATCAACAGATTGATCCTTGGAGAACAATTGCAAAACATCGGAAAAAATGGAGAGCCACCATCCGCGCCAACACCGAATGAGCGAGAAACGGATCGATTGAATAACTAGGTAAAAAACATTCCAGACACGTAATGATAGAGACGGATCAAAAACCAACAGTCGAGAGAAGAAACGGGAAAACGGAAAATTGAACAGTTCAGAAAAAAAATGAGCATCGACTTGAAAGTTCAGAGTAGAAACATGAAAAACTTATAAATTAGCAACTCCGAATTTACAATAAAGAGGAGTGTGTAAAGGAAAGGAAGAGTAAGACAGTGAGATACGTACAAAGAGTGAGAGAAGGGGAAAAATCGATCGACCGCGCACGCGCACGCGCACGTACACAGAGAGAAGGTGTGTCCCGACAGGGTGGTGGAAGGCCCAAAACATCAACCTAACACCACTGACTCGGTGTATCTTGACTGCACTCTCGAGAGCGGCAGGCCGCGCGCGTGTGGTGGAGTAGTGTACAAAGACGGCGAGGAGGAGAAAAGTAAAGTTACAGTAGCGGTCATAGCTGATACCTGCATACTTTCATGTGTAACTCAGCTGAATCGTGTCCGTTTTGCATGATCTTTTTTTTGAAAGATTGCTGAAATATCCAGTAACAAGAAAATAAGTTTTTTGAAAAAGTTTCAGTACTGATTTTTTTGAATAATTAATTTTTCCTGATCGTGATTTGAAAATTCGAAAAAAAAACTTTTTATGTTTCTCTTGGAATTGAGTTTTTAATGTCAAAACGATGCAAAATGCTCAAATAAACAAAAAATTATGTTGAATTGGTTTCTGAAACCCTTAGCATCGTGCTAGAGCTCCAGAAGTCAAAAGTAACGTCGTCGGGAAAGTCATCATAACTCATCAAGAAACGCTCCAAACTAGTCAAAAAATGTATCAAAAGATGTGTCTTGAGTTGTTCTACAAAATAACATTAAAAAGTTACATTTTTAGAAAAAATAATTTTTCAATTTTTTTCACTCATAAGTTATTTTTTTCCCATTTTTTTCCTAATTTTCGATATTTTCTGGGCATAAAACGAACAAAGAATACATCAATGTGTTTCATTATTTGTGAAAAGAGGCTTTGTATGCAGTTTTCGATAAGTATGCTCGTTTTATGCCCAGAAAATATCGAAAATTAGGAAAAAAATGGAACCGAAAGGTTTCCTCGCATCCCACTGGGAGCGAGGTTTTACTCCTACGCATTTTGCTCACAACTCCTGTCAACGGATTTCCCTGAGAAATTGTGTACTGTTTTGTCGTCTGCACGGCTCATCCAAAGGTTCTGCGGAACTGGGTCCGGTCTTCGACTGGACCAACAGGCATTGTCAACAATTTTGCGGTTACGAAGTTGAGAGACACTTTCTCTAGGGATCGACCTAATTCCAACAGTACATAGAACACATCGGCCAAGCAATTAGCCCATTTGGTTTTTTGATATTATGGGTCCCTATGATAATATTATCGAAAAAAAACAGTATAGCTTTTTAGGCATCGCCCCCTTTGACATATAGAAAAAATCGTGTGATATTTTTTTCATCTGATATTTGAAAGAAGTTTAGAAATGAGTTTTGGCATGTTTCTGAACATTTTTGTGATGAATACTTTTGAAAATCTTTTTGGCATCAATCAAAAAAATTGATTTATCCTAAATCTTTTCAGTTTTTTACAAACACCCAACATTTTTTCCACGGTATGTAAAAAGTTTTTTTATTGCAGTTCAACTGTCTTTAGACCGTGAAACTTTGTGCCAATTTTTATTTTAAATTCAGGCTTTTTCTTAATTAAAGCAAAAATGTATGTTTTTCAAAAAATTTTCTCGTACCCCACTTCATGGTGAAAAAAGTAAATGTTTCAAAATTTCAAGAAACTTTGTATATGAGTTCCTTTAACAGTAATCAAAACAAAGTATAAAAACCTAGAAGGTTCACGAAGTAATGAAAACCTAGAATTCCTTTCTTCTCATGTTATGAGACCTCAAAATTCAATGTCGCGTTTTTCAGATGCTTTCTGTGAGAAGAAGGTATTTTACAAACTTTCATCGGTTTATTACCTTAATTGTTGAATTAATTTCAGTTCTCATTGCTTTTTAAATTTTTCTGAACGCGAAAAATATCAGTAACTGTGGTAAACATGCTGTAGTTTACGGCCCATTTCTTGGAATTTTCTTATTTGATGGTTCCTGGCTCGAATATTTCAGTTAGTGGTTGCAATCAATCGGCGGTTGACTTTCGTTCTTGGCGGGATAACGGTGCATAGTTTACACACAAAATATAGTGGCCGACCAAAGTCGCTCGATGTCGGCTGCAGCTTTACTCGAGACCATCAAGTACCATTCTTTCCGCATTCTCCATTGGATTTCGTCGTTCTTTCTCTCTCCCCTGTATCGTCTTGCATCATGAGAAACATAGCATCATTTCTTCAGACTTGTCAATTTTCCAATTTCGGCCCGGTCCGCTCCGTGACAAGTTTGCATTTTTTTCACATTAACAGCTGTGATTGTCCCTTAAAATTTTAATATCAATTAACCCTCAATTTTCTTTCAAATTTGATTTAGCCCGTCACCAAGGGATTATAATGTTGGAACACTTTTTCCGTTGCACTATATTTTAATTTTGAAGTATGAGTTGCGTGAGTCCTTCTCAAGTAGAAACAAACCAGCAAGAAAATCGCTGCTTCGCTGCGGTTTTCTCTGGATTTAGTTGACTTAAAGTTCGTTAGTAGGAACTGCTGGGATTTTTATCTGTGTCCAAATTAGGATGTTACCAAAAAACTTCTTCTGACAATTTTTTCCTAAAGGGTTAGAAAAGACCAAAAAACGATTTCGAGTTTTCGCGGATTCGAAATCTTTGTTTCCGAAATATTGGAGCCCATTTTCCCAAAACTTTTGTCGTCTGAGATTTCTGCAGAAAGTTCTATAACCAGGCAGCCGAGAGTGGTTCTTACCACCAAAATCTCTGAGAAACGTTTTTTGATAAGAAAAACCATATTTCAAATGTTCTCCCTCGAAAGCAATTTTTTCAGGAAAGTGGCTATGAGGATGGCGCACAGCAAGGCTGTTGAAAATCGCGGCCGGCCGAGGCCGCGGCTTTTTTCATGAAAATCTCAAAAAGCCGCGGCCGGCCGCGGCTTTCTAGCATATCAACTGAAAACATGACTTGATATACTTTTGACTTTTTGGTACTAATCTGACAACCAGGGTTCGACCCCCACTGCTGGTAAAACTTTTTTGTTTTTTGTTTTTTACATTTTGGTACCAATCTGACAACCAGGGTTCGACCCCCACTGCTGGTAAAACTTTTTTGTTTTTTACATTTTGGTACCAATCTGACAACCAGGCTTCGACCCCCACTACTGGTAAAACTTTTTTGTTTTTTTGTTTTTTACATGTTGGTACCAATTTGACAACCAGGGTTCGACCCCCACTGCTGGTAAAACTTTTTTGTGTTTGACCTTTTGGCACCAATCCAACAACCGGGGATCGGTCCCCACGTCAGATTAGTACCAGAAAACAAAAAAGCCAACAATTTTTTTCAAAAACGACCATGTTTTGCAACATTGAAAAAAAAAGCCGCGGCCGGCCGCGGCTTTTTCACTTTTTTCTTCTCGCGGCCGGCCGTGCGACAGCCTTGCCTGTCAGTAAACGCACTCGTTCCAAGTCGTTGATCCACAATCGGAACACCCAAGATTGTGGATGGCTCAAGTGTGAGCACGCGGACCAGATCTGCATCTGCATCTTCCAGAAGCCGTTGAAGAAATTCTGGCAGTAAAATAAATTCTGAACACTTAAGTCGTCGATACTCATCTTTGCCCATCAGTAGACAAAGACCGTTGGTAAGGGCTCAATCTACAAACCGTCAGGCAATTTTTCTCTGTGAATAAATGAATAAGTTTCAAACTTTTAGCAGTGCTTCATCAGATCGCATCTTTAAAAGTATTAGGAGGTGTTTTTCAAAAATTATCAAACGATGAAAGTAAGGAAAATGAAAAAGACACGGAAAACAGTTCAGAGGTAATCAACACCCACATAAAAATCTCAATCAGAATAAATTAACACTTCCAGATCCAGAAAGATATGGAGGATGTGCAAATCAATTCCCTCCAACAATCGAAAAAAGATTGAAAACCATTTCCACAATGAATGACAGACAGAGAAATGAACAGTTTTTTTAAACGCCGGAGTTGATATGAAGAAGGTAGTAAAAAGAGAAAGAATGTTATAGAATCATTTTGACGATTTTCCAGTTAAAAAGATGGAGGAAAAACAAGATTTATGAGGTGGAGTCAGCAATGCAATTCAAAAAAATGCAAAGAGAGATTTGGAAATTTTAAAGAAGAAGGTATTTCAACTTTTTCTTTAAAAGTCAATGAAATTTCTTTCATTAGGGCATTTCGTCGACCTTTCCGTGTCTTTTTCATTTTCCTTACTTTCATCGTTTGATAATTTTTGAAAAACACCTCCTAATACTTTTAAAGATGCGATCTGATGAAGCACTGCTAAAAGTTTGAAACTTATTCATTTATTCACAGAGAAAAATTGCCTGACGGTTTGTAGATTGAGCCCTTACCAACGGTCTTTGTCTACTGATGGGCAAAGATGAGTATCGACGACTTAAGTGTTCAGAATTTATTTTACTGCCAGAATTTCTTCAACGGCTTCTGGAAGATGCAGATGCAGATCTGGTCCGCGTGCTCACACTTGAGCCATCCACAATCTTGGGTGTTCCGATTGTGGATCAACGACTAATGCACAAAATGTGATTGCGAGCCAAAAGAACACTCTGAGTGCAAAAGATGCGGAAATTTCAAGATTGGCCACTGAACTGAACGAGTTCGGTAAGTGTCCCATGGCATGGCTTTAGAAATCAAATTATCTGGTTTTCAGGTAAGAAATGCGTCTTCTTGGAGGGTCAAATCAACCGCCAGTCGCAAGACAATGTCACCAGTTTGGAAATTGTCCGTGACCACCTCAACAAGGACTTGGCTTTCCAAAGTGAGTGAATTTTTGGTTTCAAAGGGTGATCCTAAATGTGTAGTTCATAGCTAAGAAAAAATTACGTTTTTGGGATTTCTTAGAGGATGAAAGTAAAAACTACAACAATGTTAAGCACTTATTTTTGGGAGCATTTTCTATAGTATGGATCTAATCAGAGCTTGTCAGATAGTCAAACGAATCTTTAAGACTCGAAAAGAAACCCGCAGAACTGTAAAAAAAAATTACAGGGGAAAAAATCGAGAAAATGGACAGAAGCCACTTGGAGCAAAACGAGAAGATTCGTCAACTTACTAAGGAGCTGGAGAATCAAAGTGAGTAATTTTTTTGTTGTACAGAATGATCTTAAACAGTTGATAACAAAGAAAACTTTTTTGCACTTGGGGGCACTTTTTAAAAAATATTAGTATGATTCTAATGAGAGGAAGTGATCTTGTCGAAAAAAGAGATATAAGGCTCGAAAAGCAACTCAAAAACAATCTAATAATAAAAATTTCAGAAGAGAAATACGAAAAGAAATTGGAAAGCCGCTTGGAGCAAAAAGAGAAGATCCGTGTGCTTACCGAGGAGCTGGAGAATCAAAGTAAGTGGCTTTTTGGCTGAGAGGGTAATTAAGTGGAAAACTTTTAATGAGATTTTGTGGGTAGCTGGAATACAACAAAATATTCTGAGCATTGGTCAAGAAAGATTTTTCAAAATATCACCCTTTTTTTTAACTTGGCCTACTGAAAAGTGCCGTTAACCTCAGAAAAACTGGGAGACTCCGGTTAGAACTACAAAAAGACAAGTAAGCTTTTATCAAAAAAAATTTCTGAAAATGTTGGATGTTGCTTCTTCTTGTTTGTGATTACAGTCGAAAGCTTTCACTATTCCAGAAGCATCATTTAAATTCAAACAATCACTCACCAATTTACAGAGAACCTTTTCGATGACCTCTCCCAAGAGCTCAACGATTTCAAAACGAGTTATGACGAGATATGTGAGTTTCCCTATTTTTATTGATCTGAAATATGTATCTTACACTTTTCAGGGGAAGAGAACAAAGCTTTGAAGAAAGAGCACCAAAAGCAGTTATCCGATAATGATGAAAGACTCAAAGAGCAAACAGAAAAAATCGTTCAGCTCTCTGCGGAGTTGGAAAATCAAAGTGAGTGGTTTTTGGGAGAAACTTTTTAATGGAATTTCGTGGGCTGGAATAACGAAATATGCTGCACATAGTTTGAGAACGTTTTCTAAATTAGGACTTCACTAAAAAAAGACACGACCTACTTAAAAGTGTCGTCAATACTTTAAAACATTATTCGAAATTTCAGAGGCCGTCTACGAAACACAACTGGACGACCTTGATAAGAATTACAAGAAGACGAGTAAGTATTTATTGAAAATTTGTTCTGGAAATGTTGGATCCTGTGTTTTTTCTTGTTGTGATTACAGTCAAAAATGTTCAATATACAATAAGCAGCCTTCAGATTCAAACAATTACTCACAAATTTTCAGAAAGCCTTTCCGAAGACCTCTCCCGATTACTTAATGATTTCAAGACAAGTTATGAGGAGATATGTGAGTTTTCCATATTTTAGAGATCTGAATGCATCTAAAACTTTTCAGTTGAAGAGAACAAAGTTTTGAAGGAGGAGCAGACAAAACTGAAGAATTCAAACCAACTATCCCAAGAACTCAAAAATTTCAAGACGAGTTATGAAGAGAAATGTGAGTTTTCTATCTTTCATATGTAGATATGAAATATATATATCTTGAATTTTCCAGGTGAAGAAAATAAAGTTTTGAAGAAGGAGCAGACAAAATTGAGAAAGCTCAATGAGCAGTTGTCGGAGGAGGCGTCGCAAACTTTCATAACCGTCCAAGACCTCTGTTAGTTTGATTCATTTTGTATACAAAATAGAAAATTAAATTTTTTCAGCTCATCAGCTCGACGAACAGAAGCAGAAAGTTGAAGTTTTGCGAAGCGATATGATTGAGAAGAGTAAGCTTTTAAAACACAAAAACAAAGTATTTAACGGTGAGTTTTCAGAAGAGCAACTGGATCAATTGAGAGGAGCACGTGAGAACAGCTTGGAGGATCGTCTCACCGTACTTCGTAAGTTTTTTATTCTTCATGAAAAATTTGAAACATATTTGATTAATTTCAGCATACCATAGAAGAAGTTCAATGCCCGTGTCCTTCGGTCTTGAAGATGGAACACCAATGGTAAGCGGTGGGCCATTGGGATCCGGCGGACTACCAAGAGGCGGCGGTTCATCAAGAGGCGGGGGCTCATCGAGAGGCGGCGGACCAATGCGAATTGGAGGACCGACCGGATTCGGCGGACAGAATGGCGCTGGCGGACCACATCATATTGCCCCACCAGTGAGACCAAATGGCAACTCCGGACCGAATCAGTTCAAAAATAAACGATTCTTCAAAAAACGTGGTGGCCACAAGAAATCTTTTCCTTATTAATTACTCGAGTCATTCTCATTTTCTGTTGGTTTTGGCAATTCATCTGTAAATTGTGTTCTTATTCGTTACACTTTTAAACCTTTAATAAATGATGTTTTGTTCGAAAAACGATGTTTACCTATTCTTTCAATATTGAGAAAAACGTGGCCAGAATTTTCTTTAAAGGTCAACTTCTATTGTTCAAAGAAGTGTGGAAGTGAATCTTTCCAACTAGAAAAGTGAAAAAAGCGTGTTTTTTAACTATCGAAAATGTGTCAAAAAGCACGGCCAAGTTTATGGAACTTTGAACACCCATAATTCGGAAAATAGGCGTGCTTCTACGTTAAGAAAAATGTCCGCTCTTTTATCTTATTGTTCTTTTATGATTCACCGGCTGAAGCATCATCTATTTTTTCTACGTTATCGCGGAAGTCTTTTATGCGCTCCGAGAGCTTTACTTTTTTACATTGTTCAACATTTGAAATTTTTTACTATAACGAGAGAGACAGAAAGAGAGAAAGAGAAAGATCTGCACACATTATGAGCTATCAAAACAAGACTACTACAGGACTATTTTCTGCAGGACTATTTTCTGTGTAACTGAAGTATCTCGACGAAATCTAAATCTTTCTAACCTACGCATCACAAGCAAGCAAGTATCATGTTTATCTGTGAGCCTATCTGTCTAGATGTCTGCGTTCAGCTGAGAAGAGGAAAATCTGGAAAGAAGAAAAATCTGAGAGAATTTTTTTTAGGAAAACGCGTCTCAGGCACTCCCGTTTCTAAGAAACTTGAAAAACAATAATATAAAGTTTATTACAACTATTAAACGTAAAATATAAAACAAGCTAAACAAAAATCACGGCTAAAATTGAACTACCTACACCGGACTTGAAACAAAAAGAACGTATAAATAAAAACATTTCGAATAAAAAAATACACACTGTTAGTTGTAGAGGGAGAGTATCCATCTCAATCTTAATGTGAATTATCAATGATAATCACTACTACTTATAGCACAATCGGAAACTTTCTGAAATGTGTCGGCAAAAATAAAAAAAGAGATATTTAACAGTCATATTTTGGCCAAGATCCACCTTCAGTGAAGGATAGACCTGCGGCTTCGAATTCTCTCTCCTCTTTCAAACTTCGATTGTCCTAACCATTTGGGTATCACTAATGAAAACTGGGTATTGCACACAATCTACTCCAATGAAACCCACCAACTTGGTGCTGATCAAACGCTGTTAGACATCAACAAAAGGGAATCATACCTAAAGAAAATAATGACCCTAATGTGGAGGACCGAACACAACGTATATGATTGGAAAATGCAAAACAATAATCTTCTACTTTTGCTCTTTTTGTGTGCAAAAAATCCAAACTATACGTGAGTCTTCAGCTCCACAGGGTGAAAAAGTCTGTCACCTCCGTAATGTTGCATTTCCGCTAGTTGCATACCCGACAAAGTATTTTCTCACCTAATTTTGGGAAACAGTTTTTAATCATACGAATTAGAGCTCGGACTTTCTTCTAACGAATTACTATAAGTTCGGGGTAATTCAGCGCTCTGCCGCTGAACAGGACTTTGATACTTGAAGTCAAGTCGAAAAATGGGTGGAAGTTTATTTTGCCTTGAAACAACCGCAGCTCTGCCAGGACGGTATTGGGAACATACCCAGTTAATTGGAGACAGTTGTGGACTAAGATGGTCACTATGTTTGGCATTTAGTATGCTTCCTGTTTGAGTAAGAATAACTTGAGTCATGCACAAAAACTTTCTTGCCAACCTAATATTAAATTATAAAATTTTGCACTAAGTCCGCAAACACGCGTGAGAAAAAAATGTCGGAACATTTTTTCGATTATAAATCCCTATTAAAAAGCCAACTTTCAATTGAAAAATTACTCAAAACAGTCTCTGGCCTAATTTTTTGTGTTTCTAGGCCATATTATTGTTTCATACAGATTAATAGACTCATAACCAAACTTGTTATTTCAGCAAAATGAACGAGTGGAAGAACTAAAAATTCTCCGTAGTCTAGAAACACTGAAATGAAATGGTAGGCCAGGGCACCAATCACAAAATTTAATTTAAATATGAATATATAAGACCAACCTCCTAAGAAAGATGTTCCGAAAAAAGCCAACCTCCTAAGAAAGATGTTCCGAAAAAAACTCATAAATTGAAAAAAAAATTTGTTTGCTTCAGTCCCATAATGTTTTTATAACGATGTAAATTATTTGAGCCCCCGTCTCGAAATGAAAAAATTGTAAAATCCATTCGGTCAGTCGGACTGGAATACCAAATATGAAGGACTTCCAAATTCCAAACTCTTGTTTTTCGCAGACTCTCCTAACTAATCTGTGGTAGACTTATGTCGCTTTCCGGACTCTTATGAAAGGCTAATGGACTCTTTCTTTAAATATTTATGTCTCTATCAGTCAAGAACGTAGAATTGTTATACTTCCTTCACCGGTAAAGGAAGCAGAACGCATTGAGAAAAGTCTCCCCTCCCCCCATTCTCTCGTGTGTGAGTAAAATAGAATTTAAAAAGTAGATTTTGAAAATCTGTAACAATTTAAGTTTTGCGGTCTCTAGACACCTTTCAACTACAGTGACCTTGATTTCTCGGAGTGTTGTTGTTTTTTACAGTTGACTTCCCGGCTGTTACATTTCGAATATGCTAAATTGTCAATCTTATATATTCATATTTAAATTAAATTTTGTGATTGGTGCCCTGGCCTACCATTTCATTTCAGTGTTTCTAGACTACGGAGAATTTTTAGTTCTTCCACTCGTTCATTTTGCTGAAATAACAAGTTTGGTTATGAGTCTATTAATCTGTATGAAACAATAATATGGCCTAGAAACACAAAAAATTAGGCCAGAGACTGTTTTGAGTAATTTTTCAATTGAAAGTTGGCTTTTTAATAGGGATTTATAATCGAAAAAATGTTCCGACATTTTTTCTCACGCGTGTTTGCGGACTTAGTGCAAAATTTTATAATTTAATATTAGGTTGGCAAGAAAGTTTTTGTGCATGACTCAAGTTATTCTTACTCAAACAGGAAGCATACTAAATGCCAAACATAGTGACCATCTTAGTCCACAACTGTCTCCAATTAACTGGGTATGTTCCCAATACCGTCCTGGCAGAGCTGCGGTTGTTTCAAGGCAAAATAAACTTCCACCCATTTTTCGACTTGACTTCAAGTATCAAAGTCCTGTTCAGCGGCAGAGCGCTGAATTACCCCGAACTTATAGTAATTCGTTAGAAGAAAGTCCGAGCTCTAATTCGTATGATTAAAAACTGTTTCCCAAAATTAGGTGAGAAAATACTTTGTCGGGTATGCAACTAGCGGAAATGCAACATTACGGAGGTGACAGACTTTTTCACCCTGTGGAGCTGAAGACTCACGTATAGTTTGGATTTTTTGCACACAAAAAGAGCAAAAGTAGAAGATTATTGTTTTGCATTTTCCAATCATATACGTTGTGTTCGGTCCTCCACATTAGGGTCATTATTTTCTTTAGGTATGATTCCCTTTTGTTGATGTCTAACAGCGTTTGATCAGCACCAAGTTGGTGGGTTTCATTGGAGTAGATTGTGTGCAATACCCAGTTTTCATTAGTGATACCCAAATGGTTAGGACAATCGAAGTTTGAAAGAGGAGAGAGAATTCGAAGCCGCAGGTCTATCCTTCACTGAAGGTGGATCTTGGCCAAAATATGACTGTTAAATATCTCTTTTTTTATTTTTGCCGACACATTTCAGAAAGTTTCCGATTGTGCTATAAGTAGTAGTGATTATCATTGATAATTCACATTAAGATTGAGATGGATACTCTCCCTCTACAACTCACAGTGTGTACGAATCTTATTTATATGCACCTTTAGTAGGTGATACTTCGACCACCGAAAAATCGCATTTCTCCAAGTTGTAAGCTTAATTACTTACAGTGTGCCGAAAGAAGAATTCATCCTTGTAAACTTTTCCTATCGGTTGCACAAATTTAGAAACTTTGGTGTTAGATGGAAAGCGGAAATACAAATATTGCTGTAAGAGTTGTCGGTCAAGAATAAAAACAAGTATGGCTCTCGCAGAAGAGAAGCGTCGGGGGGAATTCCTGACTACTATCAGAATCACAGTGAGTTTATCTAACAAATGGTATGCGTAGTTGGTTTTGATCCTTCTAATTTATCTGACAGCATTCGAAACAAAACATGCACAAAAACTTTCTTGCCAACCTAATAATTTTGCACTAAGTCCGCAAACACGCGTGAGAAGAAAATGTCGGAACGTTTCTGTTGCGACAACAAATTTTTTTAACATAAAAAGGATTTTTCAGACAGACTACGGAGAAGGAGTCAGTTATGAAGATCTGAAGGCTATGGGGATACTGGAAAAGCCGGTTGTTTCATTTATCAAATTTTAAATATTAAGTTTATTTTTATTCGAAATGTTTTTATTTATACGTTCTTTTTGTTTCAAGTCCGGTGTAGGTAGTTCAATTTTAGCCGTGATTTTTGTTTAGCTTGTTTTATATTTTACGTTTAATAGTTGTAATAAACTTTATATTATTGTTTTTCAAGTTTCTTAGAAACGGGAGTGCCTGAGACGCGTTTTCCTAAAAAAAATTCTCTCAGATTTTTCTTCTTTCCAGATTTTCCTCTTCTCAGCTGAACGCAGACATCTAGACAGATAGGCTCACAGATAAACATGATACTTGCTTGCTTGTGATGCGTAGGTTAGAAAGATTTAGATTTCGTCGAGATACTTCAGTTACACAGAAAATAGTCCTGCAGAAAATAGTCCTGTAGTAGTCTTGTTTTGATAGCTCATAATGTGTGCAGATCTTTCTCTTTCTCTCTTTCTGTCTCTCTCGTTATAGTAAAAAATTTCAAATGTTGAACAATGTAAAAAAGTAAAGCTCTCGGAGCGCATAAAAGACTTCCGCGATAACGTAGAAAAAAATAGATGATGCTTCAGCCGGTGAATCATAAAAGAACAATAAGATAAAAGAGCGGACATTTTTCTTAACGTAGAAGCACGCCTATTTTCCGAATTATGGGTGTTCAAAGTTCCATAAACTTGGCCGTGCTTTTTGACACATTTTCGATAGTTAAAAAACACGCTTTTTTCACTTTTCTAGTTGGAAAGATTCACTTCCACACTTCTTTGAACAATAGAAGTTGACCTTTAAAGAAAATTCTGGCCACGTTTTTCTCAATATTGAAAGAATAGGTAAACATCGTTTTTCGAACAAAACATCATTTATTAAAGGTTTAAAAGTGTAACGAATAAGAACACAATTTACAGATGAATTGCCAAAACCAACAGAAAATGAGAATGACTCGAGTAATTAATAAGGAAAAGATTTCTTGTGGCCACCACGTTTTTTGAAGAATCGTTTATTTTTGAACTGATTCGGTCCGGAGTTGCCATTTGGTCTCACTGGTGGGGCAATATGATGTGGTCCGCCAGCGCCATTCTGTCCGCCGAATCCGGTCGGTCCTCCAATTCGCATGGGTCCGCCGCCTCTCGATGAGCCCCCGCCTCTTGATGAACCGCCGCCTCTTGGTAGTCCGCCGGATCCCAATGGCCCACCGCTTACCATTGGTGTTCCATCTTCAAGACCGAAGGACACGGGCATTGAACTTCTTCTATGGTATGCTGAAATTAATCAAATATGTTTCAAATTTTTCATGAAGAATAAAAAACTTACGAAGTACGGTGAGACGATCCTCCAAGCTGTTCTCACGTGCTCCTCTCAATTGATCCAGTTGCTCTTCTGAAAACTCACCGTTAAATACTTTGTTTTTGTGTTTTAAAAGCTTACTCTTCTCAATCATATCGCTTCGCAAAACTTCAACTTTCTGCTTCTGTTCGTCGAGCTGATGAGCTGAAAAAATTTAATTTTCTATTTTGTATACAAAATGAATCAAACTAACAGAGGTCTTGGACGGTTATGAAAGTTTGCGACGCCTCCTCCGACAACTGCTCATTGAGCTTTCTCAATTTTGTCTGCTCCTTCTTCAAAACTTTATTTTCTTCACCTGGAAAATTCAAGATATATATATTTCATATCTACATATGAAAGATAGAAAACTCACATTTCTCTTCATAACTCGTCTTGAAGTTTTTGAGTTCTTGGGATAGTTGGTTTGAATTCTTCAGTTTTGTCTGCTCCTCCTTCAAAACTTTGTTCTCTTCAACTGAAAAGTTTTAGATGCATTCAGATCTCTAAAATATGGAAAACTCACATATCTCCTCATAACTTGTCTTGAAATCATTAAGTAATCGGGAGAGGTCTTCGGAAAGGCTTTCTGAAAATTTGTGAGTAATTGTTTGCATCTGAAGGCTGCTTATTGTATATTGAACATTTTTGACTGTAATCACAACAAGAAAAAACACAGGATCCAACATTTCCAGAACAAATTTTCAATAAATACTTACTCGTCTTCTTGTAATTCTTATCAAGGTCGTCCAGTTGTGTTTCGTAGACGGCCTCTGAAATTTCGAATAATGTTTTAAAGTATTGACGACACTTTTAAGTAGGTCGTGTCTTTTTTAGTGAAGTCCTAATTTAGAAAACGTTCTCAAACTATGTGCAGCATATTTCGTTATTCCAGCCCACGAAATTCCATTAAAAAGTTTCTCCCAAAAACCACTCACTTTGATTTTCCAACTCCGCAGAGAGCTGAACGATTTTTTCTGTTTGCTCTTTGAGTCTTTCATCATTATCGGATAACTGCTTTTGGTGCTCTTTCTTCAAAGCTTTGTTCTCTTCCCCTGAAAAGTGTAAGATACATATTTCAGATCAATAAAAATAGGGAAACTCACATATCTCGTCATAACTCGTTTTGAAATCGTTGAGCTCTTGGGAGAGGTCATCGAAAAGGTTCTCTGTAAATTGGTGAGTGATTGTTTGAATTTAAATGATGCTTCTGGAATAGTGAAAGCTTTCGACTGTAATCACAAACAAGAAGAAGCAACATCCAACATTTTCAGAAATTTTTTTTGATAAAAGCTTACTTGTCTTTTTGTAGTTCTAACCGGAGTCTCCCAGTTTTTCTGAGGTTAACGGCACTTTTCAGTAGGCCAAGTTAAAAAAAGGTGATATTTTGAAAAATCTTTCTTGACCAATGCTCAGAATATTTTGTTGTATTCCAGCTACCCACAAAATCTCATTAAAAGTTTTCCACTTAATTACCCTCTCAGCCAAAAAGCCACTTACTTTGATTCTCCAGCTCCTCGGTAAGCACACGGATCTTCTCTTTTTGCTCCAAGCGGCTTTCCAATTTCTTTTCGTATTTCTCTTCTGAAATTTTTATTATTAGATTGTTTTTGAGTTGCTTTTCGAGCCTTATATCTCTTTTTTCGACAAGATCACTTCCTCTCATTAGAATCATACTAATATTTTTTTTTAAAGTGCCCCCAAGTGCAAAAAAAGTTTTCTTTGTTATCAACTGTTTAAGATCATTCTGTACAACAAAAAAATTACTCACTTTGATTCTCCAGCTCCTCAGTAAGTTGACGAATCTTCTCGTTTTGCTCCAAGTGGCTTCTGTCCATTTTCTCGATTTTTTCCCCTGTAATTTTTTTTACAGTTCTGCGGGTTTCTTTTCGAGTCTTAAAGATTCGTTTGACTATCTGACAAGCTCTGATTAGATCCATACTATAGAAAATGCTCCCAAAAATAAGTGCTTAACATTGTTGTAGTTTTTACTTTCATCCTCTAAGAAATCCCAAAAACGTAATTTTTCTTAGCTATGAACTACACATTTAGGATCACCCTTTGAAACCAAAAATTCACTCACTTTGGAAAGCCAAGTCCTTGTTGAGGTGGTCACGGACAATTTCCAAACTGGTGACATTGTCTTGCGACTGGCGGTTGATTTGACCCTCCAAGAAGACGCATTTCTTACCTGAAAACCAGATAATTTGATTTCTAAAGCCATGCCATAAAACACTTACCGAACTCGTTCAGTTCAGTGGCCAATCTCGAAATTTCCGCATCTTTTGCACTCAGAGTGTTCTTTTGGCTCGCAATCACATTTTGTGCATTATATAACTTTTCCATCCAGTCCATTTTATCTTCATTGATCTTTCCTATTTTCTCGTCTGAAATTTTCATAACTATTATATACTTTTTGCATTTAAAGAAACTTACCGAGCGTTGCAATGATCTCCTTCTTTGAAACTTCGACTGCCTTCAAATCAATGATTTCTTTCTCTGGAAAAAAGAAGATGTTTTAAAGTTTCATATAATGAACTAACCTTGTTTCTCCACTTTCTGTTTCAATTCCTCGATAATTGTCCTGTTGTTTGCTTGTTCCTCCTCGTTGATTTCAACTAAAAATCATGATTGATGCTTGATGTTTCTATATTTTTGTAAAAGGACTCACATTCTTTTCTTTTTTGTCTAAGCTCTGCAAGAACCAATCGTTGTTTGTACAACCCACCATCAGCCAATTTCGCAATCTTCTTCATAAAACCATCTACAAACCCAAGACAGGCTTTGCACACAGTTGGAGATGGCTGAAAACAATTCATGCGGATTCTGAATACACGAAAAGTAAAAAACTCACGGTGTAGACAAAGCCCTCCTTGGTAGCTACACATTCCATGTAGGTGTAGACCTCCTCGACACTAGAAAATGGAGTTTTCCGCTCCAAGCCTACAATTTTAAAGATTACTTGAGTAATGCTATTTTACAACAACTCACAATTGGATTCGCATTCTTCATAATTCTTGCACGCCTCGCAATATGCCAGCAATGGAGTAGATGAGGACGATGGGTTCGACATTTCTAAAAAAAAAACAATTGAAGTTTTGGAATTTGTGGTAATTTCTGAAGCCATACAGCTGGTCAGATGTTCTAATTTTGAATAATGAGGAAAAAACTTGTGAAAATGTAACACTGAACCAATTCTGTGTTAGTTTCTTCTCATAGAAATTGGCAAGATCTATGTACATTTCTGTGTGTATTTCTACTCAGAATTAAAAATAAGAGCAAGTGACAAGCTGGTATGGTTTGCGAGAATATAAAAAGGAAACATCGAGAAAATTGGAATTGAAGCATGAGAGCAGCAACGAGAGGAGACGGGAACAGCATGACATAGATAAACAATCAAATAGGAAGTTATGAGACGGTGTCCATAATAGTCAACGAATTCTGAATTCTTCGTTTTAGCATTGACGAACAAAATTCAAAGGAAGTGAGCTAGAACACATTATTAAAATTTGGGTGAAACTCTGCTAGAAACTAGTGAAATTTTACGACTTTACGCCCACATAACAGGATAGGTCCAAAAATAAGTTTTGGAAAAAGAAAGGCTGGTGGAATATGATGAATGATGATTAGATACTGATGGAACCATAAATGAATGGTGTGTCATCGCAGACAAACCTTCGAGCAGCTAGATGATGAAGTAGTGCATTCTCCATTACTATGCCTCCTCACTTTCTATCTTATCGACTTTCTACCTCACCTTTACTCTTTATCTTACCTTTACTCTACATCCTGTCTTTTAAGACGCACTCTCCGAGTCGATCGAGCATCGATCAACAGACCATGTTCACCCGAAAAAAGTTGACCATTTCCGATTTGCCTATAATTTTGATCGAAGATAGTATAAAGTGTTCTCAGCAATTTGGGGTACTTTTTGGCCGGGTCCGTCACCTGGGTACCTAGGAAAATCAAAAAATCGATATTTTTCGAAAATTTTTCCTGAAGTAGTTAGGAATGAAATCTTAACGGGAAATTATTGCAGACACTATTTTAAGCATTTTTTGTGTTGAAAAGAAAAATCCAGCTCAACACCTTCATTGTGAAAATTTTCAAAATGTGTGAATTTTTCGGGGTTTTTTTCATGAAATTGTTTTTTATCTCGGCAATGACACGAGAAGACATTATTTTTGTTTTAAATTCGGAATCTACATAAAATTTGGTATTGGAACCATGTTGTCCCTACTCGTAACTCGAGGACCAAAGAACGGTTTTTTGGGGAAGTATGAGAATAACAGTGATTTCAATTTTCAAGTCCTTCCAGTAAATAATTTTTGATGCTTCAAAATGATACTTTTTCGAAGTTTTTCATTTAATCATGTCATTTTTATTCAGTTTCGGTACAATTTTCGTTCATACCACAAAAAATTTTTCGAAAAAATTGAATTTTTTGATTTTTGGAAATTTTCTCCCGAATTGAATCATTCCGACTGAAATTTTAAGGATAGCATTTTAAAATCAAGAGAATATAACTGGAACATTCTTTAGGTTTATAAAAAATTTGATTTCCACTGTCGGGTCACCTGCTACTTACCCGTTCATGGTGAAATTCAGCGAAATTTTTAACTTGGGAAGTTGGTGCATCGGTACTTCATACTTGCAACGTTATTTGACAGAGAATTGCGATGAATAAGACAGGAATAGCAAGAAAACTGCAAAAATTAATGGATTCAGCAAGATTTACCAAAAAAACGTGAACCGTTTTTGCCTGATATCCACAAAAAGGTCATACCATTGAACATTTATGAGTCCTAATTTTTTCAAGTTTTTCTTCAAAAATCTTGCTGAATTTATCGATTTTTGCAGTTTTCTCACTATTCCTGTTTTATTCATCGCAATTCTCTGTCAACTAACGTTGCAAGTATGAAGTACCAATGCACCAACTTCCCAAGTTGAAAATTTCGCTGAATTTCACCATGAACGGGTAAGTAGAAGGTGACCCGACAGTCGGAATCAAATTTTTTATGAACCTAAAGAATGTTTCAGTTATATTCTCCTGATTTTAAAATGCTATCCTTAATATTTCAGTCGGAATGATTCAATTCGGGAGAAAATTTTCAAAAATCAAAAAATTCAATTTTTTCGAAAAATTTTTTGTGGTATGATCGAAAATTGTACCGAAACTGAATAAAAATGACATGATTAAATGAAAAACTTCGAAAAAGTATCATTTTGAAGCATCAAAAATAATTTACTGGAAGGACTTGAAAATTGAAATCACTGTTATTCTCATACTTCCCCAAAAAACCGTTCTTTGGTCCTCGAGTTACGAGTAGGGACAACATGGTTCCAATACCAAATTTTATGTAGATTCCGAATTTAAAATAAAAAATGATGTCTTCTCGTGTCACTGCCGAGATAAAAACAATTTCATGAAAAAAACCCGAAAATTTCACACATTTTGAAAATTTTCACAATGAAGGTGTTGAGCTGGATTTTTCTTTTCAACACAAAAAATGCTTAAAATAGTGTCTGCAATAATTTCCCGTTAAGATTTCATTCCTAACTACTTCAGGAAAAATTTTCGAAAAATATCGATTTTTTGATTTTCCTATGTACCCAGGTGACGGACCCGGCCAAAAAGTACCCCAAATTGCTGAGAACACTTTATACTATCTTTGATCAAAATTATAGGCAAATCGGAGATGGTCAACTTTTTTCGGGTGAACATGGGTGATCGAACGAGTCAGAGAGTGCGTCTTAAAATCTTCTATCAAATTGTTATGATTAAATTCTACTTTTCCTCCTCTCTCTAATTCGTTATTTTCTCTGGTTATTTCCTTATACTAGTGTAGCATGAGTGGCATGTCCCTCCCACGATAAATAAATACTTTCTCAATAAAGAGAAGATGTATTATGATCTGGTTCCAGTTGTTTTCTTGAAAAGAGGAGAGTAAGAAAAAATGGGGAAAGGAGGAAGCGATTGTCGGGGGAACAGAACGTATTGAAAAAAGAAAAGAAAGTATGTGTGTAGGACCAAAAATGTGAAAAGTATGTGCGTAGGACCAAAAATGTGTAGGGGAAAAAGTATTACCCATATACGCTTGTGAAACAATCACTCTGTGGAGATAGTCAAAAACCGCATTCTCAAAAAGCGAAAATGCTTCATGGTCTGGTTGTACTGGTTGTAGTTATGCAACTCGCAATTTCTCAAAAATTCGAGATTTAAGGAATGAGAACAATGAAATTCGCTGCCTTTCAGTTCAAAAAGTATTTTTTGTATAGATGAGAGGTGGAGATACAGAAAAATGCGAATATTGGAAAAAGGTGAAAGTAGTTGTGGGGAGAAAAACTAATAAAAAAAAGAGGAACGGGATCGCTGGGATCGAGTGAGCGTTTAGAACATCTGGCACGATAGGTGGGTTGTGTGTGCATCACATCGATTTTTGAAAAAAGGACCGATAGGTAGACCTAGAGGCCGATAGACCCTATTGGAGTCATGAATGACTAGAACGTCACCCCTGACAAACCTCCGCGCAGCCCGATGGTGAAATAGTAAATTCTCATTATAGCGAAGGTGCATTATGGTCAAGCTATAGTGGTTTTTTGGATGAGACTAGAGAAGAGAAAAATGGGGTGAAAAGAAGCACAAGGCTGGGTGGGTTTTGAATTGATTTTTTATGGATAAAAGGATTACAGAGGGACATTGTTCGTGCAAAAAAATGACTAAAACGTCATCATAAAAACCTCTGCGCAACTGGATGAAGAAAGGTAAAATTTCAGTAGAGGGCAGGTGCTTTGTGGGTTGGTGATAGCGGGGTTTTAATAAATTGAAGTCTGCAAATTCGCTTGTTTGAATCTTTTAAACATGCAAAGTGGAAAAGGGGAAATTCGCTAACTTTCGAAATGCGAAATGAATAAATTGAATAAATACTAATTGAGAATGAGCAGTTAGAATGGTTTCATTCCAAAAATCTCCCTTTAAGACTTTTTTCGGCATTTAACATCTAATTTTGACAAGGAGCGTTTGTCTTGAGTCTTTTTTCTGTATTTTCTTATTTTATCGTAATTGGTCTTTTTGCACTCCTCATTATCCTTTGTGATTCACCTTCAAAACACTCAATTATATTTCTCTTTTTCCCACAGCACCTTCCATCTGGCGGTTCCATCAGGCCCTGTTTGTGGAATTGACCTTAGTCGTCACCCTACCTTTCATTCAGTTTTCTTCTCTTTCACCTCTGGCAATGTCTAAACGGGGCTACCCAGAATCGACGGAGGAAGAAGTAATTATGGTGTTATGGATGAGTTTGATCAAGATGAAAGAAAACAAGTGCGCGAAAGTTGGGCTCATCAAAAAAAGCAGAAAGAGCCTGGATGGGTCTTGAAATGATTTTTAGGTTAAAAGGGATTGGTAATGGTAATTTTTTCAAGAACCTTTAACATATGAAGAAGAAACGCAAAGACAAAGGGAAAATGAGATATGGAGGAGAGGACGTAAAAAGAAGGAAAAGATAGAGAGTCGCAGAACATGTGTGAGTTTCCTTGTTATTTGTTGTATTGAATGAAACTAGTTCGAATTCTTGAAAAAGTAGGATCGATGCACTCGTATGGAGTAATAACTTTATGGAATGTCGCCAGGTACAAACTTTTGTGCAGCCAGATAGTCAGAAATTGCATTCTCTGTAAAGCGCTAACGCTTCATGATCTGGTTGTACTGGTTGCAGTTAAGCAACTTGCAATGCAATTTCTCAAAAGTTCGAAACTTAAGTAATGAGATAAGATTCGCTGCCTTTTGTCTCAAAGAGAAACCGGCATATAAATGAGAGATGGAGAGACAGAAGAAAAACGAAAAATGGGAGAAGGGTTGCAGTGTTTGTGTGGAGAAGAGCGAGAAGAGAAGAGGGACGGAGGTCGCTGTGAGTGAGTGAGTGAGGGAGGTTCTAGAACATCTGGCTCGTAAGGTGGGTTGTGTGGGGGATAACATCGATTTTCGGGTGAGATACCGTGTTGGAGTGGTGGAGCTGTGAATAGAGGGAATGTCGTCGCAGACGAGCCTCCGCGCATCCAGATGATGAGAGGGGGAGGGGGAAAGGGGGAGGGGGAGACCATTCTCAATAGAGCGAAGATGTATTATGGTCAGATTACATTGGTTTTTGTGAGAGACGAGAGAAACCGAAAAAATGGAAAGAGGGGAAGAGGTTGCTAGGCACAGAATGTAATGAGAGACTGAGAGTAATGAAGAGAAAAGACGAGGCTGCAGAGTGTGTGTGGATCTAAAACATCTGCTCAATAGGCTGGGTGGGCCTTGAATCGATCTTGTTGGATAATAGGATAAAATCTGTTGGTACTACAAATGACTGAAACGAGTTTTCAAATGAAAATCGACGACTATGAAACAAAAACTTCATAGAATGTCACCACATACAATCTTCTCCGCAGCTAGATGAAGAGAAAGTGAACTTGCTGTAGAGCGCCGATGCATGATGGGTTAGTGATACCGCTTTTCAGCGATTTGAAGTTCGAAAATTCACTTTTTTGAGTTTTCAAAACATGGAAAGAGGATATTCGCTAACCTTTGGAATGAAAAGTGGAGATACTCGGTGAATATTGATTGGTAATGAGTAGTTAGAACGTTTTTATCAGACTTTTTTCAAGATAGAAAATTAATGTTCAAAAATAGACCAAATATCTAATCTACATTCTTTGAGTAGAACAGTAATTTCTTGCTCTGTAGGTTTCCGATCTTATCGTAATTGGTCTTTTCGCACTCCTCTTTATCCTCTGTGACCCACGGTCAGAACACACCTTTTGTCTGTTTCTCCTTGTTTCACATTCTATTTTTTTTCCCACAGTACAGCGCATCTGGAGCACCTGGCCTTGTTCAATCGGCCTCTGTCGTCACCCTACCTTCTATTCAATTTCCTCCTCATCCACCTCTAGCGATGTCCAAACGTAGATGGACTGATGGAGACTCGACAGAATGGACCGATGAAGATATGATGCCATGGATGAGTTTAGTACAGTTGGGAGAAGAAAAATGTGCAAAAATCGCGCACATCAAAAAGGAAAAACTGAAAGAGCCAAGGATGCTGTTCTTCATCCAACAAAAGCTCTTATTCAAAAAGTTGAGCGAAGAACTTGCTAAAGAAGAAAAAGAAGCTAAAAGGCCACGACATGGAGACGCTGAAAATTGAAATCGATCAAGTCGGATCCATTCATGCCTGGAAAAAGATGACAACAATACCTTACAAACCTATAATTTTTCATTTTTAATTGTGCGAAGTATTTTATTGTGTTTTAATTCCTCAATAAACGATTGTAACATTAATCTTTGACTCTCAGGTACTAACAGAATCACACAGTTATTATGTTCAGATTAAAATCAATTTCTATTGATTTTTCCGCCACGTTCGTTTGTTGACATTCCCATGGGACCATAGTCTCATAGAACAGAGAATAGGGGAGATGTAAAAGAGTCACGTATTATAATTCAGAAATAGTCAGAATGTGAGCTCGCGGATTAATAAGAGTACTATTCAAAAATGTATTTTAAGTTTGTTTTTCCAGCGCATTCATAACTTATTTGAAACAGGTCCACTTGGCCTCTAAATTTTGGAAAAACATTAACAGTAGAAATTCATCAGAAATTCGAAAAAAAACAGTTGGAGGTTTGTTGAAAACTACAAAAAGGGTTTACTAATAATGCAAATAGCCATTGATAAGAATTTCAGCCAAATCTGACAAAAAAAATTTTTCGTCTGAAAAATTTTTCGAAAAAAATCGAAAAAATTTTTGAGCAAAAAATATTTTTTTCCAAAATTTTCTTAAATTTTTTCTAGTAAGATATTAAGCAAAATAAGAATAGAAACAATAAAAATAACCAACAAAATGATTTTTGAGATTCTTTTTTTGTTGAATTTGTCTGTTTTTAGTGTTTTCCAAGTCATAATTAGACTGTCAAACGTGCAATCGCTCATTCAAAGTGATTAAAACATATTTTTATTATGTTGAAATGTACATTTTGTAATTTTGTCATAACAAAACCTAGAAAAAAGCTTAAAAAGGGCATTATTTCAAAATTCCCTAAATCACTGTTTTCAGCGCAAAAACAGTGCATTGTGAGCTGATAGTGTGTATAAACGTTCAATTGTTACTTCAAACCACTATGATCGGAGCACACCAAGTTGCCAAAAAAGTTTTGCTTTAAATTATTTTCCATTTTTTTGAAAAAATTTTCGAACCGAAAAATTCTTTTGTTCAGATTTGGCTTTTTGTAAGTCAGAATTGTGTGTATCCGTTTTCTCGTCATCCATTTCTTTTTTGCACGGATCTTTCTGTTCTTTTTTCAGAAAAAATACAATCACATATGTATTTTTGCTGGCAATAGAGAAAAGCTGGGGCACATCCAAATGATCAGAAAACTAGTTTCTAATTTTTTCATGTATTTTGAAACAGCAGTTGTCTATTAAACTCATAGTTTCCGTTCTGGATAAAAATGTTCATTCAAATGTTATTATCAGTGGCAAGAGAAAATGTTAAACAATCTTTGAAAAACTGAGAAAATATTTGAAACCAACAAAATGCAACAATTAAAAATAGGTGTAAGAGAAAGTCACACCGCTCTTTGCTTTATCGGAAGCTGAGAATGTTGTAAAAAGCGATCATCATTTGCAGAATAAGAAATGTTATCAAAATGCAATGCATTCATTTTTAGCTAAAAGGAGTTGATAATGATAATTTTGTCAGAGACCTCTAACGTATTGAGAAGAGACACAGTAGTGAGAAACGGGAGAGAGGGAGTAATCAAAGCGACTGTGGAAAAGAGGACGTAATAACAAAGAAAAAAGTCAGAGGATTGCAAGAAATGTGTGAGCTTACTTTTCACATTGAACAAGTCACATTTAGTAAAACTGGTTCGATTTCAAGAAGGTGGTAAGACCGATGGACCCTGATGAATAAACGATAAGGTGGTTATAATGTTATAATTTAAACGATAATGTTTGCTACCATTTGGTTCAAAGAACGTCTGAGGTATAGATCAGAGACAGGATGGCAAGAGAAAAACGAGAAATAGAAGAAAGATGACAGCTGTTGTAGGAAAAAGAGCGAGAAGAGAAGAGGGACGGGGTCGCAAAGACCGATTAAGGGCTTAGAACACCGTGTTAGGTGGATAGGGTCAGTCTTACACCGACTTTTGCAAAAGGAAGGAAAACAAAACATTTATTTAGAAGATATTCGGTTTGACTATGGGTTCATTCTGGACTCTTTCAAGGCAGGAAATCATACGCGGAGTTCGAAAATAGAAAAAATATCAAAAAATGGCAATATTCTTCCAGAAGAATTTTATTGTATTTGGTCTCTTCGCTCATCTCATTAGCTTCTGTGACTCACGATCAGAACACACCTTTCGTGAATATCTCCTTGTTTTCCATTCTATTTCTCTTTTTCTCACAGTACCGCTCACCTGGTAGCCTGTTGGCCCTGTTCATGGAATCCACCTCAGTCGTCACCCAACCTTCTGTTCACTGTTCTTTTGATTCATCTCTCACGATGTCTAAACGTATACAGACTCATGAAGACTCATCAGCATGAATGGATGAGGACGTAACTATGGTGTCATGGATGAAATTGCTTCAGTTGGGAGAAGAAAAATGCTCAAAAGTAGAATATCAAAAAGGAGAAACTAAAAAGAGCCAAGGACGCTTTTTTTATCAACAGAAGCTTTTATTCAAAAAACTGGGTGTCAAACTTGCGAAAGAAGAAAAGGAAGCTGAGAAGCCACGACAAAGACATGCTGAGAATTGATGTCGATCGAGTCGGATTCCTCTATTATCATCTCGCATGTACTAACAAGACCATACAGCGTTTATCTCCAGATTAGAATCATTTCTTGATCATTACTCACCTGGAATAAGCGCGATACATTTTGGGTAAACATTTATTGTAGAGATTCTACTGAAATTCGAAAGAAACAGTTGGAGGTTTGTTGAAAACAACAAAAAAAGGTTTACTAGTAATGCAAACAATCATTGTGAAAATTTTCAACCAAATCTGAAACAAAATTTTTTTTCGTCTGAAAATTTTTTTCAAAAAAAAAATCGAAAAAAATTTCGAGCAAAAAATTTTTTTTCTAAAATTTTGTTGGACTTTTTCCAATCAGATATTGAATCGAAAAATAAATTGAAACATAAAAAATAGCACAAAAAACTAATTTTTAGGCTTTGCTTGTTTTTAGGGTTTTCCAAGTCATAAAAAACTATCAAACGTCCTATCGCTCAATCAAGTTGATCAAAACATGTTTTTATTTTGTTGAAATTTACATTTTTTTGAGTTTGTCATATTTAAAACTTATAAAGGCTTTAAATTATCTTTATCCCAAAATGTGGCGCCGGGTAAATTAGGCTAGTTATTCTCATCAATCAGTACAGCGGTAAGAACTGGAACGTTTTTTGTGTAATGAAGAAACTAATAGGCTACATGTTGGATTGCAACGGAATTGTTAGAGGGGAACTTCAATTTTATAATAACTTTCAGCTTAGATTGGGTAATACCTTTGGTATCACTCTTCAAAAAACTGTCGCGTCTTGCGGAAACTTGACTATTTTTAATTCTTTTTTTTAGAAAAAAAGGATTAAAAATGGTTATAGTAACAAAAAAAACCGGAAAAATGACAAAGTGGAGAAAATGAGAAAGAACAAATACACCACGCCCACCGAAAAAGTTGAAATGCAAAATGACCGGTGGCCAAGTTCTTGATTTCTCTAGCCTTTTTTTCAGACTCTCTTTCTAGTTTTCTGTATTCAAAAGTCTATGTTTTACGAATTTTTCGTAATTTTTTCCCGGTGCTTTTTGACATTCTTTTGAAACTGTTTTGAATTTGGGGTCTATTCTGTCTGTAAATCTTCATTTAGAGTAGCAGTCCGTCCGTCAATTTTTAGAATGAGTACTTGGCATGGTTTCTATATAATCATAGTTGTTTTGTTGTGTAGTTCACTGTTACGCTGAGGTTTTTCCTTTTCTTGTTCATCCCCTTTCAATAAGCAGATGGTGTGATGAATGAGGTGGTTGGAGAGAATAGCTTTTTTAATTGGAAAATGTCGTCTAAAAATTTTTTTTTCTTAAAAAATATTCATTATTTTGGTCGCTGCATCGAAATAAAAAAAAATTAAGGAGGCAGGTTACTTTTTCGATTTCAAAACACCCCTGATTAATGAGGGGTGAAAATAGGAATATAGTTATTTAATTGAAAAACAAAAAAATAGACTTTTCCAAAATGTTAATCGGGCTTACATTTAGTTAAGCTTTTTCGACTGTCAGTTATTCAGAAATTTTAAAACAAAAAGTTGTTATTAGAAAAAGTTTCCCTATATATGAGTAGGGAACTAAATGTAAGTAACAAGTAGTTTGAATGTTAAAAACATCACGAATTCCTAAAGTACCTTGTGAAAAAGTGTAATTTTTTGTTAAAATAAAAACTCTATTTGGTGTGTTTCCAAATTAAAGTGGCATGCTAATGAAGTAGTCCTCTAAGCGACGCATTAAACATTAGAGATGGATGCACCTCAAATTGAATCGAATTTCAACGATATGAACCTAGTCACAAAAACAAATAGAGGGGGATTACCCTGATCTTGGAATATTTTGAAATGTGAAAAAAAAGTATCTTTATCCGGCTCCGAAAATGCAATTCTTTATAGAACGATTCCAAAAACAAAATTGATAACAACATTGAATAAGAAAAAGATTAGGAATAAAAATGAGCATATGAGTAAGAACTAATTCCAAACCAAGAATTCAAAAAAACCTTCATCGTTAGCAAGAATTGTAGCCCTCTTTTTGTCGATTTCTCTGACCACATCATGACGTTCGTATTCACTGAAGTCGACTGGCAACGAAATAACATTTTTTGACCTGAAACAGATGGAACATTTTCATCAGAGATTTCAAACTTACATGTACATGAATTGATGCCATTCTTGCTGTTTTGCGGGATCGAATGCTTCTGTTTTCAACTGATCAATAACCAAATTTGTATTGAGTACACATTCACGAGCGAAACTGATAAAGGCTGATTCTAAATTATGACATACTTCATTTTTCATCCATTTCCTAATGAATAGGTTGAGCTCCGCCTCCGTAAAAACAGAATCAAATAAATCAAGGGTTCTTCCATTAAATTCCGGCAGAAGACTTGCTCCGAACTGTCTAGAATTCGTTAAATGAACCTTTTCAATTTCGAGTATCTTCGATGAACTGCTTAGCTCTCCATGAACTGATGGTCGGATCCATAAAGTATCCACTTTTGGATACTGACTCAGAAAAGTTTCCAAATCTTCTAACTGTGATGATTCTCCAAGCACTTCTATCGTATTCACGTTTTCGTATTGCGGAACTTCTTCAGTGATTGACTCGATATACACTTCCAAAGCACATGGTTCTGTATACTGGTAAAGTGATTTGACTTGCTCATACAATGCCTTCGTTAATGCAGCGTCAATCTGTGGCACTCGTATAGTACAATAGGTATACGTTGTGTCTTGCCATTTTCCTTTTCTGGAATGATGGATCAGTCAGTTATCCTCAAGGATACATAGCTTTCAAACACTTTTAAAGGTGCACTAACTAGGGAAAGTCTTCAGATAACCGTAGTGTTACGGGGCGTGACCTATATAATTGAAAAGCAAGGAAACCGCTGATTCCAGATGTATATTCAGTTTTTTGCCTTCGAAGTCCGGTATTCGAGAAAAACGAAGTCAAAGTTTGGAGCACTGACAAGTTATCGACGTGTCGAGAATATCGAGAGCGTAATGTAGGTAGTAGTGAGGTGGTGTGCCATTAGGAAGGGTGTGCGTTCGGTTCCCGGCCACTCCAAATTTTGATTTATTTTTTTGTGGTTAGCTTTTGAAATTCTCTAACCAGATACTTCATCACGTTTCGAGCATGAAAAAATGGATAAATTTCAAAATTTTCGAAGGAGACAAACCTGATGAGAGAATCTTAAAACTTCATTAAAAAATGAAAAAAGGTTTAGCGTGGCGGGGGACCGAACTCAGTTTTTCGTTTTTCTTGAATACCAGACCTAGAGAGCAAAAACTGAATATAAAGTTGGAATCTGCGTTTTCCCAGCTTTCCAATGATATGTATAAGTCAGGTCCTGTAACTACACGGTGACCTTGAGGCCTTCCCTAGTAAGGTCAACTCTGATTTTTATAGAATAATGCATGTGTAGCTGGAAAACAAAAATGAGCAAAGATAGCGACGAAATTTGAAAAATTAACATAGCCAGCCCAAAAATACCAAACTCTCTCATTTTCAGCGGGGATCAGATCGAATGAAAAACATTATTCGATGTGAAAAAGACACATACATTATTTGTTGAAAAAATCAGAGTTGACATTTATGCACTTTTAAGGCCGTCTTTCATTGACACAACTCACATTAACAATGGTTTGCAATTGTCCCCAATTTTGAATTCCACTTCTCTTCCACGATTTTGGCCTGTGTTTTTACAATCAATCCGGATGCAGTCTTCCGGTAGGCTCCCTTTTTCTTGGATTGAAATACGCCTGATATCTTTTTCCCAACAATACCATATCTTTGGTACTCTTCGTTTTGCTCGAATCGCACAATATTTCATTCGTTTCGAGCAAAGTGACATTGCGAACACTTCGCAGTAGTTCATAGCTTTGAAAATTGATTCTTGAACAACAAACGGGAAGTGTAGGAGTGGTATGGACATTCTGGAAATATATAAAAATTGAGAAAATAAAAATAAGAAAGAAAGAAAGGGAGAACTGAAAGTGAGTTATTGATTCGCGGACTAGAATCAACAAGACAGCGTGCGCAACGCGAAGCGTCGCGTGTTACTCTCAAAATCAATAACAGCTACAGTACCGCTTAAAAGCGTATTAAGTTTTCGTTTTTTGATCATAACACGGAGCAAGCAATGGTGAGGCTTTTTACAATTTTCGTGGCTCACATAACATCATTTTGGAAGTAAACCATTAAAAGTCGATAACCAGGAAAAAAAGGAAACCGAAGGTATATAGCGCAGTTCAACCAAAAGACGTGCGGAGACGGAGAAAGGTAACATTCTGTCTCCATGACGACCACACAGAGAGACGTGCTTCAACACATGCGCAGAGAAAAACGCAGCCAGTGAGAGGAGGAGACGTTGGTCGGTCCGAGGCAGCGGTGACTGCACCCTCTCTATCCATAATAAAACGAAAAGGGACGTTTTTGAAGAATGGTAGAGAATCAAAGATGTGGACAGTAGGACTAATTGGAAAATTATAATCGAGCTACTGTCAGCAAGTTTTTGATTTTTCAGTTTCCCGGAAACTGAAATTTGAGAACGTGAAGAAGAACGTGGTAAAATCAAAGAAACTCAATTTCTAGTAGAAAATTACCACCACAGTGGGGTTCCGGTGTAGTGGATATAAAAAGTAATGTCTGGTTGACCATTTCAAGTTTCAAAACATTTGTTTTTCGTATTAAAACTGGAATAACACAGCTTTATGGGAACACTTTTCTCTAGAAGTTTTATGTTTAAAATTACAAACTTTCTAGTTTTTGACAAGGAGGCTTCACACAAGATCTAACACTAGAAAGTTGTTGAAATATTAAACAACCGAATTCCTCAGAACTTCATTGTTTTTTATCAGCATTTGGGGCCAGAACTACCCCGGAATGTTGGATTTGTTGTGGAAATAATGATTTCACAAGTCGTGTGGTATTATAATTAAGATTAAACTCTATAAAATTCCTATTTCCGCACCAAATCATAAAGAGAAAACACTTTCTCTCTCTTCTAATCCCCCTTTCAGAATCTTCGTCGTTCTCTTCTCCCTGGAATCGGCTCCTTCGGTTTCCGTCTTCACTGTCATGCTGCGTCCGCGCTCTGCTGGACTTTTCTCTGCGTCGCGACTCATTCGCCTTGGTATGGACGGTGGTCGGCGGAGGCAAATTCAAATTAGTTGGAATGACGACGGACTCTTTTTCCTGCCCCTTTTTCTCTAATTAATATGTTTTCTCCCTTAATCACTTTTAGTTAATTATTCTTATCTTTCTATGTAATTTACACTCTCCTCGCTTTCATTAGGGACTAAAGAAAGTCCACAACAACGTGGCAAATGACTGGCTTAAAACTTATGACGCACTCTCTGAGTCGATCGAGCATCGATCAACTGACCATGTTCACCCGAAAAAAGTCGACCATCTCCGATTTGCCTATAATTTCGACCAAAGATAGTATAAAGTGTTCTCAGCAAAATGGGGTACTTTTTGGCCAGGTCCGTCACCTGGGTACCTAGAAAATCCAAAAAATCGATATTTTTCGAAAATTTTTCCAAAAGTAGTTAGGTACGAAATCTCAACGGGAAGTTATTGCAGACGCTATTTTGAGCATTTTTTGTGTTTAAAAGAAAAATCCAGCTCAACACCTTCATTGTGAAAATTTTCAAAATGTGTGAAATTTTCGGGTTTTTTTCATGAAATCGTTTTTATCTCGGCAGTGACCCGAGAAGACGGGGTTTTTATTTTAAAATCGAAATCTACATAAAATTTGGTATTGGAAACATGCTGTCCCTACTCGTATCTCTAGACCCAAAAAAAGATTTTTGGGGAAGTATGAGAAAAACTGCGATTTCAATTTTCAAGTCCTTCCAGTAAATTATTTTTGATGTTTCAAAATAATGGTTTTTTGAAATTTTTCATTCAATCATGCTATTTTTATTCAGTTCCGGTACAATTTTCGATCATACCACAAAAAAATTTCGAAAATTTTGAATTTTTTGATTTTTGAAAATTTTCTCCCGAATTGAGTCATTCCATCTGAAATATTAAGGATAGCATTATAAAATCATGAGAATATTACTGGTACATTCTTCAGGTTCATAAAAAACTTGATTCCCACTGTCGGGTCACCTGCTACTTACGCGTTCTTGGCTAAATTCAGCGAAATTTTCAACTTGGGTAGTTGGTGCATCGGTACTTTATACTTGCAACGTTATTTGACAAAGAAATGCGATGAATATGACAGGAACAGTGAGAAAACTGCAAAAATTGATAGATTCAGCAAGATTTCCAAAAAAAACTTGAAAAGTTTTTTCCTGATATCCATAAAAAGGTCAGACCATTGAACATTTATGAGTCTTAATTTTTTCAAGTTTTTTTTCGTAAATCTTGCTGAATATATTGATTTTGCAGTTTTCTCACTATTCCTGTCATATTAATTGCAATTCTCTGTCAAATAACGTTGCAAGTATGAAGCACCGATGCACCAAGTTCCCAAGTTGAAAATTTCGCTGAATTTAGCCATGAACGCGTAAGTAGCAGGTGACCCGACAGTGGGAATCAAGTTTTTTATGAACCTGAAGAATGTACCAGTAATATTCTCATGATTTTATAATGCTATCCTTAATATTTCAGATGGAATGACTCAATTCGGGAGAAAATTTTCAAAAATCAAAAAATTCAAAATTTTCGAAATTTTTTTTGTGGTATGATCGAAAATTGTACCGGAACTGAATAAAAATGGCATGATTGAATGAAAAATTTCAAAAAACCATTATTTTGAAACATCAAAAATAATTTACTGGAAGGACTTGAAAATTGAAATCGCAGTTTTTCTCATACTTCCCCAAAAATCTTTTTTTGGGTCTAGAGATACGAGTAGGGACAGCATGTTTCCAATACCAAATTTTATGTAGATTTCGATTTTAAAATAAAAAACCCCGTCGTCTCGGGTCACTGCCGAGATAAAAACGATTTCATGAAAAAAACCCGAAAATTTCACACATTTTGAAAATTTTCACAATGAAGGTGTTGAGCTGGATTTTTCTTTTAAACACAAAAAATGCTCAAAATAGTGTCTGCAATAACTTCCCGTTGAGATTTCGTACCTAACTACTTTTGGAAAAATTTTCGAAAAATATCGATTTTTTGGATTTTCTAGGTACCCAGGTGACGGACCTGGCCAAAAAGTACCCCATTTTGCTGAGAACACTTTATACTATCTTTGGTCGAAATTATAGGCAAATCGGAGATGGTCGACTTTTTTCGGGTGAACATGGGTGATCGAACGAGTCAGAGAGTGCGTCTTATATAATTTCTGTGGTTTTAATGGCGCAAATCACCACGCGTACCTTTTTCCACTTTAATAAATAATTATAATTACCAACTATTCTTCGTTTACTCTCTCTCCTTTCAGGTTTCTTACATCTTAATACCCCTAGGTCTAAAATCTCTTAAAACAATCATTTCTCTATTTCTCTTCTAGTCTCACACTCTCTTCTCCCTCTCGTCACCGTTTCTTCTAACTATCTCCGTCGTCTCTTCACTTCCTTCACTTTCTCTCGTACTCTATCACTCTTAAGTCTACCCAGCCTGAAATGTAGATCCAAAGGAAAATAACTCTCTTTGGATTCACAACAGGATTGAAGAAAACTCGTTTGTTGAATAACTAAATGAAGGAGGATTGATGAAAGTATCAGAAGAAGATTTTGACGTAAGCTTTCGTTTAGATGAAACTAGGGTGCTCCATCGGAGATAAAAATCGGTTTTTCACCGGTGAGAATCGTTTCTTCCCCGGTTAATTTCAACCGGTTTTTCAATAACAAAAATCCGAATAACACAAGTCTGTGAAGATCGCTTTTCTTCGATTGTGTTTTTGAAAAAAAACCTATTTCGTTCGAGTTTCACCGATGAAGAAACCGGTGAAAACTCGATTTTTCTTGAAAAATTCGAGCAGAGATGAGAAACTATCCATTTTACTGTATAAACTAAAATAAGACAAGTGCAAAATATGATCACGTGACAAACCGTTGTACAGTTTCAACGTTCAGAAAAGAACCGGTAAAAATCGGTAAAAATCGGTAAAAATTACACAAGTGGATGAAACTTCACTGCTGAAAATCAAAGAAATCCAGTTTTGTTTAACTGAAAACCGGCAAAAACCGATCAAAATTGATGTTTCACCGGTAAATAACCCATTTATTTTCCTAAAAACGGGCGAATATTTTCACCCCTTTTTATCGGATTTGATGTATCGGTGGAGCACCCAGATTAAAACAATTATTATTTAATTATTTGTAAGTACCAAATCTTTATAATTTGTGTATGTTGCAGCTGGTAGTGAGTTGCTGATAAAAATCAACCACACTCTCAATCGAAAAATTCTAATAAAATAAACTATGTCTTTTTCTCCGGATTAACTGGACTATTTATCAGGTAAGTTTTTTTTATATTTTGTTCCGTTTACTATGAAAACACCCGGGGGCAATAATTTTATTTTCATCTCACGTGAACGACTGTTGAAATACAAAAAAAACGACTTGCTGCTCACGCTGGTTGATGAAAACGATTGATTTAAAATATAGCTGTCTATTAATTATCATAAAATATCTTCCTGATACAATAAAAGATGTGATTGATTAACACGAATAGTAGTTTTAAAGGAAATAGAAGAGATAAAATACAAAACCACATGGCAAAGAGAAGTATCAAAAGGCGGACAACGACATGATATTCTAGCAATGGCAGTGAAACCACAAAATCATAGGAATTTTTAATTGGAAAATCTTCATCGAACAAAACGACGTATCCATCTGATTCCCTGACTATGTATAATTGACTGGAGAATTCGAGAGAATTCAAAACAAGAGGGAGAATTCGGAGTCTAAAATAACTTTCGTATCAAAATTCGGTTTAAAATACAAAAACTAATTTTTGGGTATGACAGTAAACTGGAACAGTGTTCATTGAATAGAATTTTTTGATACTGCATAGACACATGATTTCCTCGGGGTGCAATTCGAATCCTTCATAAAGAGTCATACAAACAACCTTTAAGTTTTGATATCCATTATTCGATTTCCAGTCATTCGAAAACTGAATTACTGTATAATCGTTGAGTTCTCCTTTGTATACGTATAACTCTCTTCTTTTGAAATCAGCCAAAAGAATGTCTCCTTTGCTGCCACTAGTCCGATAACTCAAAACTTTCCCCTCTGCAATTCTTGGAACATTCTCAACGTTTAATCCTCTCTCTACAAACAAACAGAGGAGTTCTGGAAATCGAGAGTAGTTTAAAAACGATGACAATTGTGATGTCGCTGTTTTATAGTCTAGAATACACTGCTGACTGCGTCTTATGTTTGTCAATCTTAGTATTTGGTTACAGTGAGTTATCAATACGTATTCGATATTCAATCCAAACCAGCTCAGAAAAAAGTGGTGAACTGTTTGTAAAATCGTTTCTCCTTCTCCTTTGTCGCAACATATAGTAAACTCTTCGCTCTCCGTAGGCATACTTAAATAATTGACATTTATTCGTAAATGGATACGGTATAACTCATCAACACTGTATATCCATTCCCATAAAGTTCATTTGAATTGGAATTCGATCACCTATTTTTGACTTCAATCTAATTTGCATGAAAAACTCTCCTTCTTTGTAGGTAGATGCAATTCTACTTTTATTAAATGACCAGTAATGGTAAACAATTGATTCGAGTTTGCTTGATTCCCATTTCAACATGTTAACCACAAATTCTCGTAGTTTTCTTGAGCAGAGCGACAGCAAAATTAACTCAATCAGTTGCATGTTTCTCAATATTTCTTTTTGAACAACCCAAGGAAACTTTGAAATTTTCATCCTGAAAAACAAAGGTCGTGAAAAAAAGTAGTGTAGAAGTAATCCTCCTTTGTTCTCTTTTTCATTCTACCGTTTTTTTCTGTTGCTTTTTTCCGTTATCTGCTTTAAAATGTTAACGATTTACGAAGAAAGTGAGAAAATTGTGTTTTCACGGAGAGAAATTTTTTGTGTTTGACTCCGATTTTGAGAACTTTATTTTTATGATGAAATAAAGAAAAAACACTTTTTCATTGTCGTCCGACAGACACATGTTTTTAGAACATAACAATTAAAATTAAACTGGCATTTTGCCAGAATTATCAGTATATGTACTGTTTCTCACAAAAATGGAGTGTTCGGAGCTCCGCTGCATTGGAAATTAAACAATGGCAATAAATTATTGAATAAGTTTTGAATTCGGAAAACTGTCAATAAGTCCAAATTAATCAAAAAAAAGTAATTCGACTCTCGACCCTGGATAACTTCAGTTTTTGATTCATTGCCCATAATGATAACATTCCACGGATGACTGTTCTCATCTTTTTCATGGGAGACAATGTGGAGTGCGGTAATTTGATTTCGCGTTAACATCATCACTCGATTTCGGTCAAAAACAGTGTAAATACTGATAGTTCTGGGAAAATTTCCGTTTTTTCAAGTTTTTTACATTGAACAGGCGTTCTTTTCTTTATTTTTCATTTCACATTCAAGATAAAGCTCTCAGAACCTGAGCCGAACACTGACATCTTCTCATTCTAGTTTCTCCGCATAAAAACATAACTTTTTTACCCAAATCTGCTTGTCTGACTCACATTACACATAGCTGTACCCTCTGGGTCAGCTCACCGCAACTGTTACTCAGATAGCCCGGCAGATGACACTCGTATTCTTCTGCCATTCGATCCACATCGTCTGAATATAAAACGGAACAGATGCTCTTCTTATCTTTTTTCTTTTGTACTCGCAACACTTCCACATCACTTTTATTCACAAAATTTTCTATTTTTCAGGATGAAAATTGCAAAGTTTCCTTGGGTTGTTCAAAAAGAAATTCTGAAAAGCATGCAGCTGATCGATCTGATTTTCCTGTCGTTCTGCTCGAAAAAGCTACGAGAATTGGTGGTGAACATATTGAAATGGAAGTCAAGTAAATTCGAACAAATTGTTTATCATTGCTGGTCATCGAATTATACTAGAATTGCATCCACCTACAAAGAAGGAGAGTTTTTCATGCAAATTAGATTGAAGTCAAAAACAGGTGATCGAATTCCAATCCGAATGAGTTTTATGGGAATGGATGTACAGTGTTGGTGAGTTATACCGTTTTCACTTATGAAAAAATGCCAGTGATTTCAGTATGCCTACGGAGAGCAAAGAGTTTACTGTCTGTTGCAACGAAGGAGAAGGAGAAACAATCTTACAAACAGTCCACAACTTTTTTATGAGCTGGTTTGGATTAAATATCGAATACGTATTGATAACTCACTGTAACCAGATACCAAGATTGACAAACATAAGACGCAGTCAGCAGTGTATTCTAGACTATAAGACAGCGGCATCACAATTGTCATCGTTTTTGAGCTACTCTCCACTTCCAGAATTTTTCTGTTTATTTGTAACGAGAGAATCAAATACTGAAAATGTTCCAGGACTTGCTGAGACGCAGGTTTTGAATTATTGGACAAGTGGCAGCAAAGGAGACATTCTTTTGGCGAATTTCAACGGGAGAGAATTATACGTGAACAAAGGAGAACTGAAGGATTCTACAGTAATTCAATTTTTGAATAACTGGAAATCGAATAACGCATATCAAAACTTGAAGATTGTTCGTATGACTGTTGATGATCCATTTGAGTTGCACCCCGAGGAAATCATGAGTCAATGTAGTTTCAAAAAGTTCGATTCAATGGACATTTTCCCGATTTATCGTCACACACAAAGGTTAGTTTCCCTTTCTGAAACCAACTTTTGATTCAAAAAACATTTCAGACTTCGAATGTTCCCTCTTGTTTTAAATTCTCTTGAATTCTCCAGTCAATTCTACATAGTAAGGGAATGAGATGGATACGTGGCATCGTTCAAAGTTGAATCGAAATCATTGACATTTACTGCGTGGAATATGAATGAGAAACAGTTTCTGGAGAAGCATGCAAATAAGATCTTCTAGTAAAAAATGACTTTGGTTATGTGGTTGGACTGCCATTGCTACATGATATCATCTTATTGCTCGCCTTTTGATACTTTTTTCTTCAAATTGTAATTTCGTATTTTATTTTCTCCATTTTTTATTCAAACTGAATCCGTGTTAATTAAACACATCTTTTATTGCATCAAGAAAAGATTTTTTGACGAATAAATAGAAAACTACATTTTTCATTCAATCGTTTGCATGAAGAATCAGCAAATCGTTTTTGTATTCCAACAGTTGTTCACAAGTCCTGAAATGTTTAATTATTGCCCACGGATGATTTCATTGTGAACGGAAAACGATGTGAGAAAAAATTACCTGATAAATGGCCCTGTCAATCCGGCGAAAAAGACATCGCTTCCATCATTTCATCAGAGTTTTTCGATTGAGAGTGTGGTAGACTTCTATCAACTCATTACCATACATAGATTATTTATTTTGGTACTTACAAACAATAAAATAATAATTGTTTTAATCTGGGTGCTCCACCGATACTTCAAATCCGAAAAAATCGGTGAAAATATTTGCCCGTTTTTAGAAAAACATTTGGGTTTTCTAGGGGAAAATCAATACAAAACGGTTTTCTTTGATTTTCAGTAGGGAAGATTAATTCACTTTTTAGATTTTTAACGATTTTTACTGATTTGACGTTAAAACTCTACTGCGGTTTTTCAGGTTTTATCATATTTTGCACTTGTCGTATTTCAGATTATATGTACATCAAAATTGATGATTTAACATCTCTTTCAAATTTTTCGAAAAAAATTGAGTTTTCACCGGCACAGAAACAACCAGTGTTATTCTGATTTTTGTTTTTGAAAAACCGGTTTAAATTAACCGGGGAATAAACGGTTCTCACCGGTGGAAAAACCGATTTTTTTAATCTCCGATGGAGCACCCAGGTTTTATTTAAAGGAAAGCTTACGTCAAAATCTTCTTCTGCTACCTTCATCACTTCTTCTTCATATAGCACTTCAATGAACGAGTTTCCTTCAATCCAACATTCCGGTGCAGTTCTGGCCGCAAATGCAGATGAAAACTAAAAAATTCTGAGGATTTCGGCTGTTTAATATTTCAACAACTTTCTAGTGTTAGATCCTATGTGAAGCCTCCTCGTCAAAAACAAAAATTGTGATCTCAAACATTACATTTTCAGCAAAAGTTGTTTCCGTATAGTGGGTTAACCATGTTTTTCAATTTCCCATACGGTAAACGAGTTCTTTTAATGTTGAAATGGCCAGCTAGACACCGTTTTTCAAATCGATCATATAGGAACTCTACTGTAAAGGTCATTTTCTATCTGAGATTGGGGTTTTATAATTTTACCACTGTTTTCTTCACGTTCTAACCTCAAGCTTCCGGAAAACTTTCGGAAAACTTCAAAAATCCAAAAAAACTTACTGATAGTAGCTCAATTGTAATTTTCCAATTAGTCATATCATTCACGTCTTTGATAGTTTACCATCCTTAAACTATGTCCTCGCATTTATAGTCTTTTGTTCAAAAAGTTGAAGAAACTCGATATCACTTACTAAAATAGTTCGGTTCATTTTTTGATAAAGCATTTTATTGAAATCCTATCGAAAAGTTGAAATTGCTGATATTGGTATGTCGGCATATCGAGTTAGATACTGAAATCAAGTCTTCACTGCTAAATTATTACAATATGAATACATGTGAATTTGATATAAATGAATTCTCAGGCGAAACATGTAGTAAAATCTTAAAGGCGCGTCCCATTTTCTATTTTCTACATGAGCTGCACATCCTACTTCTTTTCCCAGCTTGAACCTGAGAGACACAAAGAATCCTCTCCCAATTTCGTGGTCTCTATTCTCATCTATTCCGAGCGAGTCCACAATTCTGTCTTTCTTCGTTTTATCATGAAGAGAGAGCCACCGCTGTCTCGGACCGACCGACGTCTCCTCCTTTTACTTGCTGCGTTTTTCTCTGCGCATGTGTTGAAGCACGTCTCTCTGTGTGGTCGTCATGGAGACTGAATATTAACTTTCTCCGTCTCCTCACGTCCTCCGGTTGAACTGCGCCATATACCTTCCGGTTTTTTCCTGGTTATCGACTTTTAAAGGTTTGTTTATTAGCGAAATTATGTTTTGTGAGCCACGAAAATTGTGAAAAGCCTCACCTTTGCTTGCTCCGTGTTATTTGCAGTTTTCACAATTTCCTCCTCCGCCCGCTGCTCCAAATGCGTAATCTCTCCTGAAATCAATAAAATTGAAAATAAAAAAAGTTCAGAAGTTCTGCAGAAAACTTTTTAAAACATGATTTTACACCAGAATCTTTTGTGCATTTTACAAAATCTCTACAATAAACCTCTTTCCGATGTTTTTTATTAGTCGGACTTATTTCGGACTTCATAAGTTATGATCAAAAAACGAAAACTTGATACAACTTTGAGCGGTACTGGAGCAGATATCGATTTCAAGAGTAACACGCGACGCTTCGCGTTGCGCCCGCTGTTATTTGTATATCAGTACTCGAATCAATAGCTCACTTCTCCCTTTTTTTCTATAATTATTATTTTCTTAATTTCTGTTTTTTCCAGAATGTCCATACCACTCCTACACTTTCCGTATGTTGTCCAAGAAGCAATTTTTAAAGCTATGGACTACTGCGAAGTGTTCGCAATGTCACTTTGCTCGAAACGAATGAAACATTGTGCGATTCGAGCAAAACGAAGAGTACCAAAGATATGGTATTGTTGGGAAAAAGATATCAGGCGTATTTCAATCCAAGAAAAAGAGAGCCTACCGGAAGACTGCATCCGGATTGATTGTAAAAACACAGGCCAAAATCGTGGAAGAGAAGTGGAATTCAAAATTGGGGACAATTGCAAACCATAGCTAATGTGAGTTGTGTTAATGAAAGACGGCCTTAAAAGTGCATAAAGGTCAACTCTGATTTTTCATCAAATAATGTATGTGTGTTTTTCACATCGAATGAATTTATTCATTCGGTCTGATCCCCGCTGAGAGTGATGGCAGGTTTCGGCATTATGTGGCCTGGCCATGTCAATTTTTAGAATTTTGTCGCTGCTTTTGCTCATTTTTGTTGTCCATGCATTATTTTATAAAAATCAGAGTTGACATTACTAAGGAAAGCCTCAAGATCACCGTGGAGTCACCGGACGTGACTTATACATTTCATTGGAAAAAAAAAAACTGGAAAAACGCAGATTCCAATTAAACATTCAGTTTCTGCCCTCAAGGTTAACTATTTTTCAAACTATTTATTTTCAAAAAAATTTCAAAAATTTATTCATCTTTTGATGTTTGAAAAGTGATGACATATCTGAGTTGAAAATTTTAAATGCTAATTACAAAAAAAGATAAAATTTGGCGCGGCCGAAAACCGAACCCACGCCCTTCCTCATGCCACACCGCCTCACTACTACCTACACCACGTTACCGATATTTTTGACACGTCGATAAAGTAATGACTTTTCAGTGGTCCCAACTTTGACCTTGTTTTCCTCGAATGCCAGACTTCGAAGACAAAAAACTGAATATATATTTAGAATTAGCCTTATCCCAGCTTTTTAATCATATAGGTCATGCCTGGCTTTTTAATCATATATGTAACACCGCGGTTCCCTGGAGGCTTTCCCTAGTTAGTGCACATTCAAAAGTGTTTGAAAGCTTACGTCAATAAAAGTAATGACTTGTCAGTGGTTCAAACTTTGACATCGTTTTCCTCGAATATCAGACTTCGAGAGCAAAAAACTGAATATACATTTGAAATCAGCGTTTTCCTTGAAAGCTGTGTATCCTTGAGGATAACTGACTGAACCATCTTTTCAGAAAAGGAAAATGGCAAGACACAAGGTATCAAAACCATTGTATTATACGAGTGCCACAAATTGACGCAGCGCTCACGAAGGCATTGTATGAGCAAGTCAAATCATTATACCAGCATAAAGAACCATGTGCGTTGGAAGTGCATATGAACGCAATCACTGAAGAAGTTCCGATATTCAAAAACGTGAACATGATAGATGTGTTTGGAGAATCATCACAGTTAAAAGATTTAGAAACTTTTCTGAGTCAGTATCCAAAAGTGGATACTTTATGGATCCGACCATGCGTTCATGGAGAGCTAAGCAGTTCATCGGAGATACTCAAAATGGGAAATGTTCATTTATCGAACTCTAGACTGTTCGGACCAAGTCTTCTGTCGGAATTTAATGGAAGAACCCTTGATTCATTCAATTCTCTTATTACGGAGGCGGAGCTTAACTTGTTTATTAGGAAATGGATGAAAAGTGAATCATATCATAATCTAGAATCTGCCGTTATGAGTTTGGCTCGTGAATGTGTTCTCAATACAAATTTGGTTATTGATCAGTTGGAAACAGAAGCATTCGATCACACAAAGCAACAACAATGGTATCAAATCGATCACCAGTAAGTTTGAAATCTTAGATAAAAATTTTGTATTTGTTCCAGGTCGAGAAATATTGTTTCGTTGCCAATCCCCTTCAATGAGCACGAATGTTATGATGTGGTCAGAGAACTTGACAAAAAGAGGGCTTCAATTCTTATTAACATTTATGAATTTAGATTTTTGGTTTGGAATTAGCTCTTATTTTTATTCTGAATCTTACTCTTATTCACTATTGCTATCGATTTTGTATTCGGAATCGTTTCATGTTTTTTTTCCGATACTACCACAATTTTTCCGGTTCTCATAAAACATTTTCGAAACTGACATGACTTTTTTGATTGTCGTCGACATTTTCGGTTGATATAGATTTCGACACATCACATGGTAGATTTTTTCCCAAATTCAGACGATGACTAAATCAGTCCTTCTCTATCAAATTCAATGAAGTTTGGCTTTTTAGCATTTTGTGATTCGGACAAGTGTCAGAGTGAGGAGAGACTAGCGAGGTGCCGAGAGCAATTAAAAAAAAAGTTTGGGGCGATAGTATAGGCTCAGAAATCGAACAAAATTCTTGAAACTGTGTAGATGAATAGATCGATCCAGGTACTTTAGCTTTGTAGGTGGTGGTTTTTTGATGCCGGTTTTCCCTGGGGTCTTGTATTGGTGTTACGGGGCGTGACCTATATGATTGAAAAGTTGGGAAAACGCTTATTCCAAATTTATATTCAGTTTTTTGCCCCTCGAAGTCTGGGCTCCGGAACAATTCGCAACAAGAATTTTTGCAGTCGAGACATTCCACAACGAGACGTTTTGCAGCCAGTCGTTTCGTAGTCGGACGTTTTGCAGCCGAACATTTCGCAGCTATGCGTTCTACAGCCTCAATTTCCCTGTTTTTGAGTGATATCTTGATATTTTCGTATAATTAATTAATCTAGAAGTCATAAAGAACTTTTTTTGTGATTTTGATAACGGGGACCACAAAAAATCTTGCCCAAAAAACCAATAAAAACATTTTTGAAAAAGTCGAAAAATGTTTTTTTTATAGAAGTAGCGGTTTCTGCCGTTTTTTGAATCTGAAAGTTTCAAGTAGTACTAATAGTTCTACCAAAAACAGTTTTCGATGGTTTTCAAAAAAAATATTTTTGGTTTTTTGGGCAAAATTTCATGTGGTCCCCCTTATCTAAATTACAAAAAATGTTCTGTATGACTTCTCGAACTATTAATTTTACGAAAATGTTGAGATATCACTCAAAAAACAGGGACATTGAGGCTTAGAACGCTTAGCTGCGAAATGTCCGACTGCGAAATCCGACTAAAAAAAATTACAAAAGTGAGGTATTGGAAATTTGAAAGAAATTTATGACACGCTAGTATTTTTCAGTATATTCCTACTTTAAATGTTATTGGAGCTGATAGCAACCTCAATTTTCTAATTTACCGCTTTTCTCTCAACAATAACACATGTGTCCTCTCCCTTTCTGCCGAAACACGTGTCGACTTTGTCGAACATCTGTGTCTCCACAGCGACCCCTTGTCTCTCTTCTATTTATGTGTGCACACCACCCGCTGGCAGAAAGTGTTGCGAAAGAGAAATTGGAGGACGCCTAGAGGCGATATGAGAAACGGGGGACCGATCGAGATGTGTACTAGATTTTTGTTTTGTTAGGACGTTTCATAAAGATGTAAAGACGTGAGGATACGATGTTTTGGGTATAAAAACTGATTCTGATTATTAATCAAATAATTTCAAAAAAACAATTGAAATTCATTCTATTTTTTTCCGTTGAATTATAATCTGAAACTGTATTATTTGAGGTTTAGAATGTATCAGTTCAGCAAGAATCACTGGAACCTTTCATTTTTCTGCAGTTTCATAAAAAAAAGTCACAAAGTCTCTTTGCAAAACAAAATCACGTGCTATTCATACCCCCCTCTTTTCGTTCGCCACCTTTCTATTTCCCCCTTTTGATAGATAGCCCTTCGGCCTCTCCAATAATACTCTTCTTCTCCATCTTCAACGCCGTTGAAAGCGCTCGTTTCTCTGTGTCTCCACTACAGCTCGCTACTCTCTTTTTTACTTTTTCTCTCTGTTCTCTCTCATCTTTTCTAACATAAATGACTTCTGAATTCACTCCCGGTGGTTTCAATTTCTTTTACCAGACAAAAAAAACGATTTTTGAAATTTAAAAAGTTTCATAAATGAAAGAATCATTTTTGAATTCTCTTTGTTCTTGTTCTATTTGATCTTACCGCTCTTTGATGCTTTGTTCTCGGGATGAATCATCTTTTATCTTTTTGCCGTCTCCAGTAGCAGTATAAATAGCAGGAAACATCTTTAGTTATCATTTCCGATTTTGGTAAATTTTTCTCACACCTTTTCGTAATTTTCGAATTTGAAAGTTTTGTACTCTCTCGCCAGTCGACCAGGTTGTTTTGATAAAAATCTAATTTTATCTTTTCTAAAATCTTATGTTTCACAAGAATATAAATCACATTCCTGATGAAATATGTACTTCGCTATCTTTCTGCCATCTCTTGCACTTAACAAGTTTTTTTTTCCGTTATTCAAAATGTTCGCGCCTTTTTCTGTCTATGCTGCCTTGCAAGGAATCTTTTTCATTTTCTGTTCAAGTATTTTTTCACTATACACCGTATTCTTTCTAATTTAACAAACATTTACAATACATCCGCCTTCAGTTAGCAACTTCGAAATAGAGAGTATTTGTGAAAGTTTTGAGCTTTTCGGCAAAAAATAATAGTAGATTTCCCATTAGAAACTTGATAACAAGGAGATTCTCATGATTTTTACTTTAACCTTCTATACGTCACCGCTATTCTATAATTAGATCTGCTGAGAAAGTTTTTGGGAAATATAAATGCCCCTCCAAAAGTCGTGCACTCTGAGGACCTCTATAAAATTAGAAAGCATGCCTGTGATCCAAAATAATAGGAAATGTCCTACATTGAGACTGTGTCATAGTAAAACCATTTCTCCCACAATGGAAATTTATCATGTGCCAAACAGATCAAAAGTAGAGCTCCAGTTTTGTAGTTATCAATTTTTCTGTACGAGCTCTTTCGCACGTTTTTGCGCTGAATTTGGTCGAGTGATTACCTAGAAATTCGAAAAAAAAAATTTGATGCACAATTGTTTAGTAATTTGACACTCAATTGTCCTATAAATGTGTAAGGATTTAAAATGTGCAACTTTTTCAAATTTAGTAAGGTCATCATGTATATTTGGTATAAAAACTATGCACTATCACATTTTGGCTGGCTATCAATAACTTTATCTATTTTGTCACATTCTCATTTCTTCTTTCTCGACTTCTCGGAATCACCGGCCACAGCATCCTCCCTTTTCTGTTTACTCTGGTTCTATAGGCCCCAATTCTCTGTTTCTTCATGTTTCTGATGTCTCCTTCCTGCTGCGTCTCCGCAAGTCTCCGCATTTTTTTCTATGCCTCTCTATTTCTCGTTACCCTCATCATTAAGAAGAAAATTTATCATGCTTTTTCTCATTAGAACCTATTTCAGATATGTCGTTCAACAAGAAAACGTCTCCAAATGCTGTCGTCAAAACGGAAGGCCCAGATGACGAGTCCTCCCAGTCTTCCAGCGCATCGATCAAAAGAGAAACCGATTCCGATGATGGCTTCGATGAGTTTCCTGCGGGAGCCACTCCATACACCAGAGATCAATTATTAGCGCGTATGGACGCAAGGGAACATGGAATTCTCCTTGACATGGACGAAACTTCAAGAGATTCCTTCGATGACTGCGTTGCAACTCCAATGGCAGTACCTGCTCCTGCTGCTCCGCAACCAAACGAGTTGCTGACTAATACGATTCTCCCGGAGGTGGAACGCTTCATCGCAAATGATGATAATGTGAGCTTGACCACCTCCATTATCACAGCTGGAGAAAGAACTGAGGTCAAATTTGTAAGTTTTTTTTTGAAAAATTGAAGACTGACGTGGGAAGGAAGATCAAATTTTAATCTTTTGGATAATTTCGAAATTATTTCTGAAGACTTCAGTTGTTTAGTACCGTTGAAAAAATAGAAATATGTGGTTCATTAATTATAATTTGTTAAAAATCGGTCGGTTTGACCTGAAAATTTGAGAAACTCATTATTTACGGAGATTTGGCTTTTTCAAAAACTCCAAAGATTGTTTGAGAAGCTCTATAAGGCCGCCTCCATAGTTTATCTTTTAATTCTATGAGGTAATCTTAATCTCCATAAGAAAAATATCTTACATTTTCAGCCCGAACCGACCAATTGATAATTAGTTATGACCAAAAAACCAAAAGTTGATAGTTTTTTTGAGCGGTATTGTAACAGAGGAAATGAATTCGTGAATTACATACTCCATGAGCTTTTATTAGTAGTTCATTTAGAGAATTACAGACCCTCGTCAAGACGCCGACCAAAATAAATGCTGCTGAAACTAATCCAGAAGCGCACGGACAATCAGGATCGTCACAATTGGTCAGTTTAACTGAAAATTCTGTAATTTATAAACAACCTCACATTTTTCAGAGAGCCGGAAGCAGCAACAGCTTCAGACGGAGTCGAGGAGTTTCACCACCAGAGGAAGTCGACACATCTCGAGTGGACCCAGATGATGATCCAAATCGGACTCCAAAGAAACGAAGTCAATTGGCGGATCCAAATGTGACGCCCTCCCCAGCCAAGAAGTTAAGAACGCTTAACTTGGTATGTTTTTTCAAAATGAAATAATCGAAAATTAAAAAAGAATGCATACAGTACCAGTCAGAATGATATCATACTTCGCCTTTTTCTGTTGAAAATGTCCAACTTTGAGAGTCTGTCATAGCAAAACAATTTCTCACACAAAGTAACGTTTTAATGGATCAAACAGATCAAAAGTAGAACTCCGTTTTGTAGTTATAAACTTTTCTGCACAGGCACTTTCTAGAGAGTTATTAAAGTTTTGAGCAGACAGCTCAAAAATCGCACAATTTCACTTTGAAGTGGGTCGAATTGAAAGAGTAATTACTTTTTCGAGATGTAACTTGCTAGGATGTCCCAGTACTAAAAAGGTGTCAACTACAAAACAAGAGTTCTGCACTTTGTCTGTTCGATCCATCAAAATAATTGTTTTTGTAGGACAGTTAGTTTTACTATGACACACTCTCAATGTTCTTTGAAGCTGTCAAACTAAAACAAATATTTTTTATCCTATTCTGTTATGTAGCTTATCAATTCGTTTTAATTTGTTATAATTGTTCCAGAACGTCTCCGAGTCTGAGGGAGAAGACGAAGAGCTTGAGGAGGAAGCAGAAGACGAAGAGGAGACTCAAGAAACTGATGACACGGACTCTGAGTACCATCCGGACACACAGGAAGAACGAGATCGCCCAGCAGACTTCCGGATTCCCAAAAATGCTCCGGCTGATCCCTTAGATTTAGACTACTAGTAAGATTCCAGTTTTTCGTTGAATATCATGAGTACATCGATCTTTTAAATTTGAAAATGTTGATCTTTTATAATGTTGTTTTATGCATAATGATGATTTTTTTATGAATAAAACATTCTTTAGAACTAATCAGTTTTTTTTAATGTTTTTCAAGTAAATAACTCGGATCCTCAATATCACTTTATGATGGTGAGCAAAGTTGAAACCAATCTAGACAAAAATCGAAAGATTTCATAGAACAACTTACTATTATTTTTTGCTTTTGTAAAACTGACGATTACTCAAAATTAAAACATTCACACTATTCGGTCTGAAATTTTTATCATTCCGTTTCAGCTAGCAAATTTTCAGTCCCTTGTTTTTGTCAGGAAGATAGTTTTCAAAACGAATTCTTCTCCAGCAACATTTCTCTACAGCGGGTGTTGTTTACACAAAAAGAAGAAACATTTTAAACGTGGTGTTGCTGGCAAGTGGAAAATATCGTTTAAAAAACCCTGTCTATAACGAACAGTTTAAAGAAAATTGCTGTATTTTGTTGGCATACTACTTTTTTGGTCCACTTTACATACATATGTTAATTTTATAAGTTGAAAAGCGCAATTTACCAACATGGGTAAGTCTTAAAAAAATATAATTTAGGACAAAGATAGTTTTAATTGACTTATCACAACATTTTCCTGAACATTTTTTGTTGGATTTTCGATTTTCTGAGAAAAGTTTCAATCATGCCTGATTTACATGTTCGTACCGCCAAACTTCATTCTTTCTTTCTGCGCGAACGCCAGTCAAGGTTATCTTTTATTCTCGTAAATTACACATCTACACACACACACTTTCTCTTTATTTTTTCTCTCTCTCTCTTTCTCTCTCTCTCTTTCTCTCTCTCTCTTCTCTCTCTCTCTCTCTCTCTCTCTCTCTCTCTCTCTCTCTCTCTCTCTCTCTCTCTCTCTCTCTCTCTCTCTCTCTCTCTCTCTCTCTCTCTCTCTCTCTCTCTCTCTCTCTCTCTCTCTCTCTCTCTCTCTCTCTCTCTCTCTCTCTCTCTCTCTCTCTCTCTCTCTCTCTCTCTCTCTCTCTCTCTCTCTCTCTCTCTCTCTCTCTCTCTCTCTCTCTCTCTCTCTCTCTCTCTCTCTCTCTCTCTCTCTCTCTCTCTCTCTCTCTCTCTCTCTCTCTCTCTCTCTCTCTCTCTCTCTCTCTCTCTCTCTCTCTCTCTCTCTCTCTCTCTCTCTCTCTCTCTCTCTCTCTCTCTCTCTCTCTCTCTCTCTCTCTCTCTCTCTCTCTCTCTCTCTCTCTCTCTCTCTCTCTCTCTCTCTCTCTCTCTCTCTCTCTCTCTCTCTCTCTCTCTCTCTCTCTCTCTCTCTCTCTCTCTCTCTCTCTCTCTCTCTCTCTCTCTCTCTCTCTCTCTCTCTCTCTCTCTCTCTCTCTCTCTCTCTCTCTCTCTCTCTCTCTCTCTCTCTCTCTCTCTCTCTCTCTCTCTCTCTCTCTCTCTCTCTCTCTCTCTCTCGGTCAGAAATTTAAATAAGTGCGAAGGAAAATACACTATTTCACCGGTACTTGAAGACTAGGAAATGGAGGAAGCTCTTATTGAGTTGAAATGTTGCAAGTGCGCCATCCGATCGGGTAATGTCGTTTCCATCTACACAGTCAATTTTCATCCTAAAATTTTGTAAATGGGATGAATTAGGAAAGATTGCTGGATATAAATTTTTTGTTTTATTTATCAAAATCGCGCTTTAAGAGTTGTTTCCACAAAATATTTTCAACACATCGCATTTTTTCATCGTTTGTAACTCCAACGCTCAAATCTTCACTCCTTTAGCAAGTTACAGGCCAGTGAATATATTCCTTTTTAGAATTAATACATTTCAATGCAAAGTAGAGCAATTTTAGGTCGGTTTACTTTAACTGACTGTAACTTGCTAGAGAGTGCTTGTATAAGAAAACGGCTATCTACAAAAATGAAGGTCTCATTTTGATCTGCATAGTCCTACCCACGAAAAAAACTTGTACCATTTAATGCAATTTAAAGCATTATTTTGCATTTTTGTGCCATAAAAATGTATTACTTTTGAATAGGCAAGTTTACTTACTAGGGAAGGATCCCGAGTCAAGATAGAGTTACAGGTCGAATTATATACCACTAACGGAAATTTTGCGCTGATTTCAAATATGTATTCCAATTTTGCAGAACGATCTTGTGAAAAAAGTTATTCGCGTTTTTGTGGCCTCTCAGTGCAAAAATGGGCATTTTCAGGCCCCTCAAAATTAACGTTTTCCTCATTTTTTTCGAATTTTTTTGTGTTGTACGTGTATTTCCAATCATGTAAATTGTATTGTTTAGGTTAGAACTTTTGAAAATTTTCAGACAAATCTTTTGTAATTGCGTCATTTTTGTAAATTTAAGAAACTGCACAAAAAATTTTCTGAAAATTAATTCTAAAATCAAACTATGCCAAAATCATCTTTACATCCGTACTCATACGAACAACACAAAAAAATTCGAAAAAAATGAGGAAAACATTAATTTTGAGGGGCCTGAAAATGCCCATTTTTGCACTGAGAGGCCACAAAAACGCGAATAACTTTTTTCACAAGATCGTTTAGCAAAATTGGAATACAGATTTGAAGTCAGCGCAAAATTTCCGTTCTATTGGTATAATTCTCTAGCTGCAACTCCATCTTGACTTGGGATCTTTCCCTAGTTAGGTCCATTACAGAATTTTCTTTTTCCTCTCAAAGTTGGTCATTTTTGAGGCCGCTAAAAATTTATAAACCTTTGGTTGGCACTGTATCTTCTTTTCCTACAACAAATTCTTTCAAAAAAGGTAAAACAAACGTTTCATCCTCATAAAATCTCTCTCTGCTGTTGGTCGCCTCATTCCATTCTTCCGATTCCAGTCCATCCAACAGTTCATATTTCTCATCGTTTGTCCATTCGAATCCTCTACACCGATGAATCGAGACTCTTCTCAGTTTCTTATTGTCTCCTTCCAACCAGTTTTTCACGAAAACATTCATATCTCTCAATGTGATTGTTGGTTCTATCAACTCTATTGTTTCGCTGTTCATATTGAGGAGACTAGGAAGAGTGACCCATCCGGCATAAGTGATGTTTAGATGAGATATGTTGGTTTGCTGGAAATAGAGTCATGAGAAATTAAAACTCTTATGATTTGGTTACCGTTTCAAGTGTGATAGGGTCATCAACGTCGCAATGAATAATGACCCGATATAAAGTTGTAGAGTTCAGAACATGATGATATAGTATCGGCGAAATGTGTCCGCGAGAAGGTAGCGTTAATCTCTCACATTCACTGACTGGCTTTAGTCTCAGGACTCGGAGAACAAGTTCGTCTTCATTTGTGTAGACGTGTCCAAACATCATGTGTTCGATTACACCGTTGAAGAGTTGGAGCATGTAGTCCAACACATAGAAAAATGATTCGACAGGAGTGGTGGTATAAATTTTTATGTTGGTCTCATCGATCTGGCTGGAATATTTTGATTTCTGTGACATTCTGTCATTTATCGTGTTTCACTCACCACATCATGTTCCTTCTATCAATCATTTTGATTATAGTCCTTTCATCTTGTCTGATTACTTCTAATTCCTCTTGTGTTTTCACATAGAAAAAGAAGTGAACAAATCGCCTTCCAAGTGGTTTTACTCCCAATAATATTCTGGAAAGTCCCGGACTCTCTCTCGCGAAACCTAAAAAATCATGTTAATCGAGAAATAATCAATTACAAGTACTTACAACCTAATCCTGCGGCATTCACATATAAATGTTCGATTGGAATTCTGCACGATTTGACAGTAGCCTCCCAAAATTGTGAGCAGCTTGCAAGCGCGATGCTGAAATAAAACCAGATATGAAAATGTTCGCAGTGGCATCCTGACATTTTGGAATTTATCTTGAATCAATTTCTCTTTAGTTTCGAACAAAAATGTTTGTCAGATAATGGACAAACTACCTATAGATTTCTAAACTTTTTTCTTTGGTCAACATGATGTGAAGGCTTGAAAATGTTGCTTTGCTTTGGCTCAGGCTTGAAAAGCCTTTCATTACAGAAATTGTGAAAAAAGGAGACCAGGCTAAAAACTATGGTAGCAACAGAATTTTTGACATTAACACTCAAATCTGAATAAGAAGATTTACGGATTTTAATGAGTTTGTTAATAGTGTACTCCCGTCATTTTCCTCGGACCTTCCACAAATTTCCAACAGCTAAACTGAAAGTCACGGACTCTAATTTCAGCAGTGAAAGCCATGAGACTTCAATGCATTATTCGGAAAATTTTTAACCACTTACGTGAGGGTTATGGTAGTTACATTGTTTTTTGAATAGCGTTCCACGTAGCTGGGAAGGGAGTCAAAACTTTTTGTTTTGGCCAGGATTCTAATAATCCGGAAACAATGAGAAGTTTATAAAAACTTCTAGAAGTACTTTTTAGATTTTGGCGAATAATTAAATCTGCCGGAAACTTTCAGAAATATGTATAAAAATGCGGTTTTGAAAAAAAGGTTTTTAATCACGTTTTTAGAAAATATTTCTATTGCGGCCTACTTTTTTCCAATCTTTTTCGTTTTACATTTGACTCTTCTTGGTATACAACAGCCAACTGCTTGTCAAAACGTTCCTAACTTTTTTTCAAATATAACTCACAGATCAACGGCGTTCAGTTTGCTTGCAATATGTTCCAAACAGTCGGTAGTCAAATCTTTGAGTTCCATGGGTAATCTGAAAAATACATGAGAAATGGAATTGTTAATGGTCAGTTGAGAAAAGAATGTTTCACAGAGAAGAAATAAATGAAAAGAGCGGAAGAGAAAGAAAACAGAGAAAATTGGTCAGCGGAAACATTATATCGGAGTACGAGACGTAAATACACAGAAAACGCTTTTCACATTCCTTATCTCTCAATTTTTCCTTTCGTTGCGGTCATAGATTTTTCTCCTCTCTTCTGTTATCATTTTTACACAATCTTTTTTCACAAGTCAGCAGAATTTTCTTATTTCTGCGCAAAAATGTCTTTGATAACCCCTCTCAGCCATTATCGAATATAGAATATGTCTTCCCGCCCACCTCATGTTATTTCCCAACAATAAATCCTTTTCAATTGATTTACCCAGCTGATAAAGAACCTATGTTAAAACATAAAATGATAGTGAGTGATACTAATGTAAGGTAAGAAAGGACTGACGGGCCAATAAAAATGCTATATTTTCAAGTTTTCCAAAAAATTGTGTTTATGAAATGCAATTTGATTGAAAAGAGTTCATTCTGTGTTTTTGGCAGATCTCATTGCGCTCCAAATTCCACTTTTCAGCTCCTGCCAATTTACGAAATTTTTGTAGAGGGGGAAAACTAGCAACTTTACAAAAAACTAGACAACTGCCATGATTTATAGTCTTGTTAGCTCAAAAAACCTTCAAAAAATCAAGAAAAAAAGGTCTGAAACAGGAAACATTCACGAAAAGTCCCTTCTCTCATTCACCCCTTTTCATTTTTCGGCGGACGGTCCCCCTCTTCCACATTACACAAAGGCCTTTAGTGGTTTTTTCTAATGGCAGAGAGAAGAGATACACAATGTGCGGGCATTCCAAACACAACGAAACATGAGCGGGGTCAACGGGAAGGCCCAGTGTTACACTCACTTACACTTCTCTTTTCAACGTACGTAGGCCAAGAGAAAAGAAGGCGATTCTTCTTGTTTTTACGCACACACACACCAGGTTCCCCTCTGCGAAGGGCAGTCGGGGGGCACACTTTTTTTCTCTCCCTCTCTCTCCCTTTCTATTATGCGTGCGTGGGTTTATCAACGGGGACATGAGCGCTCACAAAGGCCGCTCTAGAGGACATATGCTACACACACGCGCCTCGTTTCTTCCTCCTCCGTCGGCCAAATGGCAGTGGCCGTTGCATCAAAATAAGAGGGGGCATATGCGCTCCACTGCACTCGCCAATTTTTCACGGGAAACATGGGGGTTTTCGTCGCGTTTTCCAGTTTTTAAAGTGAAATTTTGTCGTAAATCGCAGAAAAAGTGGTTTTTTGATTCCCCTGTGACTGTCAGTTACATATTTTCACATTTTTCAGATAATCGACGTGCTCCATTTTGCAAGAGCCGGCGAAACCTGAGAATCTCGACGGAAAAAAAAGCAGAAATTGCAAAATCGTGAGTTTTTTCGTTAATTGTTCCAGGAAATTTAGAGAAGAACACGTTAAATAATTTTTTAAAAAACTAATGAAATCATTGATTGGCGTTGAAAAAATTAATGGGAGAGACAATCAAATTTTGAGAACCATTGCATTTTTTTTGCTTTCAACTCAGAATTTTGACATTGTTCAGGTTGGAAATCCGTTATCTCGCCATATTTAAACTTCAATTGATTGTGTCATGTACTTCTGTTTTAATGGAGAAGAGTAAGATGGAACAAGATGCTCTTCCAGCCCAAAGTATGATGAAAATGTGTGAAATTTCGTATCGACTCACTCATCTTGCCAAGAACAATTATTTCGCACTTTTGCAGTTTGGAAGCGGTGTTTTCAACGCCTTTTAATATCGAACACACGTTAAAAGTTGGTTTTATGAGATCTATGAGATCTGATTCACAGTATTTCGATTTCAGAGCTGTGAAAAGCCGTTTCTTTCAAAGTCCAGCTACACCTAGGCAGATGGACACAACTTGTAAACTCTCAAAACTTCGCCGATTCGAATATTGGCCGTACTACATGATTTCACACTGATTAAAGAAAAAATTGAATTTCTATCGGTGAGTTTTTCTGAATCTTATTACCGAAAACAAGGAATTCATTCACATTTTGTGACAATGACGCAGACAAACAAAAGCAGCTACGTCTCTTGAGAACGCGCTTCTGCTGTGATTTGGGACGATTTGAAATTCCACATTGATTCACAAATAGGCCGTGACACGCACTCAACTAAATCCAGGTAGAGGAAAAACCAGCCTCTGTACAAAACATCCGAAGTTTCGCGTTGATATTTGTAGCTCGATTGGGTTTTTCTGGATTTTTCTGGAAGTCCAGTTGGGAATATCCCGCAATAAGTTCACGGTCTGTATTGGAACGATGAATCAGATGGTAGATCAAATGAAATTCGGAACTTCATATTCATTTTTCTTCATCAACCATTTCTGAAAACTGTTGTTGGTTAGTCTTATATCAAATTCTCTGGATAGTTAGCGAAACCATCATGAATGTGCCAGAAACTGGACAACAAGCACAACATATGTGAACCATTGAACTGGTTACCGGAAAGACTAAACCGATCTGCCTTTTTCTTCGGTTTTTGGCACCCACACACAACATTTTTCTGCAAACTGCAAGAAACGAGCTTCTGCGCTCAACTGCACTCGCCCATTTTTCACGGGAAACAAGCGTTTTTGTCGAGCTTTTCAGCTTTTTAAATGAACTTGTCTCGTGATTTAAAGAAAAAGTTGCTGTTTTAACCCTCTGGCCTATCTCGTTTGTTTCGGTTTCTGTAATTTGTTCACGTTTCCAGATTGGACCACTCGCCTGCCTAATTTCTGCAATGAATTGAGTCAAAAAGTGCAATTATGTGACTGAAGAGAGTAGTAAAATGATAAGATGCACGTTCGAGATGACTGAACAATATTCTTGTTTTCATTGCAATTCTGTGATATGGGACGCCGTACATATTGGATCATTGTACTCGTTATGAATGAAGCTCTGCCTTATCAAGCTGCTATCGATTCTGACATCGAATATACGTTTGATGGTGAGTTTTTTAAATCTATTTTTCTTCTAGAACTTGTAAATTTATTGAAATTTAGTCAATAGAGCGGCCTAAACCTAATGAAAATGCAGGAATGTTGTTGAAGAGAGATTTAAATAGCAGTTACACAGTTTCTGACAGAAAGACCCAAGCTAAAACACCGACCTGATCTTCAAATACATATTTGCTGACAAACTTAGTTCAGCGTATTTAGGAACCTACCTTATCGATCATTTTGTCAATTATTTTGAGAAACCAGTTGAAATGTTAACCTTTTGACCAGTCTTCTTTTTTGCTGCCACATTGTCATTCTGAAAATACAGTTTTTCTGTGCAATTGTGGTCGTGTCTTTCAGGCTCCCGAACGTTAGTCACTTTTGACAAAAAACATTGAAAGTTAGGATTTTCCCTACCAAAACCTTTAGAAATGCTATTTTCTGAGCATTCCGAGATCACGATTTTGAAAATTTCACCCCTAGGTTGAGAGTGATACTTCAGATGTTGGATTTTTCTATGATTCTATCAAAATACTCTTCAATTTAGCTGATTTCCATAATCATCAAGATAATTGACTCAAAAATCGTTTTAAAATGCTATTTTCGAACGGGAAAACTTCAAACTCTCGATCTAGAAAAAATGAGGCAAGAATCGAAAATCCACGCCTTCCCGGTCGTTTTCATTTTGATTTTACACCCACACCGATAAAATCAACGGTGACATGTTAAACAGGCACCCTTTTTTCTCCTTCTCCGTTGGCCTCATGGCACTTGCCTCTAGCCCCGAACTAAAAGGAGGCAGTTGCGCTCTACTGCACTCGCCAATTTTTCACCGGAAAGAAGCGTTCTTCGTCGAGTTTTGCAGTGAAATTTTGTCGGAAATTGAAGAAAAAGTTGTTGTTTAAATCCCCCGAAACTGCCAATTACATATATTCACATTTCTCAGAAAATCGACGTGTTCTACTCGGCAAGATCTGGTGAAACCTGCTTCTTTCGACGGATGGAAATGCAGTACGTGCAATATTGTGAGTTTTTCCAATGAGTTTTATAAGAAAACCATATTTGTGGGAAATTTTGAGAAGATCAAGTTGAACTGTAAGAAGCTTAACTTATTGTTTGGCGCTAGGGTAGTTAGAAGAGAAAGACACCAATTTTTTGAAATCCAGTGCAATTTTTGCTCTAAATTCATGATTACTGACATTTTTCAGGTTGGAAATCCGTCATCGCGCCAGATTTGAACTTCGATTGGCTGTGCCAGAGAAATCGGTTCTGCTGGTCTGATCACGCCAAATCATGATGCTCTTTCTGCGTAAAGTATGATACAAAGTCTCGAAATTTCGGAGCGATTTGCTGGCCTGGCCTTGAATATGGATTGTACTAACGTGAAGTCTGAAAACGATGTTTTGATCGTCGTGTGATATCGAGTAGACATTAAAAGTGAGTTTTATAAATCTATGAGTCCTATTTTCAAGCGTTTTGATTTCAGAACAGTGAAAGGCCGCTTCCTGCAAGGTCCGGCAGTCTACTGGTTTCAACTGATAAGACCTTAAACGAATCGGTGATCCAAATATTGACCGCACTGGATGATTCGACACTGACTAATGAAGAATTCGAATTTCTATCGGTTAGTTTTTCTGACCATCATTACCAAAAACAAGATACCCATTTACGTTTCTGAGAATGACGCCGAAAAACGAGAGCAGCTAGGGATCTTTGATCTGATGTTTCGGTTACACTTCCAACACGCTTATCTTTTGTAATTTGCCAGGTTTTGAAGTTCCACATTGATTTACAAGTAGGCGGTGACAAGTAGATAATTTTTAAAGAAGTTTCGAATCAATAGATCAATTGGGATTATTTAGAAAAAATTTTCCAAGACCTCGGCCAGATACCAGATTAGGTGTACGCGTATGGAGAGCGCTATTAAAGTTGCTCATAAAGCAAGTGTGGGGGTTTGGAGTGCTTGCCAACAAAAATGCGTCTCTTTGTCACTTTTTATTTCACCATGAAATGATATATGGTTTAAAACAGGAGCTTTTTAGAAAATCTGAGACTTTCAAGTTCGTACTCACACTGGTTTTGAAATAATTCTTCTTTTCAGCTGGATGAACAATTTCTTCGCCCCATCACGAGTATGCTGGCTAACCAACTTCACTTCAGTTTCAAGTTACTAGAAATCAAGAAAAGCGGATGATTATCAGATGAAGCGTTAGAAAAAAGTTGATTCTCATGTTCTGCTCGACGGCCTCGGATACTACAAAACAAAACTCGCGCCCAACATCCCCATCTACAGTACTGAATTGACGTTTGAGACCGATATATATTTCGGAACGGGAAATCATATGGCAGATCAAACCAAATTAGGAACATCAAAATCAAATTTCTTCATTCATTTTTTCACAAAACTGTAGATGGTTAGTATTTTTCGTACAACTAGTCCAATATACGAAAATTAGGGAAGAACAGGATAAAAGATAAGAAACGGATAGAATTATTGATTGGCGCTAGGAGAATTAGAAGGGAAAGTCATCTAATTTTTGAAAACCAATAAATTTTTGCTTCAAATTCATGATTACTGACATTTTCAGGTTGGAAATCCGTCATCTCGCCATGTTTGAGCTTCAGTTGGCTGTCCCAGGGACACTAACATTGAGCACGTCGAAACATGATGCTCTTCAAGCCCAAAGTATGATAAAACGTTTCGAAAATTCGAATCGACTCACTCATCTCGTCTTGAATATGGATTGTGCTAACTTGGAGTCTGGGAGCGAACGTATTTTAATATCGAATACACGTTTAAAGTGAGTTTTGCAAATCCTTGAATCCCAGTTTACATTATTCTGCTTTCAGAATAGTGAAAGGCTGTTTCTCACAAAATTCGGCTTCTTCTAGCCTGCTGGTCTCAAATGATAAGCTCTCAAAATTTTTTCCATTTCAATATTGATCGCACGGGATGATTCCATACTGGTTAAAGAAGAATTTGAATTTCTATTGGTTAGTTTTTCTGACTGTTATTACCGAAACATAGAATGCATTCACATTTTGTGATAATGATGCAGACAAACGAGAGCAGATAGGTCCATAAGCTCAAGTTTTTGTAAAACTCCCAACGAGCATATCGCATTTGGTTTGCAAAGTTTTGAAATTCCAAGTTGATTCACAAGTAGGGCGTGACATGCAGGCTGAATCCAAATAGAGGAAAAACCAGATTGAAAATTGTTTTCGAAAGTTACGCACATCTAAATGTATTGAATTATTCCAAGAATTTTCTCTACGCCCAACCCATACCAGAGAAGGTGTACGCTTATTCCTGGTGCACACAATAGAGCAATAAGTTCTGTGACCGCTCATGAAGCAAGTATGCACGTCAAGGGTCCTCACCGTGATATGACGACCAACTCAGCGTATTCATGATCAGTCTCAACACCTCTCCTTTATACTTTTTTTGGTTACTGTAATTTTTTCAAATTTCCAGATTAGACCACTCGACTGCCTGATTTGAGTTGAGTCTATGAAGTGCAATGAAGTGATTCAAGAGATTAGGAAGAAGTTGAGATGTGCTTTCAAGCTGACTGGACCAGATTGTTGTTATTGTTGCGATTCTGCAATATCGGTCGTTACGCATATTGCATCCTTGTAGTCATCATGAACGAAGCTCTCCCTTATCAAATTTACTTCTGATGGTAAGTCTTTTCTCTACTATTCTTTTAGAACTAGTTCAATTCATGCTAGTGCTGTGGATAGAACAGCCTAAACCAGATGAGAATACCCGATGAAAGTTGAAGAGTGATTTTGATAGCAATTACACCGTTCCTGACCGAACGGCCCGAACTCAAAGACAAACCTGACCGCCATGTGCATCTTTCTCTTTTGATTTTGTCTACCATTTTTCACAACCGGTTTTAATCAACTTTCCTGGTCCGAAAACTTTCATCATCAGTTACCATAAAAAAGACACCTTACCTTTTTGAAAAGAATTGGCTTCACATTACAAAAATACATTCAGTGATTTTCTTACTACTGAGGAAAGAGGTACACTATCTGTTCGCGCATTCATTTTCAATGGAATTTGGCCGAGAAAAAAAAGACGCAAACACACAACGTTTCCCTTTGTAGCATACTAGTATTATCATTGATTGGCGTTGAGGGAGATGGGAAAGGCACCCAATTTTCGAATACCAGTGCACTTTTTGCTTTAAATTCATAATTATTAACATTTTTCAAGTTGGAAATCCATCATCTTGCCAAGTCTGAAATTCTGTTAGTTGTGTCAGAGGCTTCTGCTTTAATGGACCCCGAGAAATGATGTTCTTACCAGCGATTGCATGATGAAAGTCGAAAAGTTTCTAATCAACCCATTCGTCCCGCCATGAATCAGGATTATGAAAGCTTGGAGTCAAAAGTGGGTTTTGATAAAGGTGGGTTTTGCAACATTATGAATCCTACTTACATATTTTTGCTTTCAGAATTGTGGAAAGCTGTGAATCCAGCTGTTTCTATCCTGCGGGTCTCAACTTATAATCACTCAAAACATTGCCGATCCGGATATTGACAACACAATGCCTTATCAATGAAAAAATTGAGTTGCTATCGGTGGGTTTTTCTAGCTGTTTTTCACCGAAAGCATTGAATTCATTCACGTTTTGTGTGAATGATGAGGAAAAATGAGATATCACTCCCAACAGTTCTATGACTACTCATAAAGCAAGTGTGCACGCGTGGGGCGCTTGCTAACAAAAAAGTGTCTCTATGTCACTTTTTCAAGCGATTGTTCTACCGTAAAATGAGATAAAGTTGAAAAGAAATGGCATCTAAAAAATCTGAAACCATGCAAGTTCGCAAGTTCGGCCCCACCTTGGTGTACATCTACCTCAACTCTTCTCGCAGCCTTGCTAATCGCTTCACCAGTTTTCTGAAGCTTGTTTTATCTTCATAAGCATTTATTCTTTCACATTCCCTATTCTCTGTGCTGTTAATACGGTATTCTCTACCATAAGTTGACGGTCTCTAAAAAAATAATTGAAGAGGTGAGTTTTTCCTGAAGACTGTTAGCTAAGCGGTCAGTCAAATCGTTGTTCTGTGTATCGTAGATACACCGATTAACTGACCATTCAGCTTGATGTCTGGAGATTTTTGACGTCTTTTTTGTCTGTTTTTCAGATATCTATTATAAAAACAGACGTTCACTTTGATTGTGAAGGAATTTTGTTTGTGATAATGCAAATTCAACATTTTTCATACAAAAGCAAATTGATGAGGTTGCATTGAGAATGAGCTAGCTTCTATAGGTTCTCTGAAAGGGCAGTGCACTATCTCTAGTTCCTATCGGTGTCTATTGTTTCTTTACTTTACGTTGTGATTACTGCACGATAGTATAAAGAAGGTCCTTCCAAACATATCATTGGACCCATACAGTCAACATCTCGAATAAAGTTCAGTATTTTTCTGAAAACAAATGTCCGTTTTCAACTATTTTCCGTAGCGTAGTGAGGTGTCTGTTACATTTATGTTGTCTATTTCCCGAGTGTTTGTCATATATTCTCACTCTGTAACAAGGCAACTCCTTCAAGAAAATTCTTGAGAATATTCTAAAAAACTGTTTCATAGATAGTTTCGACCATTCTGAATACGATTGTCACAAAATCTTTTCCATCTTCCCGCTCCGGAGCTCAACTGAATTCAAGGGGCTCCATTTCCACTTTCACCACTGCTTGACATAAGTATATTAACACTTTCTCGAGCACAACCTCCATTCTTTCTCGGTCATTGACAAATTTGATCATAATTGGGTTTCCATAACTTTATCGACTCGATTTTGGAAAAATGTATTGTAAGCGTTCTTCCCGCTAATTTATACATTTTAGGCAAGAAAACATGCAAGAAACTAGACAACTGAATGTGAGATGATTTAAAATTTTGCGGTAAAGAAAACAATGAAAAATGAGAAAATAAGTTCTGAGTCAAGCACAACGTTGATAATACGTCCCTCTTTATATTTCTAGCTATTTATTTTTTTGCGGACGGCAATCGAGGTCCCTCTCTTCCACATTACACAAGTATCTTCAGTGGTTTTCTTGCTGCCGAGAGAAGAGATACACTATGTGTGCGGGCATTACACACACAACGAGACATGAGCGCTCAAGGGGGGTCAACGGGAGGGCCCAGTATTACACCCGCATACATTTCTCTTTTTGATGCATGTTGGTCGAGAGAGAAGAAGGCGATTCTTTTTGTTTTTACGCACACACACACACACACAACGTTCCCCCTCTGCGAAGGGAAGTCGGGGGGCACACTCGTTTTCTCTCTTTCTCTCTCTTTCTATTGTGCGTGCGTGGGTTTATCAACGGAGACATGAGCGCTCACGACGGCCGCTCTAGAGGACATTTGCTACACACACACACACTCCTTTTCTTCCTCCTCCGTCGGCCAAATGGCAGTGGCAGTGGCCGTCGCATCGGAATAAAAGGGACATGTGCGCTCTACTGCACTCGCCATTTTTTCACGGGAAAAAGAGGTTTTTGCAGAGTTTTTCAGTTTTTTCGAGTAAAATTTTGTCGTTAATTGAAGAAAAAGTCGTTTTTAAATTCCTTTTTGTGACTTTCATTTACATATATTAACATTTTTGCAGATAATCGACGTGTTCCATTTGGCAAGGTCCGGCGAAACCTGAGCATCTCAACAAAGTCAAATACAGAATATGCAAAATCGTGAGTTTTTTTCATTACATTCAAAAGAAATACATTTTTTTGGGGAATTTAGAAAAAAACACGTTAAAAAAGACAGAAGGAAATTAGGAGTGATATGCCCCCTATAATTAAAAATAAGTGCATTTTTTGCTTCAAGTGCATAATTATTGGCATTTTCAGATTGGTTACCCGCCATCTCCCCAGATTTGAGCTTCAATTGGTTGTGTCAGGGACTTCTGTTTGAACGGGCTGATTACGACATAACATTATGCTCTTCCAGTCCACAGCATGATAAGAAGGCGCGAAATTTGGAATCGGCTCACTCATCTAGCCATGAACAAGAATTACGCACACTTGGAGTCTGGAAGCGTCGTTTAGAACGTCTTTTGATATTGAATACCTTTGAAAAAGTGAGTTTTGCAGAACTATGAAACCTAATTCCTATAATTCCGTATTCAGAACAATGTAAGGCTGCTTCTTTCAAAATCCAGCTACTTATATCCTGCTGGCCGCAACTTATAAGCTTTCAAAACATTGTTGATCCGAATATTGACCGCACTGGAAGATTCAACAATGATAATTGCAGAAATTGAATTTCTATCGGTGAGTTTTTCTGAATGTTAATACCGAAAATAATAGATTCATTCACATTTTGTGAGAATGACGCAGACAAACGAGAGCAGCGAGGTCTATGAGCTCATCGTTTCGGTAATACTCCCAACGCGCTCATCGAATGAAAATTGCAAAGTTTTGAAAATTCAAGTTGATTCACATTTTCACAGTAGGCCGTGACAAGCAGTCGACTGAATCCAAGTAGATAGTATTTTCTGCACATTGCCCAGATATCAGATTAGGTGTTCGCGTATGGGTAGTGCACATAATAGTGCAATAAGTTCACTGGCTACTCATAAGGCGAGTGTGCATGTGTGGAATGCATCTCAATGTCAGGTTTTGCGTGATTACTCCATATAATAAGATCAGCGTGACACCGGGGCTTCTCAAAATATCTGAAATTAATCAAGTCCGTATCATACTGGTTTTTTTCAGCTGGCAACTTCTCTATCTCCCTCACAAGTACGCTGGCTTCCCAACTTCTCATTGGTTTCAAATCACTGAAAATCAAAGAAAGTTGATGATTATCAGATGAAACTTTGGAAAAAAGTCATTCCCATTCTCTGCTCGACGGTTTTTGGATACTACAAACTAAATTCGCGCCCAATGTTTTTGTATGACAGATCAAACCAATTTAGAAACGTCAAACTCACGTTTCTTCATTCATTATCCACAAAACTGTCGATGGTTAGTTTTTTCGTATCAAAATCTTTGGATCATAACATATGTAAACCACTGAACTGGTTTCCGGCACAACTAAACCGATGTGCCCTTTTCTTCAGTTTTTGCACGCACACACAACGCCTAGATTCTGCAGTCTAGAACGTTACTGTTTTTTTTTTCTGCAAAAATTCAGTTTGAATGAATGCAATGGTAGTGACAAAACTACACAGGTCTCGTCGAATGCTGTTAAGCCTATAGAATCATACGATTATGCTTTACAATTGGTCGCATTTGCTATAGTTGATGATAACTATCAACAGTAAGCAATTATCTACGTGTGTAAGCTAGTTTGTCTGTAATTCAACCGATAAGACCATGGTTTCTTTTGTTCGAGTGTTATCAAAAAATCAGGTAGTTTGTGAGTATTTCTAGCACCTCGTCTCTCTAATTTGTTTCAATTGCAGTAATTTATTCAAGTTTTCAGATTGGACCACTCGCCTGCCTAATTTCTGCAATAAATTGGGTCAATCAAATGGAATGAAGTGACTGAAGAGAAAAATAAGAAGAAGAAATGTAGGTTCAAGTTGGCTAGACCGGATTGTTGATTTCATTGGGATTCTGCAATATCGGACGTTACACATATTGGATACTTGCAATCATGCAAAACGGAACGCTTACTTATCAAGCTGATATCGATTCTAACATCAAGTATACCTTTGATGGTAAGTCATTTCCCCGTTGTTCTCCTAGAACGTGAAAATTCATGCAAGTTTGGTGGATAAAACAGCTTTAACTATATGAAAGTACCCGAGAGATTTAGACACCAGTTGCATTGTTCCAGACCAAAGTTTCACCGTTTCCTGACCCCGAGTTGTCGATCGTTTCAAAAAATCGGTTATGAATCTAGTCAGTATATCAAACACCAACACCGTTGGTTTTCAAAAGTTTGAGTTAATTGCTCTCCAAACGTTTTTTGAGGTTTGTCGCGAAATTCCAACTCCCAACTTTCGTGAATTCATAACTTTTATGGTCTGCTTCAAGACCGACGAGTTCTACCTCCAATCACAAAAAAAATACGTCGGCAAAGAGTCACCCACTACCTGAAATCACACTCATCAAAATGGTATTTCGATGACCAGTCTTCTTTTTGAGTACTGCCCACGATCCGACTGACCGGTGACGATCAGAAAATTCAGCCATCAACTGCTGGAGCATTTGGATTCTAAAACATTATGTGTGTTTTTGTTGAAATCAAACCAGACGATGTGCTTCTTTTTTGCCTGATCCCTTATCTGGCCCCAGTTTTCAATATCTGACCCTTTTTTCTGCGCAAGTCGTGAAGTGTGTAGTCAGGTGGTTCATGATCACAAACGCTGCTCAATGGGGTTGGGGGTAGTTTAATTTTGGGTGAAAATGGTTTAGGCGGATGCAATTGTAGAAAACTGAAATCCTTGACAGTGTTTGAATATATATATATATTTACTTTCAGATGCGCCAACACTCGATTGCCAATCATGACCGACAAAGCTCACAAAAAGTTCGAAGAAATGCCAATGATAGATGCCAATCAACAAGCAAAGGCAAGATCCATACCTAGCGGTTAGTATCTGAAAGCAGAACTTCAGTTTTTCTCTCCGCCAAAATTGTTATATTTCAGTACCAAAACCGAGAAACTTTGGAAATTGGAGTGAGTCGAAGAAGGTTGCAGGAAGAAGTAGCCAGTCAAATGATATCCCATGCAGCTGTGTCAAAGTGAAGTTTGCGGCTGGTCAGATGAACTAGCCTTCGTTGCCAAAACAGTCGACACCATTTGCTACCTCAACGGCGGAAGAGTGATCTATCGAAAGTGTAGAGACATTTCATCCGTTCCAGTTATATCATCCATGTACTAGCACCCTTCTATATTTCTATCGATCGTGAAGTTTCTCACCAGTCCACTATTTTCTCATTTTCCTCTTTTCCCCAACATCAGTTTTTTAATCAATGTTTCACTTCACTTTCTTACAGATTTGACTATAAAGTTATTTTGTTTAATAGGAACTTATTAATTTGAAAAATGTTGGTTTTTAACCTCGAAAAATAAACAAATTGAAAAAAGAACTCCGAGCTCTAAAAGTTAACCCAAATGCGTTGAGAAGGAAAAACACAAGGATTTTTGGTATTTATATATGTAGATGGACTATGCATCAACCTAACCAATACTTGCCTCCCAATCTAATATATAAAACATTTGGCCTTCTGTGTAGTAAAAGACGAGACGACCAGTTGGCAGCTAGCGTAGCTTTTTTTCTTTTCCTCGTCTCCGATAAGTGTGGTCTTTCTTTTTTTTCTTGTCTACTAACTCACTTTTCCAAAGAATGATTGCGTCCACCCTCGGTTTTTTGATGACATTTGCTCATTCATCTTATCGTACTGCGTTCCGAAATGTTTTCGACGTTGAGTTTCTCACTATCGATTCTTTTTTTTCACTAAAGAGTTTGTGACTTCATATTGCTTACAAGGGAAGTCTTTGGAGACGCCACTTTCAAACGACCTATAAATTTGGTCATAGGTATTTTCGACTACGAGGAGTCCATTTCTGCAGTTAAAACCTGCAAAATGTCTCTGTGAGCCAAGTTATGAGCTCTCAAACTTTTCATGTAGATAAACTTTTTCATGTGGAATTTCAAATCGGTGGTTTATACGCCACCGCACGACTCCGTTTGTGTTTTCCAACGGTTTACCTGTGCTTGTTCAATGCAAAAATGAGAATGTCTTGCGTATACTACTTGTCGATTTGGAACTTCATGTGAAAAAGCTTATCCACGTGAATACTTTGAGAGCTCACATCTCGGCTCACAGAGACATTTAGCATGTTTTGACTGCAGAAGTGGACTCCTCGAAAATACCTATGACCAAATGTATAGGTTGTTTGAAAGCGGCTTCTCCAAAGACTTCCCTTGTTAGAACCTCGTTGAAAAAACAAATCAAACTCATTTTTTCTCAAACTTTTATTTTTCTGCTTTAATAACTGTCCTCAAATTTTCTGTCATTTCTTTTTTGCTCAAAATTGATGGACGAAACAAAAAGTTGTCTTATTTTGCATTTTCAGTAGAAATTGATTTTCATAAGCGCTCTGAATGTCACACATTTTCAATTGTTTGCGTTGTATGTATTTGTATTTGTATTTGTATTTATTTAATGTAGGTGAAATGAGGTGTTCAAATTTTGTAGTTGTCAACTTTTTTCATGGAAACACTTTGAAGATTGTCATACATTAAGTTTGGACAGCACATAGATAAATCAACTTGAACAAATATCACTTTGATATTGAATTTTTGAAGTATCACTGCAAAAAAACTATCAACTACAAAAATGGAGCTCTACTCTCGTTCTATAATATGTGCACCATATATGTTAAAATTATGGTTCTATTAGTAATACCTTGGCACATTCTCCAATTCAAACAGCTTCAATTGGAAAAGCCAAATGTTATCGTTTTTGCCGGATATTGTGCTCTATGAACGCTTCACACTCTTATTTTTCAGATCATGAGTACTGAGCCCATTTCTTCATTTGGATTTGTGTGCGAATTGAGTGATGATATAGCAAAAGTGAGTTAATTGACAGAAACCAGAAACCAAATACAGATCTTATTCATGAACTTTCAGATTTACACGATTGAGAACGGGATAGTTGAGATCAAAAATACTGAAGAGTTGGAACTCGGCATTTGGTGCGAATTTGATGGTGATGTAAGTACTTTCATTGGTTTTGGAAAAATTTCGTTCATGAAAATGAATATTTTCAGGAAGTTGAAGTATGTATGGATTACGAGGACGAAAAATGTGAAGTTTATGTAGAGGATGAAGAGGTTTTTGTGAAAGTCTTGGCAATTGGTCCCAATGATTTTGCTCTTCCTAAAGACATTAGAACAAAATATAAGAATGCAGTCTGGTCTCCGTTTCTCAAGTTTTTGGACGACGGTGACGACTTATTCAAAAACAACATCAGAGGAGGAGACGTGGTCGAGGTGAGTTTTTAGGTTAAGAAAAGAAGCGTTACCTGGATGTATCTTTTTAAAAACGTAGGTTTTACTTTTTTACATTTTGAGATAATTATCTTGATAATTCGCTCATAGATGAATCCCTCAAAAAAGCGAAATGAAAAAATGGATTGCTTTATTTTCAATAACGCCATACCTACTGTGAAAAAAGATCTGTGTGTGTTTTTTTTTTTTGAAAGAATAGAATCATGAGAATTAGAAAAGTAATCAATATTTCGGAAAAGCTAGTGTCCAGAACTGAAAATCTTCCAAAATTTTCAAAAATAAAAGTATGAGGAATACATTTTTCATTACTTTTGCACAAAGCTGCTAGGTCTACAACTATGTTCATATTTTATAGCAATAATAAAACATTGCTTTTCTGAAATTATAAAATTAGAAAGACTGAAAAGAATGAATGTTTTTCATAAATTTTTAAAATTAATTATATGCATCCATATAATTACTAAAATCCTATTTTCTCAGCTCATCGTCAAGTATGCTCCGTCTGACAAGTTTCTGTTCAAGATTGTGGAGCTCCTTGACGAAGACCCAGAAGGCTATACGGCTTACATTTGTCTTCCGGTAAGAATTTTGATTTTTTAGCGTCTGATAATAAATTCCTTTTAATTTTCAGCCTTGGACCCTTGAATTCATTGGAAAAAACATAATGGAAGCAGCCTTTCCGAAACCAAACCAGATCGTACGTTTTTCATCAAATAATACAAACATTCAAGTTGAAATAATCCTATTTCAGGCATACAATCAACTCGTTTTCAGTAGTGAGCAAGATTTCCACATTGGTATTTGCATTAAAGCAAGATACCCCAACGTGGCCTTTAAACAGGACCGGAAACCATCAGCCGGAAGTAAAGAGTTATGTTCCTATCTGTTTTGCCCTGCAGTTGGACTTGCTCGTTGGGTTATAACGGAACTGGAGAACACTTCAACGTCTTCTTCATCAAAACCGGCAGAATACAATGTGCAAGATGACATGTTCAAAGCCGACAAACGTGTAAGTTCCGATTTTAAAATTCACTTCGTTCGCAGATCAATTTCTGAAAATCAAAGCTTTTCAGCTTGGCTCCTGGGTTTTCTTCAAACTAACCGAAGCTAAGAAATATGGAAAAGCCAAGAATTCTATGGGAGTGAGAGCATTACAAAGGACAACGGCTACTCAGGTCAAAGAGGTGCAGAATCATCCAAGAGAGACGAAAGTCGTGAATGGAGAAATTGAGGTAAGAAAATTAAAATTAGACATATGCATCACTGCCAAAAAAAACATATCTGATGAATTTAACCATTTTCATTTGAAAATTCCCAGTTTTGAAAGGTAGTAAGGCTGAAACTGTTAGTCTCAAACAACAAGGAGTAGTTTTTTTGTGGTTGACAATTTTTTGAACAATTGTTCGAGAAAACAAAAGTATCAAAAATAAAAATAAAAATAATCATTTCATGTTCACTGCTTAAAAATCGCACTATTTTGTATAAAATGGGCTTGTTTGATGAGGGAAATCTTCTTTAAAATGTAGTTTCTTGAGAAGCGTCTCTAAAAAAAGTTGTCAACTACAAAAATGAAGTCCTTGCTTTGTTCTGTAAGATATATATATATAATTCACTTTGTGGGACGATCAGTGATACCGTAACACTCAAAATTGGTCATATTCAATGTATTCGACCATTTTCATTTGAAAACTCCCAACTTTGAGATGTAGTCATGCTGAAACTTATTGCGCCAAGCAAATTTTTTCAAACACAAGTAGTTCAAAATAAGACTTATTTTTTGTAGTGGGCAACTTCTTTGTACGAGTACTCCATAAAGTGAAAATGATAATTTTATGTTCATAGCTTGAAAATCGCCCTATTTTGCATGTAAATGGTCTATTTTATTTGACAAGAAAATTTTTCGATATTATGTAATTCGCTGAGAAGCAACTCTAGAAAAAGTTGTTTACTACAAAAACAAAACTCTACCTTTGTTCAGTATGGTTATACACAATTTAATCGGTGAGACAGTGTCTTTGACACAGTAAGACAAACTAAGATGGAAAAGCTAAAATGTCTATAAAAAAAAGCAAACAACTACTTCTGGCCCGTACTGTTATCCTCACTCAAAATTTTCATCCTTTTCAGATTGAAACAAGTTTCCTGTTCGATGGAAACAAGTTAGAATCAGAAGGAAGCCGCTTAATTGGTGACTGGGGTGTCAGACACCAGCAACTAAAGAAGGATGCTCATTTCTGGGACGTCTACTTGGGACGAGTGGAAGTGTACCCACACATCTCTCGGATGATTATTGAGGTATCAGTTCAGAGTTCTGCGCTGAAATTAGTACGTTATTAAATATTTTAGACAATTGAGGCACACCGACACAGCCTAGATCCTGAGGAGGCGAAAAAACTTAAGAATGAAGCTATTGTTGTGTCAGTCACTGCAATTGTTCATAAAAATCTATTGCAAAACTTTGAGAAGTACCCGCATCATGGACTTTTCTTTGCCAAGGCCGTCGACATCATCTGCTACCTCAATGGTGGAAAAATCATTTATCAGAAGTAATGGATTTGGCTTCCCGCTGTTTCTTTCTTTCTACAATTTTGTAACTTTTTCAAACGGTTGTTTTTGATAATTCACTTCTCTTGTTTTACTTAACTATTGCTTTTCTCTTATTTATGTTATTAATTTCTAAATGTAAGCTTTACTTACTTCAACATGAATTTGTTTAATTTAAAAGCTCGATAATCTCGAACATTGCAAGTAAATAAAAGAGGCTATCTTTGAAAAGCCGATTTGGAATGAGAACCGCCAAACTTTTAGCAAATTTTCAAAACAAATTTAGTGGTTATCCACGATTTCTGTGCTTATTTCCTAAAAGTATCATCCACAAATTAAGTCTTCCAATGTTCGCTCACGACTCTAACCATGATAGTAATACGCAATTTTTGACATACACTGGAAACGCATTTCACCGCAACACCTTCCAAGATGATTCAAAAAACATGGAAGGGCGCAAAAATAAACGTTATTTTATCCCCCAATTTATTTTCTTTTTTAGTTTTGCTTACCCGAAGGATAGTGACCAGCTCCTCGATCTTCACTTTATTGGTACACTAGGTTTACTCAACAAACCAAAAATTCAATATTACTTTATTCTTACCCGACTCTGAACTTACTAAACCACACACCGACGCTCAATTATTTATCTCAATCAGAGAAACCCTCTGTGTCGCGATCCCCAATCGAAGAGATTGGGATCACGACCTTTAGTTCTTGTGTTTATTGATTAGGCTATTGTTCTACTAAACATTCATTCTTCATCGTCCCCAATTGCCCCTATTTTCCCCAAGGATCAGACCTACAATGGGACAAAACTTCAACAACAAAGTGCAAGCGCGCCCTACCGCTCTCGCGCGAAATAACAACTTTCCGCGGCGGCGCGGGAAAACGCGAGAGAATGTTCTCGACGACCATTCTCTCGGTAGTCTTCACTCGCTGCAGTCACTACCGACAGTCTTCACTTCGGTCTTCACCCGGAGAAGTGATTTGTCATCACTTCGGTCACCACCACCGACCTGAAGAAGGAAGGTGAGCGCCGCTCCCTTCTACCGACCACCCACCGACTCGCTCTACAAGGAGGACGCCCCAGCTGCCTTAGAGTAAAGCTAACCCGAAGAGGGTTAGCCGAACTCTCTTCATTACTTCCCCAGCAGTTGGCTCAACAACACCTTCTACCCCAGCGACAACAACTCCAGTCACCGAAGACCCCAGCATGAAGCCAATACTAACTCTGTTGATTGTTTAACCCAAAGGCCTTCAATAAAGCCTTCATCGATCCAATCCTTTTGTCCTTTCACACAAACCCAAACACCTAAAAACCTCTGACATACAACTACAACTGGCCGGCGTAAATCGGTTCCCACTGGCCTTAAATACCACGCCGCCACATGGTACATCGACCGGAAAAAGAAAAACTTTGATTCCCGAAGAGGGATGAAATTTTTTCTAGAAAAGAACTCGGAAACCAGTGGAGTCAGAGGATCCGGACAAAGGATCGAAAAAGAATCAACGGACGTCACCGCTTCATGATGATGCAATCGGACACGACGAAAGAAGTCGACAATCACTTGCCGACGACGGAATCGTGACGAGAAGCAAGTCGGACGGTCGGGAGGAAGACTCCCAGCCTCAAACGCGAAAAAGACCTGTTCATGTGGATTTGAGGTAACCCCGATCGTGGCAACATGTCCAGAAGCTCGATTAGGTAGCCATCGGTATTAGATGATGCCTTTTCGAGTGCCCAAACTCCGAGCCGAAACTGCAGAGGACCTTCAAACTAGTAAGGATCCGCAACAACGCCTGCAGCTAGCCAAGGATTAATACCTGTCAGTGTGGCTTTTGGGCATAAGCGAGAAGTGGCAACACTGACGGAAGCGCGCATTCATGGGAATGCGTCCACGGAAAAAACTGCTACCCCCAACCCCCAGAGGTCGAATGGATTCACAGGGGAACCTGCGACAAGTCCAAGTCAAGGGATGGCCCATAACAACGCCTGTGGACCAGGGAATCTCAACTGTTTGTGTGGCATGTCGGGTACATGTCGAAAGTTGGCAACACACTCAGCCCTGCAGTCAAGGAAAATACAACTACCCCCCAGCCCCCGCGACGTCAAGCGGACCACAAAGAGCGATCAAGCTCAACTGCAATATTGTGGAAAGTGGAGACGTCACCCGTTTGCGTGACTTGTCGGGCACAAGTCGAAAGTTGGCAACGTACTCGGAAGAACGTTCGAAGAGAACGTTACACGGATAAAACACCCACCAAAACTCGGATTTGTCTCACAAAAATGTGTATACTTCGCACATTTCGGGCATTGGTACTATGGGCCCCAACAATACAGTCCAAATCTCATCTTCATATACATTTCCGATTCCAATTCTGCTATTTCCCCATCCATTGAACCACCCTCATCATCCATTTCTCTAGAATATCCTTCAAAATTCCCATTTTCATCTTCCCTTACAATTTCATCATTTCTAAAAAATTGATTTAGTCAAAAATCAAATTTGAATTTCGCGCGTAAAGTTCGTGATGTGCACCAAACGCGCTCCTCGGAGAGTGCGAGCGGTCGCGTCGCGGCTTTTCGACGCGCAAGTTCTAAAAATTTTCTCCTAAATTAATTTTTTCTCAAAATTCTTCGTTTTTCACCAAAATTTTTCGATTTTCTTCTTTAAAATTCTCACAAAAACTCTTAAAATCAAAACTCAAAAGGCTTCAACAAATTTTAACTCATTAACGCGCGAAAAAGGTCAGAAAAATTCCGAAAAATCTGAAATTGTCGAAGAATCTCGTTGGATTGTCGCCGAAGAGGCATAAAACAATTCGAAAACAGAATGCAAGGACTCAAAGGAGGCAAATCAACGAGGAATCGACAAATCAATTCGGAATCCCCAGCTAAATTTTCGAAGAGAAAATAGATGCTGCCAGGATGATGCAACGACGAAAACTGCTCTGGAACAAGGATTCAAAGGAGTCAAAACAAGGAGGAGTCGTCAGTCAATGCAGAATCCCCAGCCAAAAAATTTTTTCGAAGAGAAAATTTAAGCTGTCCTTATAGTGCAAACAGGAAATTTACTCTGAAAAATCTTCTAATCAAGCAAAGCCGCTCAATCAAAGCTCTCTCGCTCTCTCGCTCTCTTTACTTCTTTCTCGCTTCAAACAATCAATACTCACCGCTCCAATTTGCCTGATTCAGGTAAAATTCTCTTCGGACAAGGCCAAGACATGTCGACAATCCCGGAAACTTCGGATCCAACCCAGTCGACACCCCAGCCTCCTCAGACTCTCCCGTCAACAACAACAAACCAACAGCTTCCCCAGCTCCATTCTTCACCACCACCAGAAGATGAGGCACCAAGATTTTTTGATGAGATCATGAAAGCAGTCGAAGAGACTGCCAGAAGATCAGAATCATTAAGGCAACACCTACTGGACGAACAACAAGCAGGACAAAGGAAGATGGAGAAGAGACTGGAGGAGCTTAGAAGCCAGTTGGAAAGAGCCCCCCAGCCGAAGATCAGCCAAAAGGCGCTCGAACAATTGGAAGGAGAGGCAAGAAAGTTGGTGGAAGAGACGAAGGAGGAGGCGAAGAGAAAGCTGAATAGCTTGGAGATTCTCAGCGAAGAGCTGAGAAGACGCCGTGAGAAGATCCAAAAGAAAAAAGAGAAGCTGAGTATGCAGATGAGAGCAGCCGAGGAACGTTCCGAGAAGATCGGAACTCGCAAAGAAGCAATAAAGGAAGCGGCCTCCCAGCAACTGAAGGCGAACAAGGACGCGATAGAAGAAAGGTGCTCATATCCCTACCATGCCACCGGAGACGTCTCAAGTACTGTCAATTCAGTGGCAATCCCACCAGCAATACCAAGATCTATCAACTTCACCACCAACAAGGCGTCGTTCGATTCCTCGTGGAGACATCCAACGGACAGCTGGAAATTGCCGAGACGTTCCCCAGCTCCCCCTTCACTCGTCCAAAAGACCCCCAGCAGTTCCCTCCGTAAGCCTAATACATCACAAATAGCAAGAGTTTCGGTTAGACGTAGGGACCGGAGAGGTTCCCACGACAAACCGACGAAACGAAGTAGAGTCACGATAGCGAAGAGCTATCAAAAGATTTCATCTACTCATGCTTCAGGTGACGGAGGAGCAGCAACAACCAGCACTTCATGGAGAAGACTGCAGGAGGACGGACAAGGAGGAGCCGCGGCGAAAAGAAGAAGAGAAGGCGGAGGATGCCATCACCCGTCCACATCAAGACAGCAAACGCGAGAGTACGGTAACGGAGGAAGGAGAAGCGACGTTGGATATCAGCGCCCGACGACATCGAGGGACACTTACATGCATTCGACGTCACGCTTCCCCCAGCCGCATCGGAAATAAGAAAGGGTCGCAAGACCACCTTATAATAAACCTTGTTAATGTTAAAAAATTGTTGAAAAATGCCTTCAAAACAACGATTAAAGAGTGTGAGACTCTATATTGAAGATATCTTAAAATTTTCCCTTTGTATATCTATTTTTTTCTTTCATTCCCCATCCACCTCCCCCCACCCTCATCCAAAAACTCTCTCTTTCTCTCATCAATATGCCAAAGCTTACCCGTACCCCAGCGAGACTGAAGAAGTCTTTAAGGAGTCGGGATTCCTTTTTCTTTCTGTAGCAATACAGATATTCTTGAACTCTTTCGCAGCTCGAATTGGGAAGACCAATTTGAGTGTAGTCTCTAAAAATTCTATGGTCAGTACTTCTCAGTGTATATTGGCATGACACTGAGACTAGGACAAGCATAGTAGCTCCTAGCTATCTATAGGAGTAATCGCAGCTGTCAGGATACAACCGATTCAAAGGAACAATCACCTCCCCAGCAATCGGAACATTCTACAGTTAGCGGGATTAAAAGGATCAATAAGATGTGATGTCGAAGAGACATCATCGAGAAAGATGGAGCTCAAAGGCAATCGATAGAGGGACGCCAAAGTCGATCAACATCAGCCAGACTACGTCATCAAGAAGCATGAATCAAATACTTCATATCTTATTCCCTATTTTTTCCACCTCACGTCATCTCACACACAAAAATTATTTATCATCAATCTGACCGTAACGTGACACGTGGGGGTCAGGCTTAAGGCACCGAAGAGGTCAAACTAGCCTGATCAACCCCCCAGCTTATTATTTCTCTTCTAAGCGGTACCACGGACAGGTAGTCTAGGAAAACTCCCTATTCTCTAACTTCTTATGTCTAAAAATAGTGGTAAAGAACTTTAAAACTAGTAAAGGGCCTTTCAGTAAAATCTCAACATGCTACCAACCCACACCATCCCTCAAGATAGAGGAAGACGTCAGGTTATCGACGACAGGATTCCCCAGCCAGTCGAGAACCCGCCAATCATCATCCCACCTCTTCCTATTCCGGACATTGTTGTAGTTGCTCTACGATACGGGATATTCCCCGCCCACGAAGAGTGGGTAAGGGAACTTATCCGTCGCTCACCCTACCTCGACGTTCCAACAGTGCGGCAGTTCCTACAAGGGTCGCTTCGTATCTTCATGCCGAGCGCCCATACGAGGGATCGAAACGAAGGAAGATGCGCAATTTGCGGTTCGAATTGGTGGGGCATGCCCACTATCCCACACTCAACGACACAATGCCCGGTTCCCCAGCAACACCGTCTGACCTTTCAAGCAACAAACTCTCGAGCTCTCTGCCTTTCTTGTAGAGGAACATCAGAACACCACAATTGGTGCCGAAACATCAACGAACACTGTCGAAGATGTCTAGAAGCTGGAAGAGGAAAACGATACCATCACCCCGTCTCAGAAATCTGTCACATCCCTGATGACGAAGTCGATCAACTCTTCAGAGACCACCGCATCAGATACTATAAGAGAGTGAGAGAGGAGTCGGAACTCGAACCATTCCACATCAGGTTCCCCAATGACGAGCCGCTCCCAAACGTTCCCCCAGCCTATAACACCTACATTGGGCAAAAAGCAATGGTCGTCAGTGAAGAAGCACCAGGAGGCGTCGAGTATTTCCCAGCTGCGGAATACGCGGGACTCGTTCAGACAAGCCAGAGAGAAGAGCGAGAACGAGTTGATCTAAAGCTGCTACAACTCCAGCGTGACTTTTATAAAGACCCATTCAATTGGCATGGGATCTCCGAAGAGGAGAGAATGCAGATCAACGCTCACCGAGAAGCCATTCAGCGTCAAAATGAACTCAGAATGGTGGAAGGAGGACAAAACCAAAGGGACCAGCAAGCGGAAATTGTGCCCGAAGAGGGCCAACAAGAAGCTCATCTAATTCCCCAGCTCCCAGGAATCCAAAACCAACAAGTCATAGTTGCTCCCGAAGAGGGACAGCATGAAGTTCCTGTAGCTCCCCAGCCACAGGAGCCAAATGCCGAACTGCAACAAGAACTGGAGGTCGTACCTCAACATCCGGAGAACGATCAAAGGGAGGAGATCCGTCAAGATGGACACGCAATCCAGCAGAGAGCTGTGATCCAAGCACTCCAAGAACAACCCCCAGCATCGGAGAATCAATATGTCATATTTATGATGACAACGACGATGCGAACCAGAGCCCTGGACAACCCAAGAGTGCAAGTCCCTCCAAACGTCGCCAACAACCCGGAGCAACAACAGAACTGGAGACAGCAAGTACCAGACCCACCACAAGAAATCAACCAAGCTTGGTGGAACATGAGAGCTGAGAAAGTGCAAATGATGAACTCGCTCAGTCTACCCATGATCAAGAAGCTGGTAGTCAATGCTGGAAATCGGACCATCTTCCAACGCACAACTAGCGATGAGCGAAAAGCTCAGGAGCAACAACGCCCGTTCCAAGTCGACATACAAAGACTAAGAACAGCCATCAACGATGAGGCAATGGATGTAGAAATCGACACCCAAGCCACCATCCCGATCCTACAACGAGCACTCTCGGGTCGCAGCAATCTCCCAGAAGTTTTCCAACGACAGGAAAACGGAAACAGCGAGTGGCTAGACGACTACTACGAATTGATTCTATCAATCGGATGCGTCATAGTCGTGTCGGGAAGACCGATTCAGACTCAGATGACGAACGAGCACACCGAGTCCTTGGAAGCGTTCGGATGGAGAATCCCATACGTCATCCCGGACGCGGAATTCTTCCTCGACACCCCCCAGCGTATCCGACTCCCATTCTTCAAACTCCTTACATCGTCCTTCGCTGAACAACTGGATGAGGACGAGGAGTAACTACTCGGACAAAAGAAGATCCCCAGCAAGATATCACCAATATTTTTATTCATCTCTTGAATAAAAACATGTTGTGGGAAAAGCCTGTTACTGTTAAAAAGCCCCCATAAAAAACTAGTTCTAAAAATATCTAAAGTTCATACCACACCACTATAAAAAATAGACAATTAAGAAGAGAATAGGTTGCAGGTTTTCTAGAAGCCGCCAAAAAGCACGTGTTTAAGTGCCGGAAAGGCACCCGTTTGGCTCAGAAAAGGTGAGATGACTCCAGGAACACACCGCCTCTCGTGGAAGAAGAAGCCAAGACGACAAGGGCCCAAAAAGTCGTCGGAAGCACGCTGCTTTCATAAGGCCGCGGAAAGTGTGCCGATTCTCATGATAAGGCAAAGCTAGATTGCCGAGAAGAAGCTCCAGAGCAAGGATCTTGGACGTCGACGCCTAGGAGACGTTAAAACGATTGGACTTCGCCGTCCTTTCAAGCAGCTGCAGATAGCTGAAAATGTAGCTGTCCCAAGCAGGGAAAACATCACCATTCCCGGAGGAAGTAGCGAACAAGTGAAACCACCACAGTCTACGGTGGGAAGCAAACGGAAACTTCCCACTATATAGCCTTTCTTCCGTGACCAGTGTACATGGGTACATGGTCACATCTTGTCTTCACCCTCATTCATCCCATCTTTCATTTTCATCCTCCCCTCTACATTTATTCGTTTTGTTGAACACTCTGTTCAAAGAGTCACCACTTAACATTGTGATCTTCAGGAGTCAAATTGAATCATCGAAGAGATGATGCAGGACGACAACCCCAGCTACTGGCACATCCAAGGAGTCAAGAAGATGTACGCAATCGATCAAATCGATCTAGCCAAAACACTGATGGCGTTGCGGGGCATCGACATGACGAAGAGTCTTGACAACCCCAGAGGAATCACAACCAAGCTGGCTCGACTGAAGAGAGGAATAGCAACTCACGAACCTATCACCTCTTCAATCAACAACCGACTACGTTATCCCCAGCATAGTGTAATCTACGTCGAGGAAAGCGAGAAGTTACAGAACTTCATAAATTCAATTGGATTTATGAAAGTTCTACAAGAAGCCAAAGAGGTCCTGGAAGGAAGCATCACAGATCTCCAGGAAAATCCCGACTACAGAGCTCAACACATGCTCAAACAACTCGGAAGCCCACCGAAAAGGACGGAGTCAAGAGACAACACTCTGGACACCTTCAGGAAGAAGGGAGTCAACCTGGATCGCTTCACACTACTCGACTTTGTCAACAAAGCGACAGACCAAGCTATCATGGTTATCCCGAAGACGGATATACCATGCTACGAGGAAGTCGAATGCAAGTTCTGCGGAAGCTTCTGCCACGTCATGGAGAAATGCCCGATAGTGCTACAGAAGAGAGTCAAAACTGCAACACAAAATCGGATCTGCATGAGATGCCTTAAAGAAGGTCACACAAAAGAGTACTGTCCCTCGGACATAGTGTGCGAAGAGTGCACTGGAGAACACAACACGTCGTTCTGTGCTCAAGACGGAGATCTTGCAAAGATCATCGGCTTTGTCAAAGTCGAATGGAGAAATCCATGCTGGTATTGTCACAAACAACACATGACGATGGACTGTCCATGGTCGCATCAAAGCAGAAGGGCTATGGTTGTATTCGATAAAGCTTGCGAGATGTGCCTGAGCAGAAGCCACCCAACGGAAAGCTGCAACTCATTCAAAACATGTTCATTCTGTCAAGGATATCACAACATTTTCCACTGCCATGCAATGGAAATGGAAACAAGAGTCAAGCAGAGTATCGAGGACTCCTGGAGATATCCGGACCAACTCGAAGAAGTAAAAGAGTTCAGGCGACAAGCACGATTCCAAGAGTGGATAGCACTGACGGAGCACATCAGGACAATCCATAACCCAGCAAGGGTCGAACCATGTAGATACTGTAATTCAGCAGAACACCCAGCTGTCGACTGCAAGGAAGATGTCAACGTAAAGGCACTCGCCGTCTTCGTCAAGAATCTGTGCGAGAACTGCCTCAGCGATCGACATCATGCTGAAACTTGTACGAACAGAAGAGTGTGCATCATCTGCAACGGAGAGCACGTCCACAACTCGTGTGAACACAGAAAGGATCCGGGAATGATCAAGCCGGTTCAGCTAAAACTCGTGTTCACGAAGGATACTTCTGAAAGTACGGACAAGCTCAAGACTCATCCCGAAGAGGGAAAAGAACTAGAGCTTCAAGTGGAAGAGATTCCCGAAGAATTCAATATCGAGAAATTATCGCTATGCGAACAAACTACTCCGAAGGTTGCGAGGACTGAAAGAATCAAAATCCTTTCAAACGAATCAACCATCTCCGAGGAAACGAAGGAAGGTGGATCCTTTGCTCGAACAGATCAAAATCAGTTCGACCGATCCCCCAGCATTTCGATAAATTCTCCAATATCCAAATCTTCAAAAATCCCAACAACACTTGAAGATCTCAGAACGAGTCAACAAGATCAAGCTCAGAACAACTATCAGTCCGAGACGAAGAGTCAAGGAACTGCAGGACATTCTACACAATCCAGAAGCAAAGCTCCCAACAAATGGATCCAAAACAGACTCCAGCAAGTGATGGATCGAACCAACAATCCAGGAAGCCCAGGACAAGGCGATTCTCAAGCCTAAAAGTCCCCAGCTCACTTCCATTCAAGGATACAAAGTCTATTGTTTTATTAACACTTCAAGAGGACACCAACAAACAACAACCTACGAAGAAACCAACCTCTTTACTTCACTCCTACGTCACTCCGTAAAGGAGGTTCTTCTCAACCCCCCCAGTGTCGCAATCCCCAACCGAAGAGATTGGGATTACGACCCTCCATGGTGCGTTGTTTGTTGGACCACACAAGTTCTACTAATCAATAAACAAATGGCACGATCTCTTTACTTTGTTAATACTTAACTCCGTAAAGAGATTCTTCCCAAGCCCCCAATGTCGCGATCCCCAATCGAAGAGATTGGGATCACGACCTTTAGTTCTTGTGTTTATTGATTAGGCTATTGTTCTACTAAACATTCATTCTTCATCGTCCCCAATTGCCCCTATTTTCCCCAAGGATCAGACCTACAATGGGACAAAACTTCAACAACAAAGTGCAAGCGCGCCCTACCGCTCTCGCGCGAAATAACAACTTTCCGCGGCGGCGCGGGAAAACGCGAGAGAATGTTCTCGACGACCATTCTCTCGGTAGTCTTCACTCGCTGCAGTCACTACCGACAGTCTTCACTTCGGTCTTCACCCGGAGAAGTGATTTGTCATCACTTCGGTCACCACCACCGACCTGAAGAAGGAAGGTGAGCGCCGCTCCCTTCTACCGACCACCCACCGACTCGCTCTACAAGGAGGACGCCCCAGCTGCCTTAGAGTAAAGCTAACCCGAAGAGGGTTAGCCGAACTCTCTTCATTACTTCCCCAGCAGTTGGCTCAACAACACCTTCTACCCCAGCGACAACAACTCCAGTCACCGAAGACCCCAGCATGAAGCCAATACTAACTCTGTTGATTGTTTAACCCAAAGGCCTTCAATAAAGCCTTCATCGATCCAATCCTTTTGTCCTTTCACACAAACCCAAACACCTAAAAACCTCTGACATACAACTACAACTGGCCGGCGTAAATCGGTTCCCACTGGCCTTAAATACCACGCCGCCACACTCTGTTCCAATTGGTGTGACGATCCCGGTCTTATCAGCTAAACTTATGCATGTCTCCCCATTATATGAGAAAGGACGAGTCAAATCTTTTGTGCTTCAAATCATCTTGAATTAAAATTTTGGATAGATTCCACAGGGAATCCTCCGGAAGTAAATTTTAATTTTGGTGATTAGAAGTCACCGTTTCTAAAGTTCATATTGCTAAAGTACACATGAGAGCGGAAAAGTGCATTGAATGATAAGAAGTACATATTTTTACTTTTATGTGACAAAATGACTGATGGCAGCACCATTACACATTGTTTGATTTGATCGAACAATTTTTTCAGTAGTAAATTATCTATTTTCCAAAAATTCTCAGTTTTATCTACGCTCTTATGTTTGTGAACTTATTACTAAACAAGATCCGTATTTTTTGTTTAACTACAGCTTGGTTCAAAAAGTCAACTGATTTTTCCAATGAATAATTTTAAAAACACTTCCAGGGAGTACTCAAGTCAGAAAAAACCATAGTCTTCCAAAAAAAAAAGTCAAAACTGTATTGCAATTTACGAGGAAAACGTTTGAAATTGGAACTACATACAACACAGTTTAGAGAGATGAGATGGAATCTAAAGTTATTTTTGTGCTATCTTTTTTCGTTTTTTTTTCAATCCCCAGAGAGAGAGAGATGACTGCTGTCAATCCCGGAATCGCTGAATCAATGTATTACCTTGTCAACTTTTACCGGACACGCCTCATACAAAATGGGTAAATACCAATTTTCGAAGTGTGCAATCGAACTTTTCAACGTCGTCTTTTTGAAATCTTTTCTACTTCAAGATTTATTGATTTTTTTCTTTAATTCAATTTTTTGAAACTAGTATCTATTCTAATCCTTTTCACGTAGAAACTATATTTTCTCTGGGCCCCATTTTTTGAATGAGCTCACATCTACGGTTTCCCTAAGCGTAAGTTTTTATGATATTTAGTTTCGAACGTTTCCATACAAGGAGAAACCATAAAACACAAAAAATGTGTTTCAGCACGTTGTTCTAAATACGGAGTACTTCCGTTTTTGAGATTCTTAAATGTAATTTCTAGTTCAGTCATTTGGTTTTGTTTTCATGCCGTACAAATCACAATCTCTAGTCACTTTTGGAAATCGCAAGTTGATGTTTTCCATTTCAAATAAAAATTATTTACTTTTTTATTGAAACTATCGGCGGTCCTTAAAAGAGAAATTCAAAGCAATGATTACATTTTTCGCACATTATTTCTGCTAGCCTAAAATGTCAACCGTTATATTTGTATTCTTACTGAATTCATTATTAGACGCTACTAATGATTGAAAAAATAAAAAAACTTAGATTCATAGTAGATTCACAAACATAACTTACTATCCAGAACGTTTTACTATTCTCACGCAACTATAAATATAGTACTGACAAAAAATGGTTGTTTCTTATTATACTGTGTGGTTCATTAATTTTTCTGTGCCTGCTTTCAAATAAACTGAAAATTTTGATTTTTTCTTTCCTTTTTTTAAATCTAAATTTTATTAAATCTGGCTCTGTGATCTGTCTTTCTACCGGTATTCATTTTGTAAGTTTATTTGTAATTCATGCTCACTTTCGTTCGTTTATTGTTTTATTGCATTGATTTCAATCATAATATCAGCCATAAACATATTTCGAATATCACATGACTCATCTCTCCTCCTTTTTGCTCCTTTATGGATTCCTTTTCCATTGAAAAAGTGTCCTGAACTAATTACATATTACTAATCGTTGAAGCCATAAGACCTTTTGTGACTTCATCAATTCTTGATTTTTCATGTAGCCAGAGAGTATAAAGGTTACACGTGATAAGGATTAGCAGAGTTGTAAGAATCTATGTGATAAGGATTAGCAGAGTTGTAAGAATCTAGCAGAGTTGTAAGAATCTCACATCTATGGTTTCCCTAAGCGTAAGTTTTTATGATATTTAGTTTCGAACGTTTCCATACAAGGAGAAACCATAAAACACAAAAAATGTGTTTCAGCACGTTTTTCTAAATACGGAGTACTTCCGTTTTTGAAAGTGCAAAATGGAATTTCCAGTTCAGTCATTTGGTTTTGTTTTGATGCCGTACAAGTCCAATCACAGTCTCTGGTCACTTTTGGCGATTGCAAGTTGATGTTTTCCTATTCAAACAAGTTTATTTACTTTTTTATTGAAACTGTCGGCTGTCCTCAAAAGAGCAATTCAAAGCAATAATTGCAACTTTCCCACACTATTTTTGGTCTCCTGAAATGTCAACCGTTCTATTTGTGTTCCAACTGAATTCAACATTAGACGCTACTAATGATTGAAAAAGAAAAGAAACTCAGGAATCATAGTTTTCTAACAAACGTAACTTACTGTCCAGAACGTCTTACTATTTTCACGGAAGTATAAAAGTAGGGCTGACAAAAATGGTTGTTTTCTCATTATACTGTGTGGTTCATTAATTTTTCTGTGCCTGCTTTCAAATAAACTGAAAATTTTGATTTTTTCTTTCCTTTTTTTAAATCTAAATTTTATTAAATCTGGCTCTGTGATCTGTCTTTCTACCGGTATTCATTTTGTAAGTTTATTTGTAATTCATGCTCACTTTCGTTCGTTTATTGTTTTATTGCATTGATTTCAATCATAATATCAGCCATAAACATATTTCGAATATCACATGACTCATCTCTCCTCCTTTTTGCTCCTTTATGGATTCCTTTTCCATTGAAAAAGTGTCCTGAACTAATTACATATTACTAATCGTTGAAGCCATAAGACCTTTTGTGACTTCATCAATTCTTGATTTTTCATGTAGCCAGAGAGTATAAAGGTTACACGTGATAAGGATTAGCAGAGTTGTAAGAATCGAAAAACGAGGAAATAATTCCCGAAGATTTACGAGAACCTGAGTAAATTGGATTAGGAAAAGATGGCTCAGATATCAAAATTGTACAAAAAATGAATTGATTTCTTGATTTTCTCTCATTTTTTTCATGATTTTGGTGTCCATGTTGTTTGAATTTTAGATTTTCTGAAAATCGGACAGTTATGGAACAGTCGTGTGCACATTTCTCTTAAATTGTTCATTCCCATTCCTTTGAGAAGTTTTGTTTTTTATTACCGAATCCAATCAGAACCACTCAGCACAAAAAACATTCCCTGGAGCACAATTATTTTTCGCAAACAAGTCCCATCTGTTTCGCACACTAAACCTCTCCACACAAATACCTGGGATCACACATTTGACATATAAGTATCAATATGACAGAAATTTTATTGTCAAGGATGATGAACAGATTTTCATGACCATGCCGACAACGAGGTTGTCATGGTGAGACAATAAGCACTTGCAATAAGATGATGAGCAGGTGAAAAAGCGAGGGATTATTTCGGATCGCACTGCCCGTCTCAATGCGAGAATGTAGATTATTGTTCCACTCGACATTCTGACTTGAAAAATCTCATTTTGTGTGACCACGGCTAGTTTTTATAAGCAGAATTGTTATCATATTTCCAGTTTATAGATTTTAATAAAAGTTACTTTTTCGTTTTTTTGTCATTTTCACAATTATTGTTTCCTCTTGTTCATCAGACTTGCAAAATCACGGCCTGGCCGGTCAACCCAAAGTCAAAAATGTGAACAATGTTTACAGTTTTTATCGATATTTGAAAACAAATTCGAAAAAATTCAAATGTTGAAATTCTGTACAGCTCGGGCCAGGGAAAAATCTCAAATCGTCCCAGTCCGATTTGTTGCAAGTCTGTTTTATCGAGTTGTAGGGCATGCTCTCAGTCTGTTTCCCAGAGTGGTCCTTAGCCAGAAAACGGTCCGCCCCTTTTTGGACACGTCTAGTGAGAGGCTACAACCATTTGTCACGAAAACGTTTGTTCCTTTCTTATTTTTTTCACTCTACGCTTCCTCAAATGAGACTCTTGTCTCATGAAATGAAGCCTCAAAACGCTTCTCACAGTTTTTTGTACTCACCGGAGACCACGCCCCTTGTGGCCTCATAGAGACCTTCCTGCTTCCCACGTGTAATGACCACCAACATCTACACCACTTACCCAACTCTGAATTGCACTGCTTATCCACAGTTTTTTACTAGTGCCTCTTCGTCTATTGTCAACACGACCATTCCTTCTTCCAACACTCCGGCAGCAGTCACGTTGGCGTCTCATCATTAGTAAGTGAATGGATTATTAGAGTAATAGAAGGGATTAGAAGGGAACTATTGGGATAACATGAGAAGAGTAACATTACATTATTCAAATACACTTATGTTAGCTCTGTTCCTGGAATGTGGTTTAGAAAAAAACACTTAAAAAGGGTTTCAGATCAACATTCTCTGTGATGTTTTCAAGTTTCTTTGTTTTAACATCCCGTTTTTCGATTAATCCTGCATTAATAACCTGATAGTGATAACTAAACCATTCTTTAGGATCCTTAGCCAACGGCCGCGAGCCGGAATCTTCTACTTTTCCAGTTTTAACTAAATTCTTCTTGTTATTCTCAAAATTTTGCTACACTGCAATTTAATGACAAGCCAAATCATACGATACCGCTCGTAAAGTTATCAACTTGGTAGTTTTCAGTGGAGAATGACCATCTTTGATAGCTTTTTTCGGTGTCACCTGATTGTTCGATGAACTCAATTTTGTAAACGTTAAGTAGAGCAATAATAGCACATTATTTTTGTAGTTGAAAATTTTTCAGTAGGAACACTTTCTTGAAAAATACGTCAACGTGAAAAGCTTTAAAAAACAAAAATTTGTCGGTGTCCGGGAGAAATGGCTATGACTATCTGTAACTTTCATGATAGTCTCCCTTTAAAAAAATAGTCGACTACATAAATTGTGTGCTGTTCTTGCTCAGTCCAAGACATACAAAATAAAACTTGTCGGACAGCCGGATAACACAGAAATGCACTGTCAAAGTTCATCATTTTCCACTGAAAACACCCACATTTATTTGTCAGCCAAATTCAATATAACTAATGTCTGACAATACTTTTTCAGCAATGACGGCCGCCGTGCTGGTCGTCGTGAACGTACCTCCTTCACCCGTTCCCAACTAGACATTCTTGAGAAAGTTTTTGAGGAGACACAGTACCCCGATGTTAGCAGAAGAGAAGCCTTGGCTAAAGCAATCAATATTCCAGAGGGACGTCTTCAAGTTATTACGGTATATAATTACTCAACTAAAGTTTGGACCGGTTAACAAAAAAATGTTTCAGGTTTGGTTCAAAAACCGACGTGCTAAAGAGCGCAACAATAAAAGATTGGATGGTGTTTTCGAAAACGAACCAACTAACTATAGGTCCCGAAACACTGGTAGAAATTCATCCTGTAGTTCATCCATCGGCTCACCTCATGTTGAAACAAAACCGGATCCAAAGACTTTGGTACTCCATATTCCAGGAACACCGGAGTTCGATGCACACACCGCAGCTAAACACGAAGTAACATTGGTTAAATTTAAAGAAATTTTGAATTTTAATCGAATTGTTTGCAGGCAAACTCATTGGTTTTGAGTCTTCAACAACATGAGCAATTGCAACACCAGATCAAAAATGAATTGGAAGGCAAAGAACCTAAACACGAGACTACACAACCACTACTACCACAAGCTCAACCTGCAGGTTAGTGAGTTAAAAAAACAAATCTCCACAGACATGAGATTAGTGACTAATCATTTGTCTAATTTCAAAGTGCATCGGATTAAAAATTTCCGATTTCATTCTGCTCCATAATGGTACCTCTCTTGAGATTTATGGTCTGGAGATCAACTGTTTTCCTCGGTACTCATCACTATTACTAAACTCATTACTAAATAAACAAGATTCTTTGGATCTGACAATTATTCTTCTTTCTTTGTGACCGATGACACTCCAAAGACTTTTTAAATCCCCGACATGTCCTTTATCCACAAGTTTTCAGATAGTTTTGCCCTTTGACAGAAAACGTTGTTGTTTTTCTAGGATTTTGAGAACATTGGAAACTACAGTACCTCTTAAAAGGTTTTCACTTTTGCTGTTTTCAGTGGAAAATGGCTAAGTTTGATAGAAAATTTCGATTTCACCTTATTTTCCTATAAACTTGAATTGGTATGGGCTGAACAGAGCAGAAATAACACATCAGTTTTGTAGTTGACCATTTTTTCGTAGCGACACTATCTTGAAAGCTGCAGGTGCTCAAAGTGAAAATCTTTGCCAATTTCGCTAATTTCCACTTAAATTAGTCGGTTTCAGGAAGCAATGACTTCGGTTACCTGTAACTTTTTTGGTAACGTCCCCACAAAAAATAAACAAAAAAGATGTGATATTATTGTTCTGTCCAACCAGGTAATACCAAAATACACTATCAAAGTTGGTCAATTTCTAATGCAAAAAACCAAAACTGATTACCTTTTGAGCGGTACTGTATACAACCCCAAATTTTCTTTTCGCCATTAATACATTCCCTTTTAGCCTGGACTTACGCGGCCGCTGCCCCATACGCCTACCCGTACAATGGCTACTTCCCACCCAGCTTCTATTATCAATATGGTGGTGACTACACTCCAAATAACGCCGCATATTGTGATGGATCCCAGATTTAACAAATTCCATGTTTATGATCTGTTGTGTATTGTTCTCGATCTCCATTTTTTTAGAAATCATTTCTGATTCTCCGTTTTTCATTCCTCGAAATTTCCATTGCCGTATGCTGTCATTGTTTTTCGACTTTGAATAGAATATTTGTGTTTTGATATTTATTTTTAGTTTTTGTACATAATTAGAGTTTTTTTTCCAAAAAATGGAAAAAAGTACCGCAAGAAAATCTCGGAGGACAAAACCGAAAAAGAGATTGCTTAATTGCGTGAGGTACTTTCAATGATTACTTGGAGACACTATTTGTCTACCAGAAGTCGGCAAAATGGAAAAGGTTATTGGCTAAGGTGGCGTAATCCTCTTGAGAAACACCCACTTCATTACGAGACACCTTTTTTCCAACACCTTCCGACAAGGCTTTGTTTGGTGAGCAATATTGTTGAGGGGGACTCATTTATTGGAAAGATGGGGAAGTTGAACAAAGGGGTTCCTATTTCTCAGGAAGTGTGTGGACCAATATTTGATAGGCTTCACCAAGTTTTAAAAATGAGTTCAATCGTTTTTGTTTTGGAAAATGCTTGGCACTCAAAATCAAAATAGGATTTGAAGACCTTGATACAAGTTTTCAAAAACGACTAAATTGCTGAAATTCAACTTTCACGACCATAAAAATTATAGAAATAGTCTCCAAAATAACGAAAACATTAACAAAATGCTCAAAAATTGGTAAAAACCCACTCTATACGATTTTGAAACCTTTTCTAGCCAATGTTTGAAATCGATGAATGAAAACTCTCTTGATTAGAACTTTCAAAAAACTTCAGAAAATTATCTTGGACTGGTTCGTTTGCGTGCAAAATCAGTGCAAACAGTGTTCGCTTTTCCCCGTCAACAACCTTATTTTGCCCTGAGCTTCCCCCAACCCGCCGCCTTTCACAGACAAGAAAGAAAAGCAAAATTTTTCTCATTCGGATGATTGTTTCCGGAGAGAATATGAGTTTCGGAAAATATTTTGATGGAATTAACCAATATCCTGAAGAGATCTCAATTTGACATTGATTTGGGTTTGAAATATGAAAAATGAGCTAACCTAAAACCAATTCATTTTCATGGTTTCCACCCTTGGATGAGATAAATCAATTCAACTTATGGACGAAAATAATAAAAAAGAAACACTTCAACTTGCAGTGAATGAAGATATACATCACTGGCCATCAAAAATGCGATTCTTGCAGTTTTTAATTGAAACAGGTGAACTTTGTGACTGTGACACGATCTTCCTGATAGTCTCACAATATTGATTATTAATGTAATATATAGATCATAATTAGAGCTTCATTTTTGTAGGTGAAAACGTTTTTTGTAAGGACACATCCTAAGAAATAATCAATCTTCAAAAGTGCTTGCAATTGCTGCTCTTTTTCAGTTCTAAACGTGAAAATTTTGAGCTGTTCCATTAGACAGCCTGTAACTTCTTTGGACGTGCCCGTACAAAAAAGTTGTTAACATCGAAAATGAAGTTCTACTTGTGATCTGTACGCTCCATAAACAACCAATTTTGTGAGACTATCAGGAAGGCCGTGTCACTGTCACAAAGTTGACCATTTTCAACTGAAAACTACAAGGGTCTCCTTCTTTGTGGCCAGTTCTGTATATTTTAAATGTTGTTAATACTGACCGGAAAACAAATAAATTCCTATTCACTTGTTCAAACACACAAAAAACTGGTATCACAGTAGAACAATAACAAGATTATAGTAGGAAATATACTTACATACAGTGTTGGCCATAATTCTAAAAACTTTGACAGTTTTCAGTCAAAAATGCCCAACTTCAAGAGTGTGTTACGGTAATTTCGATTGTTTTACGTTTCCAATGAATGATGCAGATAAGTAAGCAACATCAATATTAGAACATTGAAATTAAAAAACTGGAATTCACAAAATTATAATTTTTATTTTGAGACATTATTCTTGAGATTCCGGAATTGTTAGATTTTTCTTAATCTTGGATTTTTTAAACTCTGTAATCTAGGAGTCTGGAAGACTTTAATTCTAGATTTTCAGAGACTCCGAAACTCAAAAACTCTTGAGTCCGAGAAACCCAGAATTCTAGAGAATCCTGGAATTTGTGAGCCAAAAATCTTTGGATTCAGACTCCCTGAAGTATAGGAATTCAAAATCTGGGAATTTAGAAATCTCAAAATCTGAAATTTCTAGAATCTGGAAAACCTGAAAATCTAAAATGCTTGAACTCAGAATGGATCCAGAGCTTCTAGATTTCAATATTTTATGAATCCCTGAAGTCAGAAAACCTTAAATTCAATATTTCAGCGATCCATTTTTTCGAACACCATCAAAAACCTGCAATTTGACTTCAAAATGTTAAAAGATGGCCAGAAGTCACTCAAGTCCTAATTACAAACCACTATAACTTATTGTGACGATACAGTAGTTCACCATTTCTGAATTAAACCCGGTACTGGAAGGTTCTCAAACAAAAATTTGCATTGAATTGTGTTCCAAGTATATGAATATTCGTCGCCATCCTGAATCTTCAATTTTCTTTTTTTTCGAATACAGAAGTCTAGTCAGCTGTATTGCAGAAGAAATCTGAATTCGGAACGTCGTGATTTTTTTCTCACTGACATTTTCCCTACTTTCAAGCAGTCTGAGTTTCACGGTTGGGAGTTTGTCCAGTTTTGAAATTTCACAATGGCACAATTTCAAAATGAAACGGGCATACAAACTGGCTTATACTGTCTTACTGTCTTACTGTCTTACTGTCTTACTGTCTTACTGTCTTACTGTCTTAAACTGTTTTGTTAGCTTCATATTGTCAGAGTTTCTGAATGTCGCAGTTTTGAAACGTCCAACTTCCCCTGTCGAGGTCTTTGTAGAAAACCACGATACCAAAGAAGAAGGAGCCGTTATTTTCGTTGTGATTAATTGTTTTTCTTGTTTATCAATTTTGTAAATATTTTCGTGTACATATTTCATCATCATTTCCCCCCCCCAATGTCCTTCTAACATATTGTTTATGTTTCAAGCTCCCCTAAGAGACCAACCACCATTCCCCCTCCGGACTTCTCTAAGTCTCCCCTTTTTCCCCACTATCTCGGTAACTGTCCCTAGTATATAACGGAACGCGTTCCGTCCCTTTCCTCAGTTTTTTCTCCTGATCGTTAGTTTCCATCTTCTCCCTCTACCCTTTGCCCCTTCCCCCTTTTGTGCCCCGTTATCACCTGCCCCCAACTCGACAGTCCCCGTCCTCTTTTATTCTATTCTATCTTGGTTCTGAAATAAACCATTCGTAGAAGAGCCCGCAGACTACATCTTTTTTTATTCTTACATCCCCTTTAAAGGATTTCATCCAACAACTCGTCTATGCCAAATTCTCACGTGCCTTTTACCATTATTATTTTCACAACTTCCGCGTTTTTCTCATTCCCCATTTCCCTATCACCTACAAAACTTGTCATTACGCACTTTCTCCTTTTCTTCTTTCCCTCTTCTCATTCAAATTTCCCTCCACTTTTTGCCCAGCAGAGCGCGTTCGCTGCATTGTCTTGATGTTTCGAAAAAAAAATCATGTTTTTTTCTCACATGCTTCTTGTCACTTTTTTTTTGTTTTCTTTGGTTTTTCTGAATCTCAGACCGATTTTTCGCTATTTCAGGTAAAAAATGACTTCTGAAACTCCTCTGATCGACTTGCCGGAGGACGCGATGCGTCATATTTTGGAAAAATGCGATTTTCATGCAGTGTGAGTTGAAAAATTGAAAAAGTTGAAAAACTCAGGTTTTCACTTGGAATATTGGCACGCTTCTGAAATGGTTTGAGTTTGAAACGTCCCAGAGCAGTTTTGAAATTTCGCGTAGCAAAAACATCAAAACTATGACGTTCTGAAACTATGCGACTTTGTGTCTGAGACGTTCCAAAACACTGACACTCTAAAACTGAGAAATTTTGAAACTGAAAATCTTTTTCTTTTTCCAACCACTTTTCTTTCAGCCAATCCCTGCGCAAGACATCTCCAAACCTTCGCAGATTCATCACGGAAAACCCACCGAAATCTGTCATCTCAAATGTTTCCGTGGGTGTCCACAACAAGACAATCATCCTGAAATTGGCATACAAGGGCGCCAACTCCGCCGACGACGACTTTCAACTCCACGTGGAGTATCAACATTATAAACACGGCTGCACGGCGCATCTGGTGAAGTCGTTGACGGAGAAGACCGAGAAAGTGCTCCTCGGTGAGAGCTATGTGGAGGTATTCACCAGCGACTTTATCTCGCTTCTCGGCTATCATGGAGGCAATAGTCTCGATCAATTGTTTGTGGACTCCGGAGAGGTTCACACGTTGCCAAGGATCACTGAGAAGGTTCTGGGGAAGATCGCGGAGCAGCTCACACCGGCGTTGAAAGTCAAGAAAGTGCATATAATCTCTTCTGATGAGGAGAAAATTGTGAACATGCTTGATAAACTCGAGCCGGATTACTTAGAGTAGCTGATTCTGGAATCACGAACGATAATGTACAATGCGAGGTGGAACAAGATTGCGGAGCGGTTAAACGAAAAGTGCTGGAAGAATCTGAAGACTTTGGAGGCTGCAGGGGTGTTGGATGTCAAAATTGAAGAATTTTATCATTTTAATAAACTGAAAATGTCATCTTTACATTGGCTCATTGACCTTGGCCGTCTGAAGAATGTAAGTCATTTTCAGAGGGTTTTAAGTTTCTTAAAATTTCGTTGCAGCACTTCAAACAAGACTATGCCAACTGAAACAAACACTTCAGCATGATCTACCCTGTTGGTTCGTGCTATAGGTCGCGCACTAATAGAACGAGGAAGACGTATCGCACGTTGGCGGACCCCAGCCTTGTCCTACTCGTTGAAGTCTATGATGAACGTGTCGATATGATGTACATCGAGGCGTCGGAGGTGCCGCTGGGAGAAAATGTCATTGATTGGTGAAATGCTTCTGGCGATTTGGAATCTTGCATAATTTTTTTCCAAATAAGCTGTGAAAACACCTCTCAATTACCATAAGTGATAATTATCTCTCTTTTTTGTGATCATTACTGTGTTTCTACATCTCCCATTTATCCATTTTTGGTGATTTTTGCTTTTTAACCCCCAAATTTTCTTCTCATTTTCTCTGTGTCTCTTCATTCCCCACACTCTCTTTTTCTGACATTAATGGGGTTATTCAGGTCATGTAAAAGTGTATTTTTATACATTTTTTCCATATTCACGACCGTCGAGAAACTGTTTTTCAGCGTTGGTCTAACAGCGTTTTTCCACTTTTTGGTATTTTTCAACATGCGCATGTAGAAAAACTGTCAAAAAATGGGAGAGAAATGTAGAAACATGGGAGAAAAACATGTAAAAAATACATTTTTCACCGGTCGTGAATAAGGTAAAATATGTATTAAAATACATTTTTAGATAACCTGAAAAACCCCCAAATCCCTCTGACATTCTGCCGTGCCCTTCACTTCCCCCATCTAAATCCTTTTACATGACATCAAATTTTTATTTTTCAAATAAAATGTGTGTGCTTGAGCAAGTGAGCGGGGTTTAGGTAACCATGGAGACAAAAGAAGAGACAAAATGATGCAAATACGCGTATGACATATAAGTGGAGGGACCGGTGTAGAAGAGTAAAATCGCCGACCGTTTTAGAACCGAGACGAATGGAAACTACTCACCAGAATTGCTTGGAAGAACATTTTGGGAAAAGGAGGTCGGCAGTTAATTTTGAAAACGACTAATTTGAGGAAAATGATTTCACGTACACAAAATGAATGACGAAAAGTAAGATTGGTTAGTTTATTCAAATGAATTACTATTGTTTTTTTGTTTTCTTAGTCCCCACGACAGTTGGTACTGTTGATGTTTTGTCTGAAACAAAAAACCACAGAAATTGAAAAGTTTTCTGAATAATACTCACGGAAGAAATTATTCAGCAAACATGCCGATTTTGTCAATAAAAAGAATCCGAAGAACGCCAGAATGTAGCTGATCACAAAGTGCTCAATAGCAAATAGTGTTAGGATTGGGTAGAGCCAGTAGCCGTCGAAATATCTGACATAGCCAATTCTGAATATATATTTGTTGGGAAATCGTGGAAATTAGTCGAACATACACAATGAAGTAGATGAAAACCAGTGTAGCAGATAATATCCAACATGTGATATTTCTGGGGGCAGTTCTGCAACTCAGTAATTAAAACATGCCACACTTTTTTAAAAATACATGCCTCTTATGAAAGTAACTATCTAGCAGGATATAGACGATTGGATATGTGTGAGTGATATGATTCAACCACCAGGGTATTAGTTTCGCAATCCAATCGGGCATCACCAGTGCTGGGTCAATTGCATAGAGACCCCAAAATAATCCACACGTGACCTGAAAATTGGAATTATGTGAATTTGATTTTTCAATTTTCATTTAGAAACTCACAATTCCAACGGGGAAGATTGAAGTAAAATGCATAAAATCGGCAATTTTTTTGCATTTATCCGATTTGTAGCCCAGAACTACTATCACAGAGTAGAAAACGTCGAGGACCTAGAAGGACGTAATTCTGATTATAGATTTTAAAAAATAACAACATTAGATCTCTGAATTTGTAGATTGACCAGGTTTCAAGTTTTCGGCAATTTTTTTCTTTAAAAAATGTGAGAGATTTTAGGATGAATGCACAAAAAAGTGCCAAAAAACATCAATAACTCACAAAATTCAAATTTGTCAACATGACAAGTTTATAAATGTACCAATGATGACCAAGTCTTGGTTGCTGTTGAACGTCAAACCATAGGGAAGTCACCCATATTATTGACAATGTTGAAAATAGAGCAAAAGAAACATATGACATTATCCTGAAATAAAAGTTGAATTTAGTTTACGCAAATTTCATCAGATAGAAAGAAAATGTACGGGCGATATAAAGAACTAGAATCGTTACAGTAAAACTGAAGGTTTGAGCATTTTTCAGTTCAAAAACCGGTTCAAATCTTTTCATTTTAGAAATACATCGGTTAAAAAAATACAACATGATTCGAAATTTTTTAAATGAATAAACTCAAAGTATTATCGATTCAGACTCATAAGTAACAGTACTAATACAATTTTTCAAAACGGTTCTTGTTGAAAATAGCGAGAAAATCGTAGGAAATAGAGAACAACTAGCCACACCGATTCAGAAAAAAGAGAGACGAGGTGACCAATACGGACGACATGACCTAAATATGAATACAAACGAGAAAGCAATTATATCACGGTTTGGAAGAAAGAGAAATAGTATAACTGACAAATACTAGTTATGTATAGAAGAATGAGTATGGTTTTCTTGGAAATGTTTGTTTTTATCGTGCTTTCAATATTTTTTGAGAAAATAATAATTCGATGGAACTTTTACGTTTTTTTGGAAAAATTAAAATTTCCCAAGCCTAATGATTCCAATATTTCGATTGAAACGAATAACCTTCCCTTTTTTCTAAACTTTTTTGACCAGAGAACAAGGAGAAAAAATAGTAACATAGTAGACGCAGCAAACAAAAGAGAACAAATGACGGAAACGAGAAATATCCCTCTTCGCTCATCCTCTTCTCTTCCTATCATTACACTGTTGGTGGCCTTGACATTGACATTTGTGCCTCCTTCTCTGATCCTTTTTCTTTCACCGTTTTTTGGAAGAATGAGTAGACATGTTTTTTATTTGAGTGTTCAACCGGATCAAGTTTTGTTAAATGTTTTCAATCATATGTGATTTTTCAATTTTTTGTGACTTTTCGAAAATCGACGCAAATCCCTTGTAACATGCTGCAAAAAAAGTTGAATCATCTTATTTCGGCAAGTTTTGAAGCTACCAATTTATTCACAACTAATAAAGTTTCACAAAAATATCGGAGCATATTTTGATAGTTGGAAACTTTTTGATACCTTCTTCATGAGCCGTGTTATGCCGTGTTCAAGAAAGCCCTCACAGATGTCGTTATTTCAAGTTTTATGATTACCGTGCCATATTAGTTTTGAAAAATAGATCTTTATTTTTGTTGTTGATAACTCATTTGTCTGGAATCTTTCAGGAAATGTTCTGCGGACTGTTATTCATGTACATTACGTACTAAAATCGTTTATTTTGAAGCAGTAGACACTTCCTTGAGCCATAACTTTTTGAGAAGACTTCTTGCAGAAACGTTAGCAACTACAAAAATGAAACACAGGTCCTGTAAAACACGATGCAAAAAAAATTATGAAAAAATAAATGTTTCTAACTCCAGGGTGAGGCTTCAAATTCTTTACACCACAAAAATACCAAATGTAATCAGCACATTTCTGTGGAAATGTAAACATGTGAAAATTATTACCTAATTAGTTTCGTAAACAAATCTGTAAAAATTAAAAATTTTTGCGATATGTTAGAACGCTCTTTTCCAATGCCTATCATACAATTTGTTGAAACCCCCTTCTCTTTCTCCCCCTCCTTCTCCTCTTCCCCCTCCAGCCCACCGTCCAAAATGTCTCCACGCTACACTATACTCCTTCCCCCTCTTCCCATCCTATTTACTCCTTTTCCTCCTCGTGTCTTTCTATTCTCCCGCACTCTCTTCCCGTCTTTTTGCCCTAGCAGCGCCTGTTCATCAAAACAACCTCCCCCCCTCCTTCTCCTTCTCCTTCTCCTCCGACCGAGGCCCCCTTTGCTTCTCTCGACAAACATACACACACACACAAACAGAGAGCGACTTCGGGGGGTCTTTGAGGCACGGAGAGTGCGCCAACTCGCTAGCTGACGCGTTTCTCGTACCCCCGCCCGTCGGAAAAGACGCTCACCTTCTAATGACTTTTTTATTGGTTTCCCCTTTCGTTACCCATAGATTATGAGCTAGTCGACCGTTTTTCTTTTTTCTTTTTCCTCGGGAATTTTTTTTTCCAGTATTTCTTCTATTTTCGGAGCATTTTTTCGACTAAAAAAACTTTTTGGTACCAAAAACTGACATTATTAATTCAAATTACAAAGATTTAAGTGAAAAATATGTAGATATAGTTCTCTGTTTGTTTTTTCTTCACTTTCTCTCTGTTATTACATTCTCAAGCTGCTATTGGTTTTTCTATGATTTTTTTTCAGAATGCTCTCTCGCACGGTCTCTTCCTTGAGCCGTATGGCTCCGCAGACGCTTGGTGCCGTCAACACCGTTTCCACCCGCCAGTACGCCATCACCGCTCCACGCCCTCCAACAGAACTCAACCAGAAGCTCAAGGTCACCATCATTCCTGGAGATGGTGTGGGACCGGAGCTGATTTACACCGTGCAGGACATCGTCAAACAGACCGGAATTCCGATTGAGTTTGAGGGTGAGTATTTTCTGTTTTGCGAAAAAAAGATTGGAAGAGTAAAAACTTCTGCATTTTGCGAATTTGTAGGATCACGTAATAGTTTATAGAGTAAAAAAGTAACAAAACATATCAATTCAACTGATAACGTTTTACCAGAGTCTCTATTCTGCAATACAAATCATCGGTGATATAACAAAAACTGTTAGAATGGCAAAAAGTTTTTGCCTGTTTTTTTTGTCCGTTAGACATTTGATGCCTTGAGTTTGAGGCGAACAGATGTTCATCTAGCTTACTCGCGATATCAAGCCGACTTGTAACAGGCTGCGCCTGGTCAAAATCAGAATTTCTCCCGTCCGGCCCTACCCGGTCGGTCTGGCCGCCCTGGAAGTCCTGTGCTAAAATTCCAGATTTTTTCGGAACCTTTGCCGAGTTTTTTTGGAAAAATATTCTTGAGAAAGATTTTTTGTAGGCAAAAAAATGTATAGAAAACTGGTGAAAAACTCCGTGCCAGGCCGATTTTTGTACCTGACAACTTTTTCTGAACTGACACTTCTTGACTGTCCTTACCTTTCCAACCATCACTGATGAAGAAAACTGGAAAAAATCTTAATATTGTTAATCCGAAAAAGAAGAATGGTTTTTCAAAAAAAATCTTACATCTTCGAGCAATTTTACCTCAAAAGACTGTAGTTTGGTACATCGAGAGTTCAGTTGCATGTATTCTCCTCTACACAAAAAAGACCTATGTAGAAAAAAGTGTTTTGGTAAAACAATCAGGAAAAGAACATTACTGCCAACAAACTGTTTGCCACCTTCGGCTATCTTATCAGTTACTATCACCCATCCGCCTGCTAAAACTGTCAGAAAGAAAAATCTAACCTCGTGTCCTTACTAATTTTCCCTTTGTTACAGAAATCTTCCTGTCCGAAGTCCACTACACTCGTTCCTCCTCCATTGAGAATGCTGTCGAGTCGATCGGCCGCAACAACAACGTCGCTCTCAAAGGAGCCATCGAAGAGTCAGCCGTTCTTCACACCGAAGGAGAGCTTCAAGGGCTCAATATGAGATTGAGACGCTCTCTGGACTTGTTCGCCAACGTCGTTCACATCAAGGTTAGTTGAGCTTATCAAAAATCAATTTTTGAAAGAAATATCCAGTATAAAAAGGAGCTGAAACGAGTTATAATCAAAAAGAAGGCCAAAGCTGTGCGTAAAACACAGAAGTAAGACGAAAATAAAGTTTGTTTCGACAGTATGAACAGGACGGCCGTCAGACGAAGGTGATTAGTAGAAGTAAAGGTATAACTACTCCTTCAGTAAAAATCCAAACGTTTTACTTGTCTGGTACTAGTAAACCTGAAAAACAGCTGAAATTTACACTCGGATGTCGGAAGTAGGAATATCTAACTTGTCGGGTACCAATGGAAAGTAAAAGTCTCCTCTTCGACTTTCGACTTCAGTTTGTAAAGTTCAGCTGCTTTTTCAGGTTCACTGGTAGCAGATAAGCAAAATTTTGGGGTTTCTTATGGTCGAAGGGTAGTAATACCTTCACTACAACTAATTAACTTTGTTTTATTGCCGTCAGTTCCGTATTTACTGTCGAAGCAAATGTAACTTCGGTCATTCTTTTGTTTTTAATTCTGCCCCGCTCTGAAAAAAACCTTTGTTCTTCTAAACACACGATTTTGTATCTAGGTTTTCCTGTGACAAACACCAATAATAAAAGTTTTCAGACGCTCGATGGCATCAAAACGAGACACGGAAAGAACCTCGACTTCGTGATTGTCCGTGAGCAGACGGAGGGAGAGTACTCCAGCTTGGAGCACCAACTTGTGCCAGGAGTCATCGAATGCCTCAAGATCTCCACCAGAGTCAAGGCAGAGAGAATCGCCAAGTTCGCCTTTGACTACGCCACAAAAACCGGAAGAAAGAAGGTGGGAATCAAATAAAAACCTATTTCCCTAAATATCTTTCTATTTCAGGTCACAGCCGTCCACAAGGCCAACATCATGAAATTAGGAGATGGACTCTTCCTGAGAACCTGCGAGTCGGTGGCCAAACAATATCCAAAGATCCAGTTCGAATCAATGATCATTGATAACACTTGTATGCAGTTGGTGTCAAAACCAGAGCAGTTCGATGTGATGGTCATGCCGAACCTCTACGGAAACATCATTGACAACTTGGCCGCTGGGTAAGGTTTTGATTGATTTTCGAAGTGCTAGTTGGGAGATCTCATCAGAGTTGGGAAACTCCGCCCCGGCCCTTTTTTGAAAGAACTTCACAGACATTGAGCATTTTTAATAAAAAAATCCAAAAAATCACAAATTTCCACGGGAGCGAGGCCGATTGGGCCGGGACGACCGGGTCGGGCAAGCTAATGAAATTTTTTCGGTCGACCCGCATTTTCCTAACATTGGGTCTTATAGCTGTTTGACAGCAGCCTGAGACTTTTCCTTCACCGATAGAGCACGTTCACCAACAAAAAAAACGGATTTTGCTATAGTTGGCTACCGACAACTGGGCAACATTCCCCAGAAACATAATTTTCCCTATTTCAGACTCGTCGGTGGAGCCGGAGTTGTGCCAGGACAATCTGTAGGACGTGACTTTGTCATCTTTGAGCCAGGAAGTCGTCACTCTTTCCAAGAGGCTATGGGACGTTCTATCGCCAACCCAACTGCCATGATCCTCTGTGCCGCCAACATGCTCAACCACCTCCATCTCGATGCATGGGGAAACTCTCTTCGCACCGCTGTCGCCGATGTTGTCAAGGAGGGAAAAGTGCGCACTCGTGACTTGGGAGGGTGAGTAGTTTTATGAATTTTTGAAATTTGAAAAGAACAAATCACAAAAAACGTGCTCTTACAAGGGCAGTCTTTGGAGACGTGGCTTCCAAACGATCTAAGAATGAGGTTATGGGTAGTTTTGACTACGGAGAATCCACTTCTACCGTCAAAACCCGATATCAGTCATCAGCTCTCAAACTTTTAGATTTTTGACATGTAATTTTCAATCGGCAAACAGTTTTTGGTTTCTCAGAGAGTAAACCGCTGGGAAACACAAATGTAACCGCCTGGTGGCGTATATGCGGCCGATTTGAAAATCCATGTGAAAAACCTGAACCATCTGAAAAGGAGAACTCATAACTCGGCTTGCAAAAACATTTAGACGGTTTTGATGGCAGAAATAGACTACCCGTAGTGGAAAGTACCTATAAAGACTTCCCTTGTCAGACTTCATCGGTTGTCCTAGAATATGCTGTTGTTCTGAACAGGACAATGAAATAAAATAACCATGAATTGAGTTTCAGCATAGATTTTCGAATGAGCTCTAAAATTTTCCAACGTTGCTCGGCCCGGCCCGGCTCTGGCGGTTCGGAATTTCAGTTTTCCGATTTCTCCGGAAAAAAAGTACTCAAAAGGGGCACAAGTATTCCCAAATTCAGGATATTCGATATGATTCGATTCAGAGAGCCAGGGAAAATATAAGTTTCTCTCGGTGTCATGCCTGAAAATGTGTTTGACGCGAGTTATATGACCTCAAATACCAAAAATCGCTCCTCATCGTGCATTTCACGTACAGACGAGGAGAGTTTCCATTGAAATGTACGGAAAAACCGCAATTCTAGTGAAAAAAAATCGAAAATTCATATCCGGGCCGGGCTAAAACCGGGTTTGTAAAAAATTCCGGAATTCTTGCCGTTGAGCACCATTAACTTGGGAATGAATATGTAGCTAGGTGGTTTTCGTGACTTTTGACTTGTCTATTCAGACTAGGTGAAGTTCCAACAAATTAAATAACAAAATTTAACAAATAAATCGCACATTTTCAATATTTTCATGTTCCAGGTACGCCACCACCGTCGACTTTGCTGACGCCGTCATCGACAAGTTCCGCATCTGAACACCAACGTTGTGAAATACTTTTTTGATGCTTTTTTTCTGTTTAATAGACTTCTAGCTTTTTGTTTTTCAAATGTTTTTTGCGACCTTTTTCTCATCAATTTTACTTTGGTTTTAATGTTTTTTTCCCACAATACATGTCAGTGTTAGTGCCTTTCTTTCCATATTTTGTGTATAGATTTTACCCAACGCATCACTTTTCTTTTTTCCGACCCCCCTTCCTCTCTCCATCGTTACCAAAATGTCTTTTTTATGTATCCAGCCAATTAAACGATTCTAATTCGAAACTTGTGGCTGTCAGCGGGCCTATTTCTTATCTATTTTTCGCTATCGGTTTTCCTCCGCCGCCCGATCGTTTCTTATCGGCAGGCATCTTTTTCCTCTCTTCCCTCACTTGTCCTCACGTTTCTATTCTTGCTTTCTCTCCATATGCAAACATGGCATTGTTTGAAAAATGTTGGCCAAGTAAGGGAGGTGATTCATCCTATTTCTTTAGGAATTCTTTTCATAATTTCTGTTGGCTTTATGTACATGTAGATGAATATTTGATACGGAAATTTCGATACGAAGGTGTAAACGTAACGTTGAATTTGCTATCACACGGTATTCATGGCAAGGCAGGCTACTTTTGAACTCAAAATTTTCCAAATTGACCGAGTTCAAAGTTGTAAACGTGCAAGAACTAACATTCGGATCATTTCGAGGAGATTTCATGGGAAAGCTGGCTAAGAGAAGAAAGGAGGCTATGTTGTTTTGTGAATTGGCTTTGGCAGGAAGGAGAAAAAAAAGAGAAGAGGAGGACGTGCAGAGTGAAGGAAAAGAGAGGGAAACTAAGTAAATAGAAGAAAAAGAGGGAAGCGTTTTGAACTCAAATCCAAAATGAGTCAACTTTTTGAAATATCCAAAATAGCACGTTGACGGAAAAATCAAAAAGGGTAGGGATTTTTGAGAACACATACTATTCGATGGGAAAAGTTACGAACTTGTGAAAAAGTTAGAAAAAGTACTTATTTTTGGCAATTTCAATTGAAATTTGAGAGATACACTCAATATTCACGATGAAGCAAACGATTAAAGTCGTTTATAATTCGTTTTCGCAATTTTAGGTGATTTTTCACTCGAAAATTAATTTTTTTAACCAAACAAGCAAAACTTAGCTCACATTCAGTAAGTATTTGATTGCAAAATGATAAAAAAATTGATGTGAAAGTTGAACTTTTCCAAAATTACCTCAATATATACAGCTTTCTACTAAAAAAGCAATTGCAACTTTTTAAAGTGAAGATAATATCCCATTCATGCTTATAAGCAAGAAAAACTAGCCTGTTTTCAACGTTTTGGATGCTGAAAAGTAGCGAAATTTTTCATATTTCAATTTAAAAAACTATAATGTTTTGGGAAACCTCTTTTTCCACCAATTTTATTTCTGAAAAACTGAAATTTCAGTATGAAATCCACGTTTTTTTTTTCATAAAATGCTTCTATTTCTTCCGGTTATATTCCGAATAGAGGACACCGTGTTCTACGTCTCTTGTGTTCTCCCCCCTCCGTTATCCGAGGCAGAAGGTAATTGGGAGGAAAATCGATAGGCTGTGTACACCGCGAATGCCCCCTCGGTCGCCTTCGCCTCCTCCGAAACACTCGCGTGTTGTTGTGTGTGCGCACTGCGGGGAAAACGGCCCCCGCTGAGAGAGACCACGCGAATGGAGGAGACGCAGAGAAAACGAGTCTCCTCTTCTCGCCCAGTTCTCCTCTCTTTTTGTTTGCATCGGGGAACATTCATCGGTTTTTAGTTTTCCTTTTTTTTCTACGTATGTTTTTGAATTTTACTACCGTTTGGATCATAAAAATGAAATTAACTTATCATTATTGATTTCATCCGCATCTATTTGTCGTTTTATCTTTTTCCAGTTGAAAATGAATGTTTTTATTTCAGTCTTCTCGAATCGACTATGACAAAAGATGAGACGGTCGAGCAGAGCAACACCAACTGACACGGAGCCGGAGGACTGCAAGAATGTGCCGAGTTCGAGTGGATTCGTGTTTGGAAGGCCCCAGGTGCGTATTTTCATTTGAAAAATCCATTATTACGAAATATAAATTCAAAAAATTGAAAAACTGAGCAAATATTGTCCGAAAAATCTCATACAAGCTATATAAAATCTAAAACACTGCATTCTATGCTTTTCCACTGTTTGGAGACCAGAATAGTGCCCAAGTAATGGCAACGGGAGACCGGATTTTCCCAAGTACTTAATTCGACTTCTAGAAACGATTTTTTGAGAATTTTAAGAAAATAGTAAAAAAAATCGGACCAGTTTCAATTAGAAAAGCAATTGGGTGGATTTCACTTTTGAAACTTCACGTATTATGACACTTGCTCGTCTGCCAGTCATTTTTTTCGCACTAAGTGGATTCCAGGTGCATATTTTTAGAACAAAACAAGTTTTTGACAAAAAATTCCCAAATAAAAAGTTGGTTTATTTGTGCCAGAAGCTACGCTTGGAAGCCTTAAATGCCAAAAGCTTAGTTTTCGTGATTTTCGAGATTTTTCTGCCATTCTTCACTAGTTTTGAGACAAAAAGATATTGCAAATTTTCTAAAAGTCAGTCGCTGGACAGAAATAAGATAATCTCAGTTTCTAGACATGTTGGTACTTAATAAGATACGTAAACCGAGCGAAAACTTTGGATTTTGTCAAATAGAGCCCTAAAAGCTGGTTTTTAGTGTTGTGGTTTCCCTAAAAGTTTGTGGAAAAATACCGCTCTTCAGCTATAGGGAAGTTTCTAGAAATTTCCGAATAACCGAAAGAGTAACTTATGTGAAAACCAGCAGCTCATTTCAAAAAAGTGTTTTTTTCACTGATTGGATGACAAAAATAGTGTAACATAGAAGGATGTCGGGTTCAAATTCATCCAGTCGATCGATAAAAAGTCCAAAAAGTCAATTTTTGTTAAGTTTCCGGAAAAATACCGAAGAAAAAGTTTGTTTCCACTGATGAAGCAGTTTTTCTAGTTTTGCACCAGTGATTTTGAATCTGATGAAACTTCCAGAAGAAATTTTCGGAAAATAATCGATCTTGCAGTAAATCCGCAGACCGAGCACGGCTAAGCAGGTCAACAAATTTCAAAATCAGGGTCCACCGACAATTTTTCACCTGCGCGACCCACTTTCGCAAATTGTTGTCGATTCACTCCAAGTTTCAGTCATAGGTTCCGTTTTTCGGTTGGAGGAGAATGGAACTATCCAACTAATGTAAAAACTATTTTGAGCAAACTCCATCCGTAGTTCCAAATGATGGGACTCGATTCATGTAGTGTACAGATGAGAAAAATAACAAAATTACCTTCATTATTTTCGTTTTTCAGAATCACTACACATCGACTCCACAACGACCGGAAAACTTGAAGATTGCTCAACCTACATCAACAGTTCGTGCCGCGATCCGACAACCATTGATGTCATCGACACCATTCCCAACATCGAGTCGACCATCTAGCGCTGTTTTCAATACTCCGTCAATTGCGTCGTCAAGGGTGAGGAGACGAAAAATATCATTGTGTCCAAAATCATGTTCACGGCCCGGATTTTTCAACTCCTGGCATAGGAAAATTGGTGACTTCGGCCACCAAGAAGTGTTTTTGAATCATTTTTTCGATATCGTACTGTTGCTGAGTTGTTGACTATTGCTGAAACATCAAAGATAACAAAAACGATTTTAAAAATGACTGCGACTTGCGCCGTAGGCAGCCAAAACCCATGATGTGCAAAATTTGCTCAATTTTTGGCTCAGAATAGTTGTTGGAAAACGGAAATTACTCAGAATCGTCGCCAGTAAAGTCCAGTTTGTAGAAATATGCTAAAACTCTCCGATTGGACTTCTCACGTGTGGAGAAAACATAAAAGCCCCTTCAAACTAGTGTTTCTTGAAGATCCTTTTCTCAAAATTTTCAAAATTTTGCCAAAATGTCAAGATCGAAGTTCTCCGCAGTATTTCATGGTCAAAAATGATAGTTCATGTACTCAATTTGGACACAATCCAAAAATTACCCAAAAAGTCGACTGAAAACAGTGAAAAATATAAACGCATTTTTTTGCAGCTGTAAGCTTAACTTTCAGTGACATTTTTGATAAAACACAACAAATGACCAACATTGTTATCCCAAAAACGTATTCAACTCTGAATTTTGTAGTTTCCGTCCTCCTCATCATGCTCTACATCAGGCCGAGATTCTTCCCACCGAGATCGACTCATCACACTACGCCACAGGATGAACAAGGAGTTTGGAAACCGTCAGCTTGTCGGCCCACCATCTCAAAATGAGTATGAGCATGATGAAACGATGAGTACGGTCTCGGACGCTCCAAGTCTACACTCTTGGCACCACAAAATGATAGTGAAGAATGAGACAGTGGTGAGTTAGAAACTGGTTTTTGCCAATCTGAACTACTTTTCCAATATAAATTTTCCAGGTTGTCAAGGCGTCAGACACAATGAGTTCGTGTGCTGCACCAAGATCCGAGACTGGTTTTGCAACGTCGCCCATTAGTCCATCCGCTTCCGCTGTCGATGCCACCATCACCGAAATGAGAGTGAACATCCCGACATCTGATGACACTAGACACCGTTCCTCAACGTGGAGTCCTACAGACAGCAGTTGCTCCGGAATCTCTCCCAGCACTCGCGTCCCACCGCCAATACCATCACGTGCTCCTGTGACTTCACCAGTACTGCAATCGCCGCTGGTGAGCCCGTTCACAATGGTCGCCCCTATGCCACGATGCCCACCACCATTGCCACCCAGGACCCCTTCAATGAAACTACCGGATCCGATTGCTTTCGAAGTTGAGACTCGAATTGAAGAAGAGCGGAAAAAGCATGGTGTTCAAAGAGAAGTGTCTGTGGGATCGTCGAGAAGTAGTGATGCAATTGCTTACTCAACTCCTGAAGGGAAATTCTCGACTCCAGATGGAAAGTTCTCAACTCCGGAGGGAAAATTCTCAGTAGGAGAGAATAAAGATTCTAAAGAACACCGGAAAACGAATTCCATTGATCGCGGACTTACTATTGCTAAAGTGATGAAGGTTGGTATATTAATTTTCTACAAGACCGATGTAAAAGTAGAAGTGAACTTATTTTGCAAACGACGGCAATAAATAATGCAAATGACAGCAATAGATCGAAGTTAAATAGTTGTGGTGAAGGTTTAACAACCTTTCGAGCCTAAAAAATTCCACTTTTCTGGTCCACTGGTACCAGATAAGTAAGATATTCCGTTTTTTTGTGCTCGAAACATAGTGATACCTACCTTGACTCGGGCCGACCGCGTTGGGCCGATTCGGTGAAAAATCTCAAATCAGCCCGGCCCGGGCCGTTTCAAGCCTGATTTTGACTAACATCTTTCAACATATAGAATACTGTCAGCATGTTCTGTTTTGATTTTAAATCCCTGATTATATAATAATCAACCGAATTCCTAATTTATAATGCCAAGTTTGCAGACCGGCCCCTTCCCTCCCAACGTTCTTGCACTAGGAGGACGTGAGGCCACTGGAGAAGAAGAGGAGCGAAATGCTGTTGCCGAAGAAGTTATCAAGCAACTCACCACCGACGTTGAAGCAGCTCACAACCTTCCAGATTGTGCAAACGTAGAATCGACAAGTCTAGAAACCATTCCATCTGCTTCCAACTCATCCGCTTCCTCCCCATCATCCGGTTCTCATGTCTGCTCGAAACTGGGTATCAACATCCCTGAACCAATCCCAGAAGAGCAGCCATGCTCATCAAAATCATTCCATGCGCTCGAGTCGGTGAACAGTCTGAGTCCTGCCAAAACTGTGACGAATCGCAATTCGAGAAGCATGTCGAATGATGAATTGAGAACTATCAAATCGGACAAGTTGTCATCATCGGTGGACCCGATAACTTTGGACGTTGAACGACGATTAAGTATGAAGAGAAGTGGTCAACATGAAGTGGATCAACATAGCCTTGGATCTCTGTAAGTATTTGATTCTTCGGTCAAAATTGATTACTCACGACCGGGATCTCTTTGCTCGTGGCCTAGAAAATTTGGCACCGAGTTACGTAGTCACCAGTCAGATGGGCCGCAAAATTGTGTTACGGTGATTCCCTGTGTTGCAGACTGCTCCGAATTTTTTCTAGTCACGAAACGAAACAATTTTGAAAGATTTGGAGTAGATTTTCCACACTTTTCAAGTTTTCTCGAGAAAGAAGTCATGAACCCCATCTTCTGGACATGTCAAAACGCGATGGATGCTAAGGCGGTACTTTTGGCAAATTTATACGATATTAGAGGAACCCTTTTTTTTTTTAGAAAATCCATGTTTCGCGGTTTTTGGTCAATTTTTCCATGTTTCCCCAATTATCGGGAAATTGAGTGCATGAACCTCCATTTTTGACCGCACATTCTGTGTTTTCGGCCACTTACGACGCAATCGGACATTAATTTTCGAAATGTTTAGGTTGTTTCTGATTTTTCATCAATTTTCAACTACAAATTTCAAAAAAAAATTTGAAGAATGACCGAAAACTCTTTTTTTTTATCTCTCCCGAAGTTTGCAATGCATTAGGTCCCGGTGGCCGAAGTCACTGACTTTCCTAGGCCATGGGCGGAGTCGGCCATCGCAACCCTCGCAGGCGGCTTTGGCAACTGCGGCGCATATTGGTGTTCTGCTTTTCTCACTCTTTCGCGCATGCAGATACAGTTAAATTTAAAGAATGAAACTAATTAATAAAACATTCTCCACTACTTTCTTAATTATAGAGAGTTGAGGATGTAGAAATTTTGGTTGAGGATTTGAAATTCAAATTCAAAAGTTGAGTATCTAAAATTCGTGATTGTCTGACTGTGGCCTAGAAATCAAACCTAGATGGTCCGAAAATATCACCGTGTTTGCGCGTTTCACCTTCTATAGCTCTTAGAACCTATTTCAATCTCAATTAATCTAATTTCAGTGATGAAACCACTTCCAATCGTACGTTGTCTCGAACTGGAATCGGATCCGCTGCCTCCTTCGCCAGAAATTCAGTACGGTATGCTAGTGGAGTTCTGCGTGGAGCATTGAAGAGAGTTCGAATTGCTGCACACCCAGGGTGAGTGAATGAACGTGTACAATTTAGAAACTTAACTCAATTTAAAGCAAATCGATGCAAAAATGTAGTCGAAATCCAGGGAAATCTTTCTCATTAGTTTTTTCTTGTTTTTGTCGTGAAAATATCACGTGATCAGAGTCAAGGAATGTTTTATTAATATTCACGGATCAAGTTTTCACAACTTATGAATTTCAGATCCAGCAGCATTGCTCGTCACGGAATCGGAGAAGAAACCAGCGATGGAGAGGAGAGTGATGAGCCCCACCACGCATCCGTCGCTCCGAGCAATATTGTGAGACCTCGAAAAAGCAAGAAAGGACCATACGACTTCGAACACCTCACCATAGAACAAGAGCTCAACAACGAGCACACCGGAGCAATATGGTGCATCAAATTTAGTATTTGCGGAAAACTGATGGCGACTGCTGGACAAGATTCCATTCTCCGAATCTGGGTGGTTCGTTCCCACTTACAGTACTTCTCAGAAATGAGGGAAAAGTACTCAGCCAACGCTGCGACTGACGCGGACCCAATGAATCCAGTGGAGAATATGGAACAGTTTAGGCCACCGAGTTCTATGGAGAGCGTTGTGAATAGTGAGGCGACCACGGCCTCGTCGTCGGATGACAACAATGGACTATTCTGTGCCAAACCATTTGCACTGCTCAAAGGTCACACTGCTGACATCTTGGACGTCTCCTGGTCCAAAAACTACTTTATCTTGTCATCTGGTATGGATCGGACCGTAAAACTGTGGCACCTTTCCAGAAACGAGTGTCTGTGCTGTTTCCAACACATTGATTTTGTCACATGTGTTGCTTTCCTGCCTAAAGACGACCGATACTTTCTGTCTGGATCACTGGATGGTAAACTTCGCATGTGGCACATTCCGGATAAGAAAGTAGCTGTTTGGAATGACACGGAGAAGAGATACATCACTGCGATGACTTTTGTGAAGAGTGGAAAGTTTGCGGTCGTCGGGACGTATGATGGAAAATGCATTTTCTACACTTCGGATGTAAGTTTTTTATTGTTGAATGAAAGGGAAAATGAGAGCACCACCTTGGCTTACTGTAGTTTCAAGAAATTCGATTTACTTTCAGTGCCAGCCAAGATTCATAAATACTAACGGTTTTCAGTAAAATAATGCCAGATTTGAGAGGATGTCTCGGTATCCTCAATTGATACACAGAGAATGTTTTGTATGGACAATACATATCAAAAACACAACGTTTTTTTTTGTAATTGGTCTTTTTTTTTGTACAAGCGCTCTCTCTAGCATGTGAAAGGTCGGCGAATATATTTTTCTTTTGAATTGATACAAAAAAAATGGCCAACTACAAAAATGAAGTACTACTTTCGTTCTGTCCAATCCATACAAAATATGTTTTGTGTGTCAATCAAGACCAAGACATCCTGTCAAAGTTGTTTATTTCCATCTAAAAATAGCTAAAATTTATAAACTTTATAAGGTTTATGCAGTCGTTGGACTACGTTTGGTCATAAATTCAAACATAAGCTAGCATTACTTTTATTCAACAAAAATCAACAAAATTGTGCTTACAACGAAATTGACTCTCCGTATGCAATGAGAATTCTCTATGAATTTGCACCCCAATAGTTTCAATTCTGCTCATTTGACTGGCAATGGTCAAAAAGTACCAAACACGCAAAAATGTCGATATTTTGCACCGAAAGTATGCATCGTAGAAAACAGGAGGGCCAATTCAGAAAAAATGTCGTAACGGTTCGTAAAGGAAACTAACTACCCTCCACACCCTTCTGGGGTCTCTAGGGTCGACTGCCAGACGTTCCTCCTACCAGTGTCCCTCTTTGCCACGCGGCCATCTAACTGCCATTCAAAAAAGCAGATTCGAAACTATTAGGGGTGCAAACTCATAGAAAAATCTCAACTCACACGGAAAGTCAATTCCCTTGTACAGACCGAGTTATGGCTTGACCAATTGAGCCAAATCAAATTGTAATTCTGAAAATGAGAGGAGACTGTGGAAAAACCTGAATACCATACTTGTCACGGGCCGGACTATGTCGGGCCAATTTCTAATTTTTTACCGGCCCGGCCCAGGTGAAGCGACTTTTTCCCGAAAAACATGTTTTTTAGCAGTCATTTTTGAAATATTAGCTTTTAAGGGCATTTTGGGCGGAAACTCGATTGAATTCACGAATTCGAGTAGTTCTACAGTGAATTTAGTGATAAGAAAGTATTTGAAAATTATTTCTGTGGTGTAGCAGTTCAAAAAATTTTTCCACTCCGGGCCGGTCCGGGCCGGCAAAATTTTCTCTCATACCGGCGGTAATTATGCTAAAAAGTGAGTCGTACCTCAATCACCTGCGGGATTTAGCGGATTCAGTTGGTAAAATTAGAATCCTCATTCTCAGAAACGTCACTTTTAAAATATATGGCAAAAGTTCCATTAGTCATTTTTCACACATTCTTGATACGTTTTCTGTGATAAACATGCAATACATTCCTATATATATTTTTAAATCCTTCCTATTTTTCAGCAGCTCAAATACCACACCGCCGTCGATGTTCGTTCCACTCGAGGCAAAAATGCACGAGGACACAAAGTCACTGGTTTGACGTCTCATGGTGACAAGCTATTGGTGAGTGCTGCATTCTAACACTGTTATTTGATGAAAACTCACGCTTTACCAGCCTATTTCATAACATTCTAATTTCAGGTCACTTCCAACGATTCTCGGATTAGGATGTACGACATTAGGGACAAAGCGCTCACATGCAAGTTCAAAGGAGTACAGAACGACCACTCCCAAATCAGAGCTGCGTTTTCTCCAGACGGTCGACACATTATTTGTGGTTCGGAGGACAAATTCGTTTATATCTGGAGAGCCAGTGATACCACAGTCGCATTGTCGGTTCGAAAAGATCGAAACTCATGGTGGGAGCGAGTGAGGACCCACAACGCACCAGTGCCAGTTGCAGTCTTTGCTCCGAGGCCCCAGGTGTTCTTCAACATGCTCAACAGAAAGGATAAACATGCGAAGTCTGATTCCATCGACTTCAATATTGGGAATTTGAGTGTTGGTGGCGGAGGAGGTGGCGGACAATCGGATTCGTTGAACTCCAATGGGAACTTGTCGATTCCAGGACATGTGAGTTGGTTTTTCAAAGTGGAACCATAAAAATCTGAGAATAAAAATCAATAATATACAAAAACTTTCTCGTGATTACCAGAAAACTACGTCTTGGGGCTTCCTGTTATACCTACACAGAGCATTCTACTTTTTAAGAGAAAAATTGTATGAAATCAGTCAGCAACTAGGTCGCCATGCCGGAAAATAAGAACCGACAGAAAGTTCAAACCAGGCCGGGCCGGCCCGATTTTTGAAAAGTCTGGTATTTTCTCATGTTAATAGCCTAGTGATTTCATATCGCAACGGTCAATTTCTGTCTGAAAAATAACCAAATAAACATATCTTCGAGATTTATTTTGGAATGATTCTCAGCAACCGGCAGCGCACCTGACATAAGTTTTACATAAAAACTTTCTTGATCCAATCTCACGCTGTCCAAAATGTGAGATTAAACGGCATTTGAAGACGTTTTCTCGTTTTCGAATTGATTTTTCGTTTAAAAACATAGCTTTGAGGCTAATGTAAGCGATATTTTAAAAATAGTAATTTCAAAGAGTGAAAGGCGCGCCAGATGAAAAAATGGTTATCAATAAAAACTGTTGTTTTCTACTTTGAATGATCTCACATTTCTTTCTTCGCATCCGGAAGACCAAAACGGTTCTAAGTGCAAGTTGGGAAAGGGTCGAAAGCAAGTCAACTCTGTGGATTTTTACCGTAACCCTCATCCGAGTTCCGGAGTCATTCAGTTATCAAAAGAGAACGTTAGAAATACATAATTGCAAATTGACTAGTGACAAAACGCTGCTGTTGCCAAACTCATGTGAGTGGCGAAATGGCTCGTTGCAAAGCATCACAGTGCTAGTTCCCGAAGCCAAATTATCATGATGTCATCAAAAACTACTTCATTTTCCAGGTCATCGTCAGTGCCGATCTCAACGGAGTCATAAAAGTGATGGTGAATCGGCCACGTCTCGTCAAAGCAAACCCGTTGGATTCTAAAAATTCGAGATCGAGGTCTTCCACCTTGATGTCATAAGATATCTTTTTTTTCTCCAGTGTTTTTGAATTATGTGATGTTGTTTTTTATTTCAGATTTTCTAATTGCTTCATAGTGAATAACCATTTTTGTTTGTGAATGTTTAGTCTTAATTTTGTTTGCTTCCCCTTTTTGTATTCCCCGTTTGCTATTAATGCTTTTAATTGGTCTCCATTTCTCGTTTCAGTGTACTTTATACCACAATTACCACCAGCTAGACCTAAATCTATGTGATGTTTGAACCCATTGTCTTACACGGAGTATCATTTTTTCTGGGATGTCATTTTTTCTATAAGTAACTTATTTCGGTAAAGTTTTATGAGTAATGATAAAAGGTTTTAGTTTTTATTCTCTCGAGTTATGTATTTTTGTTTCAATAGGCTCAAAATGTTTATGTTTCTTGTATTATAGGTCTGAGATGTTGCAAAAAAAATCGGTAAGTTAAGGGGAGCATAAAAGTGTCATGTCATTCCTTGTATGTTCTTCAGTCCTCTACAATACAGTCGTACGACACTCACAATTTCAGGCTCCTACTGATATAAGGATTGTATGTGATCCGTAGACGGTCTGTTGAGGGTCCACCCTTCACTGTCCTCCCTTTTTTCCCCGCTTAAGATCGTCATTAAACAAGGAAGATTACTGATAAAATTACTATTTTATTAAAAGGATCAGATAAGAGAACATAGGGGCAGACAGGAAAAACTTTAAAAAATAATTAATCGGGATACCCTCTTTGGTGTTTGCACGGAGTGTATAATCAGCGGCAACAGTGTAGTTGCAGTCATCAATCCAGTCAGGTGGTTTGGCGGTGTACATGTTACCCTAAACTTGGGATATTGAGGAAGAGAAACTAGACGCTGAGGTGGCGGAGTCAGGCGAACATAAGTATTTAAGAAAAAAGAGACAGAAGCTAAACTGAGATCACTGTGTATGATAAAAGCATTTAAAATAGAAAAATTCAAAAAGAGGGCATTGTTAAAATTTGTGTTGCGCGGCCAACTTGTTTTTTATCGTTTTTGAGAAAAAAGTACTCAAATGTTTACATCAATTGGGTAAAAATCTCCAAGCACCAGAGCGCGCTTTCGAAGTTGGTTGAAGTTTCTCCACTTACTCAATTTCTTTACATCCTATTTCATCTATGATAAATAACTGTATTTTTCAAATTCTACGCACTATGTATAACAGTTATCATTCATCTAAACCAGTGTCAAGTTTGCAGAATAGGGGTGAAGCCTAGCCACGTTTCTAATTCCTAATTTATTGAAATAGTCATCAACTTCTGACTCACATGGAATGTACTCCGACTGTTCCCCCACAACTTGCGAGTTTTTTTGCTTATATGATAGATTCTGCGGAAAAAATGACCAATCTAAGAGCTTTTCCGGTGACTGGACCTGATTTTCGAGATATTGAGATTTTTAGAAAAAACGATTTTTCAAAAATAAATTTTCAAAATTTTTTTTCATTAGTTTTTTTGTCTATAATGCAGCAAGGAGAAAGAAGAGAAAATACATGTAGTAAATCAATAATGTCCTAAGCTACAAAAAACAAAAATTTAAACTAAAAAAATCATTTCGAAAATTATTGAATTTTTCTAAAAACTGAAGGCTTCGAAAAAAAACTTTTTTTAAACCACGAATGTGTGAGTTTTTTGTTTTGAAAAAAATAGAACAACTTATTTGTAGTATTTTTTAAAAAAAAATTTGGGGTATCCACGACGAAAAAAGTAATAATTATTGTTTAAAATTTTGGTTTTTCAAGATATCGATTGGTATAGAAACGATGTTAGTTGGTCTGTTTTAGCTTTGAAAACGTTGGTTAGTTTTGAGAAATAAACAACCACGGACTTTTTAAACCTGTATCAAGAAGTTTGGATGTTTTCTGATCAGTTTCCAATTCGTAGCATATGGTCAAAAACTACATTGTTTTCAGGAGGTGAATATTTCAAAAGTTTGCTACGTGCTTCAAACTTCAAATAAACCATTTTTCTTTTGAAAACATACTTAAAATAGATAAATTAACAAGTTTGATCACTTTAAACAAAAATTTAAAATTTGAATTTTTTATGAAAATTTCATGTGGTCCCCCTTATGAAATTTTCATAAAAAATTCAAATTTTAAATTTTCGTTTAAAGTGATCAAACTTGTTTATTTATCTATTTTAAGTATGTTTGCAAAAGAAAAATCGTTTATTTGAAATTTGAAGCACGTAGCAAACATTTGCATTTTTCACCCCTTGAAAACAATGTAGTTTTTGACCATATGCTACGAATTGGAAACTGATCAGAAAACATCCAAACTTCTTGATACAGGTTTAAAAAGTCCGTGGTTGTTTATTTCTCAAAACTAACCAACGTTTTCAAAGCTAAAACAGACCAACTAACATCGTTTCCATACCCATCGAAATCTTGAAAAACCAAAATTTTAAACAAAATTTATTACTTTTTTCGTCGTGGGTACCCCAAATTTTTTTGAAAAATACTACAAATAAGTTGTTCTATTTTTTTCAAAACAAAAACTCACACATTCATGGTTTAAAAAAAGTTTTTTTCGAAGCCTTCAGTTTTTAGAAAAATTCAAAAATTTTCGAAATGATTTTTTTAGTTTAAATTCTTGTTTTTTGTAGCTTAGGACATTATTGATTTACTACATGTATTTTCTTTTTTTTCTCCATGCTGGATTATAGACAAAAAAACTAATGAAAAAAATTTTGAAAATTTATTTTTGAAAAATCGTTTTTTCTAAAAATCTCAATATCTCGAAAATCAGGTCCAGTCACCGGAACAGCTCTTAGATTGGTCATTTTTTCCGCAGAATCTATCATATAAGCAAAAAAACTCGCAAGTTGTGGGGGAACAGTCGGAGTACATTCCATGTCAGACCCCCTAACAAAATTCGAGGAAACAGTGTGGAAGAAGAAGGGAGAAAGTGAGCAAGTTGTCACTGTAACCGAATCCCTAGAGTACTAAATTGTGGTGCTCCTTAGTCTTTTCTTTCTTTAAATATTATTATTTACATATGCATATGCTGGCAACATAATCTAATGAGCACGGTTCTTCCAATCCACAAAAAACAATGGTTGATTATATAATCAAACAAAATTGATTCATAGTGAAGCTCAAAATTTTTTCATGACATTGCAATTCCATGCTTAGTTTTTGGGCTATACTCACCTGTCATGTTCTCCATCGCATATGGGTTTTCCATCACCAGAACAGCTTCGTTGTTTTTGTGGAGGAGCATTTTGAGTCAAAGCTTCAGGCTCTCGTGCTTTTCCGTCGCCGACATTATAGTATTCCCAGCTCAATTCGGGATGAGTATCCTTCAAGGTGTATTTTTTGTGTCCAGCTTTCCGGTTCTCCTCATCTCTCCAAAAAAGAAGTCCCGACAGACTATTGGTTTGGGGTTCATTCTCTGGAGTAGCGGATCCTCATGACAGATATTCCCAAATCCAAAACGGAATGAGGTTGGTCTTGGCAAGAATTGAATTGCAGGCGGAGAAGAGTATGATCTGGCCAATACCGAACATACACAGGAAAACTCAAACAGTCTCGTATTCTTCTTGAGCCTGTTGTGATGTGGAGCATGAAGTGTTGTCACCGATGTTGGAGTAAGCGAGATTGTCTACTCTGGAAATAGGGGAAACTTGAGGAGAAGAGAGGAATGAAGAAAAATTAAATTGTTTTAGTCTCTTCACAAAACCCTTGTCTATTTGAATCTTCACAGATTCACTCAAAAGTAAGCCCCTACACCCATCTCCCAGGCACAACTTACTCATTCCGATAGCATTTCCGTCGAATGTGCAACGTCCAATCTATTCAAACACCATTTGAAACGAGTAAATGAGAATATTAGGATTCAAATAAAATATGGTAACGGGGGGGCCTCTTACACATAAAAGCCTAAAACGATATAGTGTATACTCTCACAGCGGGGTTTATTAGTGTTCCGACAAGCGATCAGCAATGCTCGCCGAGCGCGAGAAATCTCGCATTTCTCGCGGTCATTTGTATCGCATAATTATTTTATTCTCGCGTGAATGCGAGAACATTCTCGTTCTCGCAAATGCTCGCATTTTATCGTTCTTGCATTTCTCGTTCTCGCACGTGATCGCATTTTTAAATGCTCGCGTGATGATCGCAAAAATTGCGAGACTCGCGAGACTCGCAATTGAAAATAGCATTTATTCTCACTAGGGTAGGATCCCGATTGGAGATGGATTAATGGGTCGAGACATATATCACTAGGAGCGAAATTTTGCACTGATTTCGAATATGCATTCCAATTTTGCAAAACGATTTCATGAAATGAGTTATTCAAGGTTTTGTACTAGGGTTTTGTACCTAGGTGGAAACTTTGAAATCACGTAATTGTCCAGAAAGCGAAATAAATCGGGTTGAGTCAAATCACAGTATGTTTCAAACGTCAGAGAACATTTTGAGTCGTTTATTGGACCAAAACATTTTTTGAAATATTTTGGAGTTTTTGGTAAATTAGGCCCAAGTTTTTCAGATTTCTAAGAGTTTACAACAGTTCATTGTTCAGGTTTTTGCTTGAGTGACCTGAAAACGTAATTAGAAATTAGATGGATTGAACATCGTATTGTATTACTCCTGATTAGAGACCGCAACATTTTTTCAAGTTCAAAGTGTCATCACAATTTTTATCCTGACCTGATCTTCAGGTGAACAGATAACGCGTTCATAAAATTCTACGTACTCGTTTTCATAAAAAGTTGTCATTCTGTTTTAGCGTTTTGGGTTCTCATGACAGCCCGCCAAACACTTCAATAACCCTCTCATGACGGCCCAAGAAAAAGAAATGAATAACTCCGACCACGTTCTCTTTTTTTAATGATTCTCATTATCAAAAAGAGAGGAAAACAGTGAAATGTACTGTAGTTCACGTATGATTGCGAGACTCGCGAGTCTCGCAATATTTCTTGCGATCATCACGCGAGCATTAGAAAATGCGATCACGTGCGAGAACGAGAAATGAAAGAACGAGAAAATGCGAGCATTTGCGAGAAGGAGAATATTCTCGCATTCACGCAGGACTAAAATATAAAATGCGAGTAATGCGAGTGCGAGAAGGAGCGAGAGTTGCGAGAATCGTCTCGCAAATCGGAACACTAGGGTTTATATACGTTTTTCATAGATGGGCGGAGTCTTCTCTACTCATGCTCAAATTTCAGCCACCTGCCTACCACCGTTTCTCAGTAAAACACCGGAAAAATATAGTGAAAGAGGGAGGAGACGCAGAACACAAAATTCTAATATTTGAAATTAGAGAAAGGTAAAGACAGCGTCAGGGGGGAAAGGAAATAGAAGGATTAAGATTTGAATGGAAAATTGTTAAATTGGCAGGTGGAGGTAGGACTTAACTTGAAATTCGAGAGGTTCCTTGAGTCAAAATCCCTGCAATTTTGCTAAAAGCATTAAAACGTCAAAAGTCCTGCAGCTGCCATGCACCTGGCTGTAACTCTTGCTGAGGGATTAATCCAGCTCTCTCAATTGTTCAAAATCCTTGTAAATTTGAGTCATTCCAAAATATATGTGAGTGTGATCATTGATTGAACATTCATTAGTAAAATTTCGTTCGAAAAGTGAAATATTTCTGAACTTTTCGAAAAATATTTCAAAACGGGATGAGGACTTCAGAAAGATTATTTTCTTCTCTATAAATCCAATGACCAATCGAGTTTGAAACTGGCGTGTTTCTTTGACATGATATTAAAAAAACTAATGGGTCTTGCTTTATTAGATTTATACCAAAACCATATTAAAATTGAGAACGTCATTTTTTATAAATTCGAACTACAAAAGTCATACATTTTATTGAAGACAGTCATGAATCGTCCACTGCGGGCAATCAAAACCCACAAAAAACACATAAGTTTTTGTATTGAATCCGTTTTTCACACATTGAAATTGGTCATTTGGTCTATCGAATTTCCCATCTCCCATCTACCTTCACTCCTAAACTTTACCAACTATACGAATCCACAAGTTCGAACCCAAAATTTTCAATTTCGTCTCTCGCATACTTTGTGCTATTTTAATTATACCTTCTTCGTAATTCAAATATCTTCTACATATACTCCATGTTCAAAGTTCACCCACCCGCCTACCTTCGTATCTCAGAAGATTAGTGGGAAAGCATTGTTGTGAATTCGTCACTCACGACTTCTGAATTCTAGTTATATTTTTTCATGTTTGCCATAACAATCTGATATTTCCCTTCCACCACCAGACTGGATTAGAGCTGTCTCTCGGGAATACGAGAACAAAGTGTAGGGCGGAGAACACTAATTCCTCATATTTGAAACGGCAGGAAAGAAGGTAAGGAAATGAAAATAGCGCAGGGAGTAAGGGAAGGGAAAGATTTTGAAATGAGGAGGGAAAGTTGATACGAGAATGAATGCAATCGGTAATAGAAAAGATCAAGACAGCTTTTTTTTGTAATTTGTTCTCTGTTTGAGTGTTATACGCCTTGTTCCGTTCAATTTCACTGCTTGTTTGACTGAGTTGTGAAGGAGTGTGAGTTGGGTGTACATGTTTTAGAATACTCTACCTGATTTTTGTCTACGTCTATTGATCTTCCAAATTTCCAATCACCCATTACTATTAAACCTTACCAACTATACGAAAAGTTTGCATTCTAAATTTTCAACCCTGTCATGAATTCATCTTTCACGCCTTCTAAATTCTATTTATATCCTTTCATGATTGGTGTAACAAGCTGATATCATCCTTCCACATGATAAGCTTAGCCGTCCCTCGTGAATACAAGATCAACAATTTCCTGTCTCTCGCCTTCTACACTCTTCACCCCTTTTTCAGCTTCATCTGCTGCTCCACCATCTGTGTCCTACATTATTTCTGAAGTCTCTCGAATAAATATATAAATACCTTTGCAGCCACTACAAGGCATTACAAACCCCTCTTTCATACAGTGAGCGGTATCTTAATCCTACGCTCTATGGGCTTTGAAGATGAGGGAATTGGTGCACTGCGTTTCCTTTCCTCCTCAAAACATTTCTTATCCAATTTGGTATTCAGTAGTGCATGGATTAGTGAGTTGAAATAGAAAATGGGATAGGGTCTGTGAGTTCATTTAAGTCTGTGAGTTCATTTATATTTAAAAATTTTATCAATCAAAAGAATCAACTACTGACAAATACTAACATATGTTTTTCAAAATTAAATTAATTGAAAAATTAAATTAATTGAAGCATTGGTGTTGAAAAGGATTCTCTTTTTCTTCAGATAGTTTCTCCACGTCCGTGATGTTTTTGTTACGGAACGCCTGAAAATGGTAACATCCTGAGGAAAATGGAAGAATTCAAGAGCTCACTTCAATAATATCACCGATTCCTGTTTCATCAACAAGAGTGTAAGCCTTAATGACATCTGATTCCAATAAACGTTCCACATCTCCAGGGAAAAACGAATCCAATTGAATCTCCACAAGATTCTGAGATTGCTTCATTCCCACAAGTTTGTTGATTTCTTCTTTCACAAATTCTTACTTTTCCAACGTCAAAACTCGAAGATATTGAGGATTCCCCAGAGATGCGCCAGAAGCTATTGAAAATGTAGATGACGACATAAATTATATCTCCGAAAGCCGAGCAGCCAAGAGTGATGACTCGTCTCGTTTTGTAACGTCTTTCTAAATCCATTCAAACTAAATGTGCACGATCTATCAAGTGCTCCATTATATACTTCTGCTTGACCAACGGTTGTTTCGAATTGCCCTGCAAGCTACGTATAAGATCATATAGTATTCTGGCACCCAACCTTCATCCCCGTCTAATTTCCAGACGAAATAGTGTAAAGTACTATAAGTAATGGCCTAGGGAACAGTAAAGTTAAGTTTTTTCAATCTTATACAAGCAAAAAAAAAACCCCGCATCAATTTTCCCAACCAAACTCACTTTCTCCAATAGCACAAGACGAAACAAAAAAACCAGAACTTGATAAAAATAAGAATAAATACAAATACAAATGCTAAAATTCATAAAAAATAGTATAACGGGGGAGACCTCAACTCAAGTAGGGATCTGAACTAATCTAAAGTGTACCTCTCGCGACGGCGTTTATATACATTTCCATAGAAGGGCGGAGTCATCTATACTTGATAATCAAACCTCGCTGAGCCGCCCACCTTTGTATCTCGAACTGATATCATTTTTGAGAGTGCACTCATGGGGATGAGATTAGGAGACACATGACGCGGGAAAAAGGAGACGTTAGACATACACGCCCCGTATTGGGATTAAGAAGAACACGTGATTAGAAAAGGGGGAAAGGTGAGGAAAAAGGGGATTTATGCATTCGTATAGTTGACAAAGTCTTGGAATGTAATCTGAAGTAGAATATCCAAAACATCTAAAGATCATGCTTCAAAACGCTTGAATGATTGTTGGCGGACTAGTTATAGTTTACAGGGTGGCCACGCCATACTCTTTCTCTTTCTTTTGTTTACGACATTTTGTTTTGTTCAGTTATTTTTTCTGATTCCCAATAAAATAATTATTTATTTCAATCATTATTTTAAAAGATTTTTAATGAAGCTCAAAGTATTTTACACTCTTCTCGATGAGGTGGCTTGAGTGCTTATTGAAAAATTACGTACTCGTCCGATTCTCCTATTCGTTCAACGCAGCCAGTGTGCCTCTCTTCGTCTCTATTTTTGCATGCCAATTGGACAAAAATGGAAAGGGATAGAAAAAAAAGAAAGCGCGAACATCGGCCGCTCGCTCTGTCTCTTTTCCTCTATCACTTTCGTGATACCTTCTCCAAATATCGCGCAAAAAAAGAGAAAATGAGAGGGCTGCTGGCCGGATTGAGGGAGGGAGAGAGAACAGCGGCTGACCCTCTTTCTTTTTCATCTTCTTCTTATCTGCAAAATGAAGAGAAACATAACTTTGTTTTTCAGGGGTGGAGACGCAGAAAAAATTTGAAAGTGACAAAAGGAAGATGAGAAGTTACACTTTTGTGATAAAAACTTTATTCCTGGCTAGGGGTTTGGAGGAAAGCAATTTTAACAGGCTGTTGTGATTTCCAGAACTATGTTTGCAAAATGGAAAACTAGAAAAACACAATTCTTCAGCACTGTTCCATTATCAACAAAAAACGACGACCTGTTGATCTACGATATTACAGTATCCCATCAAAAACCAAAACTAAAAATTCAGGAGAGCTTTTCCGAAAGTATACTCATCTCTACTTTTCGCCAAAGTTAAGTTTTGTCATAAAAACTACCGTTAGCCAAGTTCATAAGATTCGAAGTTAACCAATACCAACATGTGTAGACGTACTCTCCTTTTCCCTTCCTTCTGGAAAATCATAAAGTATATAGAAAATAGAAAAAAAGAAAATGGTGTTTTCCCGGAGAGAAATGATATAAAATTGTGAGGGAATTGAGTTTATTCGCCTTTCTTTCCGTTGTTATCAGTATCAAAAATAGCCCACTGTTATCATCTTTTCTTTCTTATTATCATTTCAACTGGTGGTCGTATGCGCGAGGGAGAAGGGGAGAAAATAAGAAAAACATAGTTATATGTGTGTGTGTGTGTGTTCAATGGAAAAAGAAAAAAGACAGACCGGTTTTTTTGTTTTGAATAGAGAAAAGTGGTAATTGAATTGTTCTCTTCTTGTGATAAACAAAAAAAGTATAGAAAATTTTAGAAAAGGTGCAGGAGCTCTAGAAAGAGGTTTTCCCAACAGAAAATTTACCGTAAAAATGTATTAGAGCGACACCTTTAATACAACGACAGCAAAATTAAGCTTCGAAAAATAGAGCGACAGCTTCTTATAGACCGACAGCCTCTAGTAGAACAACAACAAAAACTTTATCGAAAAATAGAGCGACAGCTTCTTATAGACCGACAGCCTCTAGTAGAACAACAACAAAAACTTTATCGAAAAATAGAGCGACATGTCGCTCTAATACAGTTTTTACGGTAGATTAGTTCATTTTTCTAAAACTTTCCGGTTGAAATATGTACAGACTGAAAAAAACACACATTTAGAATTTTTGTTGAAAATTGACCAATTATAAGCGCTTATAATTCGAATCCTGATACTTTTAAGTACACAGAGTGTTACTACTTGGACAGATCATATCTCCCTAGGCTGTACTATGTCAAAAAAGTAGTCAATCAGGTGATGAGAGCGCTTGCTTTTTTTCTATAACGTACCAAACGGTAATCAAAATTTGATTTAGAATGGTGTCGGGGGATAAGATCCAATATTTTCGATTTTCGAGTTCCAATCACTACATGTCCGTATTTTTCTATTTAGCATTTCAAAAAAGTTTCCTTTTTAAATAAAAACTTTGAAGAGTTTGAGAGAAAACGGTTCAACAAGTCGTTCTCTTCATCGGTCAAGTGAAATGATTGTTTTTTAACTGAATGACATTGGTTCTGGTTGACCTGCATACAAACAGAATGAGAGACATCAAGTGATCCACCCAAATTTCCCTTTATCTGACTGTCTGCGACTGTTTTGATTTCCCTCGAGTAGTTGTTCCACACTGACCTCAGTATACGCCGAGATGACTTGTGCTGTCGTCAAAACCGCTTTTTCTGATTATTTCTGAATCCTAATTATTCCTTTTTAATATATTTTATTCTCTGCTTCTTATGGATTCTGTGAATTCGTCGATTGGAATGCTGTCTATCAAGGTAAGTCATATCAAAACCGATTTTCGCATTTTTTGATTTGTATTTGGTAATTGGAATTAAATTCACAACGGTTTGAATACAGATACGTTGTTGTTTTTAGTTTTAGTTCATGGCGGACTCGAAAGTCACAAATTAATGTCTAGGAAACTGGTTTTGATACCGAAACTTCCAAAATGTTTTGTTTATGTGTCCACCTGAGAAAATTTGAGGTGAAAATTTGTACAAGAAGAAGGAAAAATGAGACAGTTTCATTCCTACCTTAAAGGAGGACCCCACCACTATTACTTTTTTCTCTCTATTTCTCTCTTCTCAAATCATGAAGTGACCTTTCCTCCCTTTTTACTTCATACAAAGTTTTTTTTAATTCTTGTACTTTTTTGTACGGAAATTAAGGTCGGGACTATCCGGTTCCAGTTTTTAGCAGTATAAAAGTGATCACTGCGTGTGGATACTCAACTCCATTGACTATGTCATCGTCTAGTTCTACTACTTCTCACACATCTTCTGTGCTCGAAGACATATTTTACCCACCGCGGACTTTGGTGTCGAGCTTTCAAAATCTGGATCAGCTTTGTCCTGGATGGGCCGGTTTGGTTTCCCGGGATGATCGATGGGTCAATGTTCGAATGGAAGGTCAAGGCGATTCGAAAGTGGTGTTTACTCATAGGAGGGGTAGTATGCGTGGGACCTTGCAGCTCTTACCCATTCGGTAAGTAAATTTAGTATGTTCACAAAGGAATAATTTTTGTTTTCAGCTCGGATAGCGTGCTTTTCTGGTGGCAGGACCTTGGCTCATACATCTCAGTACGGAACTACGCTTCTCAATACGGGATTCTTGTTCCGTTCGATGCGACCTGCGTCGCATTTTTTCTGGAACGACCTCAAGAGGTATTCCCTCTTGAGGTAATCCGGATTGAGGAGATGCGACGTGAGTAAGCGGTGTGGAGTAATGGACGTGGGGTCCTCATGTTATATGTTCTAGTTGATATTTCTCCTTATTTGTTAATTTTTTATTTAAATTTTAATGTTTTTATTCTGTTGTTTTAAAGAGTTCATATAAAGTTTTTAAGGAGAGTTACTTATGAAATGTTCTCATACAATGGATGTAATCTTAGGGTTCGAGCCAAACCATTCTTATCGCATATCAGTAGATATACAAATTTATTGTTGTCGCAACTAAGGCGACCAGCAACAAATAAAACTATCTTAAAATAGTCTTCTGATTTCTAAGCAACAAAGACACGGCCGGATTTCTAAAACGCCCCCACCTCTAACCCTCAACATCCAGAAAACAGTGTTGCAACACTGAGACTTTATTACTCCGAGTAAATTTACACAAAAATTATCAAAAATCACAAAAAGCACCAAAAGAATAATTAGTAGGCAGCCCAATCAATACGTGGTTTTCCGATGAAAAAAAGGACGATGATGACGAGCAGGCAGAACAGGAGGAATATGTAGTCAGTCGTTGGTGTCATCTGGAGCATTGACGTGGTCTTCCAGATGGTTGTGGTCAACCATGTCAATCACTTCCATCATTCGAGGTGAGAAGGTTGGAAGCGACTCTATGAGGCATCTGGAATCGGTAGAATTTTATTTCCGGTTACGGGAAACAAGAGGGAAAGAAAACTGAAAAAGTGGGGAAAGGAGAGACTACAAAGATCCATATCTCAAGAAAAAAGAATGTTCTCAACAAATGTTATGTGCAATATAAATCATCATCATTTTCTATATCTTATCATCTTCTAAATCTTACCTAATAATCGATACCGTACCATTATTTTAAGCCAAGCTGCAACATCTTAAAAATTAACTTGGAATGTCTCTAGGGTGTTTGAGAGACTGGAATTTCGTGTGGAGGTAGTCGAATATGTCTTTAACAAGTAGCAAACGTTTTCCGAAGTTATCTAGAGAAATAACATTTTTGTGAAAAGTCAACTACTGGGTTATTTCTACAATGACGTCATAGGAGACTTGTGACATAATTCTATAAATCACTACCGCTATAATCAATTGGTCTTACTCACCGTCGACGTTTTCTGAATCTGCTTCTGTTCTTCAATTTCCTCTCTTTTTTGTTTCTGTCTCTCCGCCTTCGATTCCTCTTTTTTTGCGTTCTTTCTCCTTAATTTCCATCACGGTTGTTGGAGTTGTTCCATTGTTCACAGATTATTGGAGAACCGATTAGGTAGAGACCGAACATTGCCTGAATAGAATAGGAAATGAGGGATTGGGAGCTGCCTTAGAGACTAAAAACTGCAATTTTATAGCAAGGGTAAGGTCGCGGAAACGCGCTCCGTTGCACTATGGTTCCAAAAAAGACTTCGCTAGGTGCTGAGGATTTTACGTTTACTTGTCGTATTTTTCAGAACAAACTGCGACGCGCACGCAACGCAACTCGGAAAAATTCAAATTCTCGCACTGCTGGGAAACAATGATGTTCGGTGTCCATTGTTTTCAAAATCAGATTTGAATTTTTGGCGCTCCTCAAAAACTTCTTGTGCAATTCAAGTACCGGTGCTAGCTTTGAGTGTTAATTTAACGCCCAACAATTTTGGGAGCGGAGCCTGAACTTCTAAACTAAATTTGAAACATTTTTAGCTTTCCTAAGTGAGCCTCACAAGCTACAAATTATTTTTCTTACCAATGCTGTGAAGGATAATAGAAGGATAGCATTGCCAGCGTTTACAGACTTTATTTTACTCCGCATCTCTTTGTGGAGTAACGTGATAAGGTCTATACCTGAAAATAGATAGATAACGTTAAGTAGACTAAAAAATGTTCCTGCAGTTGAGTATTTTTTGATAGCTCCGCCCACTTTCAAATTGCGCTTTTCAAAAAATTTCATATCGGCTGTGTAGAACAAGGCCGGATCTCCATGCTCATAGTTGCCCGCTTTATGATAGCTCTTCCCACTTTTGAGATATGATGGTTTTTAAAATGCTAACTTTAAAAACACTTACCACGAGTAGATTCCGACCTCTCCACTCGGAAAACATTTTTTAAAATAACGAGGCTTGATAAAGAATAGCACTCGGTTTACTGAAGCGAGTAGTACCAGCAGCATGCACATATAATTACTGCAATTGTCAATATACAGTAATCCCGTGGAATTTTTGAAAAATGTAAAAAGAGGTAGATAGTTGACAGAGAATAAGAATGGGGTTATTAAAAATTCTAACTATTCTACGTTTAAGGTCTTAAATAGGTGCAGTTTCTAACAAGCATCATTCTTTGTCATCGTCAAAAAAGTTTTTTCTAAACTACAAAGTACGTATTTTGCAATGGATCATCTTTTTCGAGTGTGAAAATCAAAAATTTGACAAAATTTGGTAGGATACCCGGGGTAGTCTAGAAATCTTTCAAAAATCCGGAAAAATCGAAAATCAGAAAATCTAAAGATCATATGTGGAGATGTCTGTCCGGATGTTCGTTTGTCCGGATATCCACAAGTTCAGGTGACGGACGGAAGAGTTGACTATGTCTCTCTGCCGGTCAGTCCGGATGTCTATCGCTATTTCTGTTTGTCCGGATGTCCACTCACCTTCTCACATTTCTTTTCCAGTAGCTGCTTGAATAGAAAAAATAAAATACCAGAATTTCAAAAAAATCATACGCAGGACGACCTTAACACAAAAAGTCTGTTGAGTAATGTATGGATCGTGTGGTACCATGATACCGTATTTATACTGATCCTGAAGACCACGCCCACCAGTTACTGTAACAGTAAACAAAACGATTATACAGTCCTAAGAGACAGATGGGTGCTTAAAGCGAAAGAGCGTGGGGAGGGGAGAGACGAGGGGAAAATTTGAAAAAAGATGGGACCAACCGGTTGTCGGGAAGGTATTTAATTAGTGAGTGCGAAATAGGGGGAGGCGGGTAAAAACTAAGCCGGAGCAGGTAGAGGAATAACAAAAAAGGAGAAAATGAACAGATGGAGGAGAGATTTGAATTTGAATTTGAATTCGGATTATAATTAAGACTGGAAATTCTTGGACGGTTCGAAACCGAAGCGTTTCTTTACTGATTTTTTCAAAAGATTGATCAGATCCGATGCAAGTGCGCTCCATTGGACTATACGAAACTGTTCAAACAGTGATTGAGTCGATTAAGCTACGTATCGAATGTCTAGTCAAGCTGTATTGAAGAACATGACACAAATCTAATTGCGAAAACATAAAGGGTAGTGGATTAAATTTACAACTTTGCCTGTTCTGAATAACTTTCCAGTGTTTTTTTCAAATAAAAACCCACGATTATACTCATTACAAACACTTGATATGAAGAGAGAACTGGAATCGTTTCAAATATCTCTTTGTATTTTTTTCACTCTCCGTCTGTCAAATGCAAGACAAAAATTAGGAACGCGAAGAAGATATTGGAGCAACACTCGAGGGAACTTTACACTTTTTGTGAACTGAAAACTCCCCTCTTTACGTTTGGAGGAGCAACCAGCAGATGACGAAAAGAAAAATCTTCCGAGACAGAAAAAAAACATCAGATCTTGGAAGTCCAGCAAAACGTATAGTCCCGCCAATTATTCAACATTTTGAAAGAATATAAAAAAAGTTGGTAGACACCAGAAATGTTCGACGACCCAGAAATTTGTCTCCCCACTAAACCCTTCAGTTTACTCTCAGAATATCGATAGTTTGTTTCTAGCTAGGACATCATTAATAGTTTTTTTTTCAGACACTCAGACGTCCTACAGTATGCTTCACGAAACAAAACACTTCTTGGGGAAGATGCAATGAGGATATTCAATAAATGTTTCCAAACTTCTTCTTCTGGGAAAAAGAAAATCAGGACGCGTCTCGTAAACATTTCGCAATGCCAATTAATTTCAACATGTAGAAAACATATAGAAAGAGGTGAGGAGACACAGAGTACACGAGTCATCACGTATCGGTCAGTGTTTTTGATGATAGGAAAAATGTGTAATGTGCGTAAGAGAGCGAGAAACAAGCGACGCCACGATGACCGGCTCCGCCGCTGTGCTCTTCATTTCTTTCGTAATATCATTAGGTGAGTTGTTGAGGTCTTTCTTGTGCTTGACGAAATGTTAATTTTTCAGATTTCCTACTGAATGGAAATCGAAACAACAATGTATTCTTGATTATCTGTGAATTCTGGTTTTGTTTATGTATACATATATTCGGTCTTGAGGTGAGTTTTGAACATTCTCTCCAAATGATATAAATAATGATCACAGTTTTTTCAGATTTTTAAAGTTTTTTACCTGGTCCGGCCAGGCTGGCCGCTGACTGGATTGAAAACCCTCAAAAGTCATTGGAACAGACAGCCAATCATATTCAATTTGGTGAAGATGATGACTCTGTTGATGCTGGATTTTCTGTTTGGAAACTCTAGCGGTATTCAGAGGTAATTCTTATTTTATTTTCAATCATTATATTAAAGTATTAATGTGTATAACTTCATGTTTAACATGTACTAGGTAATTGTAAATTGTGTTTTTGCTTATCACTTCCTCTCTTGTTGCTTCAGTAGTGATTAATTTTTTCGAATTCAGAGTCAAAAGAGGCAGAAGTAGAAACTACCATGTGATTGATCCATCGGAAGTGAATGCAGTTGAAGAGTTGTTGCATATCGTATCCCTGAATTCCCGAAATTTGGGTGAATACATTGGATCGTTGACTTTAAAAACCCCTGAGAATTCTCGAAAAGCTCTCGAGTTTTTGGCACGGTAAGTTGTGTTCGAAATTTTAATATAATGGTTACGAATGACAGATACGACATGATTGCCAATGAAAGGGCATGCGATGGTTGTCCCGGAGCTATGGCATTCCAGAAGGATTCTTCTGCAAAACACGATCAGCATTATTGGAGGTGCTTTGACTGCCGTCGCTCCAAAGCTGTCATGAAAAAGTCCATCAGGTAAATTCTGCACTGTAATTGGAAACAATAAACTTCTTTATTTTTAGAAAAGACTCGTTCTTTCAAGGTCTTCGTTCGAGTGTTCATCAATTTCTTTACAAAAGCGGCAGCAAGAAGAAGAATTGAGTATTGGAACAAATTTCAAAGTTTTTTGTAATTTTATATTTCTATGCTTCATTCAAGATGTATTTTCAATAAACTAGTCGGTACTCAACGTATGTGTGATAAGAAAATGAAAGAAAGTCGAGCAACCCATCTGTCAGTAGGCAAGAGATAGTGAGGAGAGAAGTGGAGAAGAGGAGGGGAAACAAGATGCAGGCAGCAGAATTGTTGAGCAAAAGAAGAAGGAGGACAATTATTACACTTCTCTGATCAAAGAACAATGCAACGTACAAAATAGATAAAGAAAATGAGAAAACGCAGGAAAAAAAAACAACAAAAAAAACCATAAAAAGTGGATAAGTCTATGAAAAAAATGTATATTGGAGGGACTGTAGTCATTTCTGACCATTTTAGGGAGGAGTTTATTATATGAAAACAATAAGTGATGCGGGGGAAGGAATGTCGTGAGATAAGAATGTGAGGATGAGGAAACAATGAAACCCTCCTTCTCAAACATTTTTGATGATGACATAAGTAAGTAAAACATAAGTAAAACCACAAAATTAGTTCAGTTTTTGATAGAATCTTGTCATCATCATTGAAATTCTGGGCTTGATTTCAGTTTCAAAGCTGAAACCAGGAAACTCGAAAATTGTGCAGCACTTTCCTTGGTCAGCAGCATTTTTGATATTTTTTTATTCAAAATACTCTTTTTTTCAAAGTTGTTGAACTGTTGCGTGATGATTTGAGTAGATACATCCTTCCTATGAACATGAATATTGCTGTTCTTGAAGTCGTAGAACAGTTCCAAGTTTGATGAGCAGTGGGAAACAATCTACCTTTTAAGAAAAAAATATTCGTTACGTTTTCGAACCTATACAAATCTAAAACAGCAATTAAAAAAATATGAACAAGTTTTATGAAAGTGTTCTGATGTGAGGAGTGAAATCTAAGTGTCATCGGGAAATGCGCCAACAATTCTGACGCATTTCTCGTGGATGACAGTCTGAACGCGTATCTCATCGAACTGCAAAAAAAAGAGGAGAAAGGAGAAAGAGCGCGCGGAGAGAAAAAAAACTGTTGGGGTGTGTGTATCGTTGCCTCCTTCCTGATTTTCATCGGTATGATTGTGTTGTACAGGAAAGAGAGAAAAGAAGATAGGAAGAGAGTATAAACTGAAGAAACTTAGAAAGTAAGTGTGCCGAAAGCAGGAGAATGTGGGACAAACGATACGTTCATTGAATACATTTCAACGGAAAAAGCGAAGAAAGAAACCGTCAAAACGTTGTAACGTTGTTGTTGCCCAGCAGTTAAGACGGATACAGCCGGTCTATGCGGGGAAATGGGAGGAAAGGAGGAAGGAGGCGAAGTGTAACAAGAATTATCAAAGAATAACGGAGAGTCATAGAACAAAAATAAGAGATCAATCAGATATCTAGTAAAGTTTTCAACTACAAAAGTGAAACTTCTGACTTTGCAAGGCGTTCATGTTTTTCATGAACTATTCACAAAATTGGAACCACTGCAACCTCTGAAACTTATAAAAATTTCCCGAAGTTTTTCAAATTGATACTTCGAGAGCTTTTTTCGGAGTCCGGGCAGACTTTTTCTTCAGACTTGTCACGGCCCGGCCCGCTTGGTCCGTTTTAAAACATGTTTTGAAAATTTTTGAGTTTTTGTATTAATAAAATAATAATATTTCTGACATTTTTTCAAAATAAGTATAGGTGTTCATTGAAAATTTAATATTCAATCAAAAACTGAATATGTATGATAATTTGAGCACTTTTAATATGATTTTTCAATGAAATTCAGAAAGTTGTGTTTAAAGAATGAGTAACCATATTTGAATCCAGGCCGTCCGGGCCGGGTCGGGCCGAAAAAAAGGCCGCATGATCCCTTCTCCAACATTTGGTTTGTGAACGTGATGGAAACAAAAGAAAGAAAACATCTAAGTCACATCAAACTGACAGATGTCGGGGGGTCGAAAACTAGAGAGGCGCAGAGAACACCAGTCGAATCGACGACATGTATCAATAACATTTTCAATGTGGCAAAAGGCGAGAGTGTGTAGGAAACCGATATACAGCAGAGAGGACGAGGAACAGCCAACTCACCACACAATCGCTCTTATTTTTCATTCATTTCTCTTGCATAATATCGTTGCAATAGGTGAGTTGGTTTATTCTTTTTGCTTTTAGTTAATAAAAAGATATTTTCAGACATCTTTCTGGTTAGACGTCAAAACAATGTATTATATTCTTGATTTTTTGTAAAGTCTTGGATTTTTCGTATTTGGTTTTTAAAGGTGAGTATTACATGTTACAGCTACTCGAATAATAATCACAGGTTTTTCAGATATCCTACTGAATGGATGTCGCAATAATTCTATATTTGATTTTTTTGGAGTTCTAAATTTGTTATGTTTTGGAAAGTGGAGTTCTGGGAGGTATGTCACTGTTGTCAAAATTAAAAAAAAATAGGCTTATGTTTCAGAACAATATCTCTCGCCATCCAAACACCCCAAGAGATGAGAAGACAGAGCTGGAGCACTGTTCGTTATGGAACAAGAAGCCGTTCGAAGAGTACTGAAACTCCGATGATTTTGATGGTAAGTTATTCTGGAAGAATCCTCTCCAAAAATCTTTTTTTTAGAAGGACAAGTCGAGATCCGTAAAAACGGAAGATGGCGAAGACATGGAAATCGTCGAAATCCGCGTGGAGATCAAGGCAAAGCTATTTTGGGACAAATTCCGGAAGCTTGCTGAAGAAAACCGAAATTTTTTGGAAGGAATTCGAGCCGATTTGTGATAAAGTCAAAAAGCTATCGGAAGAAAGTAAGGAAAACGTGAGTTGACTGGGTGGGGGATGAGGGTTTAATTCCATTTGTTCATTGTTGTTTTTCAGGTCATCAGGGTAGAGGACATTGTTAACAACTTGATGTAATGGAACGACAAGAACTGGAGGATTTAATTATTTTGTAATCTGAATAAATACTTAAACATTTCTTTTTGTTTTGTACCAATTCAGGTAGAACTAAGATTTTCAAGGTTTTATGAGGATTACTTAATATCAAAAGTAAATTCGAGGATTGCTATTATGCTTAGAATTCCCTTAGCTCTATCTGTATTTAGCGAATGGAGCAGGTGGAAGATTACATCTCATCATGTCTGTGAATCTATGCAACCTATCCACCTGGTGACACTTTTCAACAGAGAACTCTGTGGGTTGAGGTTACTCTTAATCAGACTAGAAAAGTTCAAAAATCATCACTATTAGCATTACTAATAGTACTTGTTTATTACTAACAGTTTTCTAGTGGAATCAACGTTGTCTGGCGTACCTTTGGCGTTTTTTCTAGTGAGATCACAGATGACTGGAGTACCTTTGACGCGCTTTTAGTGAAATCGACGCTGACTGGCGTACTTTTCACGCGATCTCTAGTGGAAACAACGCTGACAGGCGTTCCTTTGACGCATTTTCTAGTGGAATCAACGCTGACTGGCATACCTTTGACGCGTTCTCCAAGCAGTTGGTCGATAGTGTCCAGTAGATTCACATTAGGCCCGTCGAAGCAGAACTCTTACCGTAATACCATCATGATTTTATAACCAAATATTTCAGAGCCACCAATCTCATCAACATCATCAAAAAACGCCGATTCTGCGTGTCAAAAAGAAGCGAGAAAAGAGTGATTTGACACTCCGGTATCCGAAGGTAAGGAATATAATGAAAAGTCGGCAAATATCTTAAAACATCGGCACAAAATCATGTTTTTTGGCTGAAAATAGGCTAAAAACGGACATTTTCTTCACAAAGTTGCTGACAATGAGAAACCATGAAACACTAACTAAAAATCACATTTTCAGACCGAAATTAAGTTTTTTTTCTGCGATTGCCTAGTAATTGTCAGCTAAAAAACGTGTTTTCGAGTCATTTTGAATGCAAAAATGACACTTTTGGGATGATTCAGCTCTAAATATACATTAAAGACCGTTTCACACTAAAAACCCGATTCTCCACCCGTTTTCAGCTCGAAAAATGGTTACAAATTGATTTTCAACTCGAAAAATCTATTTTTCCACCGCTTTTCAAACAAAAAATTGAGTTTTTGAGTATTTTTTCCCTTTTGTCGTCAAAAATCTAAATTTCCACCGATTTCCAGCTCATCCGATTTGAACCGCCAGCAATCTAACCAATCATCGAGTGGATCACCGTCATCATCGTCAAAAAGGAGTCGAGTACAAGAGGAGGGACCTGTCAACAAAAAATGTGCTCAATATCCAAAGAATTTTCTCAAAAACTTACTTTGTCCTCTTATTGGTTAAAAATATGAGTGGTAGACCGAATCAAGTATTAGCAGATTGCGCGTTTCCTTATTTTCCTTAGCGCAAGTCTGTTCTTGTCCGAAAACCATCCCAGGTTCTTTGACGTTTTCTATTTCGCATCACACAACAATTGAACGACGGATCAGTGTATTTTGACTTCAACGAGACGTCAATCTGAAAAAACCGGATTCATTGTGTGAAATGACCGAAAATTTAACAAATAGATAGTGGATTCGGCTTGTGCGCGTATTGTCAGTACTTCTAATCGAAAATCGGCTTGTTTGCCACAAACGTGCACGTATTTTGCCAGTTTTCAACGTTTACAATGAAGAATTACTTACATTTTTCAATCGGTTATAATAGCTGCAATTCTTGTGGCGTTCTCAATGCGCATTCAATCGTTTGTGACGTTTTTCTAAAATAAAATCCACATTTTGTCGAAGTTCGAGAAAAAAACGGCAAAGGAAAGATGAAAAAGTAGTCTCCTATGTACTGATCATAATTTTAGTAAGAAAAGTCATGTAAACCATAAGGAAATTGATAAAATAACACGTATTTATTGGAAAAAACATTGAAGACCGCGACGCGGCCGCGTTGCTTAGGGAGGGGGAGGAAGAGAATGAGTACACATTGTAATAAGGTGTGGGCCCCAAGAAAATGAACAGCAAATGGCCGGAAGAGGAAAAAAGAGATGTAGATATCATCGGATAAGGATCATGCATTTTGAATTGTGCCAATTTTTCTTCGATTATTCACTTTTGCTACTGATCAGGCAAAAAGTGATTACCGGAATTTGGTTTTAAATGAAAAACACAATAATTTACAGATGTTTACTAAAAAATGTGAGAAATACTGCAAAAAAGTGTTGCAATCATTGCGGAGCCTTCAATTATTGTGTGCTTTGACGTGTTTCAAGATTTCTAGCTTACATTTGACTCCTTTGAAGCTTTCAAACGCACTTTTAACGCGTTTCGAGCTCACTGGCGCGCTTGTGACGCGTTTCAAGGGATCTATTGGACTCGTTTTGAAGCTTCTGGTGCAGTTTTGACGGGTTTCGGTACTTGAAGATTGGTTTCTAGAGTCACTGACGAGCGGTAAAAAGAAAGAAATCAATAGTAGAAGTCCGACCTGTTGAATGCCAGCTGGATGATGATTTTCACTATGTCTACTTGTGGATATATTTTATGACATCATAGGTCTGAAAAGTGATAAAAAAAAGCGAAAATAATTTGTTTTTATCTTTTATTTTTGATTCCGTTGTTCTCGGAACAGTTTTAACGCTGTCTTTCTCTTGAGAATGACTCTTTTTATTCTAATGAAGCTCTTTGGAGAGGAAAAATAGCTCCTTTCCATTTCCATTTGAACAACCGGGAATGTTCCTAGCATTTCCGGAACCTCAGTGAGTGAAAACTTGCGGCGACGACGGGACAGCAGAACTAGGGCGCATACTTCAACATAATAGGTCTGCAACTGCCAAAAATGCAAGGAAAATGTCTTCATAGACTGCTCTCCGGTTGCCAAAAGAAAAGAAAGCTGCGCCAGGAAGCTTGTAACAACTCAAAAGTGCACAAGATACCTCAAAACGCGTCAAAGGCACGCCAGGGAGTCCGAAACGCATCGAAAGTGCTCCTGAAAGCATTAAGCAAGTCATATGTGAGCCAGAAACCTTGAAACACGTCGAAGGTGCACCAGTGAGCATGGAAAACATTCAAGTTGATGACTCCGCAACTATTAAAACACTTTTTGGTAGTATTTGTTACTTCTTTCTTGTAAACACTTGTAAATTCTTGTGTTCCTCGATTGAGATCAAATCGCGGTCGTCATTTTCTGTATCTTCAGTATCAAAAATAAATAATCCAAGAAAAGTTAGTATTCTTCTCCTTTTTCCAATATTTTTGGTTCTTTTCCCCAGTCTTCTTTACCCACTTGTCGTCATTTGTGGGGCCATGTCCGCAGTGCACCTGAACTGACGCGCAACTGCAGACCGGAGTACTCTTTTCGTTTCACTCATTTTTCCACCAATTTATTTTGATTCTAATTGTTATTTATTAAATTTTTCACTCATTTCACGTCTTCTCTTCCATTATTCACTTATTTTTCAGTTAAATGAGCAAAGCTACAAATATTCCACGTCAAAAATGGCTTGCCGATGTAGAGGTGAGATTTCCGACACAAAAATTGGTGCGATGTTCAATTTTTCAGCTTAACCTGCACAGCAGACACATACAAAATGCGACGGGCACTGCAGTCGAGCTACTGATCAAGGCGTGGAGGAGTTTTTATTAGAATGTGAGTCGATATTACTTAAAAACAGAAGAAATAAATGTTTTAGCGATTTTAGAATATCGGTCGTCAATTGAAACACATGTCTCTGGAATCCAACATTGTTTGTCGGTTGCTGAATAAGATCAACGACGAAAAAGCACAACCAGCGTACAAGTAAGTGGTTTTAGGCTAACTTGTGGCGGAAAGCAAGTGAAAATCGATAAAAATCTGCAAAAATGAACTCGCGGACGTTCTAAGTTTTTGTAAAACGCAAAAGGTGTGGTTCTGAAGATTAAAAACATGCAATCAATGTACCAAATGAAGTAGTAAAAGCAAAAAAACACTGTTTGCATATCTGAGCTTGTTCTGAACCGGAGAAAATAGCCTTCACTCCAAAAAAATGCAGCCTACTACAACGAAGACCCCATCAATCTTCAAATTGCACCTTTCTATATTTACAGACACATCGGAAACCACTTCTCGACACTCGATGAACTTTTTACAATGCTACACAAGAAATCGTGAACAGTTGCCAAGCTCCTCAACGACTTCGACGGAAATGACGTATCCTCCCCAACGACGCGATCATTCAGGTCTTCTTCCATCTGGTGCCTCTGGTCTCTACCCCGAAGACGAACTGAAAACGGCTCAGGTCCGTTTTCATTCAACTGAAGCCTTACTCAAAACTAAAATTTTCTGATTCCAGGTTGTGTGCTATCTGCTCAAACTTCAGCTGCACAAATCTGGGACTCAAATGAGGACGTTGCCCAGGGAAGAGACGTCAATGTCCACACGCTTTTAAAAACATTTAGTAGAGTTGTCGCACCCAATAAACCACAGTTTGGTTCAACGTGCAATGAAGTTCAGATGATCTCTCTGAGAGAGGTTGAGTCACCGCCTGATTCAGTGCAAGATAGGATCATCTTCAAAAAGAAGTCAGACTTTAATTTCCATCAATTTTCCAGAATACCCGCTTGATTTTGGAGATGATGGATGCACTTTTGATTGAGAACTAGCCTACAGACGTCGAGATAACCTCCCTGATAGCAAATGGATTGGTTGTATCAGACAGGAAGACAAAGGTCGTGCTTTGTTGGGTTAGTGGCGGATGTCAATGTCTTGGTTAGTGAAGGTATCCAACGATGAAACTAAAAATATGAAGCAATTTTCAGACTAAGATGATCGGCACCGCTCCGGCATCTACTAACAACAACATCGAACGAATTGTTGTCATTTGTGAGAAACTACCAGAAACATTTTTCTCCACTGCTCAAAAATCGAACGTGGAAAATTCGGAAGAGTATTCAAAGGAGTCAACACTTCGGAACATACATCGAAAAGTGCATCAGTCTTTGAAAAAAACCGGAGCCTCGTTCTATGATGCTATGGAAATCAACAACGAAAAAGGAGGAGTTTTCGGGAAGAAAAACTTCGACTTGTTCTTTTTGGACTACTCATCGTAAGTTTATTCAACTATTTTGAGCTGATATGAATTTTTTGGTTTCAGAGACAACTATGTGGAAGCGAGTGAGTTGGAACGTCCTAAGAATGAAGGAGACACGGCGCCGGGAGAAAACATAACGGTTGTTTTTGAATACCCTCACAACAAGCGAACCGGCACAGCAACTGTCCCAGAGAAAGCCCTCATCGACTTTTCTGCTTCCACCCTCACTTAGTGAGTGATACTAGGGAAATCAATTAAAAAAACGTCAAAGTATTACAGCGATCCCATCAGTATCTCACTGGAGCCTGCTGCAGAAGAGAGTAAAAGAGTAGAGACGTCACCAGAGTGTACACAAGCCACAGAGGCTGAAGGACGGTTGGCGAAGTTAGAGAATTTGAGTAATCGAATGAAAAAAGGTTTGATTTTTTGTGATTGGAAAACAGGCCGATACTAAAAATAAAAGTTGACTTGATTCTGTCGCAAGGTAGTTATTTCCCAATTTGGTATCCTTATGCTCATGGCGCTTAGACAGTAAGGAAAACAAATTGGAATCTCTCCATTTAGGTGATATGTTTTGGCTCTGTCTTTGACAAAATCAAAAACTGAGATTGGTATTCACTGTTTTCGGGAATCCGTGAATCCAATACTCTTTCTGACTTCCGTGGAAATTTCCGCCGAAGCACTCATCGAGCCTGAAATGATGAAAAGTGCTAGTGACCAACGTATAAGTGAGGAAGAAACCTCGAAAAGTTAGTCCAGGCCTTGAGAAAAACGCTTCTTTCTGCAAACTCCTGTTTGAAAGAAACTGTGCATACGTCACTGCGACTAAAAACAGAACGCGTTTGAGTTCCAACAATTTATTATTCAATTTTACTTAATCAACAATTCAATGACTTTGCAGAGATCAACTTTAAGTCATGTGTATTCAAGACAAATTCTGTTTCCGCAGTAGTTGACTTGTCCTTGATCCTGTATGTAACTGTTTCCCAGTCATTCTTGATGATGACTCTCCCAGGCATTCTTGATGACAAAATACCGATGGTGTTTACCGGACGATGTGAATCGTTTTTCCGATACTTGAGCAATTTTTTCAGAAATTCGTCTGCAAAACGAAATTTACTTTCTGAAGTACCAGAATTTTTCATTTCTCACCTTTTTGAATGGTTTTATTGCAATCAGTGGCATTAAAGGAGTCTTCGAAAAAGATTGATAGATCACCAGTTGGTTGATTGTACGCTGAAGCAAATTTCCACAAGAAAAGGGTCACAAGAAAAGGGTCACGGTTTGAAGATACAGTCTCCGGAGCACGAGAATAGCTGGGGCCTGAGGAAACATGGCAGAAACCTCCGAAGAGGGCAAAAATGAAGAGGATTGGTGTTGCAGACCACATGAGCTGTCAATACTGATACTCTCTTCTTGAACGCTGTCTTTTATATTGAGCAGCTATGAGAAATTGTACAGTTCTCATGAAAGCAGATGGGAATGGAATCAGTTTCCCAGTCGGCATTTTCTTTGACAGCAGAGGATGGTTTTTGGAAAGTTTTCAATGAGCAAACATCAATAATCGCTGGAGAGGGAATTTGAGATATGAAATATGAAAAAAATGTTTAGACTCGTAAGCTAAGAAAGTTAATGGCTAATTGCAAACCGAATTGTCATTTTCTTCGGAATCTCTTACGTTTTCTCTACTACACCGGTCCAACATAATGTTTCTTTCAATATATTCTCAAAGTGCGAATCATTTTTTTATTCCCGTCACCCAATACCACATGCCACCTCCTTTTCTCTTTACTGCCCGTGATTCACGCCGACTGTACCACTATCTCCCCCTCCGCATTCTTCAATGACCTCTTCCTCCTCTTCCTGTGTGTTTTCTCCATGAGCAAAACCCATACCTAACGGCATTGTGTGTTGGACCAACGTTACATTCTCGCTGCCAAGATGAGCGGTGCCTCTGTTTGCATAGTCATTTTCGAAGATCTTGAAACTCTATTGATCTGGGGTTTCAAAAAAAAACGAGGTGTCTCTACGTTCGTGGATTTTTGGATAGTTTGAATCAGTAAATTTGAGATGTAAACGATTGTTGACTACTCTCTTGTATTTCATTAGCATACCAGATGAACTGGGACGCTTCTGACACACCTTCCGTTCATAATTCAAATCCAAATTTCAGAAGCAGTGACCTCACTGTCCACCACTACAGCAATTCGATTCAAATGTCCGGGGCTGCTCATTTTCAATTTGGGACTCCTCAAACCTGCAACAAAACCGACGAGCAGTATGATTTCGTAAGTTTTTATATCTAGAAATCGTACAAGACGGGTCAGAACAACACCCGGTTTGATCAATTAACAAAAAATCAGTCAGAAGCGTTTCCTACACACTTTCATCTCGGGAAAAGTGTCGAAGGCACGTCAGATAAGTCTAAAACTGCTGAAAAAATGAGAAATATGTCTCATAAACCTTTCTGATTGTCGGAAAGGTGTAGTACTTAGCTGATTGGTCAGAAAGGTCTACGTTTGCTGAAAAGCTGCAATTTTCTATTTGTCAGGAAGGCGTTCACACGCTCGATTGATTTTAATCTCGAATCGCGTCCAAATTGCCGTAGATCAAAACAATCTTCATTTCCAAGTTGAAAATACTCATTCCTCTACTCCAAATCTATATTTTCCAGGCAAATCGTCGCGGATAACGGGCTCGCTGTCCACCATGGTCCTGTGGATTCTCGTGGATTGAAGATGAGGGAGGCTCAGTATCCAATACACACAAAGAGCAGTGATCCGGACACCAACTATACCTCAAAGGGAGAAAAAATGGCGGCCTCGGCGCTCCAGATGAATCCACGTGGACATTACACCCTTTTTTCAGAAGCAACAATTCTACCGTCCATCTCCACAGTAATGCCATCTCAACCGTCTGGACGGCTTACTACTTCGTCACTTTCATCAATGAGATTATCCATCTCCGACATCGGATTCCGGCACCTGACTAGCAACTTCCGCGGAACGATGGAAAAATGAGAAGGGGCGAATGTGGAACGGATTGGGCGTCGAAACCGACGAGCAGGATGATTGCGTAAGTTTTAGTTACTGGGAAATGGGAAAAATAATGTGAAAATAGCGCCAGAGAAATCCAGTTCATAAAAAACAAGTCCAAAGAAGAATGTTCTGAAATGACCAAAAACACGCCTAATCGCTTCTGAACTGTCAAGTTAGACCCATTGCAGCCTAGACATTTCTACTGCGCAAGGAAGCGTCGAAGGCGCCCCAGGCTCTTCGAAACTTGTTTAGAAATACGTCACAGTCACACCAGCTAAAACCACTCAAATAGCGTTAGGCACCCCAGGTGGCCCTCAAAATACTTAACCGCGTCAAAGGCGTGCCAGTTAGCGTGATAACTTACTAAAAATTACATTGAATGAGTGCCAAACATTACTAAAACTGCTCTGAACGCAACAGAGAGCTTCCAGACCGCTCTCTGAATGTCAGAAATTTCCAGAAACCGTGCACCCACAGTACGTTACACCTACTGTAACTTAACCCGAGCCTTTTTCTTTTACCGATGAAATTCCAAACCGGTCGATGCACCATGTGCTGAAACTGGCTGGGGAAATAATATTTATTGATGGCGCTCGTCTCGGCTTTTATACTAAATCATCTGATGGAGAGCGGAAAAAGGAGCGGGAAAAAAGGGGGTGGGGAAGTATACAGTAGAGAATCGAGCAAAGGCCCCTTATCGAATCTTCAAACGAATTCCAGACGGTCCGTTGCCTGGCGCATAGCTATCACGAAAAAGTAGAAGTATGAGCCGGACAATCATCGTTGGACAGAGCGACGAAAACGGCTAGTCGGATGATATCGTGAGTTTTTTTAGTCTAATTGGCTGAAAATCATTTATTAAACGGATCAAAAAACAACAGACAAGACTAGATCAGGAATACTGCACTGAAAACATTTCACATTGCTTTTATGGCGACATAGATAGTTTTAAAAGTTGAAAATGTATCAAAAGTATTCCAGCTAGCACTAGAACTGCAAAAACGCGTAGAAGGTGACCCAGAAACCACAAAAGTTTCATAAAAGACTCCTTTGTTAGACCACTTACCAGATACTAAACGCTACAAAAGTGCTTTAGATAGCTCTAAAATCCATAGAAAACGCTGCAAAGGCGCGCTAGTAAGCTATAAAGATCACTAAAAATGCGTCGAAGGTGCGCCAGAAAGCGGTTTCTCAGCATAGTTAGACAAATCAGGCTACTGTGTCACTAGAGTCTGTGAATAGCCTCCAAAAAATTATTTTAAGTTGCAGATACCCAACTTCATGGCTTCGTTCGATGATGGATTGGGAAGAATAATCATTTGGAAGAGCATAAATAGCTGACAACAACGTTATTTCAACGAGCAAAACAAGAAAGTCAAGAACGTTTTCATCTTCCTGTCATAAAGCGCAGAGTTGTCATCAGATGTAAAGAGAGAACGTTTCTCAGGTCATACGGAGTGCTGGACCGAGGACTTCCTGTTAACTCAAGAAAAATACAACCGTGATCCGTTTTGCCTTGATATCCACCACCAGGAGGAAAAAACTGTGTCACCGGATTGATGAGACTGTAAACATGGAAAAAATCGCACCGCTGCTAAATCGGACATCCTTGATGACAGTCTTTGCATGAGTTGCAGATCTCTAAAAATCTGATCGAGCAAGTAAGTTTCTCCTGAAGACTGTTAGCTAAGTGTTCAGTCAAATCGTTCTTCCGTGTACCCTGGTTACACCGATTAACTGACCATTCAGCTTGATGTCTGGAGATATTTTATCGTTTTTAAATCAAGTTTTTGAAATGTGTGAAAACACGCGCTCACTGCAATTTGGCAAAAACTGTTGTTTGTACTAATGCAGTGACATCAAAACATTCATATTACAGATAAATGAACTCATTTGTAATATTGCTGTTTGTGAACGAAAAAAACCAGTGAATCTCCATATTCAAGTCAGGATCAGAAATATCGATTATCGAAAAAATTAGTGATGGAAATTTCTCAAAAACATGTTTTCTTAATACTGTATATTTTGGCTTCCTTTCAAAAAAAAGTTTATGCAAAACGGACACGATTAAGGGGTGCTCAGTTATGCTCGCTACTGTATCTGGCGCACCTTTGACGTTCAACGCGTTTGACATTCTGAGAGACGTCTGGAAAATCTGTGACGCGTTTAGAGCGGTTTTAATGGTATTTAGCCCACCTTCGCCGCATTTGCTAATGAAATATAGAGCTATCTGGCGCACCTCTAACGCGTCCCTCCTCTTTTCCCCCTTCTCCATCTTCTCCCCTCCTCCTCCTCCTCTCGTCGGCCCGTTTGCATATATTCATCTCACACCCTTCCTCCACTAACAGCAGCTGTGGTTGAGCGGTAGTGGTGCGGTACTTCGGTCCTCGTACTCTATGGTTCGATCCCGGCAGCGGTCTGAATGATGACGCTTCGGCCCATCCTCTACAGAACGGGTTTGTTAGGTGTGCTTCGGCCCCGAAAACCCTCCGGTGTGCCTCGGCCCCGCAAAAAGCGTGGTGATTCTTCCACGTTTTGCATTTTTTTATTTCGAAATTTGTTAATATTCGGAAGCTCTGCTCTACAACAAAATTCAAACTGTAAAAGAAGCAAGAAATCCTGAGAGAGACTCAAACCCGTTTGAAAAAGACGGTTGTTGAACCCATTTTCAAACTTTTGATGAGTTTTTTGAGCGCACCTTTATTGCATATTATTTCATTTATCCACAAAAGTTTCAATATTACTGCATTATCACAATTCAACTAACCGTTTAACTAACAGTTTTCAGAAGAAACTTGCCTGTTCGGATAGAATTTCAGATATCTTAAACTTATGGTAGAGAATACCGTAATTACAGTACAGAGAACAGAGAATGTGAAGTAACAAATGTTTTGAAAATCCATGGAGCCTGAGTATACTTGTGAAGCAACTGATAAGGCTTTGGGAATAGTTGAAACGGACGATGAAACTGTTTTGTTCTTTGTATTAGCGCGGAATATTCATTTGAAAATCAAGCATTTTGAGCGACACCATGATGAAATTTGACTGAAACTGAGAAATAAATCGATTTTGGCAGTGGTGTTACTACATGATGCGAATTCGATTGTATTGTGAGTTTTCCTGCTTTCATTCAATGAACAAGTATTTTATATTATTAGCTTTACAAGAGCTGTGATTTTCAAAATTAGATTTTTTACCAAACCAATTTTCAACAAGAATATTTGTTTCTGAAAACACCCAGGTGCGTTATTTTTTTATTTTCTTATTCAACTAATTACAGTTATGCCCATCTTACCACCGCCTTGCCGATTCAGAAAACAGAATTCAGCCTCTTTTTTTTGTCTCTTCGATAATTTTTTGAAATTTCAGTATGACTTCCGCGGCAAAAAACACTAGAAAAGTTGCATTTATTCTGGTGGTTGAATCATCTGATGGCAGCAACATATCTGTCTCAGTTCGTTATCCAGAATCAAATCCATCTGCTCGAGAGGAAATCGAATGGGAATTCAATGATAAGGCAATTACAGCTATACTTATGTTTATGGCAGTGTCTTTGGTTATTTCATTTATCATCACTTTCAGTTCAGTTGATTGCATTAGCATTTTTATCATTTTCATCTGCAAAGAAAATTTTGGAAATTGTGTCTTATGAAATCAATAAAATATGCATATCAAAAAAAATGTTTTGGGTTTTGTCGAACGTATCATGATTTTTTAAACCAAAAAACTAAATCATTCTCATCTCATCTGGTTCAATTTGCTTTTTTCAGAAAAGACATTTCCACATATCACTTCCGTGTCTTTGTTTTCTAAAAAAAAGTTGCACATAATTACAGGCGTTGAGAGAAAAAATATATGTCTAAAGAACTTTTGATCAGAACACAAAATATCAGTGTAGATTACACTTTTACCTTTTGAGCCCAGACCGCTCAAACGCGTCAAAGGTGGGCCAGATTGCTTCGTTCAAATTTACATATTACTCCATCAAACTTCGAAAGTTTATCTAATATCTTTCAGAGCTAACTTCGTCCGTCAAGGTTACCTCATTCCCGTCGCTCATGCTACCACTATCCATTTCAAACCCGAATAAGACGTTCCGTATCAACAGGAAGTTTCGACGTTTCAAAACTTTCACTTGCATGCCAGGATTTATTTCAATTATTGAAACATATCCAACATATCCTCCTCACTGTCAATCCAAAAAGTTCCCACAGAAAAGTGTGCCGTGAGTTATAGTTTTCACATTCTCTACTCACATTGGTCATTTTACGATGCTTGCCACCATATCCCGTGTATTGTATCCAATTTATACTGGCTACAGTATACGTTTGCAGTGGAACATAAACCAGATGGTCCTGTCATATGTAGCTACCACAAACTAGATACTGTATACTTTTTAGATTTGTACAGGTACAGGCTCCGCCCACCAAACTATGCGTCTGTCGAGTCTGTACTCAATCATTCATCGGTCGTTACGTCGTGACGGAAGGTGACTCTTCCTACTCTGTTCCTATTTCTCTATCTTTTTCGAATTTTCCCATTTTTTTCAGATGTCGACCACCGCCACCTCTGCAACATCTGGAATCAGAGTATCATTGTCCAATCAGGACCAATGGGAGAAGTTTTATCCTCAAACTGAAATGATTCTGACTAGGAACAAAGGACGCCAAATGTTTCCTCTTCTGAACTATGTTCTGACAGGATTGGATCCAGATTCAGTGTATGCAGTGTTTCTTCATTTTGAGAGAGTCGATAACTATAAGTGAGTTTCAATTCTGAAGGATATGTACTTGCAAACCGGGACTAAACGGGCTCACACGAGCCTGCGCGTATCTTCATACTTGCCAAAGCCCGGACTGGGTCGCGTAACTGTTGCCAAAACTTTAACGTTTTTTGATTTTTCCAAAAATTTTGAAAAAGTCAAACATCCGACTCTCGGCATCAAAAATTTTCACATTTTTAATAAAAAATTATTTTAAATGTCAAAAAGTTTTTAGTTGGCTCATCTTCTGAAGCCGGGCCAGGTTTTCAAAATTTCTCCAAATTGAGTTTTATGAACTGAAAGATAGACCAAAATGCAGAAATCAACCACATACCTTTATCGATGATTAATAATTTTAATGTCTCAGATACGAATTCAAATGCAATAAATGGGAAAAGAAACAAGAAGGCGATAAAATTCCACCAATTGATATGAAACAGCACATCCATGGATGGAGGAATGGAAGTCATTGGATGAATGGTCCTGTTTCATTCAGACATGTCAAGCTCACTAATAATCCAGATAACACCAAAGAAGACAATGTCTACGTGCAATCCATGCATAAACATCTCCCGGTTATTAGTATTCTGAAAATGGGAGATTCAGTGAAGGAGGAATTTCGATTAGGACTCACGGAGTTTATCGGTGTCACTATTTATCAGGTTAGTTTCAAAAATGATTCGATTTTGTTCAATTTCATAAAAAGTTTTATATATTTTCAGAGTTCTCATATATGTTCCCTGAAAATCGAATTGAACCCACATGCTACCGGATTCAAAACAACTGGCGGGCATAATAAATCATCCGAGGAGAAAAAGAAACAACGAGGAGTCAAACGTCCAGCCAGAGAACTACCGTACCAATTCTCTCCGTCAGAAAAGCAAGCTGCTCCTCAATCTGTTAACCAGTACTCTGCTCCTGCGCCACTGACCCAGGAAAATCAAATGGGAATGTACCCTATGCAAATGGCTCCCGGAATACCTGGCACCACACACACTTATAATTCTCCAGGATTATCAAACAACTATCCGTACCAGCAACAGAACCAAATGATGAGCAATATGGTATCATGGTACCCAATGAACATGTCGATGGGACCATGGCAAGGAATGCATATGTACCCTGGTATGGTACCAAATATGGTTCCACGGATGCCACTTACTGGCTGTCCTCAAAATTGGCAGTATCCACAGGGCAGTATGGTACCATGGAATGGAGGATATGGAAAACCTGAAGCAGGAAAATAGATGTTTACAATTGCGCTCCACCGAAATCCGAGCTTACCACATGCAAATATCCGTTTCCAATTTAAGAATTTTGTTTGAAAAGTGTCATGAGTCAATTTTAATAAAACTGCTTATATATTTTTTGAGTTTTGAATGTGAAGTTCCAGACAGTGCGCGTTTTTTTCCCTTCAAATCCGCTGAGTATCGATTATGTATAACTACAATGTCAATGATCAAGAACTTAAAAAAAACTGTGAAGTCTGTACAAAGTGTTCTTGCGACAGAACAAATATCCAAACTCAGGGAAGATCAAAGATTTGCAATAGCTGCAAGTTCAATTGTCGATCAGTAATTTGGTTGCCTAACATGATTGAGTGTTCTTCTATTTTCTTTTTCCGAAAAAGTTCAAAAAGCAAATCTTCTTTCTTCCTTTCTTTTCTTGTAACACATGCTTGGTCTGTGTCCACAAGATGAATGTTTTGCAAAACCAGGCTCAAAAAAAATCGTTTTCAGTTGTGAAATAATTTTAAAGTTATTTATTAGCACGTTATCGATACGACTAAAAATTGATTCAAAAACACAAAGAAGATGAGAAAAAAACAGATTGTATAGAACTAACAGAATAGAATTAGAAATACTTGCGACGGAAAGAATGGTTGTCACAACATTACATTTATATTACCTTATCCTGAAAAATGAAAACATTGTGAAAATGTTTGAATCACAGTCTGAAACTCGCTCAAAGTACGATGGCAATTGTTCGACTTGGTCGAGATGAGCGCAGGAGGAGGTGTTGAACTGTTTGATGTTTGCTTTCAGCAAACCGTTTTTGCTCTGAAATTTAGAAAATTGTTATTTAGAAAAAAATAAAGAATAAATACACATACATAACAGTATTCATGATTTCGATATAAACTGCATTGTTGCTAGTTGTATTTTTGAAAATCGGAATCTTATAAAAATGAAAAAAAACAAGCAACATACCGATTTGTTCATGTATCCATTAGAAATGTTTCTTTTCTCTCCTTCTTTCGATGGTCCCAATCAGGTAAGAATTTGCTGGCTCAGAATGTGTTTGCTAGTCAAAACTTTAAATTTTTTGGAATCTCAAGCTTCAATCGATTCAAAAAATGTTTTGTGCATCTCAAGTGATTGGACAACATTTATTTTATTCAAAAGCTCAAAGTCAATTTGTCAGTATTAAAGTAGATGATCAGCAAGTAATACATATGAACGCCAGAAAAAAACAATTTAATGTACGATAGTGGATTATAATCACTCAAAAACTTCAAGATAAATATCGCATCCTTAATCAGTTTGTTCAATTAAAATTCTTCCTCTCGTTCCGTCTTTCCGAAAGATATCATATTCTTGAACTTCTTCGTTCTCTTCTTCAAGTAGATCCATTTGTGCTTCTTGAGAACGCAAACCTTTCAGTATCATTTCGTTATCCACAACTTGATCATCAATTAATACAAAACGTGCGACTTCCAATCTCGGGTTCGACCCTCTAATAAAATGCTTGAAAAATTGATTGACTATTTTTTTGGTTAGAGTTGAAGATTCAATGCATAAATCTTTACTGTTCATCAATAAAAGATTATCCAATCCAATTTTCGAAGGCACATCTGCGTCTAATAGCATCAATGAATCCAAATTTTGAATCAGAATATTACTGTACTGGCTGGGGTCATTGAAACTTGAACAGAGAGCAATCACAGATTTAATCGATGAAAAATGTCTCAATGCCATTTGTGCACACTCCAAACTACAAAGATCGTAAAAGAAGAGCGTATGAATTTTGAATTTTCCAACGGCATCTTTCAAAGATGTCCAATCAAAATTACATGTTTCATCCGAAAATGAGAGGTTCGCGATTTCCGAAGAAGAGAATATGTACAGCATATGGTCTATCCATCCTTGAATACTGAGGCCTGGATTTTTGTATTCCACCAAGTTATGCTGAGTGGCCAAGTCTCGCATCGCTGTCACTCGAGCCGGCATATAAACCGGAATTGGTTTGGTGCCAGTGTCGCCCTCCTTCGGATAAAAAGTCCATATCATTGTTGACGGATTATCTTCATTTTGGCCAAATTTAATTTCGATAACATCGCCTATCATCAGATCGATTTGTTCCATATCCAAATGGAGAGATCTCACCATTTCCTTGGTTTTGTCAGAGACAAGTGAAAATCCGACACTAAAATAAAAAAATCTTTATCAGGCAAACTTCTAATAGTAACTTACATTTCAATATTTTCCATGCACTGAATTACAAGTTTTGATACATTCTCTGGAAGACGGAGAAGAGGAAAGGCACTCGACATGGCAGTGAAAAAAAGAATGGCTAGCGTGAGTCCGTTAGATGACGAATAATCAATAGAGATGCAGTGGGTACAATAGCCTTACAATTGGTTGCTGGGAAAAATGAACCGTGGTGAATGCGCGGGAAACGCGGGAAACGCGGAAAACGCAAACACACAAATATGAGGGAATTCTTAATGTGGGAACTTCGAGAAGCTGATTGTTTCAAGAAATGTTGTAAGTAATAATTTTCCGGAATGGTTTGTCACAAAATTCTGTTGACATGTTGTTGGGGATGTTCGATTGCTCAGTTATTAGCTATATCAATTTTCGAACTCGAATTACTTTTTGAATTTGGAATTTCCTGGTTTATTGAGTGATGCTCTAGAAGTGCAACAGAAACAAAAACATACAGAGTTTTATAAAAATATTTCTTTCGATAAATAAACAAGCATTGCACATAATTCTTTTCCCCGATCGAACATTCCTCCATTGACATGTTTCCGTTGTGAAGCAGTTGGAGCAGTTTCTAGTAGAATCCTTGGAACGGTGAGAAATTGGAGTGATTGGAAGTTTTATTGCAGGAGTTGATATAGGATAGTAAGAAGGTATTATGGAGAACATTGGAAATGGATTTGCAGTTGGAACAGGTGATGATGATGATGAGCTACATGGTATTAGCGTCGGAGAAGATAATGCCGGCGGTATTAATTAATATCCAGGTGGAGTTGAAAGATCACAGTTGAATTCGTTGTGTTAGTAGTGGCTGAACCAATTCCAGTCGTCAGTAATGGAATCGTAGCCAGCATTGATAGGTGTAGCGGAATAATCGGCATGGAACGTTGAGGAAGAGAATATCCATTGTGTGTGAGATGGAATGGACGACAAACTAAATACCTGATGCCTTCTATACCCTTCTCCGTGATGACAAATTGGTAACATCTTCATTTTTGTGATAACGATCACAATTCTTCTTGTAATTAACAATTGTCATCATTTTCATCTTCCCAAGAGCACAATTTTAGGCTTCGATAGATTTTGAATTTTTAGAAACCTCGAAAGAAGTGTAAACTGAAGAACCTCACCAACCATTTTGATAAAATGAAAGTGGGCAACACTAACGCAAAAGTAGCAAATACTGATTTGTCTTACAGAACGTGTGAAAAAAAAACAAACGCAAATATGAGAAGCACGGTTAAAAAACGAATGTTTAAAAAATTGGAACTGTTTGAAAACTGATTCTTCACTATTTTTTGTATTTTTGTAAGATATTATATCTTTGAAACAATTCAGCAATGAAACTCCCAGGAAATATTAAAAACCACCAGCTGAAAATGTCAAAAAGTTGTTTTGAATTTTTTAAAGTTTATTGAGTAAAACTGAAAAAGTACAATTGAAACAAAAAAACTCACAAGAAAAAAAATATAACCGGTATAAAACATACATAAAAATTAAAAAGGTTAGTCAGAATTATTCTGTCGATGAGTTGTCTTACTCCTATATTTCTCCATTGCGGAGACTGGGCGAGTTTTCTTATACTTCCTCTGGTAAATAAAACAAGCATTGCACTCGATTCCATTTTCGGATCGAACATTTCTCCATTGACAGGTTTCTGTGACGAAACAGTTGGAGCATTGTTTGGGAGATTCCTTAGGACGATGAGGCGTGGTGGTGGTTGGTGGCGTCATTGTTGTCATTGAGAATACTGGAGTAGCAGCGGAATCAGATCTTGAGGAGGTACTTGGAGTTGGCATCGTGGAAGTTGGTGTGAATGAATATCCAGTGGACGTCGGCTGATTGTAGTTGAATCCATTTTGGTAATAGTAATTGACCCAGTTCCAGTAGTCTGTGTTTGGGTAGTAGCCAGAATAGTCAGGTGTAGCGGAATAATCAACATTGAATGTTGGGAGAGGGAAAGAGAGAGGATCCATTGTCAAAACAAGGAATGGGTAAAGAAGTGAGTACCGTGGCTCCTTATATACCCTTTACCATGATGACAAATTGGGAGCATCTTCACATATTGATTTATCTGATAATGATGACAAAAACTATGGTCATCATTTTTATCTTCCCAGAAGCACAGTTAATGCTTTTTCTAAAAGATGCGAAGTGTTCCAAACTTTTATAAAATCGGTTTCTGTCATCAGTGACCGTTACGAACGTTATGTCACGTTATATCATCAGTGACCCATACCATAGTTTTTGGGCACCGGCTCCGGGTTACGGTTGTACGATAAAATTATCAATTAATTTTAAAAACAAGGATCAAAGGGTCGAATCCGAATGGAGTGGATACTGTTTTCTTTCCTCGATGGTCGGATTCTCGATATAAATGGTATATTACAAGGATTGAATTTTACGAAGCACCATTTTATCAAGTGAGACGTTTCACACATTTCGATGGAACCACAATAGAGGTCGTGGGTGGTTATGATATCCGTCGTGTGGACGGACGGGTTGGGACACTCAAAAGCGACCAACTTGCTGAAAGACAATACTTTCTTTTTTGTGTATGGTACTGATTTCAACTAAATATATACAATTTCATTCTCCTGTTGTATCTGTTAATTTTCTATTTTCTTCTGTCTTCAATGTGCGAATTTTCAATTTGGATACTTAAAAATAGTAATTTTCCAGTTTTTGAATAAAAATGAATCATTTTTAAAACGTCATTCTGTCCATTTATGCAATACATTTTAGAGTTCATCTGCCTGGCTATTTTACATTTTTTTGTGGGACACTCTAGGATAAACAGAAGAGAACTAGCAAGAGTAGGTCCTATCAATTCTGTTGAGAAAGCAACACGGCCGGCACTAAGAAAACATCCGATAAATTCAACGAAACAGGTAATGGTCATGAAGGTGACAAAGTTGAATTCTACTTTGCTCCGGTGTTGGAATGTTCTGCGCGAAACCTTCCCAGAAAACTATTACAGATAACACATTCCTTTGCAGATGCGGAGATTTATGATTTTTAGTGGGAACATCTTCTTTCGGACAGAAACTTCTCTGTGCAGCTTTTCCTGTTTATAATACAGTTTTTTAGAACTTTTAGAAACACTGCTAAATACAGCTGAAATCGATCACCGCATTCGGACTCGTTCGAGCCGATACTCGGAGAAAGATTTCGTCTGCCCGAAATCCACTGCGTCACCGAAGAAGCGCTCAAAGAAGAACTAAATTTCTCCTTTCCTAATTTTTATCTGCTTCTTCTGTCATCCCCATTAACTTTGTTTCACCACCTCAAGTTTCTTTTTCTTGAATTTTTTCCTCATTTACAGAATCTTCTGTGTTTTTTGTTAGTACTAATTCAGAGAATAAACATTGTAACTATTTTAACTTCTTGTTTTTCATATTCTTGAATCAAAAAGGTTTGTGACCAAGAAAATAGTTTTTTTTTGAAAATCTCGAAAACTGAAATTGATGCCGAATCAAATGATTTCGACCCTGATACAATTACATTACCAGGAGAGAACAACCAAGGATATGTTCCACTTCTCCATTGCTTGGGCGGATTTGTGTACGCAATGGATGCGCTTACCATTCAAACAGTCCCCTAATCTCGACGAGAGTGTTAATTTGTTTACGCAAGTCAAGTCTCGTAAACGATACTTCGCTTCTGGCCAAAGGTCAACAATCGTTTTTTTTCTAAATGCGCAACAGAGTACATTCGAAACATAAACAAATGCAAATGCATACGAGGTCACGTAATTGAATCCATGTTGTTTGAAGGAGAGGAGTCTGTTGGCCAGACAAAATGATGATATGTATACATCAACAACCGTTTGAATAAACCAATAAATTTCTGAAGTAAAAATACAAAAAAGGTTAAAGACACTGGCAAAAAAACCTCGACTCAATTTGTTATCTGCTCTCCAAAGTTATCTGAAAACTGCATTAGAAAAACAATAAAAAACCCTCCAGGCTCCAAGCTGAAAAGTCAGTCAATTGTTCAATCGCTAGAGCACCAGAAAACAATTGAACTGACTGCTTAGCTAACTGCTTTTTGGAAAAACTTACCGATTCTATAGGAGTTTTAGAGATCTCCAATTCAAAGTAGTGAATAATAGAATAGAGTAGACTAGAGAATAGTAGAAGCCAAGAAGAAATTGGGCCAGGCAAAAGCTGTCAATGTTTGCTTGGGACCTTGTAAAGCCGATGACTGAAACGATGGGCAACACGTGGATACATCAGTAAGGTCTTATTCACACAGTTGCTCCATATCCAGATTGTTAAAATGATCCGTCTCAGAATTGCATCCAGTTGATACCATCTATTCATCATTAGTATTGACATGCTTACAATAAGATCTTCATCTTCCTTATGACTCTCATTATGTGTCCTACAGAATTTCTTCAGGGAGCGTCCTTTCGTGTATTAGATCTATCATTCGTCACGGTGCCAGCAGGTTGGAGATCTGAAAATAGGGATTTTTAAGTGTTGAATTTCTGAATTCAGCTGCATTCATATTTACAACATTTTCTGTTTCTGTATTCAAAACAACTGAAAACGTACCCAAATACATTTCTATCAGTTCTTCGGAATATTCTCCATATTACGTGGCTTTGCTGGAAACCTCCCGCTACACATTTTCATTCAGGGTTCTACGTATCGAGTAGCTGATACGTGCAGTACTTCTTCCTGAAGCGGCCGAGAAGTCTTTCAAATGTACGTTTCGATTTGTGAACACACGTTCGATGCACCATTAATTGAATAGTTTACATAGGTCGGGTTCTGAGCCAATTCCACGACGTTGTTTTATATTAGGTTGGTGCATAATTTTCTTTCTTTTTTGAGGGTGTGACTTGGTCTTCTGTTTCTGAGCAGTGAGGTTGTTTTCCAGCCCAATCTTTTTTGCATTATAATGAATTTTTTAGTGGCTAACATATAGTGTTTCAAGTTGATGCCTAGATAGTCCGCTCGTTAAAACAATGGTTGTTTTCGGTGGCCAACCAAACGCCTATTTTGGGAAGTTTTTTGGTTCTGGTCAAATCGGTATTAGAATGTTGAAGTATTTTTCAGGAAAATGGTCTAAATGAGCAGAAGATAACTGTATCTTATTATTACGATTTATTTCTGGGTCAGAATCACCAACATGAGAAAGTTATGAACAGACGATCAACAGCAACGAGAAATCAAGGTTCAGCTGGGTTCAACCCGATTACAGAAATATTTAAAAACACATTTATACCAAACTATCTGTAAAACTTAGACAGTAACATGAGTAATTTATGCCACAAATTATTTGAAGCAAAACCATTCTAATAAGTGGTAAAACTTGACTGGTGTTTTTCTTATGATTTTCACAATTTTGAGCAAATTTGTGTAGTTGACCTGAGTGAAGTCTAGGCCTCTTCTCAACGATCCCAAACAAGTCTGAACTATTTTGTTATAAGTCATCAACAGTAGATACATTATTCTAAAATTTTGCAAAATATCTAGTGGATTGATTCAGAATTATGAGCTGTAGGCTTCATCAAACGTTAAAATCACGTGGTTTTGATCGTATAGACTTCACGCTTCCTGCGAAAAAAGACAAATGACGTGAAAATCTACAACAAAGTAATTTTAGATACATCGATGCCTAATCTATTAAACTGAAACAGTTTCAACCAATTTTCTCATTTAGCGGTAAAGAAAAATCGAGAACATTTACACCTCCCTATATTGCCGATCCTCGCCTTTCTTCAGGGACTCGCACTGAACTATCGTTGCTTAGTTGGAATGTCTTTAATTGCTTTTTGTAAATATTTTTTCTTGCTTGTTATAATTGCAGATAGCTCACCCATTCTCGTAAACATTTTCTAGAAAAAAAATTGAAGTCAAAAAATAGTACCAAAAAAGGGTTCCTCAGGTGTTTTGACTTGTCTGCGGCTGAGATTAGGCAGATGGCGGACGTCAAGTCACTGGTATAATCACAATGACTTACAGGTACTAACCAACAATATTTCTTATTACGTGTGTTATTGGTCTTCAAGAAATTTCATGACAAAAGTTACCCTAAAAAAGAAAGAAATTTATGCACCAACCTAATACCATTCCATCCAATATATGACGGGTTTGTGGGCTTTCCATTTTTCTAATATCCGCTTCCTTGCTTCTTTTGTACGCCGAAGCAATAGTGTCACTAATCAAGTATCTTAATTGACTTCCGTGTGTTTGATCAACCATTCATGAGATAGCAGCAGAGAGAAGACGTGAAAATTGGTTTTCAAGTTATTTTCATTCAGTTGGGTTCACGTCCCGGATAATATCTACACAATCACTAAAAACCCACCTAATAAGTACATTTTTGCTAGTTTTCTGGAGTTTTATGCATTTTACTGGTCTTAGGGGAGCGGAGTTGATCAGCCGATGACGGGGCAGGAAGTACCCAACCAGCAGCTCATCCGTGGAGAAAGATCATCGATTTTCCGGAGAGTCGTGCCTGAAAAACAAGAAATATTAATGCTGATATTCTGTGGAATTGCAATCTTTGATAACTATTTTTTCACCATTCTTGCTATAATCGTTGAGAAACCGGTAACTTTTTATCACTTACCTCATTTTTCAGATCTGGATATCAATTTCTTGCTTGGAGACGATTCATCAGCTGCTTGGTGAATAGCAGAACAGATGTGGTCGCCCAACAGCCAAGAAGCAAAAGTTTTTTTCTCATTGTCTACGAGTTTTGCTTTCAAATCGTCAAATTTCAGTCTTTTCGTTCCCTCATATCGAGCAACCACACAAACCTCCACGATTCTTACAAACTTTGCTCATTTGACCATTCATCATATAGAAACGATGTGTCCGTAATCGACATCTGTGTGATATTGGATCAGCAAGTGAAGAAGATTCGTTTGACAGATTGACGTTATTGCTGATTCACCAATCAAGCAGTTTTTGTGAGTTGTTAGTCCAGGTCTTGAGTTATTGTTGATCTTTCTTCGAACGCCACTGCTGAGAACCTCTATCTACACCCGTTGTACACGTGGTTCATTTTTCACCATGCTGACGCGATTTCTCTTGAAAGTGTTCCCAACCCAACATCCAAACAGTTATCTTTTCAATTTATGATGTCTTCTTAGGAGTCATTTCAAAGATCATCAGTAATGACACCCCCCATCTACACATTTTGTCATTCCGAGGGTGCATCTTTCGGTATGCTGAAGCGATACTCTTGGTACTCAACCGTATTGATTGATTTCGTATCCATTTGCCATGTCTCGGTCGGTTCCGGATATTTGATCTGCCATTCAACAAGATGCCGGGAGGGTGGAGACCTGAAACTTGGGTTTTTCAAGTGTTGGATTTATAAATTTCTTCAGATTTACATCTACAACTCTCTTGGTGCGGCCTACACACCACAAAAAAACAAACCTAAATACTTTTCCATTTTTTTCTGGAATTTTTCTGTATTTTTGGTGAAGTTGTTCACTGGAGTCTCATCTTGCTTTCCTGTTTGTTTTTTATCCTTTCCAAGTGAAATATCGAAATCTCCATTCATAGCATTTCGCAAAAAGTTTTCAGTTGAGTGAGACTCTCGTCTGTCAGGAAGATGCCATAACGATGAAGAGTTTACATCTCTTTTCGAGACTTTCTGGAATAAAAAAACAAAAATTACTTGAAAAACAAATTTTAGTGTGGAATAACATTTTCCGATATTGGAAAAGAGTTTTGATACTTACATTCCATATTGTTGTGCGTGAAGAACAAATCGGCAAGTTTCAGCTATCCGATATTAAGATTTCGAGGCAACTCTCCACAATTTTCACCTGATGTTGTTGTTCTTCTTCTCGTTGTCTGGAAATCGACAAAATTGAAGGAATCAATCGGTAAAAACAATCACTCACCAAGAACTTTACGTTTCCACTCGAACTTATGATCCAAGCGACCCAAAAAATTGATAAAAAGAAACAAAAAGAGAATCAAAAAGTGCGAGCACCACTTGTAACTCGTTCACGACGTAAACTCAAATCGAATGGGGTCCTCTCACCGATTCTTCGGTAATCAGACACCCATTATGTTAATGGGGAAGAATAATTCATTGCACAGAGAAGGGAGATAGGATATCGGTAAATAAAATACTGGTAGTGAAGTATACATAAAATTCTAAAACCAATAATTAGAAGAATATCTGGAGCTGATTTGCCGGAATCAGCTGTGGATGACGATGTGAGATCCGAGCGTCGGTCAGTGGCCACTTGACTTGTTGTCTGCTTTCACTTCATGTTTCTCCGACGAACTTCGTCTCTGGATCTCTCTTCTTAGAATCTTGGCTTTGGTCTCAACATCTGAAAATTTTAATTTTGTGATTCTCATGATTATTCTCATCTGTAACCTCTTTTCAGGTTCCGAAAATCAGACAAAACTCACAATATCTTGGTATCTGTGGCATATTTATTCCAGATCTTGTGACTTCGTTGGTAAATAGGCTTTGAAGTAGTCTGAAAATCAATAAATAGTGGGCTTAGAGACAGCTGGAAAGTTAAAAATATGTCTATTGCTGCCTATGTCATATTTAGTCTGAGGTCTTGTCTTCAATGTACGAATTCCTGGCAAAATTATGGGAAAAACTCACTTTTTCATTGAAATATGTCAGATGTAGTAGAAATTGGCCCAATATATTTGCAAAACGTCCAGCAATGTTTTGTGGTCGAGCGATCCCTGGAAGAAAAGCATAATTGCCTGATAAAATAGATGTTTTGTGTGAATATGTTATTCCGACTGCTGATAGATGTTTTCATATAATGCTGAACTCACATTCTCCATTTTCTTCATTTTTCTCAGTCGGAAGGTGCCCGGCAGTTTCTGATTAAAAGCATCATTTAATCCTCCATTTTTTTTTGCCTGAAAATCGATAAAAATCAAGCAAATCTTGAAGAAAAATATTTTTTACCATAAAATTAAGATTTCCAACCAAGAAACTTGTTCGACACAGTTTTTTACTTTGTATTCTTCGTCTTAACGTGGAAAAAAGTCGATAAAATCAACAGCGAAAAGGAGAGACCCTTTGTGCAAACACGACGACGCGAAACTGCGTACATTAGTTTTGAAGGAGGACCTTCTTGGTCTTTCCTTGTTGTTAATGAAAGAGACATGTTCATAGGAAACGAACAATAACAAATGGTAAATGTCAAAGAAAAGTTCGAATTTGTTTAAATGCTAAAACGAAGAAAAAAAGTAAAACTTGGTGCGCGTCTGGCGCACTTTCGTTGCTAAAATCTTTAACAATGCCACAAAACAAAAAGCATCGGACTACACTGAAAAACACTTCAATTTTAAATAGACCCCAGTAAAAATTGAAGTTAACAGTCATCAAAATGAAACAGGATTTGATAATAGAAGATTATTGACTAATTTTCATTCAAAGACGGGTTTAAAGTTTTTCCAAATTGACCTGAAAACTCTGAAGACATGTTTGAAGAAAAATTCACGTTTTGTAAGGGTTGCTTTCAAAACATTACCTCAATCTTTTTTAAATTTATGTCACCAGCCTCAGTTCAACAAACCTTATCTGGCGCGCCGCCGGCGCTGATCTTATCAGTCTTTCCGACGTTTCCGAACTGTAAATGGGGTAAATTATTGAATGCAACTGGTTTTCAACGATATGAAAACTATAGCCAGTCGTAAGAACTGAGCAGAAAGAAAAATCGAGGGTTATTTTCCAAATATCGGACATCATCTGATTTTCAGTCAATTTCCGATATTTTCGTACTGTAAATAAGGGAAAACATTGATTTCAAATGGTTTTCTAAGATGTGAAAGTCATAGCTAGCCGTAAGAATCAAGAGAAAAAAACCGGAGTATTTTTCGAAATATCAGACATCATCTGATTTTCAGTCAGTTTCCGATGTTTTCAAACTGCGAATTGGGGAAATGAACTGGGAGGAGGAAATTGGGGAGGAAATCAGATCATTTCAAAACTAAAATCAATTTTTTTAAAATCTTTGACTTTGTTTTACCTGAATAGTTACTTTCTTACTGTAGAGAACCATCGGAGTTCAATAATTCTCCATTTTCCACAGCTAGTCTCCACAGCTGGTCTACAGCAAAACATAGAGACAATGTGGAAGTATTTTCATTTCACAACGGATCTTCACCGCTTGATTCTTTCTTCATAATCGTCACTCCTACCTTTTTTTTGAAACCCCGCTGTTTGCCTGAATCTTCCTTCCACTGCTCAATGAGATCCCCTCAAACCGTAATTCTTTTTCGTTGCATGCTATCTGTTCGCACTTTGTCTTCTCATTCCACGGTTCACATGGTCCTCCAAGTTTTTTCCTTTTTCTGGCTTTCTAACAGAAATTCACCTCGCTTCCAGATTATTCACCTCCAAAACCAGTCTCTCCATTTCATCTTTGCTTCCTATTCCCCATGATCAGGTTTCTTCTCTGAAAACCTAAATGTAGGTGCCTCCGAGTAGTATGAAATCATTCTTAATAGAATTATTAACCTGTGCCCCAAATTGATACATTTTCAGTTTCCCTTCCCATCGTCTTTTTCTCATTCCATGATTTACTGTCTCTTACAATAATAATACCACTCCCAAAATTAGTTTGAATGTCTCTATTTCAACCTTGTTGAAAACCTTTGTCGTGGCATTTCATTAGTACAATAAGCTTGAATAATTACTTCATTCAGAACAAAGCCTAATTTATCTACATGCTTCTTTCAATCATTTTTTAATCTCCGAGGTTATCTGAAAGCGAGATTAAAAAAACAATAGAAAAACCTCCAGGCTTCAAGCTGAACAATCAGTCAATCGTTCAATCGATAGAACACCAGAAAACGATTGAACTGACTGATTAGCTAACCGCCTTCAGGAGAAACTTACCAATTCCGTAGAAGTTTCAGAGTTTCCCAACTCACAGTAGTAAAAATCAAAATACAGTAGACCAGAGAATAGTAGGAGCAAGAAATAAAGTCGGACAGAAAAGAGCTGCCAATATTCGTTTAGAGCCTTGGGAAGCTGATGACTGGAGCGATTGTTCACAGAGAACTGTTGAACCGGACGTAGTACATCAGGGAGCTCTTATTCACGCACTTGTACCATATCCAGACAGTTACAATGATCCGTCTCAGAATTGCAGCTACTGGATACCATCAACTCTTCAATAGTATCGATTTGATTCCAACGTGATCTTTCTACTCTCACTGTGTGTCCTTCCTCCTTGTGTAGTCTTCTTGTTCACAGTCAAACTGCTTTTCAGCTGCGATTCGAGAATTATGTCTTCAAGCATTCAACATGGAAGTTGTGATCCAAAATGACTGACTGCAGCTCCCGTAGTGGTTTAATGCAGAGTTTTTTTTTTGAATTCTTCAGGTGTTTGTTTTCCATTTCCTGTTTTTTTCGACTTCATAGCGACATGGCTTTTGCGGTGATAGGCGGATCCTGAAAAAGATGGGATTTCAGGTTTTATAGGCATCTAAGGTGGAGTGCCGCTTATTATATTACAACTTCTAACCGTTCAGAAAAAAATTATCAATCAGCGAATTTTTGGAACATCAGGCGCTGTTTTGATAGTGATGTTTTTACATTTTTGTCATGGTTTTGACCAATCGTCTCTATAGTCATTCTATAGTTGTCCAACATCAGTCGAAAGTAGTTGTCATCAGACAGTCAGTAGAACAGGAGCGGTTTGCCGACTTTTGAAAAAGCCATCTACAGGACATATTCGAAGCGGTTCCATATCTTGCTCATGCCGAATTGATAACTTCCTGCATGAAAAATAATAAAAACATACCCTTCCACATTTCATTTTTTTCTTTTTCGTGAAAGTTATTGAACCTATTTGAACGATTTCGTAGAATACCAATGTCCCATGAAGGTTCCTTTAGTATAAATCGGATACGGTAACATTTTCGTGTCGAGATCAAGATACGCATTAGGTGCGTTGCGGTTGCGACGCAGTCTATTTATATTGGCCCGAACGGCGAACAGAGAGAAAAGAGGTAGAGGAGAGGAGAGACAAGAAAAGAGCATTGTGGCTTCAGAGGGCACAGAAACACGGCGAAAGTAAGAGGGGCAAAAAAGGACGTCTGCTCTTGGTCGACGATGGATTCTGAGGTTTGTTTAAAAACGGAGAAGAAGAAAAGAAATTAGAGAAGACGACAAAGTAACCGGCATCGATAAAGGCTGGAAGAAAATTTGAGTTTGACAAACAAACAGGGGTTTTTAGAGTAGTTATCGCTCGAAATGTGTTTAATTTGAACCATTTGGATAGGACGACAGTTAATTAGTGCGTTTTTGATAATATTTATGAAAGAATCAATTGTAGAAGAGTGTAATTGCCGGCCGGATGAGTGTAACTTTTTACTTTTTTTGAAATTCAGTTCCAAACTTCCAAGAAAACTCAGCTTATTCAAAAATACCGGAATGGTTTGATAGAAAACGGGGTATTTGAGCTAAATGGAAAAGTTCAGATTCTGGTTTTTTCAGAACGACGGCAGACAATTACACAAAAAAGAGACTGACTAAAAACAGAATTGGATATGTTTTGCTGTCATACATTGAACAACATCGGATGAAACTTTGGATTGACTATGTACTTGAAAAATCATCGAGTTATTATTTGAACTTGACATATCACCAATCGATCTGCCACGAAGAAATTCTACAACATTGCTAAAAAGATTCGAATAAAAATGCCGGATTTTTCGAACGAACACATGAAAAAATGCGGATTCTGCAAGGCCGTGCCAAACGGGGAGAAACGGAACCGGGAGAAACGAAACCGGGAGAAATGACGGCGCGGCGATTCTCGGGCTGTACATGAGATGAATTTTGTGAATTTGACTTTTAAATTACTTATTCTTCAACATTGCGCACAGTTTTTGGACAAGCACTGCCCGAAAATCGCCGCGCTGCCATTTTTCCTGGTTTCGTTTCTCGCCCGTTTCGTTTTTTCCGGTCTCGTTTCTCCCGCTTTCGTTTTACTCCAATTTTTCCGCGTTCGGTACGGCCTCGATTCTGCGGGAATTTACGGTTTCCAACTCAAAAGCTTGAATTCTTGCTCATAAATCCAAGTCATTGTCACTTGCGACTTATTAATAACCAACTTTTGAATGTAAAACTCGCTAAGCACCACACACGAGGCGCAGCCGTTATGCTCGGGACACTAGTCCAGAGAAATTAAAACTCACCAATTACAATTCCACCCGGAACTCTTCTTGGGTTCACTTCAGACTGTCCACGACGTCCAGAATCATTGAGGTTTGATGCAAGACGAGCATAGAAGAGATACCTGAATAATGATTTTCAAATTTAACAAGTGTAAAGATATTGATTTGGTTCAAAACCAAACAATAAAAAACATCACATTTGAAAAAACAACATTTTATCAACTTTCTTTTAAAAAATAATCAAAAACGTAACAAAACGAAATTATTATCAATCAAAAATTTTCAATTTTTTTCCCAACCATAACTCCTTCAGGGAGATTGATTCGGACCCATCTTGTCGTGTCCTGATAGTCCTCCTTTTTAACATGCCGGCGGTCGACTGGGCGTTGCTGGAAAAATCGAAGTTTTTTGTCTGTCAATAGAGTATAGTCCGGTACCTTCCGGGCTTCTTCCTGGCGAACTCCAGGTGCCTCTTTTGGAGCAAGAGCAGCGGTTTTTGGCTGGAACAGTTATAAAAAAAATTTCTTGAATTATGTAGTTGTGACTCACCTGGGACTTAACCGTTTTTTTCTTTCCAGCGGTCTTTTTGATCTTTTTGACCTCATCCCTTTTATTTTCTTCAACTTTGCTTGAACGGGTCTTCATTTGGATCGTAGAAAAAGTCGGGAGACTTCGATTTCCTGAAAAAATGCATTTTAGACGTGAATCGACACAAGGTCTAGGTCAAAAAATAACACGCATTTTTCTTTTACAAATTTCTCGAGATTCAAATAGAATAATGTTAAAAATAATGACTTTTCGGAAAGCTAATTATTTTTCCTATCTCTTTATGTAAAAATTATAATAAAATTCAGCCTTGGTCTACAAAAAAGGGGCTTAAGTGATATGACAAATTGGTGAACATCGTTGCTCGATGTTCTTCCCACCAGCAGTGAGTAGAATACCTCATTTATTGGAGGATAAGTCAAAAAAAGAAAAAGTAAGGAAAGAAAAACAGAAATGGAACACGTATAATAAAAAGTTATGAGTGAAACGGAAAAAATACATCGTACTCGTAAATCGACAGTTCCTCGTAAATCGACAGTGGCCTAGGTTTCTCATGAACTTTTCTCACTCGGAAATCGTGAAGTTTAGAAACATTTCTGACGAAAATCTTGGCTCTTTAGATTTGTAATTTTTTTCTGAACATGTTTCCTCCAATTATCTCAAGAAAATTCTACTCTGAAGTCTTAAAAAAAGCTGGAAGAAAATTTTCTAGTTCGCTAAACAACATGTAGGTGTAATAACGGAGTGTCGTTTGCCTTCATACAACAGGAGGGGTGCGGAGGTTTGTTACGGGTCAAAGGTCTTCTCCTCCAAGCACAGGGTCCGCAAAGGGCCACCACATTTTATTTGTGTGTGTGTGTGTGTGTGTGTGTGTAGGTGTGTGCCAATTTTCGTATAACACAGGAGGTGTGCCTCGTGCCGAACGCACACATTGTCGGAGAAGGGTGATCGATATGTGACCCCGCGGCCTCCTCCTCCTTTTTCGGTGGTCCCCTTTCTCCTTTTTTTCTTTGTGATAGTGTTTCTTTTATCTTTTTCTCGCAATACTTTTGTTTTTTAATTCTCAATTTTCAGACCTCAAACGCCAGTCAGTCTCCCAAAAATGACCCACCGTCTCGAACGAGAATCACTAGCAGTCTCATCGTCAATATCAAATAAAACTGCTCCAAACGGTAAGAAATCCTATTCTACCCTTCGACGCGTTGCATCGAGCGGTTGGATATATGCTTAAATTTCTATTTTACATTATTTTCAGTGTTTCTGTCAACTCTGTTCGGATTCTAACACTCTGAAGAAAAAAAATGATGCGTCTATCCGGAACTCAGCAACGTTAACGTCTTCATATATGTGCAAGAGAAGTCCTCTAGACAATGTGCTACTTGTGCGCTAGAAACTATCTAACTTGCTTTGATGCTGAGATTTTCAAATATTATACAATACAATATTTGACTACTGAAACGACAATGACCACGAAATAACAAACTCTACAGGAACAAGAACGGAGATAGGACCGCCTAGCAACAACACCGTCCTATTAACAATTACGGAACACTTTTCAACCTTCATTATGACTTTCGGATCGACGGCTCCAGAGACATATGCACTGATTTAGACGACAGATGATGTTGTTAAAAAAAGACGACAGATGATGTTGTTTGGTGAGTATTCATTTTTGGGTGTTTGGTAGCACGGAAATTCTTGAGAATAACAAAAATAGGTTGTTTGAAAGTGTGAAAAACGTTTTCACCGCTTTTAACTAACAAATGACTCTCTATCAACGATTCATAGCCGAAATCTGTTGAAAATAGACTTTCGAGCTTCTAGATAACATTTGGGCGGATTTCGAAGCTTCACCATTCGAATTTTTATTTTAAAAGATGCGTTACAGCGTTGAAGCAAATAAAATCGGCTGAGCACGACCGCTTCGCGGTCAGAATCGACATTTTTAGTTAGAAACTGCAGAAAATATAGATTTTGAATGAGAAAATTGCGTTCCGCAATGATTTTTCTATTGAAAAACACGTGAGTATGAAACTACAATTTCCATCTCCGTTTATTTCCAGAAAAACGCCGAAAGCGGATTATCGTCGTACAAGTCAACGGAAGAAACGAGGCCTGATAGGTAATCTTTGCAACTGTCTATCGACAATTTTGTTCCGACGGATACAGGAAGACGTGGCAAACGACATGACCGAAATTCAGAAAACGTTGAGGAAGAGTGGTTTTTGAAGGATCTCAAGCTGATAGACGCGATGGAGAACGGAGAGAAGCTGCCGAGTAGTGTCATGGGATTCACGACGACCGAAGACGGCGTTCAGAGTGGAAAAAAGCGATGAAATAAGAAGAGGGCGAGATGAAATAGTAGTCCGACGGCCGAAGACGGGATTGAACCGAGATTTGCCAAGTAGCAGAAGAGACTTCGACTCAAAATGATGAGAGAGAACTTGCGAAAAGCTCACGATGAGTATCAGAGTGGCTGTACAAAAGAGAAGCGAAATTATCCAATCAATCCGTGGGAAGAGGATATGAGGACGACTAGGACGAGATTGATCCTGGTGATCAGTGTGAATTAAGTAAGTTTAGTTTCAAACTAATCGATTTTCGAAAAAATTGTTTTTCAAGTTACGAAAAATCGCGAAAAGTTGTATATTTTGGGCGTTTTTTACGCATTTTCAGCCAGAATTAGATCAGAAAGCGCCAAAGGTTCGCTAGATCCCCACTTTTAGTTTTCTGATTATTGATGAAAACCACAATTTGACGTGTTTCCGCTTGAAATTGGTTACCAAAGGTGTCCCGCGTCGACATCTTTTAGTTGAAAAACGCGCCTTTGATGCGATTTCAACCAGGATTAGATCAAACGCGCCAAAAGTGCGCCAACGATACGATGAGACTTAAAAACCCCTTACCTGGCGCGTCTTTGACGCGTTTGAATAGAATTCACATTCGAATGCACTGAGAGTATGCCAGTTTTCAATTGACACGCCTGTGACTCATTGTCGTCTGAAAATTTGAATTAAATGCGCGAAAGGTGCACAAAGTCCTTCTTTTGAGCGTCTGATACACAGTCTGGCGCGCGTTTTATGCGTTTTCTAACCTAATTCAACAAAATTCTATACAAATGCTGAAATTCTATAGATTCATCTTGAAAAACTCTGATAATTTCAATATTTCAACTTTAAAGCTCGCGTATTTCCAGATATGCGCATCGAATTGCAAATTCTAGAGGAATTCCGTCGCGGTTCGAGTTGTTTCTGTGAGAATGACGCCTTGAGAGCTCTGGGCAACTTTTGTCTTATGAGAGTGGTGATAATGTGAGATGGCGACACACGTGATGGAATTTCAGCTAATATTGCACGTCTTCGGATTTCATGTAATCATGAAATCGACGTCGGTGACGTGATGATGACAGAAGACATCAAACGGAGCACCAGTAATGTCCCATCTGATTATGTGAAATATCAGATGTATGTTTCCACGTCTTCTGCGTCGATGACCACAACGACGTCGACGACTCCAGAGACTCCTGTACCGATTTCAATGATGAAGAGACGACAAATAATGTATTTTAGTGAGTATTCATTTTGGATTGTTCAGTATCTTAGAAATTACTGAACATCACAAAAATAGGTTGTTGGACAGTGTGAAAAACATTTTCACCGTTTTTTGACTATAAATTGACTCTTTGTAAACGATTTATCGCCGAAATCAGTTCAGAATATACTTCGGAGCTTTTAAGTAAGGTTATTGCGGATTTCGAACACTTTCTAGAAAGCTGCTTACTGTAGAAAAATCGAAGCAATCATCAAAAATGAAATTTTCAGAAAATATCTTAGGATTTTTCTATTTCTAGCCTACAACTCACTTTTCCAATCCCCATCTATTTCCAGAAAAAGCGCTGAAAGCGGGTGGCGGCGATAGAAATCAACGGAAAAAACGAATCATGGTCGGCGATCCAATGTTTCATTGACAATTTCATTTCGGCAAGTTCAGGAAGTCGTGGCAGACGACGTGGACGAAAGCCAGATGACGTTGAGGAAGAATTGCTTCCAAAGGATCTCAAGTTGATAGAGGCGATGGAAAACGGAGAGAAGCTGCCGGGTAGTGTAATGGGATTCACGACGACCGAAGACGGCGTTCAGCAGTTTTTCGAAACTCAAGACGAGTTAGGAGTCTGACGGCAGAAGAGTGATTGAATCGAGAGTAAGTGGCGACAGGAGAGACTTCAAAAAGGAGAGAGAGATGATATATGTCTGTCAGACGGTGGACGGAGTGTTATATCAGGGAAAGAGTTTTGATGGCGAGTTGAGTAGATCTGATCAATCGATGGGAAAGAGGAGATTGATCTTAGTAAGTGTACATTTGGTATTGTCAGTTTCAAATCAATATATATTTTGAAAATTTCGATTGGAAAGTGCAAAAATCGCTAAAAGTCGTCTATTTGAGCGGTTTTGACTCATTTCCTGATAGAATCAGATCAGAAAAAGCCAAAGGTGCGCTATTTTCCCACTTACTTCTTACGATTATTGAATACCAGAATTTGGTGTGCTTTCGCTCAGATGTTGATCGGAACGCGCCAACAGTGCGCCATCAAGTGACATCAAAAATATCTTATCTGTCGCAAATTCAACGCCTTCAGATAGGTGTTCTCATCAAAAATTAAAAAACCCGACTATTTTCTACTGAAAAACATCATTTCTGGTAGAAGATTTTTGCTGATACTGTGTTTTGGTTGACTTCAGCAGAGCAACTGTTTCGGACCAATTTCAACCGTCAATGTGGAGGTTTTCTTGCCAAACGTTTTTGAGTTTAGTGATTGCCCCACTTTCTAGACTGAATACTACGCTTATCTCATTGAAAAACCTGTTTTTAAAAGAATATTTCAATTTCGAGACTACAAAATTCGCTTCACATCCTATCTGTATCCAGGAAACGTGTCAGAAGCGGGTGATCATGGATTCAATCTGAGAAAAACGAGACATGGTCGGCAATCGTTACAACTGTCTACCGACAATTTTGTTACGACGGATACATGAAGACGTGGCAAGCGACGTGGCCAAAATTCTGAATAAGGAGGATTTGTTTCTGAAGGATCTTGAGGAGATAGAAGCGATGGAAAAGGAAGAGAAGCTGCCGAGTAGTGTAACACGATTCACGACGACCGAAGACGGCGTGTCTATGAACCCATCTAGAGATTACGATGATTAGTTTAAAGGCGTATTGTGGTCTGTTATGATGTTTTCATATCATAATATATGAGTTTCGGCGAGTTCATTTTCATAGTTCAAGAATTTTTTAAATCGGTTCACAACCCGCTGAGAGCGAGCGCCGGAAAGTTTGGTCATTGAAAGGGTCGCGGAAAATCGGGGGCCGTGGTTTAGAAATTCTACTAGAAATCCGTTGTTTTTTTCATTTTTGACGGTATTTTAGATCGTTTTTGTTGAATTTCTTCAATAAATTCAATAGAACACGGCAAATATTGATAGAAAAACACTAAAAAATAACAAAAATAACGCCAGAAACAGCAGAATACTGAAAAAACAACTTCATCAAAGTGAAATTTCTAGAACATTCTCGCTGACCAAACTTTCCGTTGATTTTTTAGAGGAGAGATACTGCGATGACACAACCCATCTAGTTCACAGGATTGCTAGCCAACGAGAAAGCAGATATGGAGCGAGTAATTGTGGAACATTTCAAGAAAACCGTAGAAAAAAAAGTCGAGTCATATTATTTTAGTTTACACCTGAAAGAGGATCGCGAGAAGTAGGCAGATATCAACTCAATTGATCAGAAGAGATTTGTTAGTGTAGGACGTCAAAACTCCCAGGAAGTATCAAAACAATTGATGTAGTCTTTGAAGATCAACTCATTTTTCGAATAGCAATCTGCACTACCAACGATTTGGCCACGACAAAAAGGACAACGCTAGGAGGAAGGACACATAGTGAACGTCATAAGAAAGATGAAGATCACGTTGAAATCAAATCGATAATAATGAAGAATTTATGGTATCCACTGGCTGCAATTCTGAGACGGACCATTCTCATGATTTGGATTTGTTGCAACTGCGTGAATAACAACTCCCTGATGTACTACGTCCAGTTCAACTCATCAGTTCTCTGTGAGCCATCGCTCCAGGAATCCCATGGCTCCAAGTATTGACAGCTCTAGTCTGACTCATTTTCTGTTTGGTTCCTACTATTCTCTGATCTACATTATTCCGATATTCACTACTTTGAGCTAGAGATCTCAAAAACTTCTTCGGAATCGGTAAGTTTTTCTTGAAGGTAGCTAGCTAAGCAGTCAGTTCAATTGTTTTCTGATGTTCTATCGATTGAACGATTGACTGACTATTCAGCTTGAAGCCTAAAAGGTTTTTTTTGTTTTTCTAAAGCAGTTTTCTGATAACTTTGCAGATAAGAAGAAAATAAAGAAGAGGTAAACGATTGTGCAAATTCTAAACATATAATTACCGTTTCATAAATTCCCAATAGTTTTTTTTATTGAGTCCGTCATTAATCTGACATAAATCAGGAAAAGACAAAAATAAACATTGAAGCAAAAACAAAAAGTTTGTTATTCGAAGTAATGACTGGGTTGAAATTTCGAAAACTACATACTGCTTTCTACACGTTTTCTTCGATCTTTCCCATTCGAGTAGAAATATTCAACAGACACGGAAATACTATTGGAAGGTCATTAGAAATGAAGATATCTGAGTTGTTGTGTGCACTGAAAGGGAAAGAGTTTATCAAAAATTGGAAAGAAAATCATGATGTTGACAATAAACCAACTGTCTTCTTAGAACTTCCAGGTTTTGCAACTCTGCTGCGAATAGTACTTTGTTTTTGAGAGCAAAATAAAAAATATAGCTTTCAGCTAGATTTTGAGAATTTTTAGATACAATGGCAACGTTTTATTTTGATGTAAAAATTTAAAATCAAATAACACCTTGAAATATCATCAAGAGTCTATATTATCCTGATCAACAACACGAACAGTTATTTTTTTCCTTCTGAAGATAGGATGAGTGAGATAGAAAACCCATGGAGAAACACAAGTGTCCAAATCATTTCCAAACGGACGAAGCAGTATTGCATAGTATGTCCAGTCACCACCTAGCTGTGCAGTTATCTGAAAATATTCATTCCGGTTAGATTAGTTCCATTTTCTCACCACAATCATTGAATTTGATAAATACGAAAATATCATGGCGAATGTAGTGAAAGAAAGAGATACTTCCGCTTTGTGTGATTTCTGAGACCTCGCGTGGAAACTCAATGACTTCTTCAGTTGAACTAATTTGACCAAAATAATCGAATTGTTGATCAGACAAGAAGACATCCAAAAGATGGTATTGAAAAGGAGAAAATAGCTGTTGCGAAGCTGAAATTTTTATTTTCAGAAATCAAACTCACTTGCGAAAGAATATCTCACACCGAACAGAGATCCTTGAAATCCAAGTACAATTGACCCAAATGGGAATGGGCCCCACGCTTGGGAACAATGAGCTTCAGCAGTGATCAGAAAAAATATATTGAAAAATGGATAGATAAAAATGATTGGAAGAGCGACACGAAGGAGGGTTCTATTGATCTGAGAAGTAAATAATTATTCTCATAGTTGTCAAGGCCCGGCCCGGCCCGGGCCGGGCCTTGTCAGCGAAATCAGGGCCGGGCTTAAGGCCCGGCCCGAAGGCCCGGGCAAATTGGCGCGAAAGTCAAAAAATCAAATTTTTTGAAATTTTTTGAAATTTTTTGAAATTTTTTGAATTTTTTCGCGAAAAAGTCAAATTTTCGAGTATCGTTAAGAGTTAGAGGAAATTCAGAAAAATAGTCTAAAATTGACCCATTTTCGATGAAAAATTGAAAAAATTTCGGAAAAAAAATGTGGAAAAAAAAGAGTCATTTTTTGAAGCCGGGCCGGGCCTTGAAAATTTTCTATCGGCCCGGGCCTTGACAACTATGATTATTCCAAAAGGAAAGCATCAATTCGAAATGGCTAGACAGGCGAACGTCTAGCAAGGAAACCGAATATCAAATATCATGGCATGTTTGTACCTCTGCTTGATTTTGGGGATAAGCGAATAGGATTAATCTCATTGTGGAAACTAAAAATGGGAATAGCATATTTGCGTAATTCACATAATATGTTGTCACATAGAGTATCATTAAATAACGATTCGGAAAAACACTCGCACACCAGCTAGTGAATACTCCACTTGTCATCAGACGGACGAAAAAGAAGTCACAAATGAAAAATAGAAGACACTGGAAGTCGGTCTGTTGGATGCTTTCTCTTGAATCACAACTCACCATGAACTGAGAGATACATATTGCACTGAACAGGGGAACATTCACATTTTTATCCTTGACTGCGTATAATAACTTTACAAAGATACGCAGTATAATGATAATTGTAACGGGCATATAGAAAATGGGGATAAGAAGAAGAATCATGGAAAGAGTGAAGAAAGAAAACTCAAAGTTGATATAAGATTCATTTCTATGAATACCCGGAAGCAGAGTTGGAGACGGTGAAGGAACTGACATTTCGCTTTGAAATAAAATGAAATGAGACAAGTGGAAGGTATAGACGAAAATTCTAGTAGCGACAAAGTTGTAATTTGAATTTGTCTGTAGATTCGAATTTTCAAATTACAGCTTTCAGAATCAGAGTGTGAGATTTCATAAGAAAAATCCTGTCAAAATCTAAATGTAAGTTTATAACTGATATCTTCTCTTTCTACAATAAGAGTGCCTTGAGCTCAAAAACTTTCAGATTCTTGTTGTCAACAAGACGGAAGTTGTAATAGGAAACGCAGATTTGAGTTCAAAGACAAAAAGAAAAAGCATTTGAAAAGAGAAAATTGAGGGGTTTCTTTTTTCAAATATCTCACATTCTCAGTTTTGAGTGTGTAATGTACCTGTTTTCTTGTTTGATTTACTTGCTTCCTGATACTGATCATGTGCAACAAATGGAGTTCAATCACCAATGGTTTTTTTTTTCAAATAGTTGGTTTTATTATTTGCAAGTTGGTTTCAAATTCTAAATATAAAGCCATTGGAAATTCGAAATTGGAAAATGTCAAGTTTTTTGAATTTCTAAAACCAACAATTACACATGGCATTTGGGCGTGTGCAGACAACAAGTGATGCGATCAAATTCCCTGAGACATGAATTTATTTTTCAAACGATACGAAATAGGTGATGTTTTCAGTTGCTATGTTGACAGTTTGTAGAGAAAACGCAAGAATAACATATTTTCCGGTATAAACATGACAGATGTAGGAAAATTAGGGTTCCGCCGCTTTTCAATTTGTACCAAAATGCTGAAGATAACGAGGTGAAACAACAAAAAATGTAATGTGAAGAAGCTCAAGCCAATCAGAGATTGTCTCTATACTTTGGTTCCCACCAATCAAAACAAACAGATAAAAGGCGGTGAACCCTGTTGCGCCATGTCGTTTACGCAACATAGAGACTTTTCATGTTGGGAGGTCAAGCCGATGAGAGGTGACTCAATCGACTCCTTGATTCAATTCTTAAAAGAATTAGACAGCCAAAACACCGATGATTTTTGTTTAGAGTTTGAAAGACGCCGACTCTCACTCCCTCTCCGCGGTCTCTTCTATGTCGTGTTTAGAGGAATCTGCCGACAACACGTGTTCTCTGTTTTTGTGGTGGATGGTAGAAAATTATGATATTATTCGAAAAGATCTGGTATCAGTGGGGCCAGGTGCAAATAGCAGAAAATCTTTTTGGAATATAGCTGAAACTTTCTGGAACATCGTTGGAACTGTATATTTACACAGTTTATTGAAATTATTTTAGGAGATATGGTTAATACAGTAAGAAAATATCATAAACTAATTATAGCTACACAATCATTTTCTACTCAAATTTGACAAGAACAACTCCCGGATTGCTAGAATCATCTATTGCCGTACAATACCCCAGCCATCTCAAATCGCGTAAAACTGCATTTTTGATGGCAGCAACGTCATTAACACTGTGATTTCCATTTCCTGTCACAAGAAGGATCTCTGAAAAGAAAAAATATGTATGTATTATTGTAAAACCTGATGGTTTACCTTTGTGTTTTTTCTCCTTTTTCTCTGTCTCCACTATCTCCAGAGCATATCTGACTGCAACATTAACAGTCAGGTAATGAAAATCGTATCGATTCCATTCGCTCTCTTTGGTTTTTCCTGAAACAAATCGGTAATTTCAGTGAAACAACAGCAAGTCTTACATGAAGTTTACTCATTTCTTGAAAATGAGCGTTTTCGTGATCGGATGGACGTGAATGATGAAATGGGGATCTGCATTGCAAGGGGACATGTATACTGTAAGAGGTTAAATTCAAATGAAAATTCACAAATTCTAAAAAGTTCACATGATCATCTGTAGGCCCCTGCCTATTAGCTTAGAACAAAAATTAGCTCGAAATTTTGCATTGAAAGCCAGAGAGAACTTACCACTATTCCATGTTGACTCCAAATAGATAAATAGAAAAAAATTAGCATTTTTGAAAAATCAGAGTAAACGCAAGGCGGGGACTGGCATTCCGTTAGCCAATCGAAGAAATGATGTTTTCCATCTTGTCGTTTCCTTTTATACTTTTCCTTTGCACATGTGTTCCTTGAAGCATGTGTTCTGTTTAAGCCCCGCCCGCAAAGAAGCCGATTTTTTAATGAAAACACAGCTGAGGTCCAGATGGTTTTTGTTAAGGATATTGAAGGACGCCGACGCTTACTCCCTCTCTGCGGTCTCTTTTACGTCGTGTTCGAAGGAAACTACTAAAATTAAACATAAGAAAGAGAAAACTTTAAAGTTTAATCTACCTATTATGAATGAATTGACAATATGGAACAAAATGATAATTACTGGAAGTGCACTGGCAGTTGCTCACTGCACACTAAAGAATTTTCGAATATTTCAACTATTCACTTCAATGTCACGCTTCTTGTAATACAAAAATTTTCTCTCTCAGTATATATCCTTTCCGGCCGATGTTAATGTTACCCCCTCAAAAGTGTTCTTTATTAGAAGTGTATTCATTCTCTTTTTCTTCATTTTTAGCAGGTGTTGACTGCAGAAATGGTATCTACGTAGTTGAAAGTACCTATAAGCAAGTTTATAGGTCGTTAAAATATGAAGTCTTTAAAGACTTCACTTGTTAGGTTTTCACCAGTCAAAACAAACAGATAAAAGGCGGCAAACCCTGTTGCGCCATGTGCGTTACGCAACATTGAATCTTTTCATGCTGGGAGGGCAAGCCGATGAGAGGTGGTGTGACAATCATTCCTTCCTCTTCTCGAATCTATCCTGAAACGAGTTAGACAGCCAAAGTACAGATGGTTTTCGTCTAGGGGGTTTTGAAGGACGCCGACGCTTACACCCTCTCTGCGGTTTCTTTTATGCCGTGTGTAAAGGAAATTGGTGAAGACATGTGTTCTCTGTTTTTGTGGTGTATGGTAGAAAGCTTTGACATCATTTGGAAAGCTCTGGTACTAATGGGGCACAATACTGCAAGTTGCTAGAAGTCGAAACGCGGAAACTAGGCAAAAACTGTGAATGCACAAAGTTTATTGAAACCGTTCTAGTAATATTGAAAAAAGTTGGGAAATTAAAATCCATCTGCTTCTTTGGAATGGTGAGTATCAGAATCGTTGGAGTTGGCATGTGCTTACGACAGACCAGCATCTTATAGTTTCTTTTGGAACGGCCATCATCATCTTCCATTCTGTTTCCATTTTTTTTTGACTTCCTTCTTGAGATCTGCCCATGAGAAGAAACCTGAAAACGACACATTGAGGTTTCAAAACGTTAAATCTGGTCCTCAACCCCTTAAACCCTGTGAATTAAATTTAACTTGAAAACATGAACTTAAAAAAACAGTTTCGAAAAACCTGAACCGGGATTTTTGAATAAACACAGAAAAGTATAATATATTTATTGCATCTTTGAGCACCTACCGTACATGTTTTACACGCTTTAGGCCTTCAACTACTGTGACTATTCCACTAACTATTTCACTCACCACGCAAACGAAATCATCTTCAATTTGGTGAACACGCATAGATTGTCGACTCCCCAATAGCGTTTTGCATTCTTTTTTACATCCTGCTACAGTGCACTCAAAAATCTGCCCTGAAAAAAACAAACAATATTAAAAGAATTGAAATAAACAAAACACATACCTTCCTGAGCTATCGCATGGACTTTGAGATCATCAGGTGACTCGAAGCGACACTGGCAAACATTGCAGTCGAATGTCATCTCATTGACATGAGCAGACCATATGTGAACTTTCAGCTCAAGTTTTGTCTGAGAAACTATGCTCTCTTGATGCTACTTTTTTATTGAAAACCAATCTGGCTGTATTATCGATATCGAAAGTCATCTCTAAAATACTCACCACTGGTCTAAATGGACTCCATCCAAATCAATAATAAAGAGATAATTAGAATTTTAAGAAAATCAGTTTGAATAAAAGGCGGAGACTGGCATTCCGTTAGCCAGTCATGTTTGAAATACTTTTAGTCATCTTGCCCATTCTTTATATACTTTTATCTCTTCACGGGGGTGGAGCTTGTCTTGTTTGGAGGTCCGCTCCCCTAAGACAGCAGAAAGAAACATCGACAATGTGAGAAAGTGTCCAAAGTAGGACTCAAGGTGTTGCGAATGAGGTGAAGAAGAGGGTGTCTGTAAGGGGTGTAGCCAACACAATTTTGTAGAATGTGGGCTGGCAAGGGAAGGCCTCCAGGTAACCGTAGAGTTACGGGACTTTGACCTCGTTTTTCTTGAATACCTGGTCTCGAGGGCAAAAACTGAATATGTATTTAGAATCAGCGTTTTCTCTGCTTTCTAGCAATGTGGGCCACGTCCAATAACAGTCAGTTTTGTCCTTTTCCCGTTTGTTATTCACTATTGGTTCAGCATTTCTTGGTGCTCTAAACTCAAATTTTTTGCTCAACAGAGATAAAAGTCCAGAGTTTCTGTTGCGATTCTGTGATCTGCATAATATTATTGCTCCGCTCCTGACAAGGGAATGACCCTGAATGAAACGCGAGATTCTCAGCGATGTTTTTACCAAAGACGGGCCTTACCGAGACTAGAACAGCACTATATGTTTTAGCGGCAACAAATTCGTTTCCAGCCATTGGCGAACATTTTTCGTTTTTTTTCGAAGTTTTTTGGTCGACTCACTTTGAGACTCTGTAACTTTGTTCATTTCGAAGGATTTCGTAAAATTCTAAATGGTATAAATTGGTGAAGATGTGGGCTACAAAAAAGCCCACTGAGTCTTTTTACCAAAACTGAAAGCTGGAAAGATATGAGCCATAACGTGAAAAATGACAGTACTCATGGAATCAGAAACTGGCCATTTTCGAAAAAAAGGTCTTGGGGGACCATGTCTATCCGATTCCCCGTGTTGACCTAAAAGTGTGACCCAATTATTATCTACTGTTCTGTAATACCGAGTCAAAAACTCTATGCTATACCTCTCTTACAGACTCACTTTGCGGGGTATCATATTTGGTTGACAAGTACGAGAGCCGCTCACATACACTTATCGACACAAGCCAGCTAACTTATGCAAATACGCGAAAAGAGAACAAACCCCCTGCGGTCCCTGCTCCTGAAAAAGATGGCTCAACACCTTCTTGAGGTCGCCCACAAAGCAAACCCGCTGTGGTCCCTGCTGATAATAAAGATGACTTAACACCTGTTTGAAGTCGCCCACATAAAGCAAGCTGGTGCACCTTTGGCGTTTTTTAAAAGAAAAAACGCCAAAGGAACACCAGCGACGTCTAAATCAAGGTCCTCAGTCATTCCTAGCCTGGATGCACCGCAGGAGCGCCAGCCTGTGATTTTTGAGCCGATTTCAGCCAACTTTGGCTCATTTTTATCCAATTTTCAGCATTTTCAGTCCGAAAAATTGTCTTCAAAATTGATTTTTAGCTCAAAATGTGATCCAATAATAGCTAGCAGACCAAAATGAGAATTAACAGACCAAAATCATAGCAAGCTGACGTCGTGGGTTTCGGATTCGGTGGAGGTGGTGGGCGGGACTTTGGTTTCTTTGAGTGATCCTGGAGGAATTGATTGCGGAGTAGTTGTTTGATGGCTTTACGTTGGATTAATACGGTAAGAGAGTGAGAAATTGAGTTTTCAGGCTGAAAAGTGAAAAATCGCTTCAGAATAGCTAGCAGACCAACATTGGTCTGCTAGCTCTCAGATTGGTCTGCTAGCTATGATGTTGGTCTGCTAACTCCAATTTTGATTGTTTTTCAGATCTGAAATGCATTAAAACCCAATCGGCTCAAAAATCACAGGCTGGCGCGCCTGCGCTGCATCCAGGATAGGAATGACTGAGGACCTTGATATAGACGTCGCTGGTGCAGTGTGTGCTTTCTAATTTTTTTTCTCGAAAGATTTGATTTTTGAGAGATCTCTCGAGAGATTTTTGAGAGAGTTCGAGAGATTTTGAAAGATTATTCAAAGACTGCGCCAAAGAGAGCATAGTACAAATTTCGACTCTGTGACATCGCAACCGGACATTTCAAGACCAGACAGTTCGGAACCGACCATTTCGAAACGCGTGAAACACGAATAATTTTTATTTTCGAAAAAAATGGTGTTATTGTGGTTCCGAGGGTCCGGGGTTCGACACTGTGCCAAGCACAACATTTTGAATTCTGTTTTTGGATTTTAGGTAAAAATCTAACCACCAACAGGTTCGACCGCAATTGGTAGCAAAACTTGTTTGTTTTTTTGTTTTCAGCCGTTTGGTACTAATCAGAAGACCATGGTTCGATCCCCACTGCGAAAATGAATAAAAAGTTATTCGTTTTTCACCGGTTTCGAAATGTCAGGCTTCAAAAACTCGGAAATGATCTGTCGAAAGCTTAATTTCCACGAGAGATTTACGAGAAATCTTTCGAAAATCTCTCGAGAGATTTTCGAGAGATCTTTCGGAAGATTTCTCAAAAATCTCTCGAGATGCTCTCGAAGACACACACTGCGCTGGTGTTCCTTCGGCGTTTTTTTCTAAAAAAACGCCAAAGGTGCACCAGCTACGTCTCAATCAGGATCCTCGGCCATTTTCAGCGCCGTGGGCGCGCCAGCCAGTCGGAAGTTAATAATTTGAGTAATTTTTTAACCGAAAATTGGAGTTTTGGAATAAAAAATCTGGAACTTCAGCAGAAAAAAAGTAGAATTCAGCGAGAAATTGAGATTTTCGCTTGAAAAAAACTGAATTTTTCAAACAAAAATTTAAAATTACACCTAAAAATCACTTTAAAATGGGATTTAAACAGAAAAATGAAAATTTTCACTCTAAAAACACAGATTTTTACCAGAAAATCGAACTTTTGAGGCTGAAAAATAGATTTTAATGCATTTCAGATCTGAAAAACAATCAAAATTGGAGTTAGCAGACCAACATCATAGCTAGCAGACCAATTTGAGAGCTAGCAGACCAATGTTGGTCTGCTAGCTATTCTGAAGCGATTTTTCACTTTTCAGCCTGAAAACTCAATTTCTCACTCTCTTACCGTATTAATCCAACGTAAAGCCATCAAACAACTACTCCGCAATTAATTCCTCCAGGATCACCCAAAGAAACCAAAGTCCCGCCCACCACCTCCACCGAATCCGAAACCCACGACGTCAGCTTGCTATGATTTTGGTCTGCTAGCTATTATTGGATCACATTTTGAGCTAAAAATCAATTTTGAAGACAATTTTTCGGACTGAAAATGCTGATAATTGGATGAAAATGAGCCAAAGTTAGCTGAAATCGGCTCAAAAATCACAGGCTGGCGCTCCTGCGGTGCATCCAGGCTAGGAATGACTGAGGACCTTGATTTAGACGTCGCTGGTGTTCCTTTGGCGTTTTTTCTTTTAAAAAACGCCAAAGGTGCACCAGCTTGCTTTATGTGGGCGACTTCAAACAGGTGTTAAGCCATCTTTATTATCAGCAGGGACCACAGCGGGTTTGCTTTGTGGGCGACCTCAAGAAGGTGTTGAGCCATCTTTTTCAGGAGCAGGGACCGCAGGGGGTTTGTTCTCTTTTCGCGTATTTGCATAAGTTAGCTGGCTTGTGTCGATAAGTGTATGTGAGCGGCTCTCGTACTTGTCAACCAAATATGATACCCCGCAAAGTGAGTCTGTAAGAGAGGTATAGCATAGAGTTTTTGACTCGGTATTACAGAACAGTAGATAATAATTGGGTCACACTTTTAGGTTTTACTGGCCTGAGCCTGGGGTAAAAACAATAAAAAGTTTCAACAAGGGGGGTAACATGGTTAACAAGTTATTATTTGTGAGCGAACTTCCAGACGGAGCTCTGACGTGGAGTTTGTCTTGAAGACCCAGCTTGGGGACGATTGTCCGGCGAGTATTTCTGTAAAGACAGTAAATATACTTGGGCTGTAATCGTAACTTGTGTTACCGCAATTTTCGGTGCTCTAGCGAACGACGTCTCCTGGCGTTTGCGAGGGAGAGCGCTCTTTTTGACTCCGCAAAGTGCCTCGTGGTGGCCACAGATCGATGTATCCGACATGATCGGAGAGCATAAGGGGCAGATGGTGTCCCCTTTGGAGCAGTCTGTGTGTCCAAGGCCAATGTTGTTATTGCAAGTATGATATTGCACCATCTACTCAGAATCCGTTTCTGGTTTGGTTCCAAGACTGACTAGCCGTTCGGCTTTCGCCACTTTTTGGTAGCTTTGAATCTTTTAGACCTTTCAATATCTTAAAATTACGAAATTCAAAACCCAAATTTATCAATTATCGACTTGATGTTGTTGATAATGACTTGAATCCTGAATTCCTTAACTTCATGAAGTATTGAGCTGGTATAGTTACTTCTAGTCGTAGAATGACTTCTTGTAGTCGTTTTCTGACTTCTGAAGGCATGCTTCTTCCGGCTCGACTTCTTTGGATGATCAACTACCTCTTGTCTTCAGCAGTTTAACTGACTTCTTGATAGTCGGCTCAAACTCTCCTTCTAGTTTCCTGTTCCTTCTTCTTCAGGAGAAATGAATGATTTCTAGTAGGAGTACAAAGCAAAGAAATAGAATTTCGGCTGGCATGGAGGTGATGTCAACCAACGACCATGGATTGCGCCTGTCGATAGAATGAATGAAGAAGAAGGAACAGAAAACTAGAAGGAGAGTTTGAGCCGACTATCAAGAAGTCAGTTAAACTGCTGAAGACAAGAGGTAGTTGATCATCCAAAGAAGTCAAGCCGGAAGAAGCATGCCTTCAGAAGTCAGAAAACGAGTACAAGAAGTCATTCTACGACTAGAAGAAACTATACCAGCTCAATACTTCAAGAAGTCAAGAGATTTAAGATCCAAGTCATCATCAACGACATCAAGTCAATAATTGTTAGCTTAGGATTTTGAATTTTAAGATTTTAAGATATTGAAAGGTCTAAAAGATTCAAAGCTACCAAAAAGTGGCGAAAGCCGAACGGCTAGTCAGTCTTGGGACCAAACCAGAAACGGATTCTGAGTAGATGGTGCAATATCATACTTGCAATAACAACAACTAGCTGTTCATTTATTCAGAGTTTTATGTCCAGACTGTAGGCAAGAAAGTTTCAGTTAGGTTCGGGTCTGAGTCAGTAGGCGAAAGATCTGAAAATCTCTGGCACAAGTCAACTCTTTTCTTAAACATTCTCTTATGTTTACTTTTTCATGTCTATTAGCTGAGGAGTAATCTTCTAGAAAGGACGCCACAAACAATTGGTTCTCTAGCTCGGACGGAAAGACGTCAGCCAAGCTGAACACAGGGGCACATATCCCATCTACAAGCTCATTGCGCTCGAACAACAATAGCAGCAACTGGTCTCAAACAGGATCAAATCCTAATAAGGACAATGGAACAAAAACATCACAACCACCAACAAAATTCACCGTGTGGGAGCTCCAACCTTGTGTAGCCCTAGCGAGAACTTTTCCAGCTGAAACCAACGAAGGGTTGGATGTCAAGCATCACCTTCGTCTAACTCCATCCGCCGTCAATTGGAAAATTTCAATATTGGCACACTAGGCTGTCGTATGTGTTACCTCGTCGCTCCTGTCTAGGGATTCCGCGATAAGAAGGCGCTCAATGACTCCGAATGTGTTGTTAAAACATCCGAAGGCTTTTCTGTGTAAGACAGAAGCCTAAGATATTGTCTTTATCGTTCGTGTTGTTGCGCGAGAAGTCGCTTCACATCCGGTGTTTGCTGGCAGCTTTTCACAAAGGTGTGCACAGTGAAGAAAATCGATAGTTGTGTGCGATTCTTCCTTTCAGGCTGTTTTGCTGGTATCCGGCTGCTAGAAACATCGATCGCTTGAATGATGCAATAAATGAGTTGATTTCATGAAGTTGACACTTTCTTTTTAGGCAAAGTGTTGAAATCCGTAACAATTTTGGTTAGTCCTCCTTTACCTTCTTGTCGCTTGTTTTTGGAGGGTTTTCTTTCAGCACTACAAACACACAACAGCTTATTTCAGAAAAAAATTCTGGTTGACATCGGGGTTTTTAGAATCCGGCAACATCTCCAATCTGATGCTCCAGTTTGTATGTTAGAGTATGGTAGAGAGAGAACACGTTGTACCAATTTCATCTTTATAAAAACAATGGCAGATGAATGATTAGAGTTGGCGATCGGTTTTGCTGGTAGTTGGCTTGTCCGAGAGCTTTTTCTTCTCACTCATTGCCAGAGAATGCTACACTCCTTATACGAAAGGAGGAGCTACTCTAAGGTAGGGAGCGAAGTGGTTGTGCTGGTATTTGTGTTGTCGTTGACATGTTGTTGATTGTCCAGCAAAGAGTGGGCGCCGCTTTGTTGGTGCTGCGGTGGTTTTCATGCCACTTGTGGGATAGTTCCAGAATGTGGTGGCGAGAGAGTGTGCGCGCCGCGGAGTGGGGTCCGACGGGGCGCGCTTGCATCTTTTCGAGTCTTTAGACATTAATTTGAATAGGAGTTTCCTGCACTCTGACGAGATCATACAAGATTATAGGTCTGCTGTGGTTTTGGAGAGGAGATTTGGCTGTGAAGTCAATTGTGCGCTTCTAAAGATCTGACCATCTGTAGCATCGCGACGAAAAATGAGGAAAAACCTGAAAAACGAGAAGAACCCTGAAAAAGACGAAAACTTGCCAAAAACATTTTAAAATCAATGAAAACTGGATAAAACACTTGATTGTTCCGATTTTTCTAATTCTTATCCAATAACTATCTTTTTATTGTGAAAAACGTGCGAAAATTGTATTTTTAGACTTGAAAAATGTTTCTTTTGGCCTAAGAAACTCTTCCACGAACCAGGTTTTGCTCTTTTTGAGCAGAACTTTGCACATTGTTAAAATTTTCTTTTTTTATAGAGACTTTTTATGAAAAATGCTTTTGGAAAAGTGTGAAAACTTTTGAAAAACCTACAAAAATGAAAGGGATCTGAATAAGAAAGTGACTTGAAAAATGAGGAAACCGCTGAAAAACGAGGAGAGACCAGAAAAATGCCAAAAGGAAGGATGAACAAAGGGGTTAAAAACAAAGTAGGGTAAGGTAGATCGGCTTCGATGGAGCTTGTGCTCGACCTTACCTACTGGGTGAAACCAAGGGAAGAGAGAAAGGTGGGTCTAGAGACGCAGAATAAAAATTCAATTTATCAGTCCGTTTGATCCAGTCCCCTATTTACAATTCGATCGTTTAAGACACTGAGGCGATTCTCTCAAAAGAGTGAGCCCTGTAGCACTCAAATTGTGCTATTCTAGCTTCAAAAATGCCGACTCTTCAGAAACACATGAAATTTAAGCCATCACCATCGATTTCTCTCACAATTTTGTCACTCTCCCATTTGCCAAAATCGGCTCTATTACAGTTTAGATGTCCTTTAAAAACTCAAACGTCCCTTAAAACACTCAAACGTCCCTTAAAACACTTAGACGTCCCTTGAAACCCTTAAACGTCCTTTCAAACTCTAATTTTTTTAAAACGTCCTTTCAAAAGTTTAGACATCCCAAAAAACGTTTAAACGTCCCATAAAATGTTTGGACGTCCTTTGAAATCCTAAAATATAGTTCTGAAGATTTAGACGTCCCAAAAAACATTTAGACGTCCCAAAAAACATTTGGACGTCCCAAAAAACATTTAAACGTCCCAAAAAATGTTTAGACGTCCCTTGAACACTTTCAGTGGCTTTTAGTGTTGAAGGGACGTCTAAACATTTTTTGGGACGTTTAAATGTTTTTTGGGACGTCCAAATGTTTTTTGGGACGTCTAATTATTTAAAACCAAATTTTCAGACTTCAAGGGACGTCTTAATATTTAATGGGACGTCTAAACATTTTTGAACATATTTGGGATCCGAAAGGACGTTTAAATGTTTCAAAGGACGTCTAAGTGTTTCTAGGGACGTCTAAGTGTTTTAAGGGACGTCTAAGTGTTTTTTGGGACGTTCAAGTTTTTAAAGGACATCTAAACTGTAATAGAGCCCCAAAATCTCTTCAGTGTCTTGATCGAATTAATATTTTTCGAAAGCAACATATTAAGAATGACGAAAATATGAAAGATATGTAGATCCAGTTTTGATGGAAACGGTTTTGTATTCATTTTTTCAAATAATTGGTATTCTATGAGTTTTTTTTAATATAATACCGAAAAAAATTCGTAAAACGGTTCAGTTTTGACGATTTTGGATAATTTAGGTCTCGACAAGAAAATGGCTACAGTAATCCTCAAAGTAAAAGACAACAATAATTTTCAAACTATTGTAACCCAAACAAAAAACATTTTTGCAAGTTTCTTACAACTTTTTAAATATAATACAAAAAAAACTTTCTGAAACGGTTCAGTTTTGACGATTTTTGAAAATTTTTGAAAATTTGGGTCTTGACACGAAAACGGCTACAGTAATCCAAAAAAACTACCGTAACCTAAATGTACAAATTTTTTTGAGCTCGTTGCAATATTCTAACTATGATACAAAAAAAATTTTGCGAAACGGTACAGTTTCGACGATTTTTGAAAATTTGGGTCTCGACACGAAAATGGCTACAGTAATCCGAAAAACTACCGTAACCTAAAAATTATTTTTTTTTCGAAATCCTCATAAAATTTGGGTTCTAGACATATGTATATACATTCATGGGGTTTCCTCTACTTTGAAAATTTCGAAAAAAGGCGCATGTGATATTTCGTCACTTGGGTCTCGCCACGAAAATGGTTACAGTAAGCGAAAAAACTACCGTAAACCATTTGAACGAGTTTTTTTTTCACTTCGTTGCAATATTCTGACTATTATACAAAAAAATTTTGAGAAACGGTTCAGTTTTGACGATTTTCGAAATTTTGGGTCTCGACACGAAAATGGCTACAGTAATCCGAAAAAACCACCGTAAACTGCATGAAAAAATTTTTATTGACTTTGTTGCAATATTCTGATTATTATACAAAAAACATTTTGAGAAACGGTTCAGTTTTGACGATTTTCGAAATTTTTGGGTCCCGACACGAAAATAGCTACAGTAATCCGAAAAACCTACCGTAAACTGCATGAAAAAATTTTTATTGACTTTGTTGCGATATTCTGATTATTATACAGAAAAAAATTTGTGAAACGGTTCAGTTTTGACGATTTTCGAAAATTTAGGTCTTGACACGAAAATGGCTACAGTAATCCGAAAAACTACCGTAACCCAAAAAATATTATTTTTTTCGAATTCCTCATAAAATTTGGGTTCTAGACATATATACATTCATGGGGTTTCCTCTACTTTGAAAATTTCGAAAAAATGGCGCATGTGGTATTTCGTCACGTGGGTCTGGCCACGAAAATGGTCACAGTAAGCCATAAAACTACCGTAAACTATTTGAGCAAGTTTTTTTTTCACTTCGCTGCGATATTCTGATTATTATACAAAAAAATTTTCAGAAACGGTTCAGTCTTGACGATTTTTGAAAATTTTGGGTCTCGACACAAAAATGGCTACAGTAATCCGAAAGAACTATCGTAAACTGCATGAAAAAATATTTATTGACTTTGTTGCGATATTCTGATTATTATACAAAAAAAATTTTCAGAAACGGTTCAGTTTTGACGATTTTCGAAATTTTTGGGTCTCGACACGAAAATGGCTACAGTAATCCGAAAAAACTACCGTACACTGCATGAAAAAATTCTTATTGACTTCGTTGCGATATTCTGATTATTATACAAAAAAAATTTTGAGAAACGGTTCAGTTTTGACGATTTTCGAAAATTAAGGTCTTGACACGAAAATGGCTACAGTAATCCGAAAAACTACCGTAACCCAAAAAATATTATTTTTTTCGAATTCCTCATAAAATTTGGGTTCTAGACATATATACATTCATGGGGTTTCCTCTACTTTGAAAATTTCGAAAAAAGACGCATGAAATTTTTCGTCTCGTGGGTCTCGCCACGATCGCCTACGTCATCAGACCACGCCCACTTTTTGCCACATTTTTCCCTTTTTTTGTTCGCTTTTTTCAGACTTTATCGATTTTTTCTCACCAGTATTTTATCCGATCTTACAAAAACAAAAGCTCTTCTAGACCTAAATTTTACGCTGCGTCGTTTAAACGCATTTTCAGACTTCCATTTTTTCAGCGCCGCGAGATAAAAATTAAAATAGGCAAAAAAAATTCATAACTTTTGAAATTTCGAATTTTGAGACCTGAATTTTTTTGACAGGGCACTACTTATAAGGGGCTAAAATTATAAATTTATTGCGAGAAAATAGATTTTAACAGGTTTCTAGAAACTCAAAAAGACTTGGAATCGGCCTAAAATTTTCGAAAAAGGCACATTCCCACCGTTAAAATTTTTTTTCAAAGCTTGATATTGTTCTTCTCAGCTCAAAACTACATATAGACTTCTTTTTTACCATTTTAAGTAGTTAACTTGCTAGATAAAAATTTTTTAATTTTCCGATTTTTTAATTTTTTGCAAATTCCCCTCTCAAATAACTTTTTTCAGTGTAATAGATCATTGCAAAAGCTCAAAATTTTTGGAGCTGAGAAAGCCGCTTCGGAATTAATGTCAATTGGAAATAAAGTGAGTTTAAATTCAAAAATAAAATTTAAAAATAAAGAAAAAATTTTAAAAACTTATTTTTCAGCTCGTTGATTCAATGGTGCTTCTCAAAACTTCTCGTCGGAATCATCTTCAACTTTATCTTCTTCAATTCGACCGTCTCTACATTCTACATCAATCGAAGGAACTTCAGGTAGTTTATTTTTGTTTGGTTTCAGGTATAGGTGTTTTCATTCACTTTCCATCTCAGAAAGCTGATAGCAAGTGAATTGAAAACGGGAGGATGACGGGTTTGGGTGGCTGGGGGGGCTGGGGGGTACCTGGTGGCTGGGTTCTCTTCTGGGGGTACCGAAAGAAGAGTTGGGATGGGAGGCTCTGGGATCGTGTGAGAGAGACAGGGAGACTGCGTTAAGGGTGTGGGGGGGAACGGAAAAATTATGTTAGTTTTAGAGAAAAATTAGTATCTTTAGAGAAGTTATCAGTTACGAAATTCCCAAAACTTCCCCAATTCTTAAGGTTTATCGAGTTTTTTGGATTGCCTTGAGGATTTGGAGATGTTTTTGGGAATACTTGTCTTGTTAGGAAGCAGCCGCTTTATTTTGCAGCGCGCAAGTTTTATTGCTGCGCACTTTCCGAATTCTATGAATTCGTTGGTTTCGATTGCAGATGAGTTGGGTGTTTTATGAAATTTTTCAAACACAGCCAAAAATTCACTTAAAAAGACACTTCCGGCCCAGCCTGGGTCGAAATTTCACTTTGTCCGGATTCAAAAATGGGAACTCTGAAATTTTTCGAAATGATTCAAAAATTCATATCATACATTTAAAGTTTGCCTCCGTAGGGCTTGAAAGGCGAATGGAATTTGTTAGCATGGGTCTCGTAGTTGAAATGGGCGAAAAACTGTAATTCACTACGGTTTTTAATATTTTTACCACGGTTTTCATGCTTTCAACTACGAGACCCATCCTAACAAATTCCATGCGCCTTTAAAGCCCAACAGCGGCAGACTGTAAATTTATAATAGCAAAAATGCGTTAATTTTCATTTTTTGATTCAATGTAATTTTTGATCAAAAACTATACTTTTTTTTAATTCCATAAAATTTTCAGAATAAAATTGAAACTTCAATTTTTTTCATGACATTTTTCAAAACCGGCCGAGAATATTTCCGATTCCAGGTCGGCCCGGCCTGTGATAAGTCTGTTTAAAAATAATTTTTTAGATTAACCAAAAACATTTTCCAAAAAAATCACAACATTTTTTTGCCATTTTGGGTGTGAACAACAATAAATCACGCCGTATTTCTATTGTTTTTGAAATCCAGCTTTTGTTTTATTTAAAAAATTTTCAAAGAAGTCTTTCGAATCTCAAAATTTTCCAATAATTGGAAAGAAATTTTAGAGTATTGAGAAAAATATATTGTGAAATATTAGCGTAGCAATTTTGTTACAACTGCGCTCCGCCGCAAACGAGAGAGTATCGGCGAGAGATGCAGAGTTTTTTTCTGGCGCGAAACAGATTTTACAAGTTTTAATTCAAAATTTGCCAATTTTCAAAAAAAATTGTTCCAAAATAGATCAAAAATGGTGGAAATCTGTTTCGCGCCAGAAAAAAACTCTGCGTCTCTTGCCGATTCTCTCTCGTTGGCGGTGGGGCGCAGTTGTAAGGAGGCGTGGGCTGCTAATAATTGGTTGTGTTTGAAAATTAACATAAAGATTCCAACTCGATCTGCATACATTTTTAATTGGACATATTTCCCATTTTTACAGTTTTCCTCTTTTAATTTTTCACTCAAGGACTATTTTTCACATTTTGTAATTATTTCGTTTTTTCATAATTTTCTAGGCCCGGGAGTTAGAACCAAAACACTTTTTTGAAAAACTTTGAATTTTTCATGAAAAAAACCAAATTTTTGATGTTTAAAGGAAATTTTGAAAAATCACCGGGCTTTGACAAATATACGATTTTCAAATTTATAGTTTTTTTGAATTATTTGTCGTTTTTAATAATCTTTTTCATTTTTTTTATCAATGCGCGGATTTACCTCAGATGTACAGCGAATAGTGCGCCCAAAGCTTCAAGCTAAAATGAGAAAAATCTAATATGTAAAAAAGTTTTGTGAAATGAGAGAGTGTGAGAAATAGCAATTGAAAAAATGAAAACCGCATACGCAAAAATTTCATTTTTTTTTAATTGTTATCGTTTTTTCATCTATTTTTGAACTCAATCCGGACAACCATTCGAGGACGAGGATTCAGTGGACGATAAAAATGGAGGATTCAATAGACAATAACGACGGAGGATTCGGTACGGAGGAGAAAAAGGCAAAAGATGCCTATCTCGTTTAGCGGAAAATTGAAATAGACGTTTTGATTGGTCTCAGATTTGATGTTGAAGTATGGGGTAGACTGCGCGCAAAAATAGAAAAAAGAGTAGACATCAGATCAAAGATCATGCAAAAACTATCTATTTGAGTCTTTCGCTTCACAGATAGACCATCTTCGATGTCTTTCTGATAACACGCATCAACTGTCTTTATGACAAACTGACGTGTTTCTGAAACTGTGATTTACTGAAATCACCTGTCGAAAGTCAAAAATCCATGCCAACGCGACCCTGCGGGTGTCACTTGGTTCAGTGCGTAAAATCCATGCCAAAGAGACACTGGGGTGTCCCTTGGTTCTGTGGAAGCCTCCCTCCTCCCCCCCTAGTTTAGCCACAAAAAATTTTGGTTGTTTTCCTGTGAAAATAATCTTATTTCATCTTCCTCACTTTTCTTCTTCATATTCGACGGACTGCAAAGGGGTATTCTCGGTCTCTCCACAATTACTCTTTTCATGACCTCTTCGTCGAACGTCGCTTGTTAGGTTATTGGAAAACACTGTTCTAATGGAATACAACACTTATCGTACCGAAGACTATACACAGGACTGTTTCGCTACATAAATGCACATATTTTCAGACATTAACAACCTTTACAGATTTTCAGCTTTTCATCTTCTTCTCATGACAACATAACTCAAAATAGCTCAATGGTTTGTTTTCCTTTTAAGTATTTCCTTGATAATTTGTTTTCTTAGGAGATACTTGGTGTTTTTCAGGAGACAATTGGTTTTACAAGGAAAGTATTGGTTTTATCAGAAGATAATTCGTTTTTCTGAACGTTATTGGCTCCCGGACGTTTCGACATCGCGACAACTCGACACCGCGACAACTCGACACCGCGACATTTCGACACCAGACATTTCGAACATTGAAAATCGACTAAAACTTGTCTCAAAAAGGAGATGATTTTAGGGTTTGAAGGGTCCGGGGTTTGACCCCGGGTGCTTGGAAAAATATTTCATTTTTGGCTCTTTGGCTTTTTGGTAACAATCTGACAACCAGGGTTCGACCTCCACGGGTATCAATGTTTTTTGTTTTTTTTTTAAATTTTAAACATTTTGGTACTAATCTGACGTCCGGGGTTCGACTCCTGATGCTGGCAAAACTTTTTTGACTTTGATTTCTGACATTTTTTCCTCATCTATGCTAGATAGAAGTACAATTGCGAGGAAGATGGGAATAGCTCTTGATCAAACGACTTGTACATGTTCTTGAAATACCATTCCCTATTTTGTATAAGTTTCTCCATAATTCGGGAGTGGTTTTCCGAATATTCGAATTATCATCATTCGAGTTGATGCACGCACAAGTCTTTTGATCAAGAGCCATTCCCATCTTCTTCGCAATTATACTTTTATCTAGTTTAGATGAAGAAAAATGTCAGAAATCAAAGTCAAAAAAGTTTCGCCAGCATCAAGAGTCGAACCCCGGACGTCAGATTAGTACCAAAATGTTAAAAATAAGAAAACAAAAAACTCTTTTTCAAGCACCCGGGGTCGAACCCCGGACGCTTCAAACCCTAAAACCATCTCCTTTTTGATAGAAATTTTACTCGATTTTCATTGGTGTCGAAATGTCTGGTATTTTTTTTTCGATTGTTTTATTTTTTGTATTTTACGAGACGACGTCTTGGAAGATTGTTGGAGATGATTCGCCGTGTTTCAAATTTGGAACGCCATGTTTAAAATTCAAAACGTCACGTTTTAAGTTTGAAACGCTATGTTTCAATTTTGAAACGCCTTTTTTCAAGTTAAAACGCTCAAAATGTGAGAAACATAATTCTGAATCACAATTTCAACTATTTCAATTTCATATGATATAAAAGCAGAAGTTTCAGTTTGAAGTCTTTTCGATTTTAAAGATAGCGAATAAAAAATTACATTTAGAAAGGATTTTGTTGAATTTTGTTGAAATCACAAATTCTTGTGAATCTTTTTTTATTTTAAATAATTTCCAAATATTGCATTTCTCCAGTATTTAAATTCGGCAGAATTAAATTTATAAGGTTCCAATAGAAATCAATAAGAATCGCGACAGTTTGAGCAAACAACGAGATTACCTTATGTAGTTTTTGAACAAACCACATTTGTCACGACCTGGAATTTCATCTCAACTTGAGATCATTTTGTAGTGAGAGAAAAAATTGCTTTTTTAAAAATACGAATTTAGAAATTTCAAAAAAATTCCATTCTTCTCAAAATGAAGGTGTGCCAAAAAAATTTTCTGTTTGGATCATTTTGATAATTTTTTCAATAAGCATCATAACTCTTTGATCAATTGAAGTGGTTTTTAGATTTTCTTTTTATAAACATTTTCACCGAAATAAGTTTTTTTCCCGGTTGATACTGTTCAAATCCATGTGTTTGCACGTTTTCCCTGTGCTGCTTGGTTTTGTTCATCTTTTTTCAAATGTTCTTTTCTTTCCGTTCTTTTTCTCTTCTTTCTACTCTTTCTCTTGCAAATTACTTTATTTTTCAGATCTGCTCCAGTCGTTCAACTGACATCCAACGAAAAAAATGTGAGTTTGAAATAGTTTTTGGGCAGGTTTTTGAAGTACCCCAAGCTAGCTAGAGTAAAGTTGACTGGAGGAACGTGAGATAGACAGAACAACCCAAATACTGTTTTGCGTCAAAAAAATTAGATCATTTTAATGAGTTATGGTGCGAAAAGTGAAAATTTTCAAAAAATAGTTAAGCATTTTCCTTCACAAATAACAAAAATGCATTTCTAATAATTTCAATTTTCTAGGCAAGCCGACGCGGTGAATAACGACCTGAAGAAAAACAAAATTCAACTGCTCGTCGGAGATCAAATTGTGAAAGGCTCCTTTTCTACAACCTTCTTTGCCACAACCAATACAAACACCGATGAGACTGTTGAATACTCCGAAGTCGCAAAACTCGCATTCAACACAAGTTCCAACAACGCAAAATTCGAAATGGAGATCCGTATTCTAAAAGAACTAGTTGGAAAGAGGGTCATCCCGAACTTTGCCTGTGGCGGGAAAACGGCAAAGTATTCGTATATTGGTAATTATATAATTTTAAAGGTTTGACAATTTATTTCTTTTTTAGTCGTCGATTACGCCGGGGAAAACCTGCAAACTGTCGTGGCAAGAAACCGTTTCCCCCGAATTTCCCACGAGAACGTGATCCGTATGTCTCACCTTCTCCATCATGCCGTCGCGTACCTCCATTCAAAAGGTTATTATCATCGAAACATGGTGGCATCCAACGTTCTGCTCCACCTCAAGAACAAAGTAAGTGTTTTAAACCCATCATTTTTATCACAACAGCGTCCCAATGCAAACGAGATAGTCTCGGCGAGAGACGCAGAGCTTTTCCTTACGACGATACAAAATCCCTAGGCTTTTGATCTATTCTCTCTATTTTTCAATTTTATTTTGTCAATTATTACGAAAAATTGTGAAAATAGATCAAAAACTCTAAAAATTTGATTCGGCGCAAGAAAAAACACTGCATCTGTCGCCAATACTCTCTCGTTTACGGTTGGTCGCAGTTGTAAAAAGGGGTGGGCTGCTAATAGAACAATTTCAAAAAATATAATTATTATTTCAGAGAGTGTCGGTCAAGATCTGCGACTTTGGTGACTCCAGTCCCATCAATGAGCGCCCGAGAAGAAGGTCAAGCATCCTAAACTTCTTTCATCGCAATGATTTGCCCTCGTTCCATGAGTCTGAGGATCACCTCCACACGGCCGTTCTTTGCCTCAAATTGATGGTCGACATCCCGCGCATATCGCGCCGCAAGGCACTCTTCATGAATTCCCACGTCGTAAGTTTTTAGAGAAAATGCTCGAGTATACAATGAAATTTCAGTCTCATTTCATTGTACCGGAACTGGCGGCGGAACATCAGTGGTTTGACGACATTTGGATGCGTCTCGTTCAATGCTATGAGCAGAAATCCACTAATTTCGAATTCATCGACACATTCCTCGACAACGCAATCGTTAGCTTTGACAAGAAATCGGATTTGAAGTATATCATCGTCGATGAAAAGCTGAGACTTGATGAGGAAATCTTGTAAAATTCTATAATTCTTCGCTGCATTTTTAAAGTTTTTTTGCCTTATTCAAAGTATTCTTTTCCCCTTCAAATTATTCTTTTCCCTTCTTTCTCTAAACGACACTTTTTTCTAGATTATCAATCAATTACATCTTTTCGTAGGTATGCTTTCATTTGCTTTTTTCGCCGAGTTCATTCTCTCTTCATTTACTTGTCGTTTTATTACCCTTTACTATTTACCTGGTTTGACCAGATGACGACAATCATGTGCCATTTTCAAAGCGAATTATAGTAATATAAATGAATTTTAGCAAACAATTGGTCTTTGGAGGTGAAAAATATAAATCTTCTGGTTTTCTGAAAAATAACAATATTGACACTAGTTGAAAGACGTTGACTACGTGGAAATCGTGAAAAATCTGTATTTCTGAATCTGTATTTCACTAAGAAAAGGTACATTTGTTGAGCTAGAAAACTAAGATTTGAATGCTCTCATACTTTCGAAAAACTCGCTGCAGTTTCTCAAACGATGAGTTCGGAACACTGAGTCTGAGTTTAACCGTCATTTTTTGTCAAAAAAACTCAATGAGCGCCAAAAAACGGCCAAAAGTCTAATTTTCGGAAAAAATCGGTATTTCTGGTCAAGTATCAAAATTTTTATAAACAATACAGATCTGTGATTGTGTCCAAATGAAAACTGAATTTCTCACTCCCTTACCGTATTAATCCAACGTAAAGCCATCAAACAACTACTCCGCAATCAATTCCTCAAGGATCACCCAAAGAAACCAAAGTCCCGCCCACCACCTCCACCGAATCCGAAACCCACGACGTCAGCTAGCTATGATTTTGGTCTGCTAATTCTCATTTTGGTCTGCTAGCTATTATTGGATCACATTTTGAGCTAAAAACCAATTTTGAAGACAATTTTTCGGACTGAAAATGCTGAAAATTGGATGAAAATGAGCCAAAGTTGGCTGAAATCGGCTCAAAAATCACATGCTGGCGCTCCTGCGGTGCATCCAGGCTAGGAATGACTGAGGACCTTGATTTAGACGTCGCTGGTGCAGTGTGTGGTCTCGAATTTTTTTTCTCGAAAGGTTTGATTTTTGAGAGATCTCTCGAGAGATTTTTGAGAGATTTCGAGAGATTTTGAGAGATTATTCAAAGACTGCGCCAAAGAGAGCATAGTACAAATTTCGACTCTGTGACATCGCAACCGGACATTTCAAGACCAGACAGTTCGGAACCGACCATTTCGAAACGCGTGAAACACGAATAACTTTTATTTTTGAAAAAAATGGTGTTATTGTGGTTCCGAGGGTCCGGGGTTCGACACTGGGCCAAGCACAACATTTTGCATTCTGTTTTTGGATTTTAGGTACAAATCTAACCACCAACAGGTTCGACCGCAGTTGGTAGCAAATCATGTTTGTTTTTTTGTTTTCAGCCGTTTGGTACTAATCAGAAGACCATGGTTCGATCCCCACTGCGGAAATGAATAAAAAGTTATTCGTTTTTCACCGGTTTCGAAATGTCAGGCTTTAAAAACTCGGTAATGATCGGTCAAAAACTTAATTTCCACGAGACATTTACGAGAGATCTCTCGAAAATCTCTCGAAAATCTCTCGAAAGATCTCTCGAGAGATCTCTCGAGAATCTCTCGAGAATCTCTCTCGAGAATCTCTCGAGAATCTCTCGAGAGAAATCTTTCGAAAATCTCTCGAGAGATTTTCGAGAGATCTTTCGAGAGATTTCTCGAAAATCTCTCGAGATGCTCTCGAAGACACACACTGGTTGTAGATCAGTTGGATTGGTGTTAGAAGATAAGTCCGGTAGTGTCCTCAGTTTCTGTAGGAGTGCATGTTTCATCCGCATTGTGCCTCTGTCTTGCTCCTCTAATATATTCAAAGCAATTGAAAGATTTCCGTGCCTTAGAGGTAGACTTCTTAGCAAATCGGCAGCTTCTCCAGATGAAGATGTTTTCAAGTATTGCAGCTTTGTCAGATTGTCAATGGGAAAGTGGTTCATCAGGGAATCAAATGATTCTTTGAATTCGAAGTACTTTGAGATGTCTCCGGAGAATGTTGGCATAGTCATTCTTGGTAGTGAAACACTGAGGGGAGTTGTCCAGGACATTGGATGGCCCATTGAGATTGAAATAGTTTGTCCCGGTCTTGGTCCGATGATAACTTATGCAGTGGACGTAGAATGAGACTTCTTGTTTTGTTCTGGTTGAGGAGCTGTAGCATCTGAAGATGGTTCAGGTGGAGAAGTAAAACTGCTGGTCTCCTGTTTTGGTGTTGTAGAACTGATGATGATGTCGATGAGTTCATCCGCTTCTGGGAGGGTTTTAGCTTGTTTCGGATCGATCTTCGATAAACGGTTTTTTCCGAAGGAGTATAACTGAGCAATTTAGTTCAACCTCAATGGTATTGATTGGAGTAAAGGAAGGTAGTCATCATATTTTTCAATGTAGTCACGTCTCACTTTCTTCTCGTTTGGATCTTTCTCTTCCAATTCCAACCATTCAAAGTGGCATTTTTTGGAGTTTTTGTAGTTGGTGTTCTAGTTGTTCGTGGAAATCAAGTAGATCGAGTACGGCTTCGTGGACTTCTTCCGAATGAAGACAAGTCTGATTCGCTGACGTGTTCCTATGCGAGTTTTTCAGTAATCCGTTTTCGAATTTGCCCAATGGCTCGTCTGACTTTTCCTGAGCTGGTGGTGGTCGCCATGTCGAAATATCGAAGATTTATTCCAATAGATTTATTATCAAGAGTTGAAACAATAGAATAAAATCAGAATACATAAGAAAAAGCGTGTTCCCTTTTATACTACTCAAATAAAAGCATAAATGTTATTTTAATATAAACATCGGTACAAACATCCTCCTTCTGTATCGACGTCGTTGACGACATCGTCGACATTTATCACCTCTATGTCTTGTTTCACCGTTTTCCATCGCTGATTTGATGTCTTTGACGTAGTCCAATGCACCTTTTACAATGAAACCATGTAGATCAAACAGAAGTTTTCGAGATGAGAGGAAAGAGTCCAATGAGATATCTCTCCCGAACCAAATTCTCGACTTGTCGATTGTCTCCTTTTATTTCTTGGCTTCTCTTATTCTAAAAAATATTAAGCATTCGACTTTTTGAAAAACTAGATTCTCTTACACGAAGTTGCCTAATCATAGACGAAAAATGATGATACCTTTGCAGGTGTTGCTTAGTCTCTCAAAAATCATACTTATTATCAGCAAAGGTTTCTTGAACCAATGCACCACATATTTCTGGAGGTGTCGGGGAGACGAATTCCTTCTACATTCCTCGGAGTTGTTTGTACCAACGGGGTAGGTTCATACTGTAAGAGTTCGAATTCAAAAAGAAATTTAAATTATTTCCATTGAAAGCGATTTGAAAATGAAAGAACTTACCACTATTTCAACTCGAGTCCAAATAATAAACAGAATAAGATTAGAATTCTAGAAAAATCAGGTTGAATACGAAGACTGGCATTCCGTTAGCCAATCGAAGAAATGATGGTTTTCTTCTCGACATTTTCTTTTATACTTTTCTTCCTCCAGCATGTGTTCATTGTATCATGTGTTTTGTTCAGGCCCCGCCTGCAAAAAGAGCGAGAGAATGAGAGAGTGAGAGGAAGAAAATAAAAACTATATAAAACAACTAATGACATTCTGACAGTTATTGAAAACTATTTTTACTATAACAGTGAATTGCACACAAAAGATTTATCTAAATTTGCAGCTATACATTCATTCTTATGCCATGCTTTTTGTTATATTATACAAAATTATTCTCTTTCAGTACATTTTTTTTCGAGCAATGTTTTGCCATCAGAAGTTCTCCCAATTACAAAATTTGTTCATTCTTTTTTTCTCCTTTTTTTGTCGCCTCTTATCTGTTTTTAAACTTGTGTGCGCCTCGTCAGACTCATTCTCCTGCTGAGGAAAAATATTCATTTTCATTGACTCATGTACACTAACACGGTCTTGCACTATTGACTCCTTCCAACTTTATCTAAATATCTGAAAGTGTTTGGGAGCAGTTGCAGTAGAAATGGTCATTATGAGACCAAAGCCTGAACTAAAAAATTAATCTTTACTAATAATATTCAACAGATCCGTGTGTCCGTTTATTTGTCGCCGATCACAACTCCGTCCGTAGTGGACCGATTCTAATGAGACCTACACAGATAGATTGGAAATTTCCCTTAGATGATGCCCGAATTTTTCTTTTTTCGAAAATATCAAATTTGACGTCTTCTGGAGACGATTCCGATTTCAACAGTAGAAAGCGTGCAGAAAAGGTGTGTCCCGACAGGGTGGTAGAAAGTTCAAAATATCAACTCGGTGTTTCTTGACTGCATTCTCGAAATGGCCCCGACCGCGCGTGTTTGGTGTAGCGGTCTACGCAGGTGACTCTCACGCATGGGGTCGAGTTCGTTCCCGCCATGTCGGAAATTGTTTCTTGGTTTTTTGTTTTGATAAGAACATAGACTGAATAAGAGGCTTCTTTAGTTTTTGAACTTACAAATATGAAAAACAGTTTTAGTTTCGAAGTATTCCAGAGAAGAGAGGCGGCATCGCCGCCGAACAGTCAAAAGTTCAGGAAGCAGAACTTTTTGGATGAAACCAAACTAAAAAGAAGATTTCCGTGTATATGAAAAAAAATCTTGAAAGAATTTGGGAGAGTGAGGCGGCATCGCCGCCGATACGTCAAAAACTTACGTCAAAAAAGAGTACGTTAAACGCATCATTTGAAGATGTGAACAGGAAATTCTCTTTTGGTAAATTGTTTCTCAGTCAGGCAGAAAAACACATTTCCTGTATTTACTAGCACGGCACGCTTTTTACAACCGCGCTCTACCTAAATCGGAGAAAATAGTGTGCGAAATTGAGAGAAGCAGAAAAAAAGACATTTTTCAAGAGGATTTCGGTGGAGCGCAGTTGTAAAAACTGTGTCGAGCTGTTAGTACAATTAATTTTGAGAACCTGGATGTCTCAACCATTAAAAAAGCGACTAGGAGTAATGAAAAGAATGAAATTACACTACTCAAGAAGTAATGGTGAATTCTAGAATAAGGATTTTTCTAAATATGGCCTTAGTTTGCCATATTCAGAGGAGGGAGGCGGCATTGCCGCCGATCAGTCAAAAGTTAATACTTAATATTTAGAGGATCACCTGTCTTAGTTAGTAGTTAACAATTTCCTGTTTTTCTAAAGTAAATTGTCGAAATCTTATCAGAAAAGTAGGGGTGTTTCAATTGTTTTCTCTGGAACGGGTTGCTCAGCTAATAAAAACTACCAAAATTGAAAAAAAGTTATAGGACCAGAAGCAAAAGAGAATTCTGATACCGCGACTAAGAATTCTGATACCGCGAAGTTCCTACGTTGCCCTTCTGTCCCTCTCCCTTCTCCTTTTCCCTCTGTCGTAAACTTTTGAAAGTGTCTTCGTCGTGTCATTGTCGGCTGACCTTTTCTAACAGCGCGTGTGATAAAAAAAGTTCAATGACCAGCTATTAGAAGAATGACGTTCCTTTTTTCCCAACATTGATACTTGTCTCCTGATGTACACTAACACCGATGTACACTGGATCAAATGTGAAAAGGAAAAGTATATGATGTTTGATCTAAATAGGGGAGGAAGATTAAAAACGGGAGAAGAAGGGGGTGTCTGCTGCGGGCGCAGACAGTAGATCACTAAAACAGAGAAGAGAAATGCAAAACTGCGAAATGTTCAATGAGACTGATCTGTGAGAGTGATCTGAAGTTTTCTGAGAGTGCACATTCTTACAAATTGAAAAAGGAAACACATGCGATTTGATGAAAACTTGGAAATATCATTTATTGATCTTTTGTATAATACAGCAGAAAAATGATAATTTATTACACATTCATAATTTTGAAATTCTTCTCTACATTATTAATACATTTATGTCAATTGGGCACTTGATGTATATCGATAGAATCTCTCGAATTCATCATTGTGGCATCCAGAACACCAGAATGTGCCGTCCATTTCCAATTGGTCTTGAAGAACTCGATGATTCTCCAAATTATTCCACTTGTCCAAATATGTCAGTGTATGAGAATAATGGATCCAACAGTACAGCTATTTCATAACTATTTCTAGAATAGTTCTCGACCAATGAATCCAACAATTCTTGAACTTTCTCTTGTTGAAATGGGAATTCCTTATCAATCAGTCGTCGTAATCCCTCGATTGCAGGTATGATTTGAGAGATAGAACTGCTCGGCGTGCTCTACGATTTGCAGTAGTAGACGCATTGTCGAAGGAGACGTCGCAGATGAATCAGATGATTGAAGATCCTATTGCAGATGTCGACGAAGGATTCGTGCTGAAAAAATTGAAAAATTATTCAAAAGAACTAGCAAATTTTGAAAAAACTTACGAGAAGTAGACATTTTGCTAAAAAAATGTATGTGCTTTCCCACGAGTCATTGTCCATTGACGGCAGGTTTGATTCTTGGTTTCTCGCGGACTCGAAGCTGGAAAAAAAGAAAAATAACAGATAAGGTAACCGAAAATCGTCCATGCTATGCAAACATGCGATAAAAATCCGGACTTTTTTTTATGAACCTAATAAATTGTCTCAATACATACATTCCATGTGGAAACATGTCGGTTCCCAGCAAGTTTGTGAAAAACGACATAATACGATAGAAGAAGATATTTAAACAAAAACAGGAGTGGTGTCGCTTATAATAAATAATTTTTGAAAATTTCTGAATCTACAATGAAAATATGAATTTAGTCGTCCTGTAAACTTGGCAATTTTCGATACTTTTAGTTTATTGAAAGTTTTTTTTACAACTTACCACTTTTTGACTCCAAACAAACAAAATATAAGAAATTAGAATTTTAAAATAATCAGTTTATATACAAGGGCGACCAAGTCATTCCGGTAGACAGTCAAAAAATGCTGTTGTTCACCTTGCCTATTCCTTTTATACTTTTCTTTCACCGTGGGGGTGGAGCTTGTGTTGTGTGACCTTCCCGCCCCTTAGGGAGTGAGTGAGAGAAAAGACGGAAAACGAGAGAGCACTGCCAGTTGCTTGTTTGATCTCGCAATATATATCATAGAACGATGCGATAAGTTTTATATTTAATTGTAGAGATACGAATTTCCTGGAACGTCGGGAAGACTACCTCACAACAAAAGTATTACTCACATTTTGTAATTCACAATCGACGATGCTAACCACTTTTTCGCCATATGTTCTGTTATACAGAGTATTTTTCGTTCAGTTCGATGAAATTTTTTCATTCAATAAGATTTCCTTTGTCTTTTGTCTTTCAAAATGTTGTTCACTTTTTTCCGATTTTCTCGTTCTACGGCTTGTCACGTTTCGAGAGCAAAAACAAAATTGCGTCATCGAACGTTTTCAATCAGCCCTTGACTATAGACTAATGTCTATCCCTTTCTCTTCCGTCGTAAACTTTTGAAATTGTCTGCGTCGCGTCATTGTTTGCTGACATTTTTCAATGGCGCGAGTGACAAAAAAGTTTAATGACCAGATGTTAGAGGAAATGTCCTTTCTTTTTTTCAAACAGTGTTACTTGTCTCGTGATGTACACTGACACCGACAGTAACAAATTTGGGGCGATTAGATTGTGATTATGTCTACTTTGATTACACATTTGAACATGATGTTTGACCTGAATAATGATGGTCGCAAAGAAAACAGGTACACCGACACACTTGCAAAGGAGAGGAAGAACATCACACTGCCCACCGAAAAGGAAAGATAGACGACACCGACAACTTAGAAGAAGGAAGACCGCATTATACGCAAAGAAGAAGAAGAAAAAAATACGCCGCCCGCCACAGGAAAGAAGAAAGTTGACACGTCACTGAGACAAGATTGAAAGGAGAGGGACAAGAATTTTTGGTCAGTTTAAAAAGCAATCACTTCGATTGAATGCATAATATCTTTTCAGGAAAAGCAAATACAAAATTTTTGGGATTAGATGTCAGAAGCTCATTCAATCTCCTAATATACACCATAGAACAATTCGATGAATTTCATATTAACTCATAGAGATAAACATTTTCTGAAATGTCAAGAGAGATTGTCTCACAGTGAAAGTATTACTCATATTTTGTTATTCACAATTTCCTGTCAACCACTTTTTCGCCATATTTTCTGTTATACATATAGAAGACTTCTCGTTCAGTTCAAAGGGTTTGTTGTTGACCTCCATTGCGTTTTTCTGCGGCTTCCGAACATCTTATTCAACGGCTTGTCACGTTTCAATCTTATGCTAGGGACTATTGACCAAGCTGTGTCTATCCCCTTACCCTTTATCGTAAACTTTTGAAATTGCCCGCGGCGAGTCACTGTCGGCTGAATTTTTCTGACAACGCGAGTGATAAAAATGTTCAATGACCAGTTATTAGGGTAAAGACCTTTTTTCAAACACTGGTACTTATCTCATGATGTACACTGACACCGACTGGATCGAATGTGGCGACTAGGCATTTTGTTAGCCAGTCTCCTCCTGTTGCCTCTCCGAATGAACAGCTGCGTTCTGACATTTTCACTTGTGTTTTTTGATAAAAAAGGATTGGAAAGTGCAAAGAAAATGCAGAAAAAAGTTTTATTAGAGTAGCTCAAAAAAAATTTAATGATTTGAATTATTCGGCAGCTCTGTTCTTCTTCTAGGTTCCATTCTGAAAACAAAAAAAAACTGATTCTTTATCATTTTTATAAGTAACCTGATTGTCAGATCTAGTCGTCGGAAGGTTTTTCATGATGAGATGCTTCTTGATCTGCTGTTAATCTTAAATCTCATTCAATTTGCTCTCCAAATACTGTCGTTCCTCTGTATGTGAACGAAAGGTCGGTGAGATTTCAAAAATACAATAACCGCTCCTTACCTGACTGGCTAAGTAGCACTGAAGACATCCGTTGCGCTGTCTCTGAAAACATTCAAGATATATTTTTATCTCAATCTACCTGTTACCTTTTTGGCACTCAATTTGCTGAGAAGATCCTTGATTTTTTTATTCTGAAAAAATATGTTTTACGATAAGTTTAATTTCAACTAGAACTAACCATGACTCTTCTTTGCTCAAGAAGCTCCTTTTTATTGTTTGTCGCGAATGATTGCTAACTCGATTAGAGTAATGACGGATTCGGTTGATGGGATTCTCTGAAAGATGATGAAGATACGCGGAACAACTAAGAAACCGTACCGTAATCTGGTCAAAAGTGCCTGATACTTTTAGTATCGTGTATTTTACTTGAAGCAAAACTAGTTGTTAGAAAAGAAGAAACTGCGAAATCGTGAGTTCCTTTTTGGAAGTGAGTTTTTCTTTAAAAGAACAACTCAGGGTGAGTCTTTATCAATCCTTTTTGTAGTTTTTTTGTTTTTTTTTGAATTTTCGCGAAGAAAAGTGTGGCTTCAGTCCTCCTTAAAGTTAAGCATTTTTCGATGCTTTTAGTTTATTAAAAACTATCTCTAAAAACTTACCAATGTTTTTAGTTAGCTTTGCATCCAAATCGAAATCCAAATAAACAAAAAAGAAGAAATTAGAATTTTAAAATAATCATTTTAGATACAATGGCGACAAGGCATTCCGTTAGCCCATCTGTGAAATGATTTTGTTCATCTTCCCGATCCCTTTTATACATTTTTTACTCTGCGGGGGCGGAGCCTAAGTCTCCTTATTTAGAAATCGCTTTAGACGGTTTTATGCAGCTGTATCATGCCCTTTCTCTATTTGGTGCGAAGTGGCAGCTGAACGGCCGGTGGTGGCTATCTGATGCGCGAAAACAGAAAAAATAATTCGCTTTTTGGAGGTTCACAAACTATTGGCAGATGGCTAGTGGGGGAATACTTGGTTGTCATTGAATTTCCCGAGGCGATGCCTCAGCGGGGGAATCATAGTTCGTTTGGAAAATTGGTTTGAAACATAATTTTTCAAATTGGAAATTGGATTTACAAAAGAATAGTTTCAACATGATACAAGAAAAGCTTCATAAAGTACATTTCGAAAAAATTAATAAGTTAATCAAATTAATTATCATGTTCCTCATTTCCCCACGTCTCCGCATCCCTCACCTCAGGTTCGTCAGGCACATAATCCTCTCCGAACCTTTTCACTTTCCAACTAAACATGTAATCTTAGCATACCGATGATCAATTGTTCAAGTTCAGTCGCCGGACGATCCTAACGGAGTGGAGCAAAGGGCCAGCGCACGTCATTAATAACTTAATCGTCAATGTCCGATTAATAATCGGAGTCGGGATATCAATCATTTTTTGCCATGTTTTCTGTTCTACTGAACATTTCTCCTTCAGTTCAATGAGTCTCTTTCCTGATTCCCTAGATCGTTTGACCTCCAAAATGTTGTTCTCCTTCTTCCGAACCTCTCATATGATGGCTTTTCACGTTTCGGGGGCAAACGTCATTGAAATGTTTTGATAAACCTTGTACGAGTGTCTGTTGACCAACCCATGTCCACCCCTTTCCCTTCTGTCCTAAATTTTGAAATTGTCTGCGTCGAGTCGTTGTCGGCTGACCTTTTCTAATAGTGCAAGTCATGAAAAAGCTGAATGTTCTTCCTTTTTTTTAAATTGAATCAACACAATTTCATTCATAAATTATATCCGTGGCAAACAAAAAAAAACAAATACAGTTCCAATAAAATACAAAAACTCAAAATTAAGAGCCATTTTTATCTTCTTCGCATTTTAGTTGCGAATTGGGTGAAGCTGCTCCACGGAGATCCGACGCGACAAGTCATTCATCTTGTCTGCAGACTCGGCGAAGTCGTAGTTGGCATAATTCTTGTATTCATCGGCGTCTTCGACACGACGTGGCCGGAATTCTGCAGGTTGCTTGCGTGGGACTCCCATTATTAAAGTAGTTGGGTAGTTTTCCTGAAACAATTATTATTAGTGTAATGATTCAAGACTACCTTTTTTTTTAAATTATAAAACCGGCTGATAAGTTAACGATTTTTCAAAAAATGCATTTTTTTCAAGTTTTGAGCCAAAAAAATGTAACATATTAAATTTGAACCGGAATTTGTCGGAAAAACGCATTAAACCTGTATGCACTACGTCAATATATGAATTTTCCAACCTTGGAACACCTACAGTACTTCCGCACACCTGGTATACAGATTCTAGGCATTGAACTACCATGACCGTACTCTAGTTTTACAGAATATCTAATGGAAGTGAGGAACTTTTCCAAACGGTTCAGCTTATCGAACGTCATTTCTGAAGAACTTACCACTGCTTTCAACTGACTCCAAATCAACAAAATACAAGAAATTAGAACTTTAAAATAATCAAATTACATATATACACTTACTTACTTAGTTACTTAGTCGATCCGTTCTTCGCTCATTGGGTGTGGGCGCGGATCACAGCTATCCATTTGTTTCGATCTTTTGCGATTGTGCTCCAAGGTTCTATCGTTTGATTTCCTTGCCGCACTGAGATTTCTTTTCTCAAGGAGTCGGCCCATCTCATTGGCGGTCTCCCTACTGGTCTTTTCTCATTTCTGGGTATCCATTCTTGTAGCAACGTTGTCCACCGATTATCGTTTCTTCTCATAACGTGTCCAGCCCATCCTAACTTTCGTTTCGTTATAAAGACGAGAGGGTCTTTCACTTGGGATAGTTTCCTTATGTCTTCTCTGTGAAGGTTCTTCTCTCGTTGTTCTGTGAGGGTGATTCCGACGAGTTTCCTTTCAAGTGCGGCATGTGTGATTCTTACTCGTTCGGATAGGGCTTTTGTGAACGTCCATGTTTCTGATCCGTATGTCAACGCTGGGAGGACCGTGGTGTCGAATAGTTGGGCTCGGGTCTTTGGGCACGATAAGGCATCTGTAGTGGTTTTGATGTTGTTGAATGCCGCCCATGCAGCTCTTCGTCTTCTGTGTATTTCTGGCTCGAGGTCGTTTTTCGTGTTGAGGAGTCTTCCCAAATAAACATATTCCTCAACATCTTCAATTGTGGTTGTGGTGTTATTGTTTCTGATGGATATTTGGTGATTTGACGCGAATTTGTTTCTTAACACTTTAGTTTTACTCGCATTGATTTCCAGACCGACTGTTTCACAACTGTTTACTAGCTCTTGTAGCATTTTCTCCGCTGTTTGTGGAGTCTTCGAGATGAGAATGATGTCGTCGGCGAATCGTAGGTGTGTTAGGTTTCTACCGTTTATTCTGATCCCGGGGGAGTTATCGTAGTCTTCTTCGTCTCCTTTCAGTTGTGACCATGACATACGACTAAAAGCTGATTCGAGACAAGCAGAGAACAGATTTGGTGATATAGGGTCTCCTTGTCTGACCCCTCTGGTAATGGGGATGTTGACTGGGTTGTAGAATGGAGTGATTGTAGTGGAGCAATCTTTGTAACATTCTTTCAGTAGTTTCACATATCCCGAGTCTATCCCTTGGGTCTTCAAGCTTTCCCATAAAGCCGCAGGTTCGATTGTGTCGAATGCCTTTTTGAAGTCGATGAACACCATGGTGATTGGGATTTGGTATTCTCGACCCACTTCCATCAATCTTTGCACAGAATGGATGTGGTCAATCGTGGAGAAGGATCTTCTGAATCCTGCTTGTTCGACCGGTTGTACTTCTTCCAATGATTTCCGGATTCGATTCAGAATACTTTTCGTGAAGACTTTGTATAGAACTGGAAGCAGGCAGATCGGCCGATAGTTTTCCAGATTTTGTTTGTCACCTTTCTTGAAAATTAAAGTTGTTTTCGAAGATTTCCACTTCGTTGGAACTTTTCCTTCTTTCAGGTATCGTGAGAATCTTTCTGCTAGGAGTTTATGGACAGTTGAGTGACTATTTTTTAAGAAGTCTGCTGTTATTTTGTCTTCTCCAGCTGCTTTCCCGTTATGGAATGAGTTCAGGGTGTGTTGAATCTCTTCTGGAAGGAATGCAGGTAACGTTTCCGTTTGTTGAAAGAGAGTGGTTGTAACGCTCGGCTTTTTGGTTGCAAACAGGTTTGAGTAGAACCGTCTCACTTCGATTTCCATTTTTTCTCGAGACGTGAGTTTTTCTCCTGTCTCTCCTGATATCAAGCACGGAATGTATGATTGGTATTCTTTTATGTCCCTTGCAACCTTCTTCAGACTCTTTTTCTGGTTCGCAGCATTCAGAAGTCTTTCTTTCGTGAAATTTTCATGATCTTTCTTCACTGCTTGCCTACATTCTTTGGACAGGGTCTTGAAGTTGGGGTCTGATCTATCAGTGCATCTTCTTTTTGCCAGTAATAGTCTTGTGTTGTCCGTCAGTCTATTTCTAGAATGATTATTTGGCATTGTCACAGCAGTGTCTTGCGCGTTCTTCAGAACATGTACAAGAGTATCGTACTCCTTATCGATATCTTGATTTTCACAAGAGTCAAGAGTTTCTGTTGTGAGCAACGCTGCTGTCGGATCTAGGACTCTTCTAGGCGGCTTCCTTCTCTTCACTTGCTCGTACTTCGCCTGTTTTGCGTTTATGTGGATTTTTGCTCGTAACATACGGTGATCGCTGCCGTTTGTGAATGAAGGAACAACAGAGACGTCGGTGATGTATTTTCCGTTTGCAAGAATGTGATCTAACTCGTGTCTGTGTTGTTTATCGGGACTGATGTAGGTCCACCGTCGGTGAGTCGGCTTTATGAACTGTGAGTTCATGTGGAATACTCTGTTGACCTCGCAGAACGTGGCAAGTCTCTCTCCACTGTCGTTTCTCTTTTCCATGGAGTGTGAGCCAATGAATACTTCGTTTCCTTTCCTTTCGCCGATTCTGGCATTAAAGTCTCCTATGACCATTTTATATCTACTCTTGCATGACTTGTACACGTCTTCTAGATTTTCGTAGAAATTTGAGTGTTCTTCTTCTTCGTAATCAGCGGTGGGTGCATAGCCTTGTATGATAGTGCACTGATTCTTGTTCACTTGCAGTGTAATGTATCCGATGCGATGATTCACTATCTTTATCTCTTTTATTTTTGGCATAAGGGATTTATTAATTATAAATCCTATACCGCCAGATACAGAAGAGTCGTTGCGTTTTCCAAGTATTACGCCGGTTCCGTCTCGATTTGTCATATGCACTTCTGCGGATCTTTTTGTTTCTGAGAGACCAATAATGTCGTATTCAATGCGATTTGTCTCTTCGAGTAGTTCTGCAAGTCTGTTGTCTGTGGCGACAGACCTGCAGTTAAAAGTGCATATCCTTAGATCGGTTTTTCTGGTTTTTGGCCGGGTTAACTTTTTCCTTTTTGAATGGTAGACATCCATAGCTCCGAGATTAGATCGCCTCTCTCGACTTGCTACTGCATCTACTTTTTAGTAAGTAAAAGTAAGGGGGCAAAGAGAAAAGGGGGGAAATGGGAAAGGACAGAATGGGGATAATTCACGAATTGGATGGGAGTTAACAACAATGTCTTAACAATTACAACAACTAACTCTACTATCAAAGGGGGTCCTTTTATACTTCATTTTTCATTGCGTCACTCTTCGACGAGAAGGCACTTACTCTTCGACGAGAAGGCACTCCAGTGGAAATAGTCCTAGATCCTCGCGGCCTTCGAAAGAGAACAGGGTGTTCCTATCAAGGACGGTCATCCCGTATCGCGAATAAAAGTACTCCAGGACATTCACCCAGTCTCGTCGCCGCTCGTTGTGGAAAAAGCATTGGGACGGGCTTTAAAAACAAAAATCAATTGTGCCGCACACAAAATCAAGAAAATTACCGAATTGTATGCACCCGTAGGGTGCGGTGCCCATATAGTGTACGCCCAGAATGAGTCAAAGTGACCCGTCGTTGTCCCAAATAGGACAACCTTAGATTGAGAGTTTCCACGTTTCCTTCCTGCACAGAGCATGCCCATCCGGGATGAACACATCATGATTTCGTGCTTCGTTCTCCACTCTATTGGCGTCTCGATCACTAGCGCTTTTTCCGTTCTGAGCCTCCTAAAATGAAAAAGCATCAAAGAGAACTCCAGTGATTGAATTCAGCCATTGCGAAGAACCGATTGTATCAGCACCATGATAACATCCTAAAAGATCTACTTACAAAACTAATGCAATTAACAATATTTTTACCTGCAATGTCTGACCTCACAGATATCTTCTTAATCCCCAATTTTAACCAGCTGTGCAACAAAATGAGCTAACGTTAGCACGACCAGAATACTATTCTGAAAATATATGTTCTTTGTTTCAGATGAGTTTTTTGTTTATAGTGATGTGATTCAACTGATTCACCGACCCAGAATAAACGTGTGCAAACTATGTTGAACAATCAAGAAAATGGAAATCGTTTCGTTTAAAGCTATTTTCAGTTAAAATTTCAGAACTTACCACTGTTCCTAGTTGACTCCAAGTAAACAGAATATTGTAAAATAGAATTTCGAAAAAATCAGTTATAATACAAAGGCGACCTAGTCATTCCGATAGACAGTCTTCTTAGTTGAATGTTCATCTTGCCTATCCCTTTTATATTTGTCTTTCTACGCGGGGGTGGAACCTGTGTTGTATTACGATTCGCCCCTAATAGAGTGAATGAGAGAAAAGACGGAGACCGAGAGAGACATCAGTAGTCCTGTCTGTTTCGATAAATTGTACATTGACTCATTCAGATAAGAATGTTCTGGAATACCATGAGACATTTTTTGTAATTTACAATTTCTTGTCAAAGATATCAACCACTTTTTCGTTCTAATTCGTTCAGTTCAATTAGTTTTTGCCCGAATTCCTATGTCGTTTGACCTTCAAAGTGTTGTTCCCTTTCTTCCGAATATCTCATTTGACGGTATCTCACATTTCGAGGTCAAAAGAAAAATCACGTATTCGAATTGTTTTGATCAACCTTGTACGAGTGCCTATCGACCAACCAATGTCTATCCCCTCCCCTTCCTTTGTAAACTTCAAAATTGCCTGCTTCGAGTTTTGGCAGATGATGGGTGCAGAAATATTCCTCCCGTCCAGCTTCAATTTTTTTTTGCAGTTTCTGATTATCGTCTTGATATGGCGATAGTTTCACGCAATGATGATCGTAAGAAGTTCTCTTGAAATGTGAAGCACATATTAGGCGAAAAAATGAATTCGTTTAGTTTGCTCCACGGCACTCCGGTGACTGGAAGAGGCGGGAAGGCTGAAATTCAAAAGCAAGGCAGTGTATTTTTCGAATTTCAGCTCTCCCGCCTCTCCCACTCAATCAAATGAGGATTTATAGACTGAACCAGATTTGTTTCCCCTGGTACCTTATTTAAAGAGGACTAGATTTTCTAATGTCCCATTAGAAATTCATGTTTCCAACAAACATTTTTCTGTTTCACCGTAATCCTAAGCGTCTATGTGAAAAATAGGAACCAGTCCGTTCGTCATATTCTAGTTTATCTGAATAACCAGTTCTATGGCTTCTGTAGTTATCAACTTTTTAAAGCTTTGTCCATTCTTGAGATATAATAAATAAGAACAGGGTTCGGTTGAATTACAGGTTTATTAGGTGATCAAGATAGGATATAAGGGTAGAGAACGAGGCTCGAGGAGAAGCCACGAGATAAGGATTTGACGGTATTTATAGTCCTGGTGGAATGTGGAGGCGTGTCCGGATGAGCTCATGGGCAGCGGCATGTGTCGAGAGAGTGTTCCAGCAGTGGAGGGTACGGTGCGTGGGCTCCTGGAGGCGGTGATGGAATGTCGGCTGGGTCCAAAGGGCATCCGGAGAGATCATGAGAGAGAGAGAGAGAGAGGACGGAGCGACAAGGCGCATGGGAAGGACCTGTAAGATGGAATGGTTAGAAATAGTATGGATCTGCAAGAGGGTATCAGAGATCTGTCCTGGACAGTCTGAGGAATCCTAACCCTTTCTAGTTGGATGCCTCCTGGGAAAGAAGAAGACAGTGTGTCTTTTCCGGAGAGGGAAAAGGCAATATCTGAGCCTTTCCCGGATGACGAATAGTTCCGGGTTTGATCCCGGGAAATGTGACGTCATGAGACTAAGATATATGCAAAGCCTAAGGAATATGAATATTCCTTACAATATGCACCTTTAAAGTCGATTCACCGTCCTCCCCCCTGCTCGCGTCTAGTTATCTGAACTTCCTTCTTCCTCCCAAAATCGTCTATTTTGCGGTTTGTTCTACTTTCAAGGAGCATAACTCATTAACCGCTGGAATTATCAAAAAATAGTCAACTGCCCAAATGCTGAGCATAACATTTCACATGCTGATTAAATACTATTCGAATGTGTATTAAAATTTGTTTAAACATGCAGCATAAAATTTCATTTAATCAATCTCACAATGAACAACAAATTTTCAACTCTTTTGTTCACAACATTTCAATCGCAAACGCAATCACAATCACTGTGACAAGCACGAAATTTCTTGTGAGAGTACCAAGCGGTCACTCTTCTTCTGGAACACCGAACAAAAAAAACAAAACACAACAAAAAGGGCCAAAACAATGAGAGTGTATTGTATTGGATAATGTTGGAAAGAGTCCACATACATCTGGTAGCCGATTTCGTCGTGGGCTGCATCAAACAAGGAGAAATCGACTGTCCTTCTCAAATTTCTCATCTCTTCTTTAACTCTCTCGACGTCCGAATGCTTCAATCCTGAGAGCCGGTCTGCCCCAAATACTGACTTAAGTTCCAGCACGTCTGAGCGACCTCTTATGTGAACACCTCCAATATCAAGCATTGTTGAGGTGGGGAGACGTGCAAGCATCTGTCCGGAAGAAGGCATCTCGGCGAGGAATGTTCCTGTCGCATTGATTATCGAATACATCTGAAATATAATTTATTTTTTCAAATGTAATTTCTAAGCTAACCTTTGATGTGGTGGCAACAAAAGACGCGTCCTTCATCGGGAATTCGAAAACTCCGCGCGGGGCTACTTTGACAGCAACATTGCAGTTCCCTTTGTTCATTCTTGTGCACTTTCCTTAGACTGTAGCACAGTGATAATGAGATCCGACTTTCTTCGGGTCTTCACATTGAACAACCATGTCCTTGTCCATGTCCAATCCAACCATGTCCAATCCAAGTTTCTCATTATACATGAAACTCTCGATCAGTTCCTAAAAACATTGACTGTCCTTTTTTTCAAAATAGTGCTTCAGAAAACTCACCACTGGATCCACTTTAAGAAAATCAAGAACTTTTGCAAGTCGATCTTGTTCGATGAAAGCTTCAACAACAGAGATGAATTCAAACATGTCCAACTCGTTCGAAATCTTTTGAAGCTCTCTGAAATATTATCGTTGAGTATTTTTAGTTAACCAATGAATTTTGGAATTTTGTGAATATCTAGCTCATTACTCTTTGTGAACTTTTTTACAGTCAATAAACTCGAGTGCATATATTAGGTTGGTGCATAAATTTCTTTCTTTTTTTGGGTAACTTTTGTCATGAAATTTCTTGAAGACCAATAACACACGTAATTAGAAATATTGTTGGTTAGTACCTGTAAGTCATCGTGATTTTACCAGTGACTTGACGTCCTCCATCTGCCTAATCTCAGCCGCAGACAAGTCAAAACGCTTGAGGAACCCTTTTTTGGTACTATTCTTCGACTCCAGTTTTTTTCTAGAAAATGTTTACGAGAATGGGTGAGCTAGTTGAAATTATAAAAAGCAAGAAAAAATATTTACAAAAAGCAAACAAAAACGTTGCAACTAAGACACGACTGTTCAGTGCGGGTCCCAGAAGAAAGGCGAGGATCGGCAATATAGGAAGGTGAAAATGTTCTCAATTTTTCTTTAACGCTAAATGAGAAAATCGGTTGAGACTTTTTAAATTTAGTAGATTAGACATCGAGGTATCTAAAACTACTTTGTTGTAGATCTTCACGCCGTTTTTCTTTTTTTGCAGGAAGCGTGAAGTCTATAAGATCAAAATCACGTGATTTTTACGTTTGATGAAGCCTACAGCTTATACTTCTGAATCAATCCACTAGATGTTTTGCACAATTTTAGAACAATGTACCTACTGTTGATGAATTATAACAAAATAGTTAAGACTTGTTTGGGATCGTTGAGAAGAGGCCTTGACTTCACCCAGGTCAACTACACAAATTTGCTCAAAATTGTGAAAATCATGAGAAAAACACCAGTCAAGTTTTACCACTAATTAGAATGGTTTTGTCTTAAATTTTTTGTGGAATAACTTACTCATGTTACTGTCTTACTTTTACAGATAGTTGCGTATAAATGCTCTACTGAATATTTCTGTAATCGGTTTGAACCCAGCTGAACCATGATTTCTCGTTGATGTCGATCGTCTGATCATAACTTTTTTTTCTTGGTGATTTTGACTCAAAACTAAATTTTAATAATAAGATACAGTTATCTTCTACTCGTTTAATATATTTTCTTAAAAATACTTGAACAGTCTAATACCCATTTGGCTAGAACCAAAAAACTACCCAAAATCAGCGTTTGGTTGGCCACCGAAAATGACCATCGTTTTAACGAGCGGACTGTCTAGGCATCAACTTGAAACATTTTTTGCTAGCCACTGAAAAGGTCATTATAATGCAAAAAAGTTTGGGCTGAAAAACAATTTCACTGCTGAGAAGAAGAAGACCGAAGTCACACCTTCAAAAAAGAAAGAAAATTATGCACCAACCTAATACTCACTTGGTCTGATCGTCCACCAAATCCGTGAGGTTGAAATTTTTAAACTTCTAGAAATGCGTTTCACCAGAAAGAAGCAGAGAAAGCAAGCTTCGCCTCTTTTCGTTTGGAAGAATGATCTTTATCTCAAAGTGAACGAGCCCCATTCCGTTGAACACCAGCTACAGCCGGCCAGGGAGCAACCCAACCACCAGCATCCCAGGGTAGAGGAACCCCGGATTCAAAAATCGTGCAAAATTTTTTCACATATTTTTTCGAAATTTTCATTTAAAAATGATCAAAATGCTCTAAAATTTTCATACACTGCGATTTTTTCGATATTCCAAAACATAGTCGAAAATTCAACTTTTCTGCAAAAAAATTCAAAATGTTTTCAAAAATTTTCAAAACTTTTTTTAAAAAATTTCTACAGTAGCCTGGCCGGGCCGGGCCGGGCCGAGGAAAATTTTCCGGTCGGCCCGGCCCGGAATTTCCCAACCCTGCCAACTACAGAATCGACTTCCCACTTTAAAACTCAGACAAAGCGATTCATGTTAGATATACTTGTCATGAGCCGGTTCCGCAAAAAAGTCTTCCGACTCGGCCCGCCCAGTTCAAACATTTTTCTCTAAAGCATGGTTTTGATTTTCAATTGCAAAAAAGTCAAGTTTATAATAGAGTTTCGGAGTGTCATTTCAGCATTTGTAATCATTTTTCATAATAAATGTCTCCTATCTTAAATCATAATTTCAAAAAATTTGCCCACCTTTTACAACTGCTCCAATTTTAATTGACGAATATATAAATAAAATATTAGAATTCAAGAAAAATAGAAATACGTTTTTTGCCTCCCATTCCAGTAGGGTGGCTAAGGTTTTCAATACATATATTGAAAGAAAATTAAAAAAAACAGGCGCTCGCCTCTGCTTTTATATTGAGCAGAGGCGGAGTTCAGACACAATGTGATAGTGTAAGAATTTAATAATACCAAATGGAAAAAATGATTCATAGGATTACACTTTAGAGTCATAAGAATGTGAGGGGGCAGGAAAGTGGGAAACGTGCAGTGTACAGTCAAATACACTTCGGGCTTCATTTTTGAACACAAAAATGAAAATGTAATGGGTTTCTTGTAATGAATCTACAAAATTCTAGACTTTCAGCTCGAAACTAAATTGTTTTTTGGAATACATTTATTCGCTTCCTAATTAAAATGGTTTATTTAGATAAGCCACTTCTATTTGGGGACCAAAAGTATCATCAGAACTTTTGAAGCTTCTTCATGATTTGGTATTCTCGTAATTCTTGTCAACACACCCTTCTTCGCTTTTTTCCCAAGAGTTTGTTTGTCTTTGCTCTTCTTGTTTTTCTTTAGTTCCCGTGTGATTTGTATCAGAAAACGGGTGAGAGAAATTGAGAATGCGCATTGGTTCGTGTTCTGTATCTCTGCTGATACTGATCAGATTGGCTTGAAACTTACAGGGACGATAGCTCTTAGTGTAAGGAATCGTAAAAGTGAAAAAAGTTTTTCAAATGAAAAGGATAAAAACCACTAGATCTTTCAATGTGCAATTTTCAATTTCCTGGATTTCTTATCAGTTCAAAAGTTCATTCTTCATCCATTATAATTGTATGGGCCTGAGAAGGTTTTTTTCTGTTTTGCTTTTCTCGTTATTCTGTTCGACATACCCTTTCCCCTTTTCTTCCCAATCGTTTGTTTACACTTTTTCTTCCGTTTTGTTTTTCTTCAGTTTTCGTGCGATTTGTCATAAACTGGAGAAAAATTGGGAATGCGAATTTCTTTGTCGTCTGTATCTGTGCTGAAACTGATCCAATTTACTTGAAATTTGAAGAAAAGATAACTCTTATGTTAGTGTGAGGAATCGAAAACTTGAAAAGTTTTCCAAATGAAAAGTATATAAACCACTAGCTCCTTCAATGTGAAATTTTCCATTTTCAGGATTTCTTATCAAGTCAAAAATCAGTTTTTCATCTATTTATGTGTACGTGAGCCTATGAAGGTTCTTTATGATTTGCTCATCTCGTTATTCTGGTCGACATACCCTTTTCCCCTTCTTCTTTCCAATAGTTTGTTTACACTATTTCTTCTTTTTCTTTTTCTGTTCTCGCGTCATTTCTGTCAGAAAACGGGTGAGATATTGGGAATGCGCATTGTTTCGTGTGCTGTATCTCTGCTGATACTGATCAGATTGGCTTCAAATTTACAGGGACGATAGCTCTTAGTGTAAGGAATCGAATTCTATAAACTTGAAAAAAAGTGAAAAAAACGAAATGGTATATTCTTCTTAAAAAAATGTAAAAAAACACTAGCTCTTTCATTATGCAATTTTCCATTTCTAGAATTTCTTATCAGTTCAAAAATCAATTTTTCATATATTTATGTGCACGCGGGCCTATGAAGGTTTTTCTGTTTTGCTTCTTGTTATTCTGGTCGACATACCCTTTTCCCCTTCTTCTTTCCAATAGTTTGTTTACACTTTTTCTTCTTTTTCTTTTTCTGTTCTCGCGTCATTTGTGTCAGAAAACGGGTGAGATATTGGGAATGCGCATTGTTTCGTGTGCTGTATCTCTGCTGATACTGATCAAATTGGCTTCAAATTTACAGGGACGATAGCTCTTAGTGTAAGGAATCGAATTCTATAAACTTGAAAAAAAGTGAAAAAAACGAAATGGTATATTCTTCTTAAAAAAATGTAAAAACCACTAGCTCTTTCATTATGCAATTTTCCATTTCTAGAATTTCTTATCAGTTCAAAAGTTCATTTTTTATTTATTATAATGATATGTGGGTCTGAGAAGGTTCTTTATGATTTGCTTTTCTAGTTATTCTGGTCGACATCCCCGTTTCCCCTTCTTCTTCCCTAGAGTTTGTTTACACTTTTTCTTTTGTTTCTTTTTCTTTTCTCGCATCAGACAACGAGTGAGATATTGGGAATGCGCATTGTTTGGTGTGCTGTATATCTGCTGATACTGATCAGATTGGCTTGAAACTTAAAGGAACGATAGATCTTAGTGTGAGGAATCGAGTGATATGAATTTTGTTAATACAACTTTTTCATTGATTTTAATTGATAAATATATAATGTGAAACATTTTTTGAAAAAAAAAACTACATTGAAAGATATTAAAGCTTCGAAAACTACTGTTGGATAGAAAAAAAGGCCGCGTTGAAGGCTCCGTTGTGGGGGACGGAGAATCCAGTGACTAATACCACCCCATCAAACGTTTTCCCTTGCACAATGTGTATCGTCGTGGCTTCTGCGGGTCCCAGGGGGAATTGCCACCACAACTCCTTATCGTTCCTGTGGGGGATTCTGTGTAGATGAATATTCCTTCCCTTGACCCTGGAAAAAAATAGTGTGTTTTTTTATTCAAAAATTGTATTTTATTAAACTTACGTCACCACAATCTCTGCCTTACTGGCCTTCAGAATCCCGATTGTGCCATTTGTCACAGAGTACTCCCGTCGAAAAATGTGGGTGACGATGACACGGCATCGAGGTGCCAGAAATAGTGGAGGGGGAAGGAGTGTTCTACAAACTTGTACTCTTCCGTATTTCCTGACGCCTTCCGGTTCACGGCCCATCATTTGTATGCTTCTGACATCATGCTGATTCTCTGAAATAAGAATTTTCTATATACGTTCCTTTTATCAAAAATAAATAGAAGCGATTACTCACCCAGCTAATAAGAGCGTCGACTTTTGCTCTGGTAGGTTCAGGGAGCGCGAACTCCTTCACCAGGTAGAGTTCTTGTAGTTTTTGGACTACTATAAGAAAAATAATTTATATTTGGAAAAAAAAAGAAAAAAATTCAGTGAAAGTTTAGAGCTGCGTGAAAAACGCTTTTAATGTCTCAAAAGTTCGGAAATTTTCCAAAGATTTTGTTCAGTGAGACCCATTTCTCAAAAACTTACTATTGTTTTGAGATGAATCCAAATTAATAACGACAGCCAGAAACAATAATTCTAAAATAATCAGTTTAAGTACAAGTGAGACTGGCATACCGTTAGCTAGTCATGTTTGAAAGACTGTTGGTTCGAACTGGCATTTACCTTATATATTTGTTTTCTCTCCGCGGGAGTGGAGCCTGCGTCTTTTTTAGGCTCCTCCTTTAAATGAGTCAAGAGGGAGAGAAAGAGAAAGAAACAAAGGACGAAACCCCCTACTTTTTCATCTTACCGCTCTTTGATGGCTAACCGTCTGGCTGAATCATCTTCTTCCTTCTTTGTATATTAGTGTTTGCATTGTTTGTAGCTTGACCTTTCTTTATACTGAGAATCTCCCACAAGTAGCAGTTTTTGCGCACACTATCAATCAAGCGATGAGCCCGCAGGAGTATCGAAAAAAAGTGTGCTTTTGGGTGAAAGACGTTTACATTGAGCGTTGTGCCCTTCTCAAACGCAAAATTATCACACTTTTCAATTAGGAAATATATTTTTCTGTTGATATTCCCTAAAAACTTTGCCCATCACTCAGTGATGTTTTAAAATAGCTTATTGCCACTTTTCTCAACCAAGATTCTGGATTGACACTCTGTTCGCTATGTTTTGTCTTTGTTTTCTTATTTTTTAATGCTAGTTAACCTGAAATTCCTCATGAAATGAAATCGCACTTGATCTTTTTCAAACTATTCAAATTATAGAATGATAACAAGCTTTTTTCCGGTGTGAAAGTTCCCTGAATCTTTCTTCGCTTTTCTACCGGCCTCAATTGTCGTCGAATCAGATGTAAATTGCGCGTCATTGTGCATACACCATGACGCGCAATTGCACCATTTATCGCATTAACTGAATTTTCACCTCTTTTTCTTCCATTTTTCTTCAAAATTTGCTTATTTTTAAGTTGTAAACTTATGAAAATAAACTTTTAAACGTATATTTCAGATACCACAAGCATCAGACAGAGATTTCTTACAAAAATTGGCCGGCACTCGAGTGGTGAGACTTGTTTATCGGAAGCCAATTCGAAAATCAATTTTTCAGATGATTTGCCCAGAAAAGCAACTGTTAACAGACATGATAACGCCAACAGTCTGCTGAAAGATGTATAAAAGTCGATTTTCATTAGATAGCAAGTTCAAAGCAAAGAAAAAATGCATAAATGAAGAATATATTGATTTTTGATCCCCGGTGTCCGTTTGCAGCTCCAAGTCATAAAGTTCAACAATGCCTGTCAATTAGACAACAATGCAAATGGGATGGAAGTTCTTCTGATCAAGAAGTAAGTATGTTTCCGAACAATATATGCCGAATATTGATGAATGCCTCATTAGTTGGATTGATTTTCCAAAATTATACATTTAGGAGCGAATGAAAACAGTAAAACCTTTTCAGCCACACCCATCACGACGTCCACTCTTTCGATTAGCTCCTTAAACACCAAAATCACTCATTGATCTTGCCAACCGAAGTTCTTGAGTCTATGGGTTCGCCATTAGCCACAACACTCCATGGATGCACGGCTGAAGTATGACTCTTTGCAAATTTCAGGTTTACAAACTAACATTCATTGTTTTCAGATTGTCTACCATCGGAGGATTTATCTACTCTAAATTTTTAGTTGAGTCCAGGAGGTTATCGGACGACAACACGGCATCAAACGATTAGTTTGTTAAAAGTCAACGATAACGACAAGATGACTGCAATAAACAGAATGGATATTCTTGGATGCACCCTGAAGTAAGCTTTTCCGCGGTGCATAGGTGAAATTGTGCAGCTGAAGGGTACAATCGAACTACTAGTTCGATGAATTTCTGGAATTTCGATTCTTCCTACCGCCATGTCGTCCTTTTCGCCTAATGATACTGTAAAAAGTTGTCAGATGTAGATATTGATACGGTCGACCGCTCCAGTTAACTGGCAAGTCTGTCATCGATAGTACCATGAAGCAGGGTTGGGAAATCCCGGGCCGAGGAAATGTCCGGCCCGGGCCCGGCCCGGTCGGCCCGGATTCAAAAATCGTGCATAATTTTTTCACATATTTTTTCGAAATTTTCATTAAAAAATGATCAAAATGCTCTAAAATTCTCATACACTTCAGTTTTTATCGATATTCCAAAAAATAGTCGAAAATTCGACTTTTCTGCAAAAAAATTCAAAAAATTTTCAAAAAATTTCAAAATTTTTTAATAAAAATTTCAAATTTCTACAGTAGCCGGGCCGACCGGGCCGACCGGGCCGGGCCGGGCTGACCGGGCTGACCGGGCCGGGAAGGGCCGGGCCGAAGAAAATTTTTCGGTCGGCCCGGCCCGGCCCGGCCCGGAATTTCCCAACCCTGCCATGAAGTGAATGCAATTCCATGGAAGTCCGGATCTTGGCGAATCATGATCTGCAAGGAGGAACGTGGAAGGATATTTAGTCGCTACAGTTACACGTGGCAGCAACAAAGGACGTCGCTGGATTTTTTTTTCAAAATCACCTCACGGTCACCTGTTGTCGATTGCTGTCGGATAACGACCAATGATTCCGAAAATCAGAATCTCAGCGAATTCGTTGGGGATTTCAACTATAAACGATAGGTATTAACTATGAATAGAAATTTGTTACATATTTCTGAATGTGAGACTTTCAGGTTGGGGACGCAAATAGTTTCAATTTGCACTACACCGGCACTGGGCTCGGAGACTGATAGTTGCAAACTAGTGACGAATATTCGGGGAATTGTTGTCTTACTGCATCTTTAGTTTATGGAAAATACCGTGAGGAAGACGTGGCAGACAACATGTCAAAAATTCAGAAGACATTGAGGAGTTGCTGCAAAAGGAGCTCAAGCTGATAGACGCGATGGAGAACAAAGAGCAACAGTCGAATATAACGAAGTATAACGGGATTCACGACGGCAGAAAAAAAATATTTAGCAGTTTCGAGAACTGAAAAGTTTCGAGAACCGTTTGCAGTCCTTTGTGGATAATAAGAGATATGTGAGATTCTGTCAGATGACGGACGGAGTGTCGGAGCTGGAAGAGAGTTTAAGCACCGATTTAAGTAGAAAGACTAAGAACAAGAGCAAGAAGAAAAAATCCGATCAGTCGGTGGGAAGAGCAGATGAGGATAAGGAGACGGAAGACGAGGAGGAAGAAGAGGAGTTGGATGAGATTGAACCTGGTAAGTAGTGCAAATTTGGTGATTTCAGCACCAAATTAGTCCATTTTCAAAACATTTTGAGTGGAAAGTGCGAAAAATCGCTGAATATTGTCTATTTCAAGCGGTTTTGACGCATTTCCAGCTATAACTACACCTGAAAACGCCTAAGGTGCGCCAGATTCTTACTTTTTGTCTTCTGATTTTCAGAAAACACAATTCGCAGTTTTCAGGTTTGTAATTGAACACCAAAGATGTGCCAGGACGAGCTCTTATGATGAAAAAAGCAGAATCTGGCGCGCCTTTGACGCGATTGCCACCAGAATTAGATCAGAAAGCGCCAAAAGTAAGAAAAAGTTACGATGATATTTCGAAAACTTCTTGTCTGGCACGCCTTTGACGCGTTTGAAGAGAATTTGGATTTGAAAGCGCCAAGGGTACGCCAGTTTCCAGCTGCCGCACCTTTGACGCATTTTTGTCTGAGAGTGTGAGAAATATGCGTCAAAGGTATTAGTCCTAGTTTTTAAGCCTCAGAAACACGTCTGGTGCGCGTTTGACGAGTATTGTAACTAAATAGGCAATCTTCTAAAAACTGCATACAAGTGTTGAAACTGTAGGAATGCATTTTGAAAAACCCCGAAAAACTCAATATACCAACTCTAAAACTCTTATTCTCAGATTTGCTCATCGAGTTGCCAATTCTGGAGAAACTCAATCGCGGTTCGGCTCGTCTCCGTGAGAATAACGCGTTGACGGCTCTCGGTGCCAATCGTCTCATGAAATTGGTGACAATTTTGGATCGCAATATCTATGATGCGATTTTAGTAGATCATACATGTCTTCTGGAGACATATCGGGGACATATTTGAGAAGGAGATTTGTAAACAACGAGTGAAAGATGTGGCAGTGATCAAATTGAATGTAATGTTCAGTCATTGGATGCACCAACTAGTTGTTATAGAGTATGTCATTGATCGGTGAATTGGACTGTTACATCTTTACTCGTTAATTTGAAATACCCCGCACCGGATAGCGTCTATCAGAAATGTGAGTCGAAAAATCAGAATAATGAGCGATTTTTTCTTGATACACTTCGAAAATCTTCAATTTCTGAGAATTTTTGATACAAAACCTATACTTTCACCTATTTTCTTGACAGAAACACTTATCATAATGCAGTTTTCGTCATCAAGAATTATATTTTGAGCAAATTTACACACAAAAATCACATTTGTTTGCCCAAAAAACCATTAAAACTCTAAATTTGCAGCCGATCGTTCAACCAATACATTCCTCCTTCTTTGCCCAATAAATTTCGAAATTAAAAAGGAGCAAGCTCCGCCCTGACAACACCTTCAATGAGATAATCGAAAGGAAATAGATGAAGAAGTCTGCGGAGGAACAATTCAATAGTGAACAAGACACAGTCCCTCAGAATAGGGAGATTACGTTGACATCACGCCAGCATATTTATCCACAACCTTTATTCTTTACCATTTGTTCCTATGTGAAAGCAGCGAATTCAACTTTTCTATGATGATTCTCATTCATTTACTCAGTTGCCAGAATCAGATGCTCGTAAGATGCGTCACCAGATTCGAAAAGCTCAATGAACATTCTGAAACTCTAGTTTCTCAAAGTTTTCTGTTCTTCTCACTTATTCTCCATTATTCACTATTATGAGTTGGAGATCTCTAAAACTCTAAACAAACAGGTAAATTACTCTTGAGGACTGTTAGCTAAGCGGTCAGTCAAATCGTTTTCCTGTGTACCAAAGTTACACCGATTGACTGACCTCTCAGCTTGATGTCTGGAGATTTTTTTAACGGATGTAAAGAAACTAGTAGTTTTGTTCTCTAACTTCTTCATCTCATGCATTTGGATGACACAGATTGGACATCTGTGCAATCTCGAATATCCAGCCGGCTACTAAAATAATTGGCTCAAAAATGAGAATTTTGACTCGATCAATCTGAAATAATTATTTACCCACATTTAGACATCTATTTCTAATAGACCATGACTGAAACGGAGTTTTTAGAATCTTGTGATTTTCAAAAATCTATCACGGGAAGTTCAGAAAATTCCGATACGTCTAAATAGATTAATATATTACAATATTTTTTGTGCCCAAAAATGTTTTCTCATATTTTCAGAGCCTTAGCTTCACAATGAAACAAATTGCAGTCAAAACCCCTCCGGTTCGTATACTTTGGCACGGCACTGTATTTGTCTCCCTTTCCACTACTTTTCTTTATCAAATGTAGCTAAAGTTTGTCTAAAATCGGTGACAGAGTAACATCAAAAGATCGAAGCCCATCTTCAGTGAATGCAGATAAAATAAACAAATGTATTTCTATCAGTGTTTTTTGAAAAGGGACAGAGAGGAGGGAAAGTGGATTTTGGAGGAAGATAATAGAATTTGGAAAACTGGAAAATTTAGTAATGCTGGAGATACAGTGTGGTCAAAAAAAGAATTAGAGAGTGGTCTGTTTTTTTTTGGGAGAAAAGAAGAAAAGAGACAGAGGAGAATAAATTAGACCCGAGAATGGATTACAAAGAAGATTCTGGAAGCATCGGGCTTTCGTCCTTCCTCTTACAATTCGCTCTCAGCCACGCGACTTTGACCAGCTGGTTGTTCCTCATCCACATTGTTGAGTATATTGTTGTGGACTGCAAAACTATTATTACATGGGCATCAGGACACACATGAACACTTACACATCCAGAGTCCAATTGAGACCAATAAGGCGCCAGTGTAGATCGCCAGGACGGTTTCATTGTTTTTTGATCACGATGGTGACGAAGACTCCCAACAGGACGCAGTTGACGGTCTGGAATCAGTGAATTTCAGGGGCGAATAGCAGTGAGGTCAGATACAATGTAGGTCTACTCACCTATGCAGTTTCAAAAGCATTCCAACGAGTTTCTCTTGAATAGCGGAAGTCAGTGAGAGCCAGACAGTAGATGAGTGGAAGCACATGAAATGTCGCTACAAATTAGACCGATCTGGAAATAAAAATTCTGTTAATTCATTTAGGTCTGGAAGTTTGAAGCGGAACGTTTGTTTTTGTGTCTTTGGAAACTTTAAGGCTTTTGTAAAAACAAATTTAAAATTCTGAAAAGACGATTTTCAACATAACTACTGGTGAAATAACTTAAGTTTGAGGAACCGACAGAAAGAAAAAAGGAATAATTTTTGTTTGAAGAAACTGATTCAGTTTTTATTTCAGATTTTGTAGACATACACATAAGCTATAAATAACTGCAATAAGCAAGAATTTTGGCTAATCTGTTCAAAATCTGCACACAAACATCGTAAATTGTGAAAAAATTAATATTGAATGCTACAAATTTCTTTTTTTTCCCCAATTTTTCCACTCACCATTTAGAATTCAAATAAAATAGATAACGAAAACAGAAAAAAAATTAGGGTAGAACAGCTCTGCCGCTCAAGGGGTGATGTTTACATATGTTTGACAGAGTGAGTCCATGCCTCACTCTCATTAATTATGTTCAGCGGGGCGCGCTTTCACCACGAGACAGAGAATGAATAGTGTGAACAGGCCGATTGAGAAAAGGAGGGTAGTGGAAAGGGAGGCAAATAAAAGAATGCTTTTTTTCTGATAGGGTGCTCTGTCTTCTTAAATTCAAAACTTTAATTTGAGTATTTACATAAAACCAGGAGGAGTATACGATTGAAACTACCAACGAACCAGTCGAGGTAATGAATTTCCTCAAATTTTGTTGTTCTGGGAGCGGAACTTAAAGCTCTGTGGGTTACTGTAATTATCGCGAAAGAACTTAATCAACGTAGTCATTGAACAGTAAAACTACTGTAGTTTTTTGGTTTACTATGGCCATCGGAATGAAATCCAATGTGACTTTATAACTCCTGATTAGTAAGGCTACTCTTATTTTACAGGAAACAGAGTGACCCTCCCATGACCGAAAACCATGAATTCCGGTATTTTGAAAATTTTCGCATCTGTACATAAGTATCTTGAATTTTACATGGTTCGATAAAGGTTTTTTCTACACATTCTCTTTTTTCAAATCTGAAAATTCAAAAAAATTAAGAAAGTTGCACCCGGGGAAAGATTTGGTCGGGAAAAAGAAAAAAAAACGGTTTTCGCTCATTTTTTGACGTTTTTTTTTAATCATAAGCACCAAAAATGAGGAAACAAAACAAATGACAGGAATGGAGTTGAGAAGATTTGAAGATTTGGCTACAGAATATCTAGAAACGGTGGAAGATCGATTTTCCATGATTCAGAGCAATCAATTTGACGCTGCCAAAAAAATCCCGAGTTCCCGGAGTTTCCTGTATTTTCTTAACAGCTTCGAAGAACTTATGAAGGCAAAAATATATCTTACATCTAGCGAAATCTAAAATTAACGGATTAAACAAAAGTTTTCAGAGACTTGTTGCGAAATCTTGAACAACGTAATTTTTGAACCACTGGGTTTCAATTTAGTGCAAAATTTAATTTATTTTTTAAACTATTCCAGAAATAGTAACATTTAAAACATAGGGAAAACATTTTAAAGAAGAGCTTGGGGAATAATTAGAAATTTGAGAAACATTTTAGAGAATAATCAGAGATGCTTTAAAATCAAAAACAATGCAAGAAAAACAGTCATGGTTTTTTAGTTCAGTGAAAAACAGAAACATGACGAGTTCATTAATTGTCGTCCTCATTATCACTTGAGACCTCAAACATGAAAGTGTTTGCTGCGGTTGCAAAAGGTCCCTTCAAACCATCTTTATTCAGAATGTACAATTCTGAAGCAACATGGAAACTTGCATTGTTCCTGCAACTTTTTTAAAATAAAAATTATCAGACCGCTGGTAAACAACATACTCTTTTCCAGACGAGGCTTCTTTCAAAATTTCAATCCCATCCATTATTTTTATCAAATCGATTCTCTCGATTTCAACTCTCATCTCCGATAATTCCGGTGATTTTCCTTCAACCCATTTTTTTAAGAACATGTTGATATCTTCATTTGTTAGTGAAGTTCTTTCCAAATCGATAAATTCACAGTCAAGAGACAAAAAATTTTCTCTTGTTATCCATTCCGCAGGCGAGCAAGTGAAAACTTTGAAACGTCCAAATTGACCGTTGAAACGGAACGTCTTATTCTGGTTTGACGAAAAGCAGAGCTCGCCTGTATTCAAATTCTCCAAATAAAACTTCATATCGACGTCGTTAATGAAGTCACTCGTCACATTTAATTCCTCGATTCTTGACTTTGTTGGGTGTTCAATCAAGTATTCGAAAAGATGGCGTTCTTGTACTATTTCAAGATTCACATCCACTTGGAAGGTGTTCAACAAGTGGTCCATCACTAGTTTCCAGCCATCCAAAATAACAGAATTCTTGATTATCCAGTGTTCATTTTGTTTCCGAGTAATCCTTACAGCCATTCTATTCATTCTGACAATTTCAGTCGAAGGCTCCGTTTCACTTTCATCTTCAATATTCATAGAAAATGTAGCGGCGTTTTGAGAAATCGTGAAAGTGTTTGGTCTGGCCCCTACATAAACGTTTGTCGGAAATCCTTTTATCGCATGTCTTGTTTTCAGAGAACAAACAGAAAGGTTGACTCTGCAAAAAATTGTTTCGAAAAAAAATCGATCAGAAACTTTGTAAACTTACAAGGACCACAAATCCATACTTTTGAAAATTTCTTTGAGTACCAATAGTGGTAGCATGAGTAGCGGGAACGTAGTAGCCATACGTAGTACGGAAGTAACTCTGAATGCTTTTAGATGAAGAGTAATAGACGAAAATGTTGATTTGAACGGGAGAATTTCGGGGAAGAATATATTCAAGGCAGACTGCAATTTCATCACAATTTTCAAAAAAAAATTATGATGATTTTCGAAGCAACAGGCTACAACCGGTTATATAATAATGTTGATAAACGTGAAAAACTGAGAGATAGAAAAAATAGATAGGACGCGGAGAAAAAGAGTCCCTGTCTATTTGGGGCGAGATTCGAACAGAAGTAGGGCTACACGGAGACAGATCACAGGATGAGAAATGGATCATAGAACTAAGGAATAGAAACTTACTCACAAAAAAATTGTGTGAAAAAAATTCAAACTGACTTTTTTGATTGCCTTCGAGCAAATGTTTTTTTGTGATAATTTAGAAGGAACATGTTGATAAAAGTAAGAATGAAACAGGAATCGTATTTTTTGGATAAAAAAACAAAAAACTCCATGGGGGCAGTATTTGATTCAAGTTTGATTTTCGTTTGATAGAGCGCGATCTCTATCTGGTCGGAAAAGGTGGTGTAATGAATACGAAAGGGATAAACCTTAAACATATCCGTTCTTACAAAACAAGTGTAAGATGAAACTGAGCGAAGGAGAGAGCGCGCAGACGAGGAAGTGCTGAGCACGACGGAAAAGGACAAAAAATGACAACGAAATGAAGCGAAACGACGGAGGAATGAAGAAAAATGAAGATTAGAAAATAAATAACTGACTAGGGAAGGCCTCCGAGTGACCGTGGAGTTAAAAGACGTGACATATATTGTTGGAAAACTGAGTGCACGCTCACTCCAAATATATATTCAGTTTTTGCTCTCGAGGTTTCGTATTCGAGAAAAAAGGGCTAATAGTTTTTAAATATCAGCAGAATGGGGTAGGCGGTAGTGATGCGGCGTGGCCGGAAGCCAAACCCACAACTTTACTTTTTCCATACCGCCTCACTACCGCGTACACCACACTTCCAGTATTTTTGTCACGTCGATAAAGTAATGACTTGTTAGGGGTCAAAAGTTTGAACTCATTTCCTTGAATATCAGACCTCAAAGGGAAAATTGAACATATAATTGAAATCAGCGTGTTCTCAGCTTTCCAATGATGAAGCTCGAAAATTAACTGATTTTTGTGTATTCGACGTTACGAAATGTATAAAAATTCCTGAAATTTGAAGCTAAACAAAGAGTATTTGAAAAAAGAACTTTCTTTGGATAAAAAGCTTGTAATTAAAGAGAACTTTACTAATTTTAGGCCATACGCTAGTTGCCGACGGTTTTCCGAACTTTGTGTATTGTAGGGGATGAATAGGAGTAAACACAATTTAGAGTAATTTAGAAGTTAAAATATATTGAAATAAATAATAAAAAATGAGAAATCTACAAAAAAATCACTGAAAAGAAAATAAATTCGAAGTGTCGGCAGCCAAGAAAGTAGGCCACAGGATGCTAGAACGAGAGAGCGCAGACGGTCGGCGGAGTCGTGAATTCGTCACTCACGACTTCTAAATTCTAATCATATCCTTTCATGTTGTACATAACAATCTGATATCACCCTTCCACATGACTGGATTAGAGCTAAGCCGTCCTTTGTAAACAGCAATTGTCTGACTCTCGCCTTTTACACTCTTGACACCCTCTCGCTCCTACACCCACGGAGTCACCCCTTTCCTCCAGCTCCATGGCATCTATATAAGCACCCCTTACTTCTCTCTTTCTCAAAAAAGAAAAATATTGTGTAAAATATTAAAAAATTCGATTTCCATCAATTTTTGTTCTGTTTTTTTTCCGGGTTTGTCTCTGAAAACCCGGTGAAAAAAGAACTGGTTTTCTCCATTTTTATTGCCGGTGGAGCACCCTGTTATCAGGAACTAAAGTAGGGCTTATCAAAATTTTATGAAACTAAAATTGAAGAGGAAAAAACAAAACAACTTGGAAAAAAGAACAAAAGCAGAAAAAAATAGAGGAGACGGAAGCAAACATTGACAAAATATAGAAAAGACGGGAGGAAAGGTGATTTAAGTGAAAATTTGTGACAAATTTAGTAGTTTTGAGAGAAATATAGAGGAAATCGGAATGAACATGATGTTTTCAGTGATTTTTCTCGGAAAAAAATTGTGAAAAGTAGTCATTTCAAGGTGTTTTAGCTGAAAAGTCATCCGCTTTGACGATTATCAGCATTTTTGTCGCACGCGCGTGAATTTTTACAATTTCTGAATGAGAAAACTGCTTTATTGGGCATTTTTTCAGCTAAAAACCGCAAATTTTCAAATAACTTGGTAGAAAGCGGACGAAAACTGGTATTACTTCGAATTTATAAAATTCTTTAACTCAATTTTCTCGCTTTTTTCAAAAAAGCCTTTCTTCTCCAAATCCTATTGAAAACTTGAAGATTCGGATGAGAAATAAGTGAGAAACAGCAAAACGAAAGGCGAGAAACAGGAAATTACATGAAAAACCAAGCAAAAATTCAAAAAATTGACCTAAAAATCTCCAAAAATTCTCTATTGCCTCTTGGTTATCGTCTTCCAGCCGTCATCGTCAACCGCAACTTGTCGTTGAAGTTCACGTGGTTCTGACGGTCGTTTCTCCTCTTTGTCTTCCTGGATCTCCATATCCTCCTCGTATTCCTTGTCATTCTCGGCGCCACGGACTGGTTCGCGCATTACTTTTGCCAATATTCCGTCGGAAGGCAGTTCTGGAAAAAAATAAATATTGAATTTGGAGGGAAAAGTTCGCAAACAAAAAGTTAGATAAAACTTTCTTTCTGAAAATCTATTATACTTACTTGACTTGACTGCTGCAATCCAAAAGCATCAATACAGTATTCTTGATATATCCGTATCATTCTAGAAGGAAGAAGGAGATTTGATAGCTCGAACCGTCCTCGAGAATCAAATCGAAATCGTGTTAAAAGTCGTTGTCATGTGCTCGCAAAGCACGTCAAGGAACCACTGAAAATAGTGAAAAATTGAAAAATTCAACACACAAAACCCTCACTTTGCTTTTTTTCTTTGTATCATCCCGACCGCATGAGTTATCATTTTGAAGGTTCTGGCAGTGAAGTTTTTATGCTGAAATACTTGTTGTTTGTAAACTTTTATCATGAAAATTGAGTTTTTATATGAAAAAAAAACCTAAAATTAAACATTAACACGAAATTTCCGTGGGTTACGGTCGACAAGTCCGCAAACACATCTCTGGCAACACCTGACGCGTGTCTCTCGCGTCGCGGTCTTTTTTTCGATTTACGACGAGGCTCGACATCCAATTTTTAGCGGTTTTTCATCAAAATATCAGTAATTTTTGAGATTTTTGTAGCCTTTCTGATAGATTAGAACATTTTCAAATCATTTATTTCAGAAAAAACCTACAAAATGAGTCCAAAATCTTGGAAAACCGGGTTGGCGAGAAATAGTGAAATTTTGAGAAAACTCCTTAGAAAAAATGTTTCGATGCGGTTTGATAAGTTTTTTTTGTGATGTAAATGTGCAAAATGCTTTAATTATTCGATATCGGCAAGAACAATTGCGAAAATTTACTCAGAAAATCCCTCAAGATTTTTTGAATTTCTGCAGCACAAATTTTTGAAAAATGTTGTCAGAGACTGGTTTCTTTTTGTTTTTTCTTTGACGTTTCCCGGTTTTTATTGATAATTATACTTTTTCAAGCATTTTGAGCCCGAAAATTCGCTTTTCCGCCTCCAATCGACACTTCTCGGAATTTATCGATTTTTGGCCTCTTTAAAAAATCTCTTTTCCTCTCGATTTCCCCGTTCTTTCTCTTCTATTTCACTCGATATCTACATTTTTAACAAACTTTTTCTTAAATTTTCCAGGCCAGTCTACTATTGCATCACAGGCATTTGTCTCTAACAGGTGAAAACGACATGACAGAAGGAGAGTATTCGCTTCCACCAAACAAAGAACTTTGCGAACAACCAAATGAGCAAGAACCATGACAATATGATCCCCCAAGAGCAGACGACGGTCCTCAAGGTACTTTTTCATTAAAATTCGAAACTTAATACAAAGATATCATTAAGTACAAGAAGATCCTCAGGCATCTGGAAGTGCGCCACCACTCCACTACACAATATGAAATATCATTACTCGGTTCAAGAGGATCCGATGGCCAACTCGCCCTATAACGAGTCAACACCACCTCCATCGGTTACGAATCAACCTTTCCAACCATTGCCACAGCTGAATTTCGTCGCAACGCAACCGCAAGAAGCCCAGAATTATGGGGACAGGGGGCTGGAGACGCTGGCAGAGGACGTGCGGTGGAGAACGGTAAAGATCCATCAGGCGACGCGGACACAGTGTTGATTGCCTCGTGTTCGGATGATAATCTGGAAGCAGATTTCAAAGAGCTAATTTTGGACCGTCTTATAGTGTAAGCGGTTGGAATTTATAATTTTTCTATTGATTTTGTTTTCAGGAACGTAAATACGACTGCCTGAATCATAGCGGTTTGTGTGATTCACCAACACCAAAGCCCATCTAAAGTCATCGGAGGTCTCAGTGAAGACGATCAAGTAGTTAAAGATTGGAAGCCGGATGGCTATGGACTACCACATCGTGAGGAATATGTACTAACATAGGAAGAAGAGGAGCAGTAGGAGTCGGCGAGGGCCGTGAAAGAATAACCACTTCGGCATCAATAAGTGCATCCGATGAGACAGAATATACGACCGGTGGTTGCCGCGCTACAATTCCGAATCAGCGGAAACCAAGTGGAGTATGCGAACCCGAGAATACCGCAGAGAGGAGTAAGAAAATAAGTTTTTAGAAGATGTGGATGTTTGGAACCTATGAATAAGAGGATTCTGGAAATCTGGACAGCCAGAAGGTATTTTTCTCATCAAAATTCGAAACTTAATGCAATTTCTTCAGACAAAGACTATCATGGAGTACCAAAAGATCCTGAGGCATCTGGAGGTGCTCCACCACGCCACCACACAATGTGAAACATTATTACCCGGTTCAAAAGGATCCGATGGCCAACTTGCGCTATTATGAGCCACCACCACCTCCACCAGTCATAAATCAACCTTTCCAACCGACGCCACAACAGAATTTCGTTGCCCCGCAACGGCGAGAAGCCCTGAATTGTAAGGAACAGGGCGCTGGGGACGCCGGCAGAGGACGTGCTGCGGAGAACGGTGAAGATCTACCAGACGACGCAGACACAGTGTGGATTGACTCAAATTCAGACGATGATCCGGAAGCAGTTCTTTTAAGAGCCAATTTTGGACTTTCTTATAGTGTAAGCGATTGGAATTTAAAATTTTTTTAATAAATTTTGCTTTCAGAACTGCAACTTCCCGGATCGGATCGTGTGATTCACCAACAGGATGGCCTATTAAAAGCCATCGGAGATCTCAGTGGAGATGGTCGAATAGTTGAAGATTGGACGCCGGTTGGCTTTGAACCACCACATTGTGAGGAATATGCAGCGACAGAGGAAAAAAGGAGCAATAGGAGGCGGCGAGGGCAGTGAAAGAAGAACCACTTCGGCAACAAGAAGTGCATCCGATGAGACTGAATATGCGACCTGTGGTTGCCGCGCAACCGTTCCCGATTGGTGGAAACCAAGTGAAGTATGTGAACCCGAGAATGCAGCCGAGGTAAGAGAGTGAGTTTTTAGGAGATGGGGATGTTCACAGATGTCGTCAAAATATCTCCACAGTGAACCTCTATACATCTGAGAATCTCAAAACTCTCAATCCCATCCATTCTGCCTTCTAAGTTGGATGTTCTAACATTCTCTATTTTCAGTGTCTCAGTCGCTTCTCGCGATTGTCCACAATTCCGTATCATCAACGAGGTAGGTCATCTAATGATGGCTTCACAACAACACCACGGAATCCGTGCTCAATCAGTCAGCAGTACTCGTGTCCTCAACAACAGTCCACACGCTACTATTATTCGTCAGCAGCAACAACATCCGCAGACAATATATCAAGCTTCACAATGAAATCTTCGTGGAACTCCATTAAAATCTCAACAGCAACGATTTTGTGGAGCAACACCAGGGACCAACACATTATAAATCCATCGTCATTCGGAAGATTTGGTGCAAGCGTTCGTCGTCAGGTGCCGGCTCAAATAGCACCACAAGGAGTCGGAGGACCTGGAATTGTCGTTTCCAATCAGCTAGGTCCTCATATCAGAAGTCCGTCCGGTTTATGTTACATGCGCGATGACTGATAACTTGGTCTGTGAATTTATAGAGCATCCAATGCCGCTTCCACCACGAGGACCACCCGTAGAGATTTGTCGTACACTCGCTGACGTTGCTCCACACCGAATGACTGCTGCGCAATTCCCGATGCAGAGAGCTGGTGGTGTAGAGCAATAACAGCCGACGCGAGTTGTGCTACACACGAGAAAGTTCCAAGTTTGAGTCACAGACACTTTTTTGGGCGAATTCCGAAAGTGAGCAATGCAAAACACCAGCTCAACTCACAAAGGATCCAGAGGAACCATCGCATGTGCAAAAAGTCAAAGAGTTTACGGAGTAAGGTACTCACGACGTGGAGGCTTCAGATACCACGGGGAATACGGTGAAGCAGGAGATGAAATCGGGAGGAGAAGAATGCACATTTGGCTATGGGTAAGGTGGAATTTGATTCATTTTCTCCACGAAATTCACTGAAATTAAGCACAGGGCTCAAAAAATCAGTCTGAAATAGTTTTTAGCGCTGAAAAAATGTTTAGAAGTGGTTTTTAGATTTTTTCAAAATTCGCAAATTTAAAAATGATGAGACGATCTGGAAGTGTTTTTTTTAATTTTTCAAGCTATTTCAGCGATTTTTAACCAAAAAACTCATTAACCTTCTAAAAATGTTTCTATATTTGCCAATTTATCAATTTTTAGAACCTTTTCAGTGATTTTTAAATCAAGAATATCATTTTCACCACAAAAATCCACTTTCCGATTCTAATTTTACCCATTTTTCCAGGGAAAATCAACCAATTTAAACACATTATCATTTCGTAGTGTTCCCGACCGAGACAACACCTTAGCCGTCTTTTAATCGGTTTTCGAATCGAACAAGCGACGCCAGTCAAAAACGCCGAGAAACAAAGAAGAAATCTAAAAAATCGCGGATGTATTCAGATTCAGTGCCGACGGAATCGCGAGAGTTTCGGGGTTCGGAACCGGAACATCAAATACTCGTGAACGATCTACTAGCGGAGGATCCTGTGCTCAAAATCATACACCAATGGTTCTATCACATTTGCACCATCAGCAGCAGCAGCAGAAATCGAATCCGATGGGGAAGATATGATAAGAACAAATGAGAGCGGGAACTCAGTCTCAACAACTTCTGGCTCATATTCAGCAACAATAAGCAGGTGAACCGGACCCTGGTCTGGATCTACCACACTACAGCTGCACTGGAAATGGTCCAAAGCCAGTTAGATCACATAGAGCTGCCGGTAGAGCCTGAATTTTGCCACTACGACAAGTGCAGAGCCGCCATCACCGCCGATTCGTAATGCGGCGATGTAGGCGAATTCGGATCAGAATGTGGATCGGTCGACAGTAAAAGTTGGGAGATGCGTTGCCACTGTAAAATGAATCACGGAAACGGAGAAACTATGGAGTGTAAGAACTGCAGGACTTGAAACACGTATGGGATTGAATATGAATAGTGAGACGACCAAATTCAAGTGTGAGCAGTGTCAGCCGAGAAGATTGTGGGTCACCAAAAACAGAACAGTGTCGACAGATCAAAAAAGAACGAAAAGAGCTAGAGGAGAAAAGGAAGAAATTGGAGAAATGCAAAGAAACGAGCAGAGGAAGAGAAAAAATTGATGATTCTGAAGGAGAAAGAGATAATCAAAAAGAACAGATAGAGAAGTTTGAGGAGGAACACGTGAGGTTGAAACAAAGAAGTGGAATGGAGGAATGGTATCTACAGTTCGTCGGGCTGTTGCTCACATTTGTTGGCACACATTTTTTTGCCGAATTGTGAGTTTAGAATGGTCAAAGTTCACTAAAAATTCACATTTATAAGTGAAAATTGAAAAAAAAAAAGCTAAAGAAAATCGGTCAAAGTCGACTCAACCCCAAGAAAAAGAGAAAAAAAGAGACAAGCATGAAGTGTACGAGAATTTGGCGTTTCTTCAATGTTTTCAGTTACCAAATTCCAGTTGCTGATTCGTCAAAAGCGCGCCTGACAGAATTTTTAGTTTCCACAGGTTGCTAGCAACAGTCTGGCGCACCTTTAACGCTTTCATCTCGAACTCAAAACTTGTCAATGGTGCGCCTGATAGGTACTTCAGGTCTTAAGGTCTTATAGTTTGTCAGTCTGGCGTAACTGCGGCGCGTTCTGAACAACTTTTGCTTGAACAGGAGCCAAAAGAGCGCCGGACTGTGTTTCTGAACCATCAGATGAGAAAAATGAAATCTGGTGCGCCTTCACATGTGCGACAGAAAGAGCTTGTAGCCTCGCTGATTGGTTGCCAGTCTGGTGCACCTTTGACGTCGGATTTGTAACGTTCGGTAACGCTGTGGAAGGTGAGAGAAGAAACGGATGATGATCTACTTCATCTTATAATTGGACCGACGTAAAAGTTGCAATATTATCATTTTCAGAACTCGGTTGATGACAAGAAAACTGTACAACCTTCAATATTATCCAAATTTTTGAAGGCGCTCCTGCTACTGGTTGACCATCATACTGCAAAGAAGTCAGAGCTCAGCTTTGAATAACTCAAAACGTTATCTAAAGCAATTATTCCTACACTATTTCCATTCTTTATCCTACTATTCCAATATTCACTATAATGAGTTAGAAATCTCTCTGTTTCACAACGGTAAGTTTTTTAAAGAACTGACAGCTAGGCGGTCAGTTGAATCGTTGTGTATCGTATTTACACCGATTGACTGATCTCTCAGCTTGAAGTCTGCAGAAATTTCATGCTTTTCTAATCCAGTTAGCAGATTTCTTGGTATTTAAGGTTGGCGGCTCATTATTTTATCACCAGTGAGATCATTTTCTGGTGATTTATACAGATACATTTTCTAATTGAGTGAAATAGTCAATAAACACAGCTGGCTGTGGTTTTTAATATATCGATCAATAATATATTCTATCAATAATAGACGCTCTCCTCTGCGCTTTTATACCGAGCATAGGGGCGGAGCTTACGGGACATCTGGACAGGTTTTTCCACTCTTCTGCTAACCATAAAACTCTCTCTGGTGTCGAAAATTTTGTCCGAAGGTACAATGATATGAAGTTGGTGGCCTAGAAACTCAAATTTCTTCAAAAAACTAGGCCACGTTGCTAAAATTGTTGCAAATCGTCAGCCAACCACATAACAAGTTCAAATTAAAAAATTAGAATAATGAAGCGAGTATAGCCGGGGACGAGTTTTGGATTTCAAGGCAACTAACTCATCGTTACTTCGCCTGAAACAGTCCGTTTTCAAGAATTTTCAAATATTTTATTCGTAGAATTAGAATAACTTCTTATCTTAAATTGTGATAATTTTGAACTCTCTATATTTTCACCACTGTAAGACTTCTTTTAATAAATATCTTTCTAGAGTTGACTTCTGTTTCGCTATATGCCCCAAATTCCATCTGTGTCCCTTCTTGTCCTGATGGCCCAAATGAATAAATAGTTATTTTTGAAATAAAGTTTTATTCGGTGACTCAAAACAAATGAAGTCATAACTTCACAATGACACACCACACTTGAAAACCAATAAAAAAACAACGATCTCAAAAAAGATTGGAAATTTTACAAAACTTATTGATAATAGGGGGACTCCAAATTTTGCATATCCTTCTTTGTATTCCATGAGCCAGAATTTGCCAACACTGACATTTCCTCTTGGTTATTCCCCGCCTTTGATGGGAAGTTCCCGTACAATATATTTGGTGTCTGTGAAGCCATTCCGATAGGCGTTTCTGGTGACATATCTTTTCCAATAACTGGTACCATACCATGTCCCATACCCTGATGCATATTCATTGGGTACCACGAATTCTTATTCATTTGATGCATTGGCATTTGCCCACTTGGGTACTCATTTTTCATTGGAACCTGAACATTTTCAGGAGTCCAGTATGGATAGGCAATAGTTTGAGTGCTAGTAGTAGGAACGTTTCCAGGAGTACTCGCTGTCCTTGGTGCATGAAAGCCAGAATGTCCTGCTGAGGACCACATCGATTCGATTGATGGCAATCGAGTGTATGGTGGACTCTCTTTCGGCGACACCGTTTCAGATGGAAGAGGCGATGGGGACACCGAACTGGCAGACGATGGCGGTGAGGGGAGCTCTGCTCGAGATGTGGCTGGACGCTTAGTTCCACGTTTAGCCAATCCGGATGATAGATCCTTCCCGTGTGCGAACTTGTTCAGTTTGGTTTTCAATGCTATGATGTCGGAGCTCTGGAATTAGTAAATAGAGAGGTTAGGCCGTTTTACAAATGAAGTCTTTGGTGACGTGGCTTTCAAACGATCTATAAATTTTATTGCAGTTATTTTTGGCTACGGGCAGTCTATTTCTGCCGTTAAAACCTGCTAAATGCCTTTGCGCGCCGAGAAATGAGCTCTCAAACGTTAAGCTTTTTCACATTGACTTCCCAATCGGCAAGTAGTATACGCAAAGGTGTTCTTGTTTTGCAACGTACGAGCACAGGTAAATCGTTGGAGAACACAAATGAAACCGATTTGGAGATCCACTTGAGAAAGCTTGACCATGTGAAAAATTTGAGAACATATAACTGGACTCCCAGAGACATTTAGCCGGTTTTGATAACAGAAATGGAATCCTCACAGTCGACAGTACCCTTAACCAAATCTACAGCCCGTTTGTAAGCCGCGTCACCAAATACTTTCCTTGTTAGAAATACAACCAACCTGATAAGTAGTGACAGCCATGAACTCCGTGACATTCAAGCGGAATCCCTCAATTCTCGAATCACCCATCTTTTGAATACCAATTACAGGTAGAAATTTGTGCAAACTTTGTAGCGGAAATGTATTAGATTTATTGAGATTTGGGTCATTAGTGATCTTGATATGCTCGAACGAGACTGGTGTTGTCATCCAATAACTTCCCGTTCGCCACCCATCTTTGTGTTGTTCCACTTTAGCCGGTCGAACTTCATCGCCTTTACCAAGCACATTCCACTTATTATGAAAGAATTGATACCTGAAAATGATCTGAAATGATGAGTCTGACATATACTGTCAACACTCACTTGTTATTATCAACTCTCTCAAAATGAATGAATACGCCATAAAGCTCATCTGGATTCAACCCTTTCAGAATGTAATTCAAATGGGGGAACAATAGACGACCTTTCTTCATGACAATCATTTCAGTTTGTGGGTAGAATTGCTTCCAGTTGTCTGGGTTGTGCAAGGATACTTCCATACCGGACACTGTAGATTTGATGGAAGTGATCATCTGAAAAACAGTTAGTGAAGAAGATGGAAAAGAAAACTTGAGAAAAAATAGGAAAAAAAATTGTAAAAATCGAAAAATCGAGTCGCGGCCTCCAAAGACCTCTCTTGTTAGAAATCAATAAGAATTCTAATATTCAGAATTCCATTCGCAATTCCCAGGTCTTGTCAGGACAGGACAACGCCAAGACAAAAGACTGTCTTTGTGCAAACAATACGTGAAGATGAGGGAGAGATCGAAGGTGAAGAAGGATTATATTTGGGTGGCGTGTAGTACACACGGAAAGAAATGAACAGGTGTTTTGCAGGATCAATAACAATGCGTATGAGAACCGGAGGCCTGGGAGAACTATGGAGAAACAACAAATGACAGTGTCTGGGTAGAGAACTCAAATTTTTCTGAGTGAAAGTGAAAGACACAGACGCTCAATAATAAAATGTACAGTCCGGACGAAAATTTGATATAGCTTGTGGCACACCAAAAGAAGATTCTTTATGGATGATTCTTGTCGTGGTGGGATTTCAGTTTGGAACGTTGTTTACAAAGACGATCTGAGAAAATTTCGCAGATACAATCCGCGTGGAAGTGACTGACCAACGGTTTCAATTGGATCGGGATTATTCAAATATGACCCCCACCCTAATTGAAGTATCGCCCCCCAAAATCAACCTTAGAAGAGCCCCCCACTCTTTAAATTGGAGTAAGGGAGTATTCTTGAAGATCAAAAACTCTACATTCAACAATGTGCCCCCACCATTCAATATTAACCCCCCACCTGGTTCAGGCTATCACTTTGGCATTAAAGTAAATCCCCCCATTCTGTCGTACGATATGATGTTGCAGCATTGAAAGAGAGCCCCCCATTTCTCTGTAAAATCCGATGCATCCGAAGATTACAGACTACGAAAGTCCGTTAATTCATTTTTTGTTTTTTTCCAGTCATTTTCTATCAAATAATCACGCTTCAATGCATTTTTTTGGTTTTCTACTAAATTTTTTTACTTTTAGCAAAATAAAATCATTTTTCAGATTAAAAAATATAATTTTTAGCTGAATATTGTGCACGTTTATCACTATTGATTGGTGGGGGGTGAATATTGAATGGTGGGGGAGGATATTGTACCATGATCATGTCTAGGTGGTGGGCTATTTTAGGTGGGGGTCCATTGTTGAATAGTGGGGGGCTTATCTTTCACCAAGACTGGGTTGTTCAGAAGGGGGTGGGGGTCTTTTATTGAACCAGTTCATTCAACAATCACCCTCCAAATCCAGATAAAGCCCCCCACCAATTTAGTACTGGTGGGGGGCTTTTCCAAGGTTGTTATCAACGTGGGGGGGCTCTACTGAGGTGGGGGGCTTTCCTTGAATTATCCCATTGGATCTTCCAATTTCTGATGGAAATTGAAACGAGACGGATCAACCAAAATCTCCAAAGAAGAGTGTCTGAGTGTCTTCTATGTCTATGCCATCGCTTCGGAGAACTATTACATCGCTTCGGAGATCCATAAGTTTCTTTACAATTTTTGTCATGAAATTATGTACTTGAAGGTTGATAGTTCACATAAAGAGAAATGTAGTTGGTTAGTAACTATAACTAATTGTGATTATTGCTAGTGGGTAATTGAAGTTTGGCTTCTTGTTCGACCCGTCTTGGAGATAAACTTTGAGCACGTTTATTTATTTAATCCACGTTTCGGCTATTTAGCCATCACCTGGACAAGGAAAATTTTTTCGGTATAAATGCTTTTCCAAATATTTCTCTATTTGTATATCAACTGTATATTATCTGTTTGAACCCAACTGAAACATGATTTCTTGTTGCTCTCACATTTAATGATCGCGAATTGACACCCCTGGTTTTGTTCATGCACACTTCTTCCTCTAACCCAGCTAAGTATGCGGGGGGAATCTATAAGGCGCATTGTCCAAAAAATTTTTGGGGGCGGGGCTTAGCGTGTCCATCCTTTTGTCCCCTTTCTTCATCGTTAATAACTTGCTTCCATTTTGAAGCTATTGACTTAATTTTTTTTGTCGCAAATAGCAAATGTGTGGACTCTCATTCCTGGAAAACTTCGGGATTGTATCTCTACTGAGCGCTGAGGTGATAAGTGAAATTCATTTTTTTGGCTTGAAAAAATGTTGTTTTTAAAGTGTTTTTTGACTTCCATTGCTTGGTGTGGGATGAGTTTTATAGTTATGACTATGAAAACTATTCACGTTCTTAGAGGAAAAACGTGGCAAAATGGAGAAAAATTATCCCGATATCTCTTTTCAAAATATTTTCAAGACGGGAAAGTGAAAATTTCTCAAAGTGTCAAAATTGCCTCTTTTTTTCACTTTCCCTTTTATATCTCGAGTTCTAATTGAGATTTTCACTTGAAACTTGGTAAGTACATGTAAAACTAGACGGGAACTAAAAAGATTTGTGATGGGAGTGACCGTTTTCACAGGACTTTGTCGATCGCTCTCGCTCATTTCTTCCGGCGCTTGTAGCGCGCGCAGTTCTGGGAATTTTTCAGTTCTGATAAAAATATATGATGTAGAAAAAAATCTGAACAAACTGATATAAAATTTGTTATACTTTTAGTGAAAACATTTTTCAGGAGGCGGTTTTTAGGGGTTTTTGGCCCGCATTGAATCATTTTTCCACTAAAAACGTTTTGGTTTTTAGATATGTTGGTCTGCTTGGAATTATTTAATAGAATATGAAAGTTTCAGCCAAATCGGCTCAGTGGGAGCTGAGCTGTGGAGAAAACAGCTTTTGCACTGAGTTTTCAGGCTGGAGCGCGTTTGCCGCTTTTTTCTCGGGTTGTTGTGGTGGGATTGTTCTGAATTTTGGATATGTTATTAATATTGAAATTTTCTAATAGATAAAAAGAAGGTTTCAAAAAATGAGAACGGTGGGGACCATGACCGGTGATGAACTTTTGACCTACTTTGTGTAGTGACCTAATTCTTTGAATTTGGTGGGGTTTTCATGCACCCGCGGTCCTTTGAATTCAATTTTTAAACCAGATTATTACCATGACGTCACAAGTGTCCCTACAAAATGGTAGATTTACAGTTTTGCCGTGGTCGGTTTCAGATGTGTCCCAACAGGGTGATAGCTCACTGATAAACTTCAAAAGCTTTGCGCTTTGCGGCGCCCCAGCCTCTAAAATTTAAAACTTTATGACTCGGCTCGAAATTGTCGTACAGACTTCGTTTTGATACCATTCGAAAGCTACTAAAATTCTACATGCGTGTGACAAAAAATTTATATGAGATAAGTAAACAAATTGAGAAAACAAAAATGAAAAAATGAATTGATAAAGAACACTCAAAATTACACATTTTATCTTCTGGCACGTTGCACCCTCTCTTCCTTTTGACGCATTTGCAATATACAAGGACCAGAATTATAACAGCCATACCAGCACATCCCATCATCACAGTTGTCGAGAATGAGCGGAAAATGTGGAGAATGGAGTCCAAGTTCCACCCAAAACCAATATCATCATGAAATATGGAAAGATGCAAGTTGTCAACTTTGAGTCCGAGGTTTTCCATTCTTCTGTTCCAATCTTCCACTTCTTCGTGTGATATACGTGGCATCTTTTCAGAAACAAAAACGGGAGAGACAACTAATTCATCGTAAAATTTTCGGCTTCCTATTTCCAGGTGTGTGCTATGCGGGGCGCGGAAGAGCGTGTGTCCAGATCTGGGGAACTCTTGGAAAGAATAGATTGCGGAGCCATATTCATGAATTTTGTAGTACTGAAAAAGATATCAGGAATTAAATAGTTCAATCACCAATCCATTCTTACTCTGTACGTGCTCGCAATATACGTCGCGTCTCCAAGTTCCACTGGAGATCTGAAAATACTTGAATGATTACTCAAAAGCTTTTTAAAAAATTGACTAGAAAAAGCGTAATCAACATTGAAAAATGTTCGAAAAATTAACCAATGTTCACCGCAAAACCATAAATCAAAATTTAAAAAAGTTGCTCACCTTCCACAACTGCTCCAGTTTCAATTGAAGAATAAATAGATAGAAATATTAGAATTTAATAAAAATAGGAATACATTTTTGCGGCGTCTATGCAGTAAGATACCTCGGAAACACTACTGGAGAGAAATCGATGTATCTCTTCTACTCCACATTGTTTGTTCGGTGACGTAGACGTCCGCTCTCTTATTCTGCGCTCTCTTATTCTGCAACACTCTTCTTATCTGTTTTTGTGAGCGGAAGACACAAGGCCACCCAGATGACTCTTCCTAGTACACACGGGATCGTAAATGTCAGACAATAACTGTGGGCAAACGAAGAAAAAGAGAGAGTTTTTGACAGGAAATCGTTCAAAAATGAGCAAAATTGACAAAAATAAATTGAATTTACGATTTTCGCTGCCAAGCATGAATTGTAAGAGTATCTGCCGTTCGTTCCATACGTTTCGTTTCCGGATTCCAGTTGATGATTCGTCAAAGGCGCGCCAGACAAGCTTCAATAATATTCAATTTTTTGAAGTCGGTTCAGCTATTGGTTGACCTCCCCACTGCAAAGAAGTCAGTAATAATAATAATGCTCAGCGTCCAATGGTTTAATGAATCGTCTGGAGCAATTATTTTTTTCTTTATTTTTTTCTTTATTCTAATTATTTTTTTCTTTATGTATTGTAGTTACACCGATTGACTGATCTCTCAGTCATCCAACGAATTCGATATTCTAAAATCAGTCAGGTTCAGTTTATGCGAATAAAAGTGAAATCAGAAGAAAAAACATGAAAATCAATGAGAAAACAACGAAAAAACCCAATAAAAAAAGAAACAGTCGAAAATACACACCACGGCAGCTTCTGTCTGCGGAACTACAGTAGTTTTGAAAAGGGTGTTGGTATATTAGAGGCTATCGTTTTATTAGAGTCTGTCGGTCTATTAGAGGCTGCCGCTCTATTTTTCGAAGCTTACTTTTGCTGTCGTTCTATTGGAGGTGTCGTTCTTTTAAAAGTGTCGCTCTAATACAGTTTTTACGGTATTTGAAAAATACTCGTTTGAAAATCTGATTTTCTCCAAATGTGAATCAGACTGCTAGTTTCATTCAGTGCTTTAGGCAAAAAGATAATTGAAACCCCTATTTTGTCATCGACACTACCTATAATATGTCTAAAATCCACTTATGTGAAGAAAAGTTAGTGAAACTTTCAGGAATCCAGATTTTGCGGTTTTCGGTCATGAGGGACTTATTTCGTGTTCTGTCCTCGGAACAGGATTAGGAAAGATAGTATAAAATTCGGATTTCCTGATTAAGATCGGAAAAATAGGGAGAGTCGGCGTCTTTGTTTCGAACTCATCAGCTGGGAAGTCTTTCATTTCTTTCAAGTCGAGCAAGCTCATTTTTAAATTTTTGAATACTTTTTGCAATTCTGATAACCTTGAAAATGCCGCATTTTGTTTCCTGCCAATTTCTAAGAACTTAGTTCTGATGTTTCTCTAATTCCCACCATCTTCTTGTCATGAAAGAGTTTCGTCTGCCCTACAAAAACGACGGACTTCGTTCTTGTATTCAGCATTAATTTGACATCAACAAAAATTCTGGTAGTCGATTTTACTTTTTCATTCAATCTTTTTTCTGACCCCGGTGGTTATCCTCCGCCTGTTTTCTGCAATGCACACGCACAATTACTTGATCTCTCTGTTCCTTATCACGCGTTTTGCCACTTCTGACATCGGTCAGAATTGATCTCACGTTTTTGTTGCCTCCTCGTTGTGTGCCATGCAACTCATCTCTTTTCCTCATCAAATTGCGTTCATCACTAACCACCTATTGAATCGGTTCCGTTGCTCTACATATCATGTTCTGTTCTGAGACATGTGAAATGGAAGAGAAAACACGGTGTTCCAACCAAAAAAAACTGTTTAACACTCTGAAAATGTGGAATTCATGCAATGGTCTGCCAGTCGATACCAAATTGAGTTTCCCTAGAGGGCGATGACATAAAAGACGTAGAAATGACAGGATCATTAATCACACCAAAAAAGAAGATCAACAGGAATAGTCATTGCTGGTTGTTTATATTTACCACAGAGTCTCTTTCCTTTCTGTTGCGTATTATAAACAAACTGATTCCGCCGGTCGTGGATTTCAAAGGAAGGATACCCGATACCCTCTAGTTTTATGGCGGATAAAAAGCGGCACGCGACACATCTCCGCCGACACCAGAGCAAAAAGTAGGGGGAGGGACTCCTTCCCCTTTCACAGTATAAAAGGGCACTAAGGACTGCGAATAGTCATCAGTAACTTCATGATGATCTTCTTCCCGTTGTGATTCATGTTTTGTCTCTGTATTCTAGGCTCTGTATCGGAATCAAGGCCCCCCCCGTTATGTTATTTTTTCAAAATTCTAGTTTTCTTTTTGATTATTTTTATTATTGTTATGGTAAGTGACTTTGTGGGATACTAGGGCTTTTATCTCTCACCAAAATAAACATCTCAGGAGAATAAGCTCAAGGATGCGGTGGAAGAAAATGGAGACTTGAAAGCAGCGATTTGGAATTTGGAAGCGGAAGGAAATGCAAGCCAACACGACGTGGAAACGATGGAGGAAACGATTCATTTCATCTCGAAAAGGATGGATCTTCAAGATGAGACCATCAAGAACTTGGAATGTCAGCTGGCTGCTCAAAGAGCAAAGGAAAATCAACTGATTGAAGAAAACCTTCAGTTGAATGAAAATTTGGAAAATTCCGCTGCACAAAACGCGGCTCTTCTAGAAGAATTTATCACTCTCCGCAACAACGACATGAATAACGAGATGACTCATCGAAAACTTCACGAGTTGATGTCTGAAGCAGTTCAAACCTTATTATTCATCTCATAACGGTAAGAACCAACGGAATTTGTTGTGATTACATCAAATTGTTTCAGAGTTTGGATATCAATCACTCGACGGAGAGAAGATGATAGCGGAGAGGAAGCCAAGAAAAACGGATCACAAAAGTTGGAAGGTGAAGACACCACCGAAGGGACTACTAGATCGAAACATATATCAGCTTTTGTAGGTTCGATATCCTGGTTATTGTGCAGATTGCTCTCAAAAAGAAAACTTGAAATTGTGTTTGACTTGCAAAGACACAAAACCGTACAAAGGAATGCATATTCTCAGTTATGCAGTTTGTGATAGTTGTGCTGTTGCTCAATATGGGGATAAAAAGTTAGAAAGATATTGAGATCACATGGAACCGACGGTAATTGTTTGAACCTTTTTTAACCACTGCCCATTATTTATTGATTATTTCAGAGTGAGAAAATTGAATTTCACTTGTGTCACACGGAAACAACGGGACTGAAGTTGGTAGCTTACTTGAGCGTAGATCGGATTATCCATTCGAAAAATATTGTTTCTGCGCCAACTGTGCTTTGGATAACCATGAGGGACACCAAATAATTATGACAGTGAATGTTCATCTATGCAAAGAATGGAATTCCGTTCGAGACACAGCTGCAGAAATAATGAAGAAACTGTTAATAAAGAAGTTATATGTGGATGAAGAGCAGATCAAATGCAGACTTCGATACAAAATAATGATGTTGACGTGTGATGAACTTATCAAGTTATTGAAAGACCCATACTGTTACGTGGAAAATAAAATAGCGGAAAAAACAAAAGATAATAATGGGAAGCATAGAATATGATATAGTGGTGAGAGAAAGTGAGTGAATTTTTTTTTCGCTTGTATCGTTTGGAAATTTTCGAATAAACGCATAATTGCACTAAAATCAGTTTTCAGAAGAAGATGTAATTTTCTACAAGTTTCTCATCATTCTGCTCTTTATCTTCTCCATATCATGGTCTCTTTCCACCCCAATTCCATTTTTTTTAAACTTTTCTGTCCCATCAAATGATCTCTCGTCAGAAATACTTGTTATCTTCTTAATAATTTGTCTGTTTTGTCAAAATAGTTCGTTCCCAATGAAGGTGTTATGTTACATTTCTTTCGTAGCTCAAAACTAACTTTTTCGGACAAAAACACGTTTAAAAACATGTTCTCGCACTTTAGGGGAGGGGGGAGGAGCAGTCAAAGTAAGTTCTATGTAAAAGTAGAACTCCAATTTTGTAGATGTTAATTTTTCTGTACAAACAATCCCTAGAGAGTTACACCTCGACAAAGTAATGTTTTCCTCAAATCGATCCATTTTAACACAAATTAGTGCTAGTTTTGAGCTGCCGTCTTAAAATGACCAAAACTATCAAAGGGTAGTCCTTACAAAAAAGTTGTTAACTACAAAAACGGAGTTCAACACTTGGTCTACTGAATATCATATAAAGTTATTTTGTGGGACACTTAGTTTCACTATGACATACTCCTAAAGTTGGACATTTGCAACTGAAAAAGGCGAAACAAGATATATTTTTGGCCGGTACTGTACCTGTTCTTGAAGTCCGACTGAGCCGGGCTGGGCCGAAACTTGAAACGTTTGAAGGTAAAACATCATCAGTTTAGTTTTCAAAACAATGTTCATAGATTCTTTATTGCTTTGAGCTTTGAGACCCTAGTTTTTCTGTTCTTTTCAAGTTTTGGGAAAATTCACAAAAAAGAAATCGACTCTGTTTTAAAATGGAAAGAAGCAGAGGTTAAAATTATAATTCCACTCTGTTATGTACATGTATGAGTATGAGTCACAGAAGACCGTTGATACAAACGCACATATACAGATTTTTACCAAGCAGCAACATGAATCAGCTTTCAGATTGTGTGAAGTTTTGAAAATATCCGTCTTTCTTTTTTTTTTAATTGTAACTCTGTGAAACTATTTTTCAATTTGCACCCGTTGTCTGAATGCATGGAATCAATTCAATCAGTGGCATTCTCTGCTAGAAACGTAGCACTTTGTGTCTTGAAGTAGTGAAGTGCAATTTTCAACGTATATTCCATTTTCATTTTATTTTGTGGTATTCGCGGCTTTTCACAATGAATTTTTCCCATGGTTGTGTGTTACAAGTTTTTTTTAATTTGGCGCGCAGCAAGTCAAAAGAAATTAACAACTGGAAAAATGAGTTTTCCTTGAAAATCATATCATCGATATTCACTAGACAACTAAAAAAAACGAAATTGTTGCTGCCAACTTTTTGTCTATTTAACTCGTTATTTGTCTCATTATCTCACTAAGTAAATAAAAAGACTAGACTTCTCGAGCACACTGATATAAGATTCATCAAAAATTATTTAAACTGTGAGATTGAAAAAAAAAACCATTGAGGCAAGAAACATCGAACACATAAAAAACCCGTAACTAAAATCTATTCATTTCCTTGAGGTTCAAAGACGAAACGGTCCTTGTTGATTCTGTTCCCTGGGTTTGACGTTTCATTGTTCCACGAGGCTATGGTTTTCTGAAAAAATTGAAAAAAGTTTCATATTTTTCGATTTGATGTTCGATGTTGGATCTCACCTTACAATCAAGCATTACATCTTGGTCTTGCTTGATATTACACAAGTGTTGCAGAAGGTAATGCGGACATATCTTTTCCTCTTTCACTACCACTGGCTGAATTATTTGGATGTCGTCGTCCTCTTCATTCTCTATTTTCTTGTATCGCGTTGAAGCACTCTTGTTGGCAATTCTGAATAGTTTTATTACTTGTGATCTCTTTTGAAACGTTTCAACATACATGCTGATAAAACCGAGTGGGTTTTCATCTACAGGAAGATTCTTCCAGAACAAGACAATATCTGGTCGATGTTCAGCAATGAGAGACATCATTTCATCCCGTCTTTCGAAAGTGAGGAATTTAAGATGTTCGTAATCCTTTTCTTCAGCTGAAAATTAGTGTGTTGGGAAAGATCCAAGTATTCAAGGAGGAGGTACCTGTGAGCAAAATTATCAGGAGGAGTTCATTGGGGAGGTGGCTGGCAAGAGTGAAATGGGCTAAGTTGTAGATTTCCATCTTCTGAAAATTTGAAGAAATTATCCGGATCTCTTTGTTTTTTGTGTAACAACTAACCGACTCCATGCTCTCTTTATAAAACATCCTGACGTCCACCAGACAATTCAAAAACTTGCTGAGTGTGGTCGACGAGAAATCTTTGAGCTCAAATGTATTCGAATCTTCGGAATCATTTGCATGTCGTCTCCGAGCAGCATCAAATTCAGTGAATAATTCAAAAAGTACTTTTGGAACTTGTATTTCATCACCATCCGAAGTTTTGACTGTATATTTTTCGTTGGCTGGTAGATCGTTGGTAACTTGACAAACATCGATTGTTCTGAAAATGAAATTGTCATAAATTGTTGATGTGTCACTAAATATTACCTATCAAAACCGTTCAGATGAAAGTCGTCGGTTTGAATCAAGAAAAACGAGTCAAGCAACATTTGGAAGCGGTCAGGAGAGGTATCATTGAGGCAGACCTGAAAATGGTGTCCATGTTGTTAGTTTCCTGGTACGCTATTTACTGTTATTCACTCTCTTTATTCATGTTTTTCTAACTCATTGTGATCGGAAATCCAGTTCCGTCCAAAATTTAAATTTGAAATTTGAACATTTTCAGTTGAAAATAACCAAAGAGGGTGTTAAGGATGTCAGGTCCGGACCTTGATAAGTATGAAAAAAACTAGACCTCACCGAGTTCAAATTGAGGACTCCATTCTCTTCATCAATTTCTTCCAAGAGCGATGGAGCGATACATCTGATATGGAATTTTGTAGTGTTGACCCAGTAGACATAATGAAATCCAACTGTTGGGTCATTACTGGCAATTTTCCTGCGATCAATATATGTGACCGCCTCAACCTAAACTTGAGTTCAACACTTAATTCTTCCAACGATAAACTCACTCTGACTAATTTCAGTCTTTCCTCTTCTCCAGTAATATCTCCAGCTTTGAGTCTATCCTTCAGAGCAGTTTTGCATGGATTCATTGTAAACGTCACGTGTGGTTGAATGACGCGACTTGCAATGTCAGAGTCTTCGAATGGCGGATCGTCGAGAGAATTTAGAATTTGCATGATGCTGGAATAACTTAAATATAAACATTCAGGAAAAATTAACTTACTAATAGATAAAGTCATTTTCCACTCGATTCGCTCGATATTTCAGCGGGAGTTTGTTGAACTTTTCGAGAAGATCATCTACAGTTTCCATCAGAGTTTTGAGATAGTCCAGGGATTTGGTTTTCCTGAAAAAACTCAGATAATTGACACATGATAAGCTCAACCTGATTATTTTTCTTTTTTAAATGTCAAAATGGAAGACTACAACTCACATCTCCTCTTCCCTCTCATTTGATGAATAATCCGCTTTGACGACGAGCACTGGAATTTTGCTCCCTTCCTTCATTGACTTCTCCAATTCCTTCTTCACAGTTTGCTGATCCAAAGTTTTGTCTGGTCTCACATTTCTCACGAGCACCATCGGCAAGTCAGTCTCTTCATCGGGACGTAGGAAGTGTATGAGAGCGAGAAGTCCGCGAACGAAATTTGTTGTTTTTGGAATACCTGGAAATTAACAAAAGGGTCATTTGTAACAATACAGATGCAAAACGTACCAGATTTTGCATACAAAACACTGCGTGCTTCCATATCGTAGCTTTTGCAGATATCGTTGAAGCAACCGATGAGATAACATCCATCGTAATGGAACAGTGGATCAGGATTTTTCAAGTCTTCAAACTTGAATTGTTCATACGACTCGTATGGGAGATGATAATTCAGTGGCCAGATTCGAGGACGGTCTTCTGAAGGGATCGACTGAAAACATGAATTGACATGGAATGACTCCCGACTGACCCCCCACAACTTGCAAGTTTTTTTGCCCATTTGATAGATTCTACGGAAAAAATGACATATCTGAAAGCTTTTCCGGTGACTGGACCTAATTTTCGAGATTTTTAGATTTTTAGAAAATAAAAATTTTTTCAAAAAAATTTTTTTCATTAATTTTTTCTCAATGTTCTCCTTTTTGCTGAAAAAAGCGAAAAGTGATAAGTAATATAGAATTTTATAGACTTTTCGATAGGCTATTAAAAAATTTTTGGTCATGTCCCTACTTTTACCAGACGCCCGAAAACTGAGAGTCAAAAAAAATAATTTTTCTGTGAAGTCGCTGGTATATTTTAAAATGCTTCAAAAAATAAAGCAACTCTTTAAAAGTGTTTTTCCAAAAAAAATTTGGGGGTAATCGCGAAAATAAAAGAAATAAATTTTGTTGAAATTTTCGATTTTTCAAGATTTTGATGGGTTTAGTAAAGATGTCAGTTGACCTGTTTTAGCTTCGAAAACGTTGGTTAATTTCAAGAAATTGACAACCACAGACTTTAAAACCTATCTGAAGAAGTTTGAGTGTTTTCTGAACAGTTTCCAGTTCGTAGCATAAGCTCATAAAACACATAGTTTTCAGGTGGTGAGAACTTCAAAACTTTGCCACGGGCTTCAAACTTTAAATAAACAATTTTTCTTTTGAGAACATACTTAAAATAGATATTTTAACAAATTTGATCACTTTAAACAAAAATATAAAATTTGAATTTTTTATGAAAATTTCATAAGGGGGGACCACATGAAATTTTCATAAAAAATTCAAATTTTATATTTTTGTTTAAAGTGATCAAATTTGTTAAAATATCTATTTTAAGTATGTTCTCAAAAGAAAAATTGTTTATTTAAAGTTTGAAGCCCGTGGCAAAGTTTTGAAGTTCTCACCACCTGAAAACTATGTGTTTTATGAGCTTATGCTACGAACTGGAAACTGTTCAGAAAACACTCAAACTTCTTCAGATAGGTTTTAAAGTCTGTGGTTGTCAATTTCTTGAAATTAACCAACGTTTTCGAAGCTAAAACAGGTCAACTGACATCTTTACTAAACCCATCACTCACGTAATGTCAGCGAGACAATCTTCTGAATAATTCTTGGAGTGTTCAGCGGCTGTTTCTGGAGTAGTTTTTCCAGTTTCTTATCCTCCTCAGCTATCGTTTCTTGGACAGTTCTGAAAAATTTTCCAGTAAAAGATATTTACTGATTTCTCCTAATAATGAAAGACTCCCTTCACGGAAAATAATTGACGCTTCTTTCAGAGGACTTGTCAAATTTCGGCCCGGTCCGGTCAGCCTGGCTTCAAGACAAGGCGCCCATTTTTTCACCTAGTTTGTTGAATTTTTGAAAATTTTTGATCGAAAAAGCCCATTTTCTTGATGCATAAACAGCTTTTCATTAAATTCTAAAGAAAATCAAAAATTCGGCGTTATTAGAAAAACAATCTTCTAAAAAATGATTAAATGTCAAACTACGAGCCGACGGAAAAAATTTCCGATTTTGGCTCGCCAGGTGACTTGCTTTCTTGGAAGGATACAGTAAACGGTGTATCCGAACATCAGGATTTTGCTCCTTTTTGAATTTTCAAAATTTTAGAATACCTACCGTAAACGCATCCCCATGCCGACAGGCTCCTCTCCTAGCAACCTGGAAAAATCGATTATAAAATATATAATTGTTTATATTTATTTTTTTTTCAACTTATTTCAACAGAAAAACTTACTCCTCAGCTTTTTCCATCAAAACATCGTTGTGGTCTTCCATTTTTGAACCTGCAAAACGGTGAACATTACTGAGATTTAATGAAAAATATGTAAATCATTGACTTGTTTCTTTCTAATTTCAATTGAAACTGTCCAAAACAATAATGAAAAAAGCAAACATTGATAATTGAACACAAAACAAAAATCTAGTATGCATCGTTAAGTGTAAAAAAAGTGCGCACGTTTAATGAGAATTAGACAATAGGAGAGATGTTAGAGATAGAGAGATGGAGAGAGACAGTCAGACAACGGCCACTCGGGCCTCTTAGTCCCCGCGGTCGTGTAGTCCTCGTGGACAACGCGACTGTTGACAGTGCATTACTGATTTTATTAATTTTAGCTTGATTCTTGCTATTGTACCCACATTTTTTGTTTGGTAATTACACAATAATAGTTCACGCACTCTCTGAACACGAGAAAATCAACAGTTCACGTGCTTTCGGCTTTTATTTTGATGTCTTTGAAAATTGTTTACTTTTCTGTTAAAAATAATTATTTTCAGGTATTTCGAACGGAGAAAATCACTGGAAACCCATGTTCGACGCATTTGCACCAAACGAAGTCGCTCTTCATTTACCCGTCAGTGTCACATGTCTCGCTTTTCAAGGTAATCATCGATTTTTTCTATCGAATCGGAAAAAATAAGTTTCAGAATCAGAACAGACATTACTGGATGGCGGACAAGAAAGACATCTCTCTGCGTACTCAATCTTAGCTGGTGATCTACTAAAAACTATTACAATTGATGTCCAATACATTTTTCCCGACCGTCGTGGCTTTGAGCTCACTAACTTCTGTCAAACAGTCCATGCAAGGGATTTCATGGAATCAAAAGTGTTTCTGATGGACAATTGATGGCTCATCGACTCTACAACCCGAAATATATACATAGTGATGACTTCAATTCATTAAATTAAACAAGTACAAACTTTTGCCAGAATCTCTCCGAAGGTATACACATGTTGTAGAAGCTTCCATTAACTGTAATATTTGTTTTTCAGGTTCCTGAATGCCGCTACGTAATCTTTTCCACCTCCCAAAAGGCATACATGTTCAAATAAGGCAAAAAAGACCGTCGCAAGAAAGTCATAGTGGCGGTGCTTGATTATAATCCAGATTTCGCGGATATACCCACCAATATCAAGTAATTTGTCGCAAAAACGGAAACAAATTTCAAGAAAATGGGATTATCATTCAAAAACACTTCAAAATGTCTGAAAACCGAAATTATATTTTCCAGATGCGTCGACGAGATGATCTTCTTCTTCGGTCGCAACCAATACTTCTCAATGTCTGCAAAAAGACAAAATCGCCATTCGCACCCAACCAGGCGACAAATTTGTAACGTGACCAATTCCTGAAGGTTGAAATGGATTTGTGACACTTCTTCTGAACTTCAATTCTCAACTATTCCGATGATTGATAGACAGCAAGTGGCTTTTGTCCAGAATGAGACAGTGGCCGAGCGGTGAATTGGTGTAAATTTGTGAGTTTTAGAGGACTACAGTAGTAAAAAAGCGCTGAAGTTCATCTCCAGAAGTCAAAAATGGTGCCCTTGATTAAACTCTTCATAACTCATCACAAAAAAATGTTCAAAATTAGTTGAAACATGTGTCTTGAGTTTTTCTACAATCCATTGTTAGGAATTTCCAGGAAGCGCATTTAAATCTTTTGAAAAACAGAGGTGGTCTCATTGATTTTAATTGCGTATTTCTTTAAAAAGTTATTATAATTTCCTTGTGACATTTTATAAACGGGGATAATCAACTGCTTTACGAAATTTTAAGAACCTAAAAAGCATGTCTTTCCAGAAGATCCTGAAGTCCGTAATTATTTTTCCTTTTTTCACGACGGAACTTATTGTGAAAAATAGATAGTCCCCCCTTCAGTCTCCATTTGTCCATTGGATATTGTCGTCTTTTTTCTCATCTCCCCATCCAAACACTATTTTCTATGTCTTCCCTTCTTCACCAACAAACGTGTGGAGAAAGTGCAAGTCAATTGTCTCCTAGAAGACCGATGTTCTCACTTGTTGTCGTTTCCTCCACGACCCCGCAAAGAAGAGAACCCCGTACAACATCGAATGGCAGAGAAGAGAACAAGCGGACATTGGAAGACGTGCTACAATGAAAAACGAGACGCAGAGGAGATACCGATCGGCCCGAGGCGGCGGTGACCGCACACTTTCTTGTGATAATGACACGGAGATACAATCGGCAGCATTGGTGACGTGTTTCTCCGTTGGTTGAGGGAGAAGGGAGGCTACAGTGTAGCCTCTCTTCTTTGCGTCTCTCAGGTTTGAACAGCAAAATGAGTAAGATGTGCAGGCGTTCATTCAAGATTTGAACACCATTTTTGGCGGGAACATCTAATTTTTCTGTTTTTTTCTTTTTAGATTTAAAAAAAATTGTGATAATTCAACAAATAATCAATTTTCTTTCCAGTATTCTACCCTAACGCCATGCTGACACTCAAAAAGACGTAGAAAACCAGCAATTGTCTTCAAATATTCACCGGAAATCAAAGATTTCAGTAAGATTCTGAGAGGACTGTAGTTTAAAAGTTATTTATATCATTTCAGAAAGTTTTGTCGAGTTATTTTAATCAATTGAGTCCATAACCACTCCGAGCGCTTTATAATTGAAGAGTAGATGTTGAAAGACGTGGATGGGGGATGTGATCAATTAGAAAACTTAAACTGAGTAACCAACAGTGAGTTCTTTTGATTTTTAAACGAGACCAAACTGTAACATTTGATAAGAGTTTCTGTAAACACATAGAATCACACTTTCTCTTAAAAAAAACTAACTTCACAGCCCGATCCATGTGGAAAAATGATTCTGGTTCGTGGAACCCTGTTCAACATTAAAAAACATAGTTCAAAATATAGAAAAATTTTAGGACTATCATAAAATAGCATCAATAAAGATCCACTTATTTTCTAGTCAGCAGAAGACCTGTCTAGCGCACCTTCGACGCTGTTAACATTCTGAGAGTGCTTTAAAGATATCTGACACGTTGAAAGCTGTTTTAGTGAAATCTGGCGCTTCTTCAACCCATTTTCTAGTTAGCAAAAGACCTGTCTGGCGCACCTTTGACGCTTTTAACATTCTGAGAGTGCTTTGAAGATGTCTGACACGTTTAAAGCTGTTTTAGTGAAATCTGGCACTTCTTCAACTCATTTTCTAGTTAGCAAAAGACCTCTCTGGCGCACCTTTGACGCTTTTAACATTCTGAGAGCGTCTGAAAGATGTCTGACACGTTTAAAACTGTTTTTGTGAAGTCTGGTTGTGAAAGATTAGCATCCATTATTGCTGGATGTTAGGGACAATGTGAAAGTCGAAGCACATCGAAGCGACATAATGATGAATGGATCCACCTGTTGGAAATGAGAAACTCGTATCGACGCGGAACTGCAGTTGAATGTGGGTTTTTATATTCAAGTAAATGGGCCCCTCTCCCACCTTAAGTTTGTCTGGTTTTGACTCTTCCGGCTCGGTTCAACTCGCCATCACCCAGTTTTGAAGAGAACTTCAAAAGTTTTCTTATTTAGAAAACATATTTAAAATATTAAAATGAGAAAAAATAAGATTCGCAGCTTTTTGATTGTGTTGTAACTTTTGGTTTAGTGGGCTCTACGCTGCTATCACAGAGATCTTGCAAGCAATTTTTGACTTGTTTGATCCTTCACCAATAAAAATAAGGTGTTCAAGTATGTGTCCTTAATTTGCATGTGTTGTCCTGTGTACAAAAGGATCGTCTTCTGCTGACGAGACCTGCGATCCTCTTTTTTGTTTGTTTTGTTTCAAATAAGGCTATCCAGCAAGTTAAAAGGTCGAAATAGCATTTATTTATGTAATACATATTCTTCAATTGTACGCAGAACAAGAAAAAGTACTGGAATCCAGATCTTTGGAATTGATAAAATATGTCGGACTCGAGATGAAATGGCATAACGTCCTGCTACAAGATATTCCATAAATACAGTAGGACAGACAATAATTTTAGAAAAATCAGAAGAATGAGTATGGCCGACAACCGCTCACATGGTCGTCTGAGATTAGTTGGAGATTTTTGTTAGATAGATGAGCGCTACTTATATACCACTTCCCAGAAAGGGCGGAATCAATTATAAGTTCTTTAATGAGAAGATTGGAAGCAGAATTCAATTGACATACATATCAATATGTATGTCAATTGAATTCCGAACTAAAAAAGTTTAGTGTCAGACGGCGGAGACCATTCCGTCGGATAATAAAATGGGTTTTTTGTGAAATATCATCCTACCATTTGTCGTTCAAAGTGCGCAATCGTTTTTTGACCGCCGGTGGACAAGAACTGACCCACATTTTTTGTTTATGTGTTTTCCCATGTTGAGATCGCACAGATTATTCCTATACGTTATTATGTGGGTATTTAAAAGCAGTAGAGTAGAAATGGATAAAATTGACATAAATTATCTATTTAGCGTTTTCTTTAATAAGAATCATAATAGTATAGTGAAATCATTAGTTCAAAATGAATCATAGAAACGCAATAGAAATAATACTGACTCATAGACAGATAACAAACACCGAGAACAATGAAAACAAGATTGTGAAATTTATAAACCTATTTATTTCATGTCAAATAACCTTTTTTAAACATTGATTCAATGCTCGATGCCAATCTTGAACCTCCCGTCCAAGCTGAGTAGACATTATGACTCGGTGTGATTTTGACCATCAGTATCCTAAAAATTTCAATCAGAAATTGTCATTAATATTCAAGTCTTACTTTGGAACAAGATCTTTGAGTCCATCTGTCAAACGACGTTGAAATCTAGATCGCAATGTAGAGCCACTGGACAGAACAATGTTCCGCATAACTCCTTTTGATTGTGATGGAGTTCGATATCATTTTCGGAACTCTGGTGTTTTCCGGATTGACGAGTAATGGCTGTAAAGATAAGTGTTTTAATGGAATAATTGGTAGTCCAACAGATGAGAGATCTGATAGAAAAAGTGAGAAGTTGAATTACACAGCACGGGAGCAAAATGTAAAATTAGTGAAAATGATAAACGTTTGAATTAACTTACATGACCACCTGAACGCCAGAGCGAAGTTTGGCCTTTATCCTTTTCCATCAGAATCACGTCATTCTGGAAAACAATTTCGAAAATTTGTTCTACTTAACATATAATTTTACTTACAAATCAACCTTTGCCAGGAATATTTCACACGGGGTATTACAAATAATAATAATATTAGAAATCAAAGAAAATCAAGAAGACGGGGGGACCACTATTCCGCTAAGTGATCGAAAAGGAATTGAATAGCGTTTGTGTGAGCTGCTATTTTATACTGTTCTTAAATAGGCGGAGTTTGAATACAATTCTCAGCCCGTCTATGTCTCCGCATCTCTTGTTATTTTTGAGTCATAGTTTGACCATACTGCTGTGGAGTGCGTTTGGCAGGTTGAATGTAAACAAAATCAACCATTCATTTTTGCATTGACTGATATATTTGTACCAGCCTGTCCGCCTTGCCTTCGGCGGTTCATCCGGTTGGTCTGCCCTTATTTACGTGAGCCACGCACTCTCAAACGAGCCCGGATGGTTGAGTGGTCTGAAGCGGCGGTTCCTGTACAAAGAACGTCAGTTCAATTTTGCCCGCTGGCTTAGTTTCTTTTCTCTTTCCAAAACCGTTGCGGACAGTGTCTCAAACAACGCCCTCTAGTCTGTTATATATAAGAATGAATATTAGGTGCATGTACAAAAATTGTCAAATATTCAATTGAAAACAATTTTTGACTCTGACTATAATCCTCTTTAACCGAGCTATGCTGGTCTTTAGATTAGAAGTTCTTATTTGGTATTTCGCTAAATAGTATCTTTGACTGAAAATACCAAGAGTTTGTTGCACTGGGATGTTTATCACTTCTTTGTACTTGCAACCTGACAAGTTCTGTTTACAACAGGGACTTGTGACCAAACATTGATACATTTCACCTGTTTCGAACCGTTTAATCAGCTTTCATATTGATATAATACGTAGCATTTGGCTGGACTGAACAGAAACTGAAGTCACATCGGTTCTCTACCAGGTTTGCAAGTATTATAAAACTTTCTATGAATTTTTCCGTTTTTTTTCTGAGGTGACTTTAAAAGAATGTAACTTTGATCAGTGGTGTCTAAAACATGGGAAGTTTTAACTGAAAAAACTAACATTCATGTAGTAACAGTACATTCATGTAGTAACAGTTATCGTGATTAATAATTGCGTTTTGCAAACTAAAATTAGCTTGAAAATTGTCGTTTTTTGAGAAAACCTCGTAGTATACTTTAAAAATATGAGACATTAGCAAAACTTTTCGTTAAAATGTGTTCCGGAGCTCAATTGTACAGTCAGCAACTTCTTGAAGCTAGCAACTAATTGGCTGGGGTAGTGATTGCGGAGCTTTTCTTCGATCATCCAATCTACTTGTGTAATTAGCGAAGAAAGATAATCACCTAGTCTTAATGACTCTTTCACCGAATTTAAAACAACGAATTTGATTCTTTTTTCAATTTCTTATAAACAAAATAATCAGTGTTTAATCAACAATCTCCTTCACATTGTTCCGAACATTTGAAATTTATTTTTGAACTTTAAAATTGTGAGATTTTAATATATGAAGAGACCTCAATTTACCCATTGGCAAGAATTGAAGGCCAGGCGCATGACAGCTGCAAGATTTTCGACATTCCAACACTTTTATCAATATTTTAAAGATTATGACTCAAGGAGCCTCTCTAATTTCAAGTTAAGCCCTACCTTGAGCTCTCAGTTCATCTCACTAATCCATACTCTGCTGCATATCAAATTGCAAGGTAACAATTTTACGGAAGAAACGAAACGCTGAGCACAACATCTCCATATTTGAAGCATGAAGAAGGTATAATTATGATAGCGCGTTTGTATGAGAGGGGTTTGAATATTGAAAAAGGAATTATGCATTCGTATAGTTGATGAAGTTTGAGATTAATGAGAGATGAAAAATTCGAAAGATCAAGACCAAAAACCAATATATGTATGAACGATTTTTTTCTAAAACATATGGTTTTCAACAACTCATTCAAACAAAAAGTGAAATTGAACGAAACAACAGCAAAAAACGATCAAACCGAAAACAATCTCCAAACATATCCTCCGACTTGCCACATTGTCCCTTAAGGCGGACTCTTAGAAGGAAAACGCAGAGTTTTTTTTCATGTCTATCTTGAACTTTACGTAATGCAAGATATAATCGAACTTTGGGTGCACCGGAAGCACAGGGATAGTGCTGCGAAGGCTCAATAATGTCATGACAAACTCTTGCTTACTACCTTTCGTGTCAAAACATCACCTTTTGGTTTGATGAATTAGCGATTCTATAAATTTCTTATATGAATACATCAATACGATACGCACTAAAACAAGGATCATAACCTTTATGAACAACACGAATGCATAAGTTTTTCCTTTGAATTTTCAAACCCTTTTCTTATACAACCTATTCTCTGTAAGACTCGAGCAACGTGTGCCATAGGAACAGATTTTTATATCAGCATATACTATAAGTCTTGGATAACCCATACACAAAATTTTGGTTCCCACCTACCGGTCCCTGGGTTACTGTAGGTGCTCAAAGGTGCGAAACTCAAATTTTTCATTTTGAGTCGTAGAAGCCCAATTTTTTCAGTGTGGTTTATAGACGTTTATTATGGTATTTTCACAAAGTTTCGAGAAATTTCAAAAAATATTTGTCGAGTTATTCGCAAAAATCCAATTTTTTGGAGCATTTTTTTTGTATTTTTCAAAATTTCGGTTCTTAAAACAAAAAACACCCCCGGCAAATTTTATTTAAAATGAAAGTCTTTTGATAAGTTTACAAATAAAAAATATTTGAATAAATTTTAAGTCGTCGCAGAAGCCGAAAAGAGCCCATGTAAAGTACTGAAATTTTTAAAAGTAAATATAAGTAAATTTTCTTTATGGGAATTAATAGAGCACTATTTTCTGAACATTTTTTGTATTAAACTTTTTTTATTAGCATTGTTACATCTTGCTAAAATTTTGAATTTTCGTCGAAAATAGCATTTTTTCAACATTTTTCAAAAACAGTTTTTTTTAAGTTTTTTGCAACCTTGTCAGTAGGCCCATTAATCTACAAAATGAAAAATGAGCCTAAATGATAAAATGTATGTGCACATCACTAAACGCGAGACGTTTTTTCGAAAATTGTCACTTTCTCATTTCACGAGAACTGTCAATTTTCCCGTTATGACTTGTATCTCTCCAGGTTCCAGTTTTGGTGAATAGGTCAAATCTGCTTTTTTGTAGCCTACATCTTCACCGTTTCATATCAGTTCAAATTTCAGGAAATCCTTCAAAATGAACAAAGTTACAGAGTCTCAAAGTGACTCGACCACAAAAAATCGTTCAAAAATGAAAATTGTGTGCAACTTCCTGGATACGCAGTTGTTGCATTTAAAATATATCGTTAAATTTTAGGTTTTGGTATGGTATAACATATGTTAGAGAATCGTCAATAATCTCGAGTTTCAGTCTAGCTCATTACCTTGTTACAGATAAAAAGGCCCCTCTTCTTAACAAATAAGAAAAAAGTGTTCCCAGCTCCCATATTAGTCTCAGAGTAAGCAAGATCACACAAATAAAGCAATTTCCAACGTTTTAGCTAAACAAAACTATCATCATCTTTGAAACTTAACATTTAAAAATTCAGAAAAAATAGCTTTTTTGGACAAAAATTCAAAATTTTAGCAAGATGTAACAACGCTAATAAAAAAAGTTCAATACAAAAAATGTTCAGCAAATAGTGCTCTATTAATTCCCATAAAGAAAATTTACTTATATTTACTTTTAAAAATTTCAGTACTTTACATGGGCTTTTTTCGGCTTCTGCGACGACTTAAAATTTATTCAAATATTTTTTATTTGTAAACTTATCAAAAGACTTTCATTTTAAATAAAGTTTGCCGGGGGTGTTTTTTGTTTTAAGAACCGAAATTTTGAAAAATACAGAAAAAATGCTCCAAAAAATTGGATTTTTGCGAATAACTCGACAAATTTTTTTGAAATTTTTTGAAACTTTGTGAAAAAACTATAATAATTGTTTGAAAACTACACTAAAAAAATTGGGCTTCTACGACTCAAAATAAAAAATTCGAGTTTCGCACCTTTGAGCACCTACAGTAACCCAGGGACCGGTAGGTGGGCACCAAAATTTTGCGTATGGGTTAACCAAGACTCACAGTACATGCATACAAACTGGGTGAACACTATCTTACTTGTAGGCTCTACGCCCCTACATACAGGGGTGATGCTCGAGTCTTACGGAGAATAGGTTATACACGCGCTTAATAATATCTTTTTCATTCTTCAAATGCGGACGTTTCGTGCTTTGAAAAGTATTGCGAAATATTGCGGAATATGCGAAATATTTCTCCGGGATATTGATAAGCAGTAGCGTACTCTAAAAAAGTAAAATATCGAAATTTAAAAAATTAAAATTCAATGTTGCTCATCCAGGGAATTTTATTCATTCCGCTTGCAGTTTAAACGCCGCCCACAACTTCCTGCGGCACTCGCGTTTCACCCCACAATTTTTTTTAATCCACTTTTTTTGGCTAAACATCTTCTCACTAAATACACTAAATAATCAAAATCTAGTTTTGCCATGTTATATTTTTATTCTTTTCTTCCAAGTTCAGTTTCACAAAAAAAGAATGATCTGGGGGAGGGGAATATTCAAAAATCAAAAAATCGGAAGTTGACTCCATCCAGGCCATCGATGAACCGGGGGTGTGACTCATCGTCGACTGTGAGACGGTGTTCGATTTGGTTTCTGAAAATATATTATTTGTTCGATACCACTCTATCGATATCACTATCACTATCAATAACAATACCACAATCGGTATCAGTATCGATATCACTCTCACTATCGATATCACTCTATCGATACCACTAAAACGGAAATTTTGTCCTGATTCCAAAATCAGAACAACATTTTCCGTTCTAGTAATATGTTTCTCAACCTGTAACTCCGTCCTGGCAAACTTTCCTAGCTACAGTAACCCAACTTTTTAAAAAAGAAGAAAACTTTACCCTGAGCTGAACGACGTCAGTTGCCCTTTTTGGCCAGCGAAGTCGAAGTTGGCCACTCTATTTCTGTCGGTAAAGTCTCTCTGAAATTACAGAATTATTGCTTGATTTTGACATCTATCAATGCGTCGGCTTACTAGAAAAGCACAATGAACCCAGGTACATGTTATACGTTACGTTGACTATTAGAACTCATTTGCCTACGATACCGGCTGTAAAAATTTGAATGTTCACCGTGACCCAAAAAATTTACCACTGTTGTCAACCGAGCACGGCTGCAAGGATAGCTCTTGCCTCATCGTGCGCAAACTAACTGCGAAACGGTTAAATCTTACTGTAGCAGCATCCGCAATTGCGCCAAGTCACTAGAATTACGTTAAAGATCTCCTGCTCTAGCTTACCTTTGTCTTGATTTTCTTTTCATTGATCAAGACGTTGAGTGCTTTGTCTGAAATTCAAAAAAAAAGATTTGTTCAAAAGCTTTCAACCAACTCACCCAATATAATATAGAGCTTCTAGTTATGATGACTCTTCTGACCTACAGTACGCACACTTCCAGTTTACACACTGTAAATGTTTACAGATTATGCAAAACATGGTAGGACAAAGCGCTGGAACTTTTTGAAGATTAACTCACATTCCTATCAGCCGCTTCTTTTCCAAACTGTGTCATTCTTAATGACTCCCAGCAGCACCAACGGTGATATGGCCAATCCGACCAAACATCTTATAAAATTATCAAAAATGTATATAATATTAGAATTCACAAAAAATACGGTAACAAGGGGGGGGGGGCTTTCCTCACATAGTGCCCTAAATGGATATAGAGTATACTCTCGCAACGGGGTTTATATGTACATTTTCCTTAGAAGGGCGGAGTCTTCTATACTTCATACTCAAATTTCATCCACCCGCCCTCCTCCGTACCTCATTTGAATAAAGGAAAAACATTGTGGAGAGCGGGAGAGACGCAGAACACTAACTCCTCAAATTTGAAATTGGAATAAACAAAAGACGGCGGAGCTCTAATCCAGTCATGTAAATAGTGATATCAGATTGTTTTGCAGAATATGAAAAGGTATAATTCGAATTTGAAAGCCGTGACTTGTTCACGATAGGTATAAGAGCTCCGTAATAGGTAAAATATTGTGCTGGTCGGAGGAGAAGCAGAACAATAACTCCGCATGTTTGAAATTAGAAGAAGATATATAGAAGGCAGTGTAACGATTAAAGGGAAAGAGAAAGGATTAGGGAATGAAAATATGTAAAGAAATCCCAAACGATAATGCAATTGGAAACAGAAAAATCAAAACAGACTTTGAAGGTAGTCATGAAAATATATTTTTTTAACAATTGGAATAGTATCCAAAATAGGGATTAAAGCAATGAAAATTATCGGTTGCCTTTTAAGAAATCGCTCTATTGTGTGCCAGGTCGGTCGTTGATTTTCTAAAATTTGTTTCCTGTTCCAGAGCTTTTTCCTGTTCCCGTCAATTTCACATTTTGTAAAAATAAGTTGTTTGAATCCATTGTTTCAAAAAAATCCTTTCGTATTTTTGGTCTTGATCTTCCAAATTTTCCATTTCCCATTACTCCTAAACTTTATTAACAATACGAATACATAAGTTTGCATTTTGAATTTTCAAACTTTTTTTCTATCTTAATAATACCTTCGTCGTGCTTCAAATATGGAGAATTTTTGCGAAATATTGCTTTCAGATTCGAACTTTTTCATATTCGATCTCACTTTTTTCTGAGTCGTAAGTCCTTACGCTCCAGAAAAAACATAATCATATGTGTATCTTGGACTATCGATCTTCCAGATTTTCCATCTCTTCTTACTCCTAAATATAAGCTTTATCAACTATACGAATTCATAACTTCACACTAATCTTTTGAGCCCCTCTCTCACACACTTTGCGCTGTTTTAATTTACCTTCTCGTGCTTCAAATGTGTTTAATTCGTGCTTTGCGTTTTGTTTCCTCCCAAAATATTTACCCTTCAATTTGATATGCAGTAGGGTATCAACTAGTGAACTGAACAGAAAGATAGGAGTGAGACTTAACTTAAACTTTGAGAAGTTTCTTGAGAGAACATCATTAAAATAGTGCAAGTATGGAAATGTCCTGCAGCTGCCATGCACCTGGTTGTAATTCTTCGCCTAGGGATTAATCCAGCTCTCTTCATTCATTAAAATCCTATAATTTTTGAATGCAACATTTATTCATTTCGAATGTTTCGATCAACGTGAATGAGATTGTTGAATAAACACTGATTAGTACAATTTGCTCAAACTTGAGAAAATTTTCATTAAAAAATTGATTTACGTCAAAACTAACGCGCAAGTTGTATTAAAAATAATTTGAAACAGTTTCCTGGAAAAGTTTTTGAAAAATTTCTTCTTGGGCTGTTTGAATTTACAAAATATAAGTTTCTCTTACAGAAGTCATCACGGAATATCGATTTTGTTGCAGAAAACCATGAAAATCAGCATCTGCTTGTTGGTTTTCGCTCCCGATTTTTGAGCCTAACTTTTTATCACAGGGGTGCGAAGCGTAATGTGAGCAACAATACGGGTTCTGGTTTTCCTCGAATCGCGTTACGTGTGCGTCGCTGTTTTTATCGAATTTACCACAAATGACTGTTAGATTCAAATTTGAGACTCAAATTCAGTCAAATCATTTTCTGGCACCGTGCCAACAGTTGCGCGACGTGGCGCGTATTCCCGATCTCACTCCTCCCATCCCTGTGCTTCATCACAAATGAAAATAAGTGAAATGCATATATAATTCTTTATTCTTGTCGAATTTGACTTTTTAACAATTAAACTCAGCCAATTAGTGCAGCCGGACCGTTCAGAGAACAAGGATTTTCTTTGCATCCAGCGTTGTACAAGTCAGCCTCAAACTCGACACTCTGTCTGAATGTCCAAGAATTTTTTGAAGAGAAACGGAACTCTAACTTACATTCCGCTGACTGGAACATCTTTAGTGTTCGTAGGCTCCAAACAAAGTTTTTCTCCTTCCGATGAGCAGTTGTGGTACAGCTGATAGCTCCATTCATATTCCTGGAATTGGTCCGATTTTCTTTTTCAATTTCTTCTCCAATTACCAGTGATCCATCTCCATCCCCATTGAATTCATAGTAAAAGTGCTTTGTGATTCCGGTTTCGCAAAACTTCTCTTGGCTCACAACGTCGTTTTTGATCCTAAATTTTCAAATTCATTAAAGTTTCTAGTAACTGTTCCAAAACTCACCAGTCTGCTTCATAAACTGTCAGCCATCCACACCACTTTCCGAGGTTATGCTCGCAATGGAATTTCAGATGCATCCGAGTTGGATCCGCACGGAATAAGGCGAGAGAGCAAAGAAGCAACACGAAATTGCGGAAGATTTTCATTCTCGGTGGTGAGGCAAGAGAACGAAGAAAATATGGGAAAAGTGGGGTTTCAGAAAAATATTTATAGGGCTGGGAGGTCGTAAAAATTTTATGAGGGGGTGGGCGTTATGCAAATTTATAACATTTTAAAAACCATTCCAAAACGATGTTTGATCTTCTAGAAATTCGTAGTCAGAATTGGGAGGACTAAAAATGGCGAGAGAAATGGGAATCACTCTCACTAATAATTACAGTACACCTCACTGAACATGTGATCATAAACTTCACAAGTCTATGATGGGAAAATATAATTTATACTCGAATTGGGTCTCATTCTGGTTTCTCTTCTAGCTTCCCCATGGTTCTATCCTCGTTCCATCTAGAATATTGAAATTTGCGGAAAATACGTAATTGACATGGCTCCGATTTCATATAATTTTTTTTCGAATAAATATCGAAAAAATGAAACACTTCATCGAAAAATACGCTTGAAGTCAGAAAAAAAACAGAAAAAAGGATAACAACACTGCATTATTCTATCTACCGTGCTCTGAAAAAAAGCGGAAAGTATGACCAGGTCGTTATAATTGAAATCAAGACTATAGCTGATATTAATTATCAAAACATACTTATGAAAAACCTTTATGGTCGATTTTTGTAAATTGAAGAAAAAAACTCCCAAAATGTCTAATTTCTGTTTGTTAAGATCTGAAAATTCCTCATGGTACCACGGAACACAGAAATAAAAAGTTGATAATTAATTTCCAATAAGCAAAAACAAGATTCGATCAGGATGAGATTCGAACTCACGCGGGGAAACCCCAATGGATTAGCAGTCCATCGCCTTAACCACTCGGCCACCTGATCACTTTGTGATAGCGAGCGGGCATCTCTTTACATGTTAGCGTCTCTGTGTCTATAGCGGGGGTCTCTAGTTTGAGTGTGCGTGTGTGTGATTAGGAGACGGCTAGAGGAAGGGACGACAAACGGACATAGCAACACACCGACAGACGAAATTTTCTCAGAAAGTGAAAATAGAATTTTTTTATCAATGTGAAGTGAAACATTTGACCGGGAATGTTGGTAAACCGAAAAAAAATATTGTTCCGTGTTTTAGGTAAGAAAGAGACTCGTTGTTGAAGACATAATACGGTTGACATCAAAAAGAGAGATCCTTCTCTGGTGAGCTTTTGTAATTAAACGGATTAGGTTAAACGATCACAACTTCTGACAATATTCTCGATATCCTTGTCAATGGATGGCCAGTATACGAGGGTGCGAGCCAACTGTTTCATCCTCACTATTCCTGGGTGAGCACGATGGAGCATCTTGAGCACACGAGATCGGAGTGATGTGGGGATGACAACTCGATCATTGAACATGAGACAGTCCGACACGATTGATAGTTGGTCACGTCGATTGTGAAAAAGAAAAATTTGTGAATTTTTGTCAATGACTTTTGGCCACGAACCTGAGATCGTGTATTGGAACACGTCATTCAGAAGTTTGTCCTTTTTGAAGCATGATCGTACCATATCTGCTGTCACTGGTAGTTGATCACACGAGCTGACCAAATTGGTTACGACTTCGGATTCGATTTGAGCAATGACACGATCCTCACACTCTTTTTGTTGAACTTGCTCTGCAATTAGCCTTGAGAGAGCGTCGGCTTGTCCGAAATCGTGAGTATTGATGTACTCAATATTGAAATCGTAGTTGAGCAAGATGATGGCCCAGCGTTGGAGCCGGTATGCACTGTACACAGGAATCCCTTTCTTTTCGCCAAAGATGGAAAGAAGAGGTTTGTGGTCAGTTCGTAGTGTGAAGTGTCGACCATGAATGAATCGATGGAACTTGGTGACGGCAGTGATGAGTCCAAAGGCCTCCTTCTCAATCTGGCTGTAGTTTCGCTGAGGAGCAGTGAGAGCCTTGCTGATGTGGTAGATGGCCTTCTCGGAGCCATCCGGAAATCGGTGTGATATAACAGCACCTATTCCGTACTGAGAAGCGTCAGCTGCGACGATGATTGGAAGCTTCGGATCGTAGTGTGTGAGCAACAGATCCGACTGGAGAATCTGCTTGATGTGATCAAAAGCATTTTGACACTGAGCCGTCCATTTGAACTCGACATCCTTTTTGGTGAGAGCATCCAGTGGAGGACGCAGTTTGAAGAGTTCCTTGACGAATGAGCCATAAAACTGAATGAGTCCAAGGAAAGATCGGACTTGACTCTCATTTTGTGGAACTGGCATGTGTCGAATTGCAGAAACTTTTTCTGGATCCGGTCGGCGTCCATCTTTGTCAATGATGAACCCAAGAAAAGTTATTTTTGGACTTAGAAAAGTGCATTTCTCTATTCTTACGCGAAATCCAAAGTCTTGAATTCGACTCATCACCGTTTTGAGTCGCTGATTGTGTTCTGCCACTGATGAACCCGTGATTATGATGTCATCGAGATAGGCTGCCACTTCATCCAACCCAGAAGTCATGGAATCCATAATCTGTTGGAAAGATCCTGGAGCTGACTTGACGCCGAATGGGAGTCTATTGTAGCGATACAGTCCACGATGTGTGTTGATGCAGAGCATCTGCTTGGCTTGCTCATCAACTTCTATCTGTAAATACGCTTCGGCGAGATCAATCTGCGAAAAGTACTTCCCACCGTTTAGAGTTGAGAAAATATCATCTGCTGTTGGTAGTGGATGTTGATGTTGCTGGATGGCATCATTCAATCCGGTGGAGAAATCTGCACACATGCGAAGTGATCCATTCTTCTTTTTGACCAGCACGATCGGAGCTGCCCATTCCGAATGATCGACTGGTGAGATGACACCTGCTTGTTGTAGACGTTCCAGTTCATCGGCTACTGTAGTAAGTGCTGCGTATGGGACAGGTCGAGCTTTCCGGAACACTGGTTGTGCCTCCGGTTTTGGTATAAGAGACGCTTTGGTTTTGGTACAAAAACCGAGTCCTGGCTGGAAAACGGAGTTGAATTCCTTCTCCAAATCAATCTTCAGCTGTTCACGACTGCCGTCCAGGTAGTTGCATGCTGATCCGACCTCAGAACGTACTGCGTTGATTTGGTTGTTGTTGTTGAGTATTTGCCAGAGTTTTGTATCCTTAGATATCCAATCGGTTCCTAAAAGTGTACCTGTTTCCGCTACATGAGCCTCTCCAGTTGCTGAATTCCCGTTAATGATGAAATTGCACTGGAATGATCCTTTTACAGCTATCGGTTGATGGTTAGCCGATTTGACCTTGATCGAAGGTGCCCGAAGTTGTGGACGACCCAAACGATTCCAGTCCTTTATGCTGAGCAAGGTGACGTCAGCACCGGTATCCAGTTGCATTTGAACCTTTTTGCCGTTGATTGTGATGGTACGGTAGATTCGACTGGATCCCGCAGTTGAAGCGGTGGAGATGACCACTGATCTGACCTTCTTGTTGAATTTAGAAGTGTCTCGCTGCTTGGATCTGCAATATTTTGTAATATGCCCGTTCTTATTACAGTGAGAGCATGTGACCTTTTTACTGCATTCCTTAGCCCAATGACTACCTCCACACTTGTAGCATGGTGAAGGTGGAGCTTTCTGTGGTTTGTCCCTTTTTATCTTGTTGTGTATGGCGTTGACCTCGTTTGACACGTCTTCCACTTTTGACACACATTTCGAGTCCGCTCGGACGTCAAGAAGGCGCTTGATGTCCTGCTCCAATTCGAGAAGTGTGCTATTTGGCTTTGTTTCCATCACTTGTAGCGCTTTAGTGCGGATATCCGAGTAGGAGTTGTCTCGGAGCCCGTTTATCCAGACCATGCAGCAGATCTGGTCATCCGTCATCGTTTTGAATTCTGATGACGTGAAACGACGGAGCACGAGTCCTGTGTATTCCTCTATTGCTGAACCATTGTACTCTGTTCGGAGAAAATCTTGTCGTTTCCGGAAGATGGAGCTTATTGATTTGAACGTCTCCTTGAGTTTCGGAACGAGATCGGTGAACTCGAGTGCATTTGGGAGAGTTGGGAGAATACGATTTGCAAAATGAGAATACTCTTTTGTGTTGAGTTTTGATAGAACTAACCGTGCTTTGGCATCCTCTGAGAGAGATGCTCCGTCCTTAGTGATGAAGTCCTCATAGCGGTTGTACCATGAGTCGAACGTCTTGTCCTCCTCTGGTTCATACGTGAACATAGGAATCCGGGTTGAGAGTGATTCTACCAAGTGGCTACTTGTGTTCGTGACTGATGAAGACGCTGTAGCAGTTCCAGTAGCTTGAGCCATTTTAGTGAAGGCTTCGACCAGCGAAGATATCTGTCTTGTGAGATCCGCCATTGCCATAGCCTGATCGGCAGTTGTTGAGTCCTTGGGATCCGGCATACTGTAGCCGGTGGTTGGTCCAAGAACAGCGGTGTGAATATATATAGAGTTTATTCGGGAATAAACTAATACAGAAACAGTAGTCAATAATGGGGGTGTGAATCAGGAAGAAGCTGAACGAGGGATGTCAGTTCCTTATATAGGGAAGTCTGACCAAACTATAAACAATGTGAAAGAGAGACGCGCAGACAGACCAATGTGCGCGCTCTTACTTGCGGTAGATCAACCTAGATAATTATACATGCGAGCCTAGAATGTAACAAGGAATATTCAAAAAACACAAGAAAATGAGTTTGTATGCTTTCAATAAAATGGTATCTTGTTTGATCAGAAACCAATCAAGACTCAAGCTGCATTTACTAAATCAGGAACAATGAAAAATTCTGAAGTCTCCTGCAAAAACGTCTCCAATTACAAAAATATATCAGTGATCATGAAATATTAGATTTTTTTGTTCTAGGTAGTTTAATGTGTTTATTTCACTCTTTGGTTTACAACAAAAAACTCTACAAGGCTAGTTTGCACACTTTCATAGTTTTCAGCACTTGTTTTAAAAACGAAAAGGAATTTGTTACACGGCCTCGTAATCTGCGTCTCTATTAGTTGCTCACTGTTCTTCTCATGTGTACATGAAGTCGAAAGTGATCCAGAAAATCACGTGAAGGGTGAAGACGGGGACGATGTCGATTCCGAAGAATGAGATGGAAAATTACAACAGTGAAAAACTTCAAGGCAATTAAACTCAATTTGAACGGAAAACGAAAAACTTGAAAAACGATTTGTAAAAGAACTGCAATTTAAAACAAAGTGGCATTGAAACAAGTCATAAATAGCTCATGATTCACAATTATCCCAATTATGCTGGTTGAATCTGTACTCTCTTCTTTTTTCTATCTGAAGTAGGTTCTCTCCATACTTGCATTCCACAGTGCGCTAGTTATTCACTTTGCCACGCCCATTACGGGAAGGGGTATATAAGAGCCCAATTCATTCATTGAAATCATACTTACATTAGGGCTGATAACGGAATTCATGCCCCTTCCCCCATATTTTTGATTTTTTGTGAATCAATTGGCTGTGACAAGACACGTTCGGGGACATTTCAAAGGTTAGTGGGAAGATTGAAGAGATATGGAGGGGATTTTGAGCCAGGCGAAGCTGGGGTAAGAAATAAGGAAGCTTCGAGACGTTTTGTATTACATTTATTCATTTCTTTTGTACATCTAACTTTTAATCTATTATAAAAAGGCCCATCCAGGCGCATTACCCATGTGCGCTCGCAACCAAGTATTACCTCCGACAATATAGCCACCTGCCAGTAGTTTTTCAATTCTAAAAAAGCGAATTTTTTTTATTTTTGCGCAACAGATAGACACCACCTGCCATTCATCTGCCGCTTCGCAGCAGGTGTCCCATTCAGCGAGAATGCTGACAAAAACATCCCAAAAAAGACAAAACAAAAAAGTAATTGCTATTGTAACTGACTTCAACTTTTTCAGCTCTATAAACTCTGCGTTTTCAGAGAAGAAGTCCACCAGTTGAAGTCAATCTGCTCCTGAAACTGAAATCAATCACGGAAGAAGCTGAGAAAGTAAGTTTGAAAATAGATGTGTCCAGAATAATATAAGTTTTCATTTCTAGCTCTCCCTAAACCTCAACGCACTTCAAAAGTGTCTCATGGAATCAGTAGATGTTGAAGAAAATGATGACTTTCCGGGCGTCTCTAACACGTCTCGCCGTCCAACCAAAAACTGTCTCTGGTTATTCGCAATTTGTGTCTGGCATCGTGCTTGGTTTGTTACTCCTTATAAATCAGAGAACATAATTCTGACCCAGGGCATGATTGATCGTCTTCTGAAAGCAACTACGCAAGTGTCTTTCGAGGTTTTTTCTGGACCTTATAAATTGAGAGATATCGACACAAAGACAGTGAGAGATCGGGAAAACGGCAAGATCGTGAGTGATATTTCTGAGGAAAAATAGTAATGCTTAAAAGTTTCCTAAGGTTAACCCTTACTAAGCTCAAACTCCGCATTTTGGTGGCCTAGAAATTCGACCTCGGCCATGCTGATTTTTCAAAATTTTGTCATCGTTTTCGCTTACCTTGTTGTTTTCTTGCAAAAAATTTATAGTTAACGAGAAGAATTGATAGTAACACTGCAAAAATGGAAGTCGAATTTCGAGATGACAACGCCGCACGGCAAAATCCAGAAACTTGCCTGCGATCGCTCTCAGCGGGTTTCATATCGTATAAAAAATTCTTTAAGTTTGAAAATGAATTCACAGACATACATGCATTATTCTATGAAAAAATCATAGTTGACCTTAGTCCACCATTAACAGAAAGCCTCATAAATATCAATCTATATCACAAATATATATATTTTTTTACTTTTGCGATACCTATCAGCTGTTAATTTCAATGAGTCAATAAACATTCGTGATTCATTTAATCTCCCTCATCACAAAAAATCAAAAAAAAAATTTCTTTGGCTTCCTCGGGGAACCAACTAGACCATTTTTGACGTCGGCAAACCATTTCAAATTCTAAAAATTCCTATTTACCCAAAAACTAGCCAGAAGGCAGGTTCGTTGCAGAATCTATTCAAGTGGTTTGAGTGTTTGACCGTTTTTTTTCTATTCTCTTTCCTCTTTAATGCCACTGCAATATCAGAATCAATAACTTCCTGATAAATTGCAGTGAGCGCGTGTTCTGCTATATATTTAAAAATTGATTGAAAAAACTATAAAAGATCTCCAGACATCAAGCTGAATGGTGAGTTAATCGGGGTGACTACGGTACACCAAGAACCGATTTGACTGAACACTTAGCTAAGAGTCATTAAGAGAAACTTACCGGTTAGATCAGATTTTCAGAGATCTGCAACTCATGGAAGAGAATACCATAATAACAGAACAAAGAATTTAGAATTTAGAACAATAATTCCATTTGACGATTCATTAAGCTCCACAGTGCTGGTAACGCGATTGATAAGGCTCTGGGAACGATGAAAACTGCGATCTGTGTAACAAGTCAATATCTTTTTGATATGCTTTCTTTTTATCCACTTTCATGAAGTTGTACACCTGCAAATGAAGAGGTTTACTTAAAAATAGTGATGGAAGCTGGACAAAGTAACCAAAAAAAGTTATTCTAAGAAACCGCTCTCTGGCTCACTTTCGACCCTTTTTCTATTAAATTTCACAGCTAACAATCGCAACTTTGACGCGTGTCGAAAGAACTTAAAAGTTAACTGGCAAACGTTTTTTACGTTTTCGCATATGCTAAATGATCTGAGGTATCTGGCGTCTGAGGTATCATAGGTATCTAGCGCATTTTCAACGCGTTTGACAGCTGGTACGTACACCTTTGACACAATTTCATATTTTAAAGGTATATAAAGCGCCATAAACCCAAATGGACAGTTCCGAAGCAATCAGGCGCGTGATTCAAGCGTTTCCGATAATTTCAGTTTCATTCGGATGTTTTTTATTGCCTTAAAAATCTATTTGGAAAGCTTTCGATGTGTTTGTGGTTTAATTCTAAATGTAGTTTTTTTTACCTGTTTTTTGAACGATTTTCTGCCAATTAGACCCCTAAAAACTTACGATGTCATGTCGTCGCGCTATCCAACAATGATTGTCCAACCCATGCTTCTATTTTGTCGTAGTAGCTGTGATCCAGGTTACAAACTGACTGGAGTGCGTTTGATAAAGGGTCTTGAATGCCTTCTGTGAAATGAGAAGCTGAGATGAAGATGAGCAGTATCGGGCTGTTCAGTTCGTTTACGTCGATTTAGCTGGCCCTCCGTCGCTGCTGTTTTCTACTAATTTTGAGGTATAGTTGGTGACTGGATCACTACAATTCATCCCATTATTGACTTCGGTTTGACTAGGTTACAGCAATTCACTCCTTGTGTGCATCGAATACTGAGATTCCCGCATTTTCAACACATAAGAATCTTCGTAATTCACGGAACTTGCGACAGTTCACCTGAATTATATAGATTTCGAGTTGATAAAGGAGTATTTTCTATTTGAAAATACAGATTTTTGAGTAACTACCAATGTTCAAAAAAATTAGGACTCAATTCGCATTTTCTAATGTGTTTCAGAGTTACAGGCGTGCTTCTGACGCGCTTTGACGTTCAAGGGCGGCTCTGGGAGCACGTTTCAAATTTTTATGGTATCTTCTGGAGTGCCTGTGACGCATTCTCTTGAAGACTCTTTCACTGTCATGGGCTGCAAAAAGACCGTTCAAAAGGTGAGGAATGCAAAATATCTGTTACTTCAGTTAGTAAATTTCGTTTTGCAGACGAGTTCATAAAAATTCTCAATGATAATCAGAACCAATGCTCTGTACACTGCGTCCAATAATCTTAAGACACCCCCCTAAAATGAAGATTCCGAGAAAATGGGATGTCATCTGAAAAAACTGTGAATGCAGTTCAATTCAGAATCATTGAAAACCCCTACAGACAAATTTTTAGAAAAAATAACCTATTTCTGAGCACGTGACCTCAAAAAAACACTTTTTTGGCCGTCCAAAAATGTTAAGACACCCTCGATTTTTTCGATTTTTCACGCATATGACTGGTAAGAAAGAGCTCCAAAACATTATTCATTATTCAAAAACACGAAAAAACATAGCTCAATTCAATAACTGGTCTTTCCGGGGCTGTTCTGAATAATTTCAACCATCCTATTTTCCATGCTTCCAACGACATTTGCAGAATTTAGTTGAAAATGGTCAACTTGGTGCCTGTGACACAGCCTTCCTGATAGTCTCACAATATTGATTACTAATGGACTATACAGATCACAAATAGAGCTTCATTTTTGTAGTTGACAACTTTTTTGTCCGGGCACATCCTAAGAAGTTAGAAATTGTCAAAGTAATTGCACGCAATTGTCGTCCTCTTCAGTGCTAAAAGGATAACTTTTTGAAGTGTGTACCTAGACTGCCTGTAACTTCTTAGGATGTGCCCGGACAAAAAAGTTGTCAACTACAAAAATGAAGCTCTATTTGTGATCTGTATAGTCCACTAATAATCAATATTGTGAGACTATCAGGAAGGCTGTGTCACAGGCACCAAGTTGACCATTTTCAACTAAATTCTGCAAATGTCGTTGGAAGCATGGAAAATAGGATGGTTGAAATTATTCAGAACAGTCCCGAAAAGACCAGTTATTGAATTGAGCTATGTTTTTTCGTGTTTTTGAATAATAAATAATGTTTTGGAGCTCTTTTATACTAGTCATATGCGTGAAAAATCGAAAAAATCGAGGGTGTCTTATCATTTTTGGACGGCCAAAAAAGTGTTTTTTTGAGGTCACGTGCTCAGAAATAGGTTATTTTTTCTAAAAATTTGTCTGTAGGGGTTTTCAAAGATTCTGAATTGAACTGCATTCACAGTTTTTTCAGATGACATCCCATTTTCTCGGAATCTTCATTTTAGGGGGGTGTCTTAAGATTATTGGACGCAGTGTAATCCCAAAAAAGTTCACCTTCGAGTTGAAGAAGGATGATGGCGACATTATCCTTTACACAATTCCATCTGACTCAACACGGGACACAACCTACTTTTTGCTGAACGTCACAAGTTTTAAGTTGATTTCTGCCAAATCTATCGTTTGCTAAATTTTTGAAACTGAATAATAAAATTTTGGAACTTGCACGCGTTTGGTTTTTTTTTGTTGTAGTGAGATATGCAAACAGTTCTCCAAACAGAAGTTAGCAGAAAAAATAGTTTAACTTAAAGCCAGAACTTACTTTTTGAGGTTTCATCCTATAGTTTCTATCGGATATCTGAAATTTTCGTTCCCCCCGAAAATACATTCCCTTTGCTTCATTCTTGCGACGCCCCATCTCACTCACTTCCATATATTATAGTTTTCTCTGAAAAAATAATCATATCAGCTTAAATGTGTCAAAATAACTTACGATGAGTAGTCCAAAAAGAACAAGTCGAATTTCTCCTTCCCAGAAACTCCTCATTCTTCGTTTCTGAATTCCAGATCATCATAGAACTAGTCTCCGGTGCTTTTTGAAGATTTTGATGTTTGTTATGCCGGAGTATTGCGAACAGGGTTGGGAAATTCCGGGCCGGGCCGGGCCGGGCCGGGCCGACCGAAAAATTTTCCTCGGCCCGGCCCGGCCCGGCCCGGTCAGCCCGTCAGCCCGGCCCGGCCCGGCCCGGCCCGGTCGGCCCGGTCGGCCCGGCTACTGTAGAAATTTGAAAATTTTATTAAAAATTTTTGAAATTTTTTGAAAAAAATTTGAATTTTTTTGCAGAAAAGTCGAATTTTCGACTATGTTTTGGAATATCGATAAAAACTGAAGTGTATGAGAATTTTAGAGCATTTTGATCATTTTTTAAAGAAAATTTCGAAAAAATATGTGAAAAAACTATGCACGATTTTTGAATCCGGGCCGACCGGGCCGGGCCCGGGCCGGACATTTCCTCGGCCCGGCCCGGCCCGGCCCGGGCGGGCCGGGCCGGGCCGGGTCGGGCCGGGTCGGGCCGGGCCGGGCTGACGGGCCGGGCCGGGCCGGCCCGGGATTTCCCAACCCTGATTGCGAATCATCTTGGTCTGAAAAATATCTATTATTTTTTGGTTTTCAATTGGATACCTTCACTTACTAAAACGTTGATATTCCCACCGAAAAACAAAGCTAGACTTTGTCTGCATGACACATTCAGCTGATCGATATGCTATTAGAGAGATCATCTCAGCGTCTGGAGCCTAATTCCCTATCAAAAGTGCATATCAAATACGACATTCTCCAGAACCTTGATTATATAAACCATGCATCAACTCCACGAAAGTTTTATAAGAAGATGTGAACACCGATGTCGTCGTGTAAGTTCGCGATTCGAGCAGTTTGAGCAGGTAGCACACAACCTGCAATCAAATAATTTTAGCTTTGAGTAAGGCATCAGTTGATAAGAACGTACCTGTCTTCAATCTTCAGTTCGTCTTCAGGGTCGAGACCACACGAATAGAAGAAACATGATGACGGGCGTCGTTAGAGCATACATCGTTTCGATCGGAGTTGTTGAGCAGCCGAGCAACTAAGCTCGGCTGCTTGTAAAGTACTGTGAACAGATGGCTGAGGGTGAAGAAGTGGTGTCCAACGCGCCTGTAAATATAAAAAGTGTGAATTTAAAGATTGATGGGGTGTTCCCAACAGTAATTTACATTTTCTGAACAGGGGAGTTTTCAACAACTATTTTTTTTGCTTCAAAACGGGCCCAAATATGTGAAAAGTGTTTTTAGTTTTTACTACTTCATCTGGCAGCTCAATAAAATTCTTTAATATTTCTTAACCACGTCGTTCGCGTTCTTCAGAATTTTAGAAAGTCCGCAATTCTATTTCCTCACATTTTCATCGATTTTTCCTTCCTTCTTCTATAAAAGTTGGCAAAAAACTACTAACTTGTACGCAATTTTTGCTTCTGTGTCGTTGATCTTCATTCAGCAACCGACAAACGATGTTGGATTTCAAAGATTGGTTATTCAACTGACGACCGACATTCTAAAATCGATAAAACATGAATTTCTTCCGCTTTTAGGTAGAATCGGCTCATACTCTAATAAAAACTCCTCCACCCCTCGGTCAGCATCCTACTTTCAATGTTCTCCTCTTCTTGTTTGTGTCTGTTGAGCGAATCGAACTGAAAAATCGATTTTTGTTCTAATTTGGTTGTCGGAAATGTCACCTCCGCATCGGCAAGCAGTTTTGGTTTTGAATCTTGGTTGCCAACTTGTAGAATTGACGATATTCATCTTGCGAACGAATCCGATTGATGGTTTTGCTCATTTGACTGAAAAAATAACTGAATTACGTGAAAAAAAGACGAGAAATGAGTAACATATCTGATAAAAATAATAAAAGAGAAACAAAACACTATGACGAGAGAGTGTGTGAAACGAGGAGAGTAGGAGAGTGCCTGTGCGCGTCAATTCTGGTGCATTTGCGGACAGGGCACCACAAATGACGGAAAATCGCGCCACTGCGGACTGGAGTTTTCTATCGGAGGATTTCCCTTGTTGTTCGACCCTTTTTTACGAGCCATCGATCGGATTTGCTCAAGTCTGGTTAATTCTACAAGTTGACAACCATAATTTGGAACTAAAAACTGCTTGTCGATGCGGAGGTAAGATTTCCAACACAAATATTAACACGAAGTTCGATTTTTCAGTTCAACTCGCTCAACAGATACAAGCAAGATATGCCGGACAGTCAAATCAAGCTACTGACCGAGGCGTTTATCAAAATGTAAGTCGAATTTACTTAAAAACGGAAGAAATAAGTGTTTTATCGATTTTAGAATGTCGGTCGTCAATTGAAAAACCTATTTCTGGAATTCAACATCGTTTGTCGACTGCTGAAAGAATCCAATGACACAGAAGCACAACCAGCGAATAAGTGAGTGGTTTTTATCTAACTTTTGTTGAAAAAGAAGAAAAAAACGAGAAAATGTGAGGAAATAGAATTGCGAACGTTCTAAGCTTTTGAAAAACCACAATGGCGTGGTTTTGGAACTTAAAAACATGTTATCAAGGTAATAGATAAAGTAGTAGATGCTGAAAACAGTTGTTACATATCGTGGCTTGTCGAGAAACAGAGAAAATTGTTTTTAAATGCTCTCATATTGAAAAATGTAAACTGCTGCTAAGCAAACCCCATCAATAATCAAATTCAAACTTTCTATATTCTCAGGCACGTCGGACGCTACTTCTCCACCCTTCGAGGCGCCGAACTTCGTAGTCGAGCTGCTTCACAACTTCAATCGGAACGATGCACTCTCTAGCGACGCCTTCAAATCAGTTTTCTTCCACCTTGTTTATTCCAGTAGTCTCGACCTTGAAGACGAACTGAAGATTGCTCTGGTACGTTCTTTTCCAACTAATGCCTTACTCAAAGCTAAAATTATTTGATTCCAGGTTGTGTGCTACCTGCTCAAACTTCATCTGCTCACGTCGGTGCATTCAGTAAACCACAATTTGGTTCAAATTTCAATGATCATTCAGGGGACCTCTCTAACAAGAAAGTTTGAGTCACCTCCGGAAGAGTGAGAGAAGTTCCTGAGGTAGAGGGCAGACTCTTTTCATCGATTTTTCAGAATACTCACTCGATTTCGGAGATGATGGATGTGCTTTTATTTGTGAAGTTGGCTCCTGACGTTGAGATAACCTCTATGATTCCCAATGGATCGAATGTATTCGGCATGCCGAAAAATCGAGCTTTTTGGTTTGATGGCGGATGTCAATGTCTTGGTTAGTGAAGGTATCAGACGCTAATCCAAAAAATATGAGATAATTTTCAGACCAAGATGATCCGCAGTACTCCAGCATCTACGAGCAATAAAATCGCACGAATTGATGCTATTTGTGAGAAACTCTCAGGGTCCACCGTCTAAAAACCAAACGTGGAAGCCTATGAAGACTCTCCGAATGTGTCAACATATGTGCAAGTGAGTGAGAAAAAACGTCTTAAAAATGAAGTAAAAGAAAGAAAGCGTCGGGAGAAACGGAACGGTTGTTGTTGGGTACATCACTTCGCAGCGCCACCACCAAGCAGAACTTGAACGACTTCATGAACTGGGCGATGTGACTCCTGAAAATGTTTCAAAACCGCCCCCTCTCCTTTTCAGTAAAACTGTCTTCTTTTTTTCTAGATTTTATTCCTGAATTCATGTTGCTTGACTAGACGTAAGCTCCTCCACGGAGTTCTCTGTTGAAAAATATTACCAGATGAATAGATTGTGTATTTACGGATTTTATTTTATGAACTTCTACCAACTACTTCATACGTTGATCACAGATTGAGCTACCGGAATTCTGAGCATTAAAATAACCCTACTTTTTGTCATTCATAAGAAGGACAAGAAGAAGATATACATGATAAATTTATCTTACTGCTGATTAGACTAGAGAGCGCACCAAGGACTGACACGTACGCGAAAGGAGTGCAAGAAGAACTAGCGATGGCACGGAGAGAATCAGCTTGACGACTACGTTCAATAGACGAACGACTACGAGGAAGAATCTTAGTGGAGTTAATGGTGATTTAGGAGGCGAGCTAATACGAAGAGTTTGACGAAGAAGAAAAGAAGTAGATGAAGATTCCTTTGATGGCGAAGTGCTGTGTGTGAATAAAATAGTTTATCTGAAATGGGCAAGAAGAACAACTACGTTTAAACCGATTTATTAAACGTAAAAGGGGAAAGGAGAATACTTAAACTCCTTAACCGGGCTAGGAGATGGCCTAAAGGGGGATCCGGTTCGCTGCCGGATATTATGCACAAATTACAGACAGAAAGGAAGTTATACTTGTGACATTCAGCTCAAGAGGTCACTTTATTATTATATTAATTATTAGAAGATAATGATGGGGAGAGAGCAACATAACGATCGTTTTATAATAAAGTTCAACAACAAAAAAACAGGCGAAAAACGTCTCTTCTCCTCCTCGCGACACGCGCGGTCTCGCCACGAACCAAACGAGAGCAGCCCTCCGAGAGAGAGACGCAGACAGCCTGATGTCGATATACGGGGCGAGAGGAAGAACGGGCAGCAGGGACGGGTGACGACGCGACCTGAAAGATCTGAAAGAGGGAAGAAGAATGGATTGGGACAGATTAATAAATAAAATATTATCTTAATGAATGGTGGTTTATATTATTATGTTTCGTTTATGACCGATAGCTAGACCGAGCATTATTACTCTTTGATTCTCATCAACCGTAATTGTTCAACTTGTGGAACGTCAGTTTCCACAACACTCCCCCCCCTGGGGAGGTTCGACTTCGGGATAACTGTGTTATTCCGAGTCGGAATCTGGGGAATACTGTATTCGGTCTTTGGCTTTTCTTGGTGGCTGTATTCTTGTAGGTTTTAGAGCTTGTTCTTGATTTTTGGACCTGAGTGTCGCCTTTTCTGGAATTTGTAACGTCTCGTCGTCCTCTTCGATTTCGAGGGGGATCAACTGGTTGATCGCTCTTTCTTTGATGGATCCCTTATACAGTACTTCAACTGATTGTACGATTGGGGGTGTTCCTAATAATTTGGTGATTTTCCCAATTGGCCATGTGTGTCTTGGCAGCATCTCTTCTTGAATTAGCACGATTTGTCCAACTTTTGGCGATCCCTTACTAAATCGGTTATTCTTTTTGCGTTTTCTCTCAGCAACAGTAAGTAGGACGTTGACCATATTTTCCAGAGTTTTTCCAGGACTTTGTCCAGTTTAGTTATGTGTTCTCGAGTCTCTTTCTCAGTTGTGCTGACTGTAGGGTCATACAGAATGTCCCCTTTCAAGGTATCATTATCATTGGGTACTTCGAGAAGTACTGCTGGTAGTAGGAAGTCGATCGGGCGTAACGCTGGTACGTCGTCGATTTCTGCTGGATTTTTGATTAGAGGTCTTGAATTAATCGCTCCTTCAACTCTTTTCATTATCGAGTGCAGCTCAGGGAAGGTGAAGATCTGTCTTCCAATTTCTTTCCGAAACTGCTTTTTTGCGATACCGACAATTCTTTCATATACACCGCCCTGCCAGGGTGCTAGTGGGGTGATGTGGCGGAAGTTGATTTCGTGCTGAGCCAGGAAGTTGATTAGTTTTGATTCTGGTTCGTAGTTCTTGATATCCTCCTTTAGGATTCTTTCTCCTAGCAAGAAGGTTTGTGCATTGTCCGAGAATATATAATTGGGGACCCCTCTTTGGGCGAATACTGCTTTCAATGCATTTAAATAACTTGAAGTTGAGCTGTCTGCACATATCTCCAAGTGAGTGCATCTCGTGGATAGGCAAGTGTAGATCAATACGTATCCTTTTTCCAGTTCATTGTAGTTTTTGGTTTTGTATTGTATGGGGCCGAAAAATCCAAGCCTACTTTGGCGAATGGCGTAGACGGGACTGTCCTGTTATTCTTTAGACACTTGATATACGGGTAGTGGTACGGGAATGCTTTTACTTTTCTGCATGCTACACATTTGGATATCGTAGTCCGAGCTAGTCTCCCATCGGTTTGTATCCAATATTTGGTTCTTAAGGCGGTTACTAGATAGTTGGCTGGTAGATGGACGTTTTCTTTATGGATTTCCTCCATGAGCATGGCTGCTAGTTTGTGTTCTCTGTGAACTAGAATTGGTTCGCTTGTCTCCAGTGGGATGTTTGGTGATTGATAGTGCTTCTTTGTTCTCCACAATCCGTCTTCTGACTGGAAGGGTTCGAGGGATTTCTTGAATGTCCATTTCTGGCTTTCCGCTTCTTTATAGTGCTCAGTGAACACTGTAAGTCTAGCTAGTCGGCGTTGTCTTATTTCACGCTCCACCGTATTCACAATTTTATTGCATTCTTGATATTCTCTCAACCGTTTGCTATTCAATCTTTTGTTTCTTGTTATTGAGTTTATGAACTTTAAGACTAAGTGTGTGATCCTAGTCAGTGACGATAGCGAGTTAGTGTATTCAAACGGTACGAACGATGTGTATTTCTCAAGGAGTGTATTCTCCTTTTTTGATGTTATCGCTGTCACGTTTACACTAGTTTCTACCATTACAAGGTTAGCCAATGCTGACGCCTTCTTTTTCTGTCGAATCGTCCTATTCTTGGGATTATTGGCGATTCTCAGTTCGTGCTGTATCTCATCTTGGTCTTCGAAGGGACACTGGATTTCTCCTTCCAGCTTGGTTTCCCACTTCTCTTTCGAGTCGTAAAGGAAACTAGGGCCGTTTAGCCAGAAACTACAGTTTTGTAGAGATGTAGAGTCCTTTCCTCTTGTTGCTAGATCCGCCGGGTTTCTGTCTGTCGCTACATGATGGTATGATACTTCCAATCCCATCTCTTTCATTGTCTTATTTACTTCATGTACTGTGGTCACTCTGTTGTTGACCCACTGTTTCTTTTGTTCTTCTGTGAGGATCCAATACAACGCAATAATGGAATCGCTGAATACATCCAAGGATAATGGTTTGTCCTTTTCTGGTAACTCCTTGATTAAGCTTTCACTGTATCTCAGTCCGATTTCTATTGCTAGTAATTCGAGTCTTGGAATGGTCCAGTCAGCTCCACTAGTTGGTCTGACTTTTGATTTTGATCCGACTAAGTTAGACTCTACCGACCCATCTTCGTGACGATATATCATGTATACTGCACATGCGTATGTGTATTGAGAGGCGTCACAGAACACTACAATCTCTGGACGTTCGTTTGGATAGAACTGTTGTCTTAGTTTTCTTGGAATAATGAGTGCAGTGTCTTTGTATTGTTTTTTGATGATTTCCCACTCTTTATTCAGCTTATCTGTAAGGGGTTCTTTCCAATCCAGTCCGTTCAGCCAGATCTTTTGGACGAATCTCTTTATCTTTACATGCAATGGAGATGAGTATCCCATTGGATCGAATGTCCGTGCGAAAAACGAAGCTATCTCACGCTTTGTTGGTCTGTTATCAGATGGCTCGGGGATTGTTACCGTGATTGTATCGTCTGTCGTATTCCAGCTGTATCCCAAGAATTTTGAAATGTGTGATTCGGCTCTGTCTTCTTCGGGTATTTCTAATAGAGCTGGGTGGTAATTTGTTCCGAACTCTCTCACCGGCATGCTCATGACACTGAATTCTTGCTGGATACCTTTGATTTTTGGAAGTACTTCTTCTGCATAATTTGTTGAGACCATGATATTGTCGACATATAGATTTTTGTTGATTTCAATACTCAGCACGCTGGCTGCCATCAATAGATAGTGTCGGATAGTAGCTGCCAACAGGAAAGGAGAGCAACGCATCCCGAAGGGGATCCTGGTGAACCTATACTCCACCAGATTGTCTCCCGTAGGTGGTTTCTCAATGTCGTCTACCCACAACCACTTGGTGACGTTTCTATCTTTCTCTTGTAGTCTCACTTGGTGGAATGCGCGAGCGATGTCGCCCACGATTGGGAATTGATCGATTCGGTGTCTCAGATGTAATCCCGGGGCCGTTCGCAGCATGTTTGGGCCTTCGAATACACACTCGTTGAGGGACAGCTGTCCTTTCTGATGTGAAGATGAGTCTCCTACGATTCTCACTTTCGTATTTGCCGAGTTTGCTTTAAAGACTGCATTTTGCGGAGCGTAATAACTCCTTCCTTGTTTTTGCATCTCTGGTGTAACGCGTTCAATGATTCCTTCTTTCAACTGGTTATTTATGATCTTGTTGTATTCTCTTAATAGGTTCGGATTGTTTCTAAGTTTCTCAATTAAACACATCAGTCTTTTATACGCTAAGTTTTTATTAGTTCCCATGCGAGCCTCTTTTCCGTTCCATGGAAGTGCTACAGCGATCTGACCATCTTCCGTGATCTGTAGTGTGTCTTCGAACCATAGTAGGAGTCGGCGTTGGTCGAGGTATTCTTCCTCTCTCTGGGTAGCTGACTCTACTCCACAGTTTTCGCTTTTCCAAAGTTGCAGAATTAGATCGGTTAGTTCGTCTTCGCCTGCTCTTCCGTATTTCTGAGCCATGAGTGTATTGATGGACTGTTCTTTTCTTTTATTTTGTGATCTGGCTGTGACATCTCCAGTGGTTGTTTCCATCACTGGGCAATGTCTGGCTCTTGGGAATGTCATTTTTGCAAATGGACTCAGTTCGACATATCTCCCTGAGGGTAAGCAGATTCTTTGCGAACCTCTGATGAAATGCGGGAGAATGTCATTTCCCAGGATCATTCCGATGCGCTTCTTTTCGAACTTTTTACTGGGTATCACGTCTGTATTTTTTAGTCCATATATTCCTAGTTCTTGGTTATCTTCGTCACTGAAGACAGGGGTTTCGTATCTTATTTCTGGTAGATCTGGTACTCCAGCTACGAAGGTTTTATATTCGAGTGTTCCGCCTTTAATTGTCATCTCGTAGATTTTGCTGGAGTTTCTGCTTTTGCTTCTGTAGCCGTTTACTGTTAACTTGATCTCTTGTGCTACTTTCAGTCCGAGTTCTTGAGCTGCTTGATCAGCAATTAGTGTTATGCTAGCACCAGTATCTACTAGTGTTAGAATTTGGTCGTTATTGGACATTTGTAGCGTTGTCAGTGGGAGAGAGATGTCTTCTTCGCTGGTATTTAGTTCAGTTGGTTCGAATGATTCTGTTTGTAGAGTATGCGTGATTTGATTGATTCTTGTTTCCTTATCCACCAACGTGGCATCCTCATATAAACTAGTAGTATCAAAGAGTGTGTTTTCCGACGGACTAACGAGGAGAATGTCACGCGGTTGTTCGACTGTTCCATTTGTATATTCTTTTTGGAGGCATTGCCCGCCGAACTATCAAGGGAGTGATAGTGGTGCTCTCCGGATATAATTGGGATGCTTTTGAGATATTTTCTTTATTTTTGGTATCCGAAGTACTAACAAGGATATCGCTGGAATTGATTTTTATGTCTTTAGACTGGTACTCTGTTTTATTCTCATACGCTGATGATGAATCCACCATTTTTGGTGTATCTTTTAATAAGATTAATGAATTGGTTGCCCTTTTTGGCCCTGTTTCTTTTGGATTTGAGGTTATGAGGATCGATTTATTTTTAGTGTTGTTGGTCACGAAAAAACTCGATTCCATTTGGTGTCGCTGCGGATGGAGGATAGTTCCGGTAGTCTCTATAAGCTTCTTTTAGTTTACATGCTGCTGTGTGGTGTTTACCGCAGCAGTAGAAGCAACTGACTTGTGAAATACACTCGGTGACGTTGTGAGTTCGAGAGGCGCAGTTGCTACAAGCTTTCTTTTCATCGATCCATTTCCGGACGTTCGAGCTGCTTAGCAAGCATCGAACCAATTTATGTCCCTTTCCGCATATTTGACAGTATGACTCTTCTTCGTATTCTCTCGGAAACGTATATCGCATGAGTGCAATATTAGGACCTGGTCCCAGATTATAACGTTCCGGATTTTGGCAATCCGTCAATGGTTTCATGGCTTCTTCTTGAATAGACAGTTGAGTGCCAGTTGAGTGTCCCACCGATGGTGGTGAGCCGTTTTCTTTGAACCACGCGGCGTTGTTCGATCTTTGCTGGCGTTGCCCGAACGACGCAGGACTATTGTTGATCTGAGGCACTGGGTTATATCCCGTCTGTTGAGTATGATTTCTTGGATCTTGACTCTGATTCATATTTCTGTTTGATCCGTTATACTGTTGGTTTGGGAAGAATTGCTGATGCGGTGGTGGATTAGCATAGTAATTTATGTTACTGGGTTGCGGATTCCAGAAGTTCGTGCTCGTTGGAGCTGGAGGTTGACTAGGGATGTGATTCTGGTTCAAGTTCATCTGGAGTGGATACTGAATGTGTTGATGACTGTATGGGTTCAACTGATTATTATTTTGTTGAGTTTGAGGAATTTGATTCTGGGTTAGCATATTTGTCTGATATGGGGTCTGTGCGCCCATATATTGCTGGTTTTGAGATTGAGCTGGAAGTTGAGACTGTGTCGTCTGACTGAGTTTTGGGGAATTATGGATTTCCGATCCGACTTGATCACCTTTGGCTTGTTGGAAGTGGGATGATTTTGTGTTTTGAGATTTTGATTTCTCCTTCTTGCTCCAAAGGCAAATACATCTGCTGAATTTTCATCATCGCTTTCTTTGTCTTCTTCTTCTTTTGAGTCGGTTTCTGACTGAGTTACATGCAATTCTGTTTTCCATTTTTTTATGGTCTGGTTCGCCGATCTTCCTGTGATCTCAGCGTCTTCGATTTGATTCTCAAGATGTTCTTCAGCCTTTTCGTAAATCTTTTCTGTGGTAAGTGTTTCGTTCCGTAACATCTTGTTACACATGGCACGTACTGCATCTGGCATTCGGCCTAGCAGTGCTTTCGTCGAGTGATACTCGAATCCATGTGGCTCCTCTTCCAGGACCTTGTCGTGGAGACTTCTTGATAGAGCAAGTGACTTGATGAACGTGTCGATGCTGTCGTCTGACACAATTATCTTTTCAAACTGATTTCTGACTGAGGTTGAGTCTTTTCTTTTATAAGTCCTATCGAGGTTTCTCATTGTCGTTTCGATAGCTCTTCCAGGATCATTAAGAATAGACTTTTGAACCGCGGCATCCCCGCTAATTTTTTGCATTAATGTGTCTCGTCTTACGGCTAGGGATATAGTTTCCGATTCCAGATAATCTGTCATGATGTTACGGAAGGAGGCGTATTCTGAGACGATTCCTGTGAATGGTTTGATCGTAGCTACGTGTCTTGCTAAATCTCTCTCTGATATTTCCTTTCTTCTCTCAGAGTATTGAGTCTGTGTGTTTTGTCTTTGCTGTTGAGATGAGGTTCTGTCATGTTCTTGGTATTCTTGGTTACTGTGACGGTTCTGTTGTCTCGTTTCTGCGTTAACATTCTCGTCGTTTTTTGTCTGTTTATCCAACAGATAGAATATGGGGCATTCTTGTATCGAGTGTCTCCCTACTCTGCATTTTGGACATTTACCATTTTCTATGCATACTCTTGCGATCATTTCTTCGTCTGCAGTGCATACCGAGATCTTGTGGTTCCCGTTGCATACTTCACATTTATTTGCTGGAGCTGGCATGGTATCCCCAGATCTTTGTGAAGTGTATGCGTGACTATGTTCGTTATAATACTGGTTACTATAACCTTGGTAGTTTGGGTTATACTGATTTTCAAGACGGCTTTGTCTTTGATGACGGTTGTAGTCGGAGTAGAAGTTTCCGTTTATGTTTCTACTCTGGTATTGTCTTTGAATGTCCTCTTCATTATATTCAAAGTTCGGGTATCCGTTATTGAGTCTTGTTGATGGCATTTCTGCCGACGAGTTTCTTCTATTAAATTCACTTATGAGTCGGTTTCCTACTCTTACTTGTCCCGCTGGACTTTGGAAGGTTAAATGGTTTCTGTCAGTCGCTGCTGAATTATGAGTATCTACTCTGTTTTGCTGAATTCTTTGTCTACCGTCAACCTGCTGGTTGGTGTTACCTCCGAGCTCGGGGTTAGTAGGAATAGTTCCATTGAGGATCGGAGTCTCCGGAATCCTGGAGTTCATCTCGTGTGTACCGTCCACGTATACGTTTTGAATACTGGTTGGTAACTGGAGATCATCCGGCGAGAGAACAGATGTTCCATTTGTTTCGGCTGAGTTGGCCATAATGAGTTCATGGTACAGAGGAAATTTCATGGGAGAGGCTACCAACGGCTCCTGGTTTGGAGCGTCGATTGACTCCGCCATGATATGGAGCACTTGTTGGGGAGACAGAGGTGGCGGCGGGACTTGTTCCTCGCTCGCCTCGTGGAGGTCTTGGAACATTTCAATCTTTGCTCTTATCGTGATGAGGAGATGTTTTCGTTGATCTTCTCGTTCTTCGACTGCGATTTTGCATAGATTTTCAAGTTCCTCCCACTCTTCATTGTCTTCTTCTGCCTCCTTTACCAACTTGGTTGCTTTGTCCCGAAGGATTTGAGGTAACCCGTCCAACTGGGTTTCCATTGATAACAACGTATTAAGAGCATCAGTTGTTACAGCTAGATCAGGGTTGGGATGGCCTTTGTTTTCCTGTTCAGCGGCTCTGCAGGCTGCCTTTCTATCGGCTTCCCACTGATCCACGTATTCCAGGACTTGTTTCGATCCGTCTATTACTCTCGTGATGCAGGACTTGAGGCGTCCTGCTCGTTGCGCCATGGTCTGGATCCGGAGGGTCGGAGCCATTGTTGCACGATACCAGTTGAAGAGAAAAAGAGTCTGAAATAAAATTGATTATATTTGAAGGGGTCGAACGACCGAGAGAGGAAGAGAGAGAAGAGAGGTTAAGAGAGAGAAGGGATAGAGAAAAGGAGAATAGGAAGTAAGAGAGGAAAGAGAAGGAGAGAGTAACGGCAGAGTTCATAACCAAATCTAGTTTAATACAATCTTGTTTAATGTCATCTTGTTTAATATAATCTTGTTTAATATAATCTTGTTTAGAACCTTTTATAACCATAAGTCAGTTGGTTTTGTAACGACCGTACTCGCGAAGTACGCTTGGACTCGGAAAGGTTTATCCTATCGATCGCTAGGCTAATAGTGCGGAAGTTTGGTAGAGCTCCCGTTGGTGTCGACCCCAACGGTTACTCCTTCCTACTACAGTGAACCTTTATGGTCTCTGTCCGTGTCATTACTCCACCATGACTATTAGAGAATTTATCCATTTTACAGAGTTTTGTTTGACTTGTTACGTGTGACTTGTTCTTTGAAATGCTTGCAAAGACCAGTTGACGAAATGTTCAACAGATGTGTGCTTTATTTTGAAAAGACACACTTCGGGTGTCTAGGCCGACAACAGACAAACAGTATCCTCAAGGCGGTTTTTTCCGCTACGGATGTTCTTTAACAGTTGGAAACAATGAAAGGGAAGTAAAGGAAAAATGAAGAAAGAATAGATAAGGAAGTGTGTCCTTTAAGAGGACTTAATTGAGAAGTTACTACGAGTTACTATATTTAATTTTTAATTATACTAGAGTGTGAAGATATTATACTAGAGTAAAGATGAAGGGACGATAAAGTTATTACAATAAAGGATAATAAATAGATGGGAGATAAAGGATTACTACTGATGATGATGATTCGGTGGGTTAGCTGGACCCGACTGCTGTTGGTAATAGCCGTATTGATGTTGCGGCATCGGTTGCATCTGCATCGGGACCATCTGCTGAGGCTGTTGATATTGGAACTGCTGAGCTGGAACCATCTGACTCATCTGGTAACTGGGCCCGTACGCTGGACCAGCTGGCAACACTGAAATACTTATATTTATTTATTTATTTTTAATCTGATCTTGTATTCAGTTTGACAGGTCTCTGATGTTATTTACTTACTCGGTTGCTGATGATACTGTTGCTGTGGCATCATAGTCTGCTGATTTTGAGTTGGTTGAGCTACTGGCGCTGGAGCTGGAACTGGAGTTTCCTTAGCTGGCGACTTGGATCTAGGGCGTTGCGCCGAGAATCGTGGACGTCTGTACTCCGACGCGTTTGGTCTCTTTGCGACATGAGACTCAAAGATGCAGATCTCTGATATATGCAAAGTTTTCCCGTATTCCTGTTTTCCCTTGCATATTTGGCACTGCTCCATTGCCTTTGGACAATTGATCCGCGAACACTGAAGAGTACCGCACGTACAGCATATCTGGCGTCTTCTGAACTGCTGGAGTTTCTCTAGTTTACTAGGGAATTGAGGGCAGTCGGCAAGTCTATGTGCACTATCCAGGCATAGCGGGCAGTCTTCAAGAGCTTTTCGTGGAATAGCTAGTGGGTTCTTCTCATTTTGATCAATCGATCCTTTCTTCTCCGACAGTTTTGGAATTTTGAATGGGCTGGGCGAAAAGCTATCCAGTGGAGACTCCTTCGGTTCACCCAGGAGTCGGTGTTTCAGTTCCTTGACCGTCTCTTTGAGGCGACCAACTTCATCTTCGATCATGATTTGGAAGCACTGGAGATCCGCCTTTGACGCCATTTGTTGTTCGACTTTCTCTGTTAGACTTGACTGATCTGCGGAGATCTGGTTCAGAATATCTCTGTGAGCTCCGGCTTCACTTTCGAGACTGTCGATCTTCCCGGCGGCCAGATAGTATGCCGCTCTGAAATAATAGTCTCTCTCTATCTATAGTTTTCATTCTAACACTTACTGGATTGTCTTGATCTTCTCGCTATGTGACTCGTTCGAGTTGACAGATGGATTGGTCTCTTTGATCGTATTGCCATCTACTGACGGGTCTTCAGAAGTGTTGCTTCCAAGTGGCTTCACTGGCCTGAATAAATTATCGTTCATTTAACGTAATTTGAGATATTCCTCTTTCATCTTTCAGTCTAAATATGTACTAATACTTACAGCTTATCGCCTGGGAGGACACCGAAGTCGGATGGTTGTTGCCCATTATCCTTGATTTCCTGTTGATCGATTTGATCCGCCATTTTTTGCGTCTTCTTGTTCTTCTTAGAGGGCTTAGTTGCTCCTCTTTTGATTCTCTTTTGATTTCCAATCTTGTTCGTTTGGATGCGAGAACGTAGGACTAGTTGACGAAAGAGTAGAAGGAGGGTTGCAAGGCGTATGAACGAGTCACGTCGCCTGCTATAAAGGATAAAAGAATGATAAAAAACTCAGAGTCTTTATAATCAGTTGGTGGCCTAAATTCTAAGGTCTCGACACGACGACGCGGAAGGTTCCGGAGAGCGTGTCCCTTTAAGATGTCGGAGCTTCGTTGTCGAACTCGGGCGGTCTCTATGATAGGTATGGCAAAGCGACTTCCACGCATGGATACAGACATACATGGACATAACGAGATTTATCTTTATATTTATTGAATATCTTCGTAATACTGGTATAAATGATGGAGGGATGACAACAACAACAACAAAAAAAAAATTTAACAATTTCGAGCTGATTAACACTAGTATAAAGAAGTGTACTCTTATAGAGGTCTTGGAAGAACATAGAGAAGGTTTGAGTTGATAATTACGTTTACTTAGCTCACGGTAAAATAACTAATGACTGTCAGTGCAGATGAAGATGATTGATCGTTTATAACACTCTTATATAAGGTGTTACTAGAGTAAGTTATGATTCTGGAATGAATTGTTGGAGCTACACTATTGTCATTTCTAGGGTGAATTAACTGGACTATTACATATTAATTGGTAATCTTGACGGCATATTTGTTATTTGTGATAGTATTTGGAGGAGTTATTGATCTTGATAGTGCATCCATTGCTCGTCAGAACGTGAGACCGATGAGGCGGGAGTCGACGTACCACGTACGCCAGCTTCCATTGGCGCAATTGGCTGCCAGTTTAGTCTTGTTCTTTCACAGTAATCATGCCATTTCCTGTAATTTATATATGAATATCTTTTGCTTATTCTTTTAGTGTTTGAGTACTTACTCAATCGAGTAGTTCAAGTAGATCTTTTTTCGGTTCCAGACGATATGATGCAGGTTTCTCACACTCTTTGCGGATTCCGGAGATGCGTATTCTATAAAGGCAAAAGATCCGCATGCTTTGGTCGAGATAACTGGACCGAGGTGCCTTAAGTGAGCTTCCACGTATTGCCAATTACTCTCGTCTACGGGCCGTACATGTATCACGTTTGAGCCGTTTCCGAACTCTGGTCTGACAAAGTGGTTCACTTTTCTGTTGTTCTCTCTTCGCCTTTTAGCTGCTTCTTCTTCTTGTCGTCTCTCTGCTTCGATTCTGTTTCTTTCATGGTTTGTCTCGTAATCGGCTTTCATTTCTTCCCAACAGCTTTTGATCTGGCATAGAGTTCTGATACTTATCGCTCTGTTGTCCTGCTCTCTCTTCATATCACTTTGAATGCTGTCTTTCGCTACTTGCAAGTAATCTTCTTGACCTCCTGGAGGTAAATGGAACTGATTCATAGACATTTCTAGTGATTCTTTCTCCTTCTTCATTTCCACCATTACTTGTTTAAATACCGATCGAGCTTCTACCGTCATGTTCGCATTCTGAGATATCCACGCGTTCCACTCCGCGATCCATCTGCTGACTTTACTCATCATTCGTTTAGCTCTATCGATAGATAGCTCTTCCTCTACCGCTTGTTGTGGGGAAATATCCCAAGGTGCGTACAAATGACGATAGCGCATGGTCAGTCGTAGCACTTTTTCCTCCGGGGTCACTTGACTTCTGTCTTCTAGCTTCTCTGCCATAATTCTGATGAACTCGCCGATGTGAGCGACCAGTTTGTTTCTGTTCGAAGTGTAGTCCATTTTCTTGTTGATACACTTCTTATTACTTCTCGATGACTTGCAGGGAGTCGAGCAGACGATGTCGCTGTTGATCTCCTAATTAACTGAAATAACGGCTGTTTCGCACTGTTATTAATCACTCTGAATTTCCTTGTTTAGCAACCAATCTTCCTTTACTCATATTACTTACGACGATTATATCATTTATATAACTATATTACTATAATTATATTGTTATAACTACTATAATTATTACCATTATTACTCTTATCTACTTGTATTACTATTGACTATATCGCTGATTATGTTATCTATATTATTAGTTATATTAGTTATATTACTTCTTTACTTATTTACTTCTTTTATTCCTATCTTTAATTATAGTTCACTTACTTTGAGATTTGACTCGTATATTGCTTGTCGTCGACTCCAAATTTCTCTTTATTGATGCAGGCGAATGTTGTGTTCGTCTCTCGACTGCTGAAATTGAGTTCTATTAATCATGGATAGATCGCGGGCAAGATCGACTTTACGATGAAACAACAGTTTTGATTTTTTACCGATCGGATAGTAATGAATAGTATAATATCTTTATCCAGCTTCTTGCTTTTATAACTTCTTGATGACAAGTATATTTTATAAGTATATAGGATTTCTATTGCTTATTAGTAGTCCTGGTTGTTTAATTGCTGCCTTTCTGCAGTACTTCTTCTATTCTGTCCTGCTGGACTTTAAACCGTTCGCGTATTCCGCGCGATTTGCTTCGTGACTTTCGAGATATCCGCTGATTCTCTAGTCTTGGAAACATCGAGCTTGGGTTCAGTGGTATTACATTCGGTCGATGCACCATTTAGTCATTCATAAGAAGGACAAGAAGAAGATATACATGATAAATTTATCTTACTGCTGATTAGACTAGAGAGCGCACCAAGGACTGACACGTACGCGAAAGGAGTGCAAGAAGAACTAGCGATGGCACGGAGAGAATCAGCTTGACGACTACGTTCAATAGACGAACGACTACGAGGAAGAATCTTAGTGGAGTTAATGGTGATTTAGGAGGCGAGCTAATACGAAGAGTTTGACGAAGAAGAAAAGAAGTAGATGAAGATTCCTTTGATGGCGAAGTGCTGTGTGTGAATAAAATAGTTTATCTGAAATGGGCAAGAAGAACAACTACGTTTAAACCGATTTATTAAACGTAAAAGGGGAAAGGAGAATACTTAAACTCCTTAACCGGGCTAGGAGATGGCCTAAAGGGGGATCCGGTTCGCTGCCGGATATTATGCACAAATTACAGACAAAAAGGAAGTTATACTTGTGACATTCAGCTCAAGAGGTCACTTTATTATTATATTAATTATTAGAAGATAATGATGGGGAGAGAGCAACATAACGATCGTTTTATAATAAAGTTCAACAACAAAAAAACAGGCGAAAAACGTCTCTTCTCCTCCTCGCGACACGCGCGGTCTCGCCACGAACCAAACGAGAGCAGCCCTCCGAGAGAGAGACGCAGACAGCCTGATGTCGATATACGGGGCGAGAGGAAGAACGGGCAGCAGGGACGGGTGACGACGCGACCTGAAAGATCTGAAAGAGGGAAGAAGAATGGATTGGGACAGATTAATAAATAAAATATTATCTTAATGAATGGTGGTTTATATTATTATGTTTCGTTTATGACCGATAGCTAGACCGAGCATTATTACTCTTTGATTCTCATCAACCGTAATTGTTCAACTTGTGGAACGTCAGTTTCCACAACACTACTCTTCTTTTTAACAGCTGATCAGTCCTGATATTTTTGAGTTTTAGTTTAAAAAGAGAGATTTTGAAAAAAAAAAATCAGAGTGAAAACACCAAAATAAGCAGTTCACATCATAAAAACACTTTTTTTCTAACATCATAGGTTCCAAATTAGAATAATTTGTATACCATATTCGCTGTAATAGAACCACCTCTCCGGTTCACAATCACGGGTTTAGTCACATTTGTTTCGTAATAATGTCGCATTTTCACTATTTCTATGAAAATTTTATTCAGACTGATTGGTCCTTTTCCGAAGATATCTTCAATTCTTTTTTCTCCTCCTCGACCTATTTGCTGTTGATTTTTTCGGGGTCCCACACCTAATAACACTGTCTGTTTACTCTCTCCTCCCCGCAAGCAACGCGGTCGCGTCGCGGTCCATATAGATTTTTCCAATAAATGCTTCTTCTTTCATCAACTCCATGTATTTTTTCATGATTTTTTCTGTTAGAATCGTGTTCAGAACATAGATGACTACTTTTTCTACTTTTCTTCTCGGTTTTTCTTCGAAATTTTGACACAAATTGCTGTTTTCTTTAGAGAAAACTATAAAAACGAATGGTTGCGCACGGAGAACAGCAACATGATAGCAATTACTCTATCAAATTGAAAAATGTAAGTGATTTTTCATTGTAAACGTTAAGAACAGGCAAAATTTTTGCATTTTTGATGTTAGCACTATTTCTGTCAACTATTCTAATAGTTCTGCATTCAGATTGTCTTCTTCATTTTCTGTCAACTCCGTGCTGGAACGCTCTTTGTACCCAAAGATTTGGTGAAGCCAAAGCTGGGTTAGTAGGAAAAGCGGAACACGATAACAATTTGAACATCGACAACATCGAAACCGCTCCCTGGTTGATTCAAAGTCCCAATTCAAAGATGAAAAACGAATTGGATGCGTGAACAAAGCTGGAAAACGATTCTCGATCCGGACGTGATGCTATCCGATTGTTACAACTTTTCAAGAGCCAATCGATACTCCCAGTCGGGCGGCGACAGTTTATGGTTTTGAAACTATAGTTTTCCCTCGGAACCATAATTGGCGTGCTACGACTGACCCGCTGGGTATGGATATGATGTTCCAGGACTCCATTCAAAGGACCCCCTTCTCTACCATATCCATCCGGACCCCCTCTCCACGACTAAATCCAAGATATGAGTCATTTTCCGTGGTTTAAGCCTGGAATTCACAAAGAATCGCGTCGAGACTATCTGAACTGATGAAAATGCTTCAGACGCTGGATCCGAATCCACAGGATCCCGGTTTTTATTTGCAGCTTGTCAACTTGTGATTCAACTATGATATGCTGGAAAGGTGAGTCTTGAAAACAATCAGCAAAAATCAAGTTCAATAAAATTACAGAAACCGATCAACAAGCTGATTCTTCGCAATTTTGTGCTTCTTCTCCAAAAGTGAAATATTGGTTTAGTAAATTTTATCAAAAGAGCAACATCTTCACATGCTGGGAAGACTAGCTTTAAACAAGTCAGTTCCCCGGTCTGAATGATGAAAAAACTACGACTGGTTGTCGACTTACATTTTCGTTGAGACCATCTTCCGTAAGTTTTTTAGATTTTCTGTAAACGCTGAAACACGAAGAATGCAACTAAAAAAATATAATTTTCTCTGAAAATAGCGTTCTGATGCCGCAGCTTTCTTTGTTCCTGCTAACTGCCCGGTTTCTTGACTTTCAACTTCATATCAAATTCTTCCTGAAAGTTTCCACATCCTTTCTCAACTGTTGAAACTTGAAAGATTACCAAGTCTTACAATTCGCAGCAACAGAACAACAACATAAGATTTAGAATTGTGTAGGTGTCGACCACAAGACCAGAGAGGGAGAAACGCGCTCTATTGACACACATTAGAGATTGAACACGCAGAGAAATGCAGGAAGGCCAGCAATCGATCCCCTATCGGCAACGTTTTCAGCGATTCATAGTCATCAAATAGACTCTAATTTTATAAAATTTCGATACCTGCTTAAAGTGAATATTCATTCTTGGAGACATTTAGTTATCATTATAAATTTGCGTTTCATTAGAAAAACATGATTATTTCCAGAGTAAACCGAAACAAAAGACGTTTGGCGTTCTTCCAGTTGAAATCATCAATAAAAATGCTTTGGATACCTCGACTGTCGCTCAATACGTGATATGAAACTTGAACAGTGAGTATTTACATTGTTATTAAAACCGGAAAGGCACTACGAACGCGGGAAGCGCTGCCCAATTTTTCATTGCCAAGATGTTTGAGATTAATCGGTTTGAACAAAAATAGGCTAGCTTCTGGATCTTTTGTGCATAACGTTTTGCTTCTGGATTACGTAAACTCTGGAGTGGTTTCAAACCTAAAATGCGATGAAGTAGAAAATCAATCAATATTCACACAAGTTATAAATTCGTTGAATTTTCAGTGATTTTACACAATCAATCAGATTTTTTCCAGGTTGACGTTTCACTGAAGTTAAAAACCCTGCTCTGACTTCCGAATATAGAGTGAGACGATTATTGAGCACATCTTGAGTTGACAGGTCACGCTTTCTGTGTTCGATTCCTTCTTAAAAACGATGATGATAGACCACTCGATGATGGGCCAAATTGTTGGCGGATGAAATTGGATAAGGTGGGAATGGGTGAAAAAGTGGATTTTGGAGATGAAAATTGCGTGTTTTAAATCATTTTTTCGAGCTAAAAACTGGTGGAGAATTGGGATGTTTTAGTGAAATTCCTCAAAGTCAATATTTGAAGCGGAATAATTCCGAAAATGTCATTTTTGCATTCAAAAAGACTCCAAAAATTCGGTTTTCAGGTAATAATTAGTAGACAAATGATAAAAAAAACACAATTTTGGTCTGAAAATGAGATTTTTAGATGGTTTTTCATGCTATTTGCCTCATCACTTTTATGAAAAAAATGTCAGTTTTTTAGAAGAAAAAAACTGGAAAAATGACACTGAAAATGGGATTTTTAATAATTTTCGAATGAAAAAACCAAATTTTCTGCAAATTTTCAGCCAACAATATGATTTTCTGACGATGTTTTGAGATTTCAGCCGAAAATTCATCATATTCCTAACTTTCCGACACCGGAGTGTCAAATCACTCTTCTCCTGCTTCTTTTCCACTGGCAGTGTCGTCATTTTATGATGACGTTGATGAAATTGGTGGCTCTGGAATATCTGAAAATGGCTCATGATGTTATTACGGTAAGAGTTTGATTGTCGCCATCAGCATCAACGTTTATTCTTTTTAGGATAATTTCTACAAACTACTGAACATGGTTAAAATGTCTCCAGATCTTTGTTTGGTGGACCGAATGCTGGGAAACTTTCGAAGCGCGGAATGGGAAGACAAGTAGTGTCTGCAGTATGACGGATGAGAGCAAAACAACATAAACGACAAGTTCGACAATTCCATTTTGCTTCGACGGGCCTATTTTTGATCTACTGGACACCATCAACCAACTGCTCAGACATTCGTCAAAGGTACGCCCGTCAGCTATAATTCCACTAGAAAACGCGTCAAAAGTACGCCAGTCTGCTATAATTCCACTACAAAACGCGTCAAAGGTACGCCCGTCAGCTATGATTCCACTAGAAAACGCGTCAAAGGTACGCCAGTCTGCAATAATTCCACTACAAAACGCGTCAAAGGTACGCCCGTCAGCTATGATTCCACTAGAAAACGCGTCAAAGGTACGCCAGTCAGTTATAATTCCACTAGAAAACGGGTCAAAAGTACGCCCGTCAGCTATGATTCCAGTAGAGAACGCGTCAAAGATACGCCAGTCAGCTATGATTCCACTAGAAAACGCGTCAAAGATACGCCAGTCAGCTATGATTCCACTAGAAAACGCGTCAAAGGTACGCCATTCAGCTATGATTCCGCTAGTGAACGCGTCAACGGTACGACAGTCAGCTACGATTCTGCAGCAGCAAACATTATTAAAGCGACTGCTCGGTGGTGTGACAGCCAAAAACAATTCAAAACATTTGCCTTTCTAGATTTGATTCCTGAATTTTTGTAGTTTGATTAGGAGTAGCCCCACCCCACAAAGTTCTCTGTTGAAAAGTGTCACCTGGTGGATAGGTTGTGTAGATTCACTGATATGATGAGATGTAATCTACCAACTTTTCCATTCGTTGATTACAGATTGAGCTAAGGGAATTCTAAGCATCATAAAACCTTGAAAATCTTAGTTCTTCATGAATTGATGCAAAACAAAAATAAATGTTATAATATTTATTCAGATGACATAATAATTAAGTTCCATATTTTACAAATCCACTTAGGTAAACCAGGAAAGGCGATCTCGAAATTGCTTTGATATCCGTGACCTTGAGGACCTGCAAAATAAACAATGAAACTATACCCTCGTCCCTCTCTCAGCCAACTCACCTTTTCTTTACTTTCTTCCAGTTCAAATTCTTTCCAATATTTTCGATTTTCGTTGAGAAGCTCCCAGAATTTTGTCCAGAAGAGCTTTGCGTTGACCTCTGTGATGATTTCGACAATGTCCATGTCCTCGTCTTCTTTTCTCCACTGTCCTTCCTTTAAAAAAAAGTTTTTGGAAAAGATTCTTCTAGCATAACTTACCATCAAAATCATCGGCGTTTCAGTACTCTTCGATCGACTTCTTGTTCCGGCTCTATCTTCTCAACTCTTGGGGTGTTTGGACAGCGAGAGATATTGTTCTGAAATATATGCCAATTTTTTTGAATTTTGACAACAGTGACTCACCTCCTAGGACATTACTTTCCAAAACATAACAAATTTAGAACTCCAAAAAAATAAATTTAGATATTTTTCGACGTCAATTCAGTAGGACATCTGAAAAACTGTGATTATCATTTGAGTAGCTGGAACATTTAATACTCACCTTCAAAAACCAAATGCAAAAAATCCAAGGCTTCACAAAAAATCAAATATATACATTGTTTTGACATCTAACCAGTGTAACACGGTGCGAAGCACCGTGCCAAGTCTTCCTCTACAGTACCCCTAAGCGAGGCCACGCCTACCGCCGAGGAGGAAGCAAGGAAGGACCATCGGGCAGTTGGTGGTGTGATGGAGATGAGGGGACGTGAGTAAAACCTCTCTCTCTTATATTTTATTCCTTTTACATTTTATCTTTATTCCTTATTCCTATTTTACTTATACTTATATCTATTCCATATATAATATTCATAACCCTTACTCTTATATTCTTATATCTAATCTCAAGTACTAATAAATGATTGTAAGTTAGAATAGAGTGTTAGTCTAAGTTAAGATTATAGAGGGTCAAAGTAAAACACGAGTACCGACGTGTTATATGGAGGTCCCACCTTGAGAAGATACTTCTTTGAGGTACTCTTCACTTAGGTTAAGGTATACTTAGTACTGTAATAGTCATGTGTAGGAGTCGCTTAGTGAGCTGTATATCTCATAAGGATATACACTGCACTGCCCATTTTTCCTTGTTTTTGAAAAAAAAAAATCTACTGCCCAAGGAAGGTGAGTCAGTGTAGAATCTTGAGCTAATCATCAAAAATAACTGAGCCCATAATACCGCCCAGGGCCAGCATTAAGACCAAAATAATAGTAATAACTCCAGGTAGACTCTCAGAGAATAATAACTTAAGATCAGGTTATGAGAGTTGGGCTAATAATAATACTAAAAAGAACAAGAAGATTACATAAAATGAAGAGACCAGATAGGCCTATCACCAACTGAAGTCCTTTATAATTAGTTTTTATAATGTAGTAGTTTAACAAAATTCGCGCGCAAACCTTTCAGATTTTAGCATTTAAAAACTAAATATATTGGAACGTAAGTTTGAGCATGTTATTTGTATATATTTACTTTTTGCATGTTCGTCTCTAAAATTGTTGATGAGAATGAGAAGAAAAAAATCACAGATGTTAAATGGCAGGCATCAAAATTTGAATACGCATGACTAACTCTCGCACTACGAAGGTATACTGTAACATATCTATCGTAAAACCCCGGTTGGCACAAAGGATTAAACGAGTCGCATCAATCAAAGGAAGGACGATGGCTGGCAATAACACATGGCATTCAAACATTTGGGGATATCCCAGGAGGATTTATGGATCTGACCCGAAGATTAGATTACACTGTAATCTGAACCATCACCCCTTTTTATTGTTTGCCACCTCCCTGGTGTTTTTATCGGCAATCGTAATTGTCGCTCGTAAATCTGAAGTGCGCAGTAACGTATAATAGAAGAGGTCATTGAGCAGCTGCTGCATGCGGTAAGCTCCACCCACCAGGGCTGCCAGGAGGGCGGAGTCTTTATCGTCAGGAACAGATCTTGGGACCTGTGTGGACGCACACAGAAAGCATTTCAGAGATGCTATGGATTGATTTCATTTTTCCATTGTCCGATTTTCTTTGCATTTTCACGTTTGCATGTCCACTTTCTTTGTCATGTAAATTTGCATTTAGAAAATAGTCTTGTTCCTAGGCAGATACTCAATACTTTACTCACCCCGTTTCTTTTTAATCACTATCACCACCCCAACTCAAAACCTCTTGTTGTTAACTTGTCGTAAATTAATGATTTCCAGCATCATTGACCGACAACAACAGCAGCAAATCGAACGTGATCAACGAGCCGAACGCCGACGTCAGCAACGCCTCCAAGCTTTCGACGATCGTCGTCACATTGAAGACGAAGTATTCGAGCAAGTTGAGCCGTTCATATTTCCGCCGTTCTTTCAAAACCAACCTCCCGCTCCCCAAGCACCACCTCCTGCTCCACAACAACAACGTCAGCAAGTTGTCCAGCGAATGGAGGAACAACACCAACAACAACAACAACCCCAAGCAGGTCGTCCTGCCCTCCGGGATGCCCCTCGCTACGATGGAAAGGACTCATTCGCAAGTTTCGTTCGGAGTTTGAATGACTACTTCAATGCTCACCAATACGACGAAGAACAAGGAGGACGTATATTGCCGTTTCTGCTCACCGGATCTGCTCGAGATGCATATGATACGCTGACCCAGGAAGTTCGTGAAGGACCGTGGAATGCTTTGTTGGACGCCCTTCGGGACCTAGTCCACACGGAAGAACGTCAACTCGTCGCTCGAGCGGAGATGTCAACTCTGAACCAAGGAGGCAGAACAGTAGAGGTATTTTTCGAGCTTGTAAAGAAATTGCAGAGAAAGCGTATCCTGGTGAGAATAGAAGAGAAGCTCGTGATGCCATCGTTCTCAATTGCTTCATGAATGGTCTGAAAGACGATATTCGCATTCACGTCCAGAGAAGTATGCCACGGACTATGGACGCCGCATTCCAAATCGCCAAACGAGAAGAAGCACTGAGCAACGTTTCGAGGAGCGACGCAATCACCGCTGCTATCAACAAACTCTCCGATCAGGTAGCAAAGCTCGAAGTGAAGGCTCCAGAGGAAATCAACTACATCCACAACGGATTCCATGGAAATCAAGGATTCTTCGGAAACCGTGGTTACCAAGGAAATCAAAGATACCAAGGAAGCCATCAACAATGTAACGGACGTGGATTCTACAACAACAATGGAGGAAATCGTGGAGGAAATGGATTCCAGCATCGCGGAGGAAATCGAGGAAGCGGACGCGGACAAAACAATCGTGGATGGCGTGGCGGATTCAGAGGAAACCAAAACAACAACCGTGGACGTGGAAACTTCAGAGGACGAGTCAACGCAATCTTTGATCCATGTGAAACGTCGGAGGACTATGCTGATGTCATCAATCATGTAAGTGGGGTTGGGTTGTCTTCTAAACTTTTGTTTATCGCATGTCTGGTGGCTCTCTTCACGCCAGGCACGTGCTGGACAAACGTTCAACCCATGCCTTTTTATGATTGTCATTCCCCGTCGGGTCAAGCACTTATTGTCCCTCCTAAACCAGTTGAGTGTAAAAGACAGGAGACCATCAACATCAGGAAAGGATCAGTATCCATGTCGATATTGAACCAAACGATGACAGAGCACCGGGCATTCAAATGCAGAATTGAAGTATACTCGCAATGCGTTAACTCTGCTATTTGGATCCCAATATACAACACGTCTTTTCTCCACATGGAAGCACCCTCCGAACCAGAATGCCAGGAAGCCGTAGAGGAGAAGATCTGGAAGACTCAAACGATGAGGAAAATCAAAAAAGGATACTACGCCTCGGAAATCGAATACAATTGGCCATCTACAGGATTCTCAGTAAGTATTTGCAATGAAGCACGAAAAATGATTGTAGAAGAAGGATCAGTGGCTGAGATGAATGATGGAAGTTTGATTATGTCAATGATGAACAATCAAGACAACAAATGTAAAATGGAGGATGAAAAGTGTGAGTCGTCTCAGGCTTTGATGATATGGAAAAATGCAAAGAGAAGATCGGTTTGCGACACCATCCATGTTGGAACATTCCCGGCCACTATCGGTGATAACATTCTGATTGTTGATCACATGGAGAATGCTTTTCCGATCGACAAGACGTTCGCACCCCTAGCCATGAAGAAATGTTTTGATGAAAAAACATTATCCAGTAATGGAGTCACATTCTTCACATTCACCGAAGATCAAGTTGAGAAGATACCGGACGACATCGGGAAAGTCGCTGAGATTGAGATGAAGCCAGCTGCGGATGAACCACTGAATTTGAAACCACCAAAGGATGCAGACAATCGTGTCAGAAGAAGTCCAGCCAATGAATCGGAACCGGAAAAAGAAGAAATCGCGGGAGTATCATCTGTTGGATCCGAGTCACATATCAATTTCATGAAAAAGAGCTACGACGGAGCAGAAACAATAAGAAGAAATCTGACGATGTCAGCGATCAACCACAAGATTCAATATGTGTCAAACAAGATGGACCAAAACAACAGGGACAACTTCAACCGATTGGTTGATGCCATCTGTCACACACGGAATCGACAACTGAGGATATGGCGTATGTTTCTGGATCTGGACCCTCAAGCAGCAATGCGCGTTCTTCTACACCGGGACGACATCATCGCCACCTTTAAAGGAAGGGACGTTGTTAAAGTAAGCCAATGTCAGAAAGTTACAGTGCATAAGATCAAAGAAGATAGAAGAGAAGGCTTATCCTGTACTGCAAAAACGGCTGCCCTCACAACGGACAACAAGGTGGTTTATATTCAACCAGGTTCAATCGAAGTGGAACATGCCTCCGAAACAACCGACTGCCGCTTTATCACCAATTATATATGGCAAGATGAGCATGGAAATTGGAAAGAAACGAACCAGACAAGAAACGTCACGAAGATTGAGGAAGGTGGAATGCCGACTTACGAAGCCAGACAGTTGATATTCACCGCCGGGGACATTTACGCTGGAGTGAAGGACTCTTCGTTCCCCATGATGCTGGCCATGTCATTTGGAGCAAGCATCCGATCACTTCAATACCAGCATCAGCAGGAAATTCTAAAGTCAATGACTTTTGGCTCCAAGGATGGCTCGAGAACAATGAAGGGAATTGGCTCTACTGGAGAATACTTATTCAGCAACACAGTCAACATTGTCGAAAATGTCACAAGCTTCTTTACTGGTATGTATTTCATATACATTAGCATTGCTGTTGGAGTACTGCTTGTACTAGGAGTTATCGGGTTTTTCGCGATTAAATTTTATTTTTTCAAAAACGTCATCGGAAATGCTCTCAAAATCAATGCAGTCGACGCAGATGATGAAGGAAGAGAATTGGAAAAAATCAATGCCGTCGAGATAGAAGAACCTAGAGCAGAACTTCCAAGACCAGCATACAGAGGATGTATTTTGCCACCACTATTCATGTACGTCCCTATCATCATCCCACTCATTTGCTCTGCAACTGCAAGTCAAGTCTCGTCTACGATTCCATATGTTCACATCAGCATTGGAGATAAAGGAATATCAGCATTATGGGATTCTGGCGCCAGCATAAGTTATGTCAATCGGTCTACAGCAAATCATTTGGCTTATCACCTCAGACGAACAAGGATTCGAAACGCAAAAACAGCTAATGGTTCGTCTTTTAAATTTCTTGGATGTTTTGAGGCCCCAGTTCGAATTGCCGATGTCATCATAGAACATGAGTTTTTGGTTGCTGAAGATGATTGCTGTCCAGGAAATGCACTGATCGGAATCGATTTTATGAAATCATTGGATCGTCGAGGAATTCGAACATGGTTGAGACCAGCTATGCAGAAACTACAAATCGGGACAGTAATGATCGACCTTGTTGGACCCCAACGTAAGCCTTTTGAGTTAACAAATGTTGTTATGGAAATGATTAATGCGGACGACGTTATGCTGAAACCCGGACAAGAACAACTATTAAAAATTGCTAATGGAGCTGATATCGATGCTGATCAAGCCGTATTGCTCAAATCAAAACCAGAAGGAAAACTGCTATTTGAGAAGACTGTGTTTCATCCATTGGACAGTCGTGAAACCACAATTCGAGTGAAGAACAACTCAAATAAAACCATTCAATTACAAGCTGGAGATGTGATTGGAAGCGGAGAGATTGTTCAACTGAAGAATTTATCAAAACCAGGAATACCGGATGTTCCAGTCGAAGCAAATTGGGAAGAAAGAGTCTTGGAGACTAATAGAATCAAGTTCATGGACAAGATCGATTGGACTGGATCGGAATTGAATGCTGAGATGAAAGAGTTGCTGAAGAAGATTTTCAAGAAGTGTCGTCATGCATTTTTCAACGAAGATGGTGATATTGGACTTTTCAAAGGAGGAATCGAGCACTCAATTGTGATCAGGAAAGATATGCCGTTTCCGAAATCAAGGACATTTCGCGTTGCACTTGGTACTCAAGATGAAGTTGAAAAACAAGTTCAAGAGATGATTCTGTTGGACATTATCGAGGAATCAACATCTACATTCATCAGTCCAATTGTCTTAGTGCGGAAGAAAGATGGTACGTATAGATTTACTACTGATTTTCGTCTGCTGAACGCGGTAACGGTAAAACAGAACTACCAAATTCCCCTTATTTCTGATATTGTGGATTTGGCTAGTGATGGAGTATATTTCACGAATTTAGACCTTATCCAAGGATTTTTTCAAATACCGCTGAGAAAAGAAGATCGACCACTTACTGCATTTGCAACACCGACGGGAACTTATCAATACAAAAGGATGCCGATGGGATTGTGTGGCGCTCCTCACACTTTCCAGACAGCTGTTCGACAATTGCAAAAGAAAACGAAGGCCAAGTTATTTTGCTATTTAGATGATTTACTCATTGTTTCGAATTCGCTGGAACAGCATATGAAGGATATAGAAGAGGTTCTACATAATATTGCTGAAATTGGATTCAAAGTCAAGATCGAGAAATGCAAGTTTGCTCAACCGGAAGTTACATTCTTGGGATTGCTCGTCGGAAGAAATGGAGTCAAGCCGAATCCAGCCAAAGTGAAATCAATCAAGGAGTTTCCCGTTCCAAAAACACCAACTGGAGTCAGAGCGTTTCTCGGTATGACAAATTATTTTCGAAAATTTATCAGACAATTCTCTGAATTGGCTGCACCACTGCATGACCTCACAAAGAAAGACCAGGCATTCATTTGGGAGAAGAAACACCAAGATTCATTCGATCGATTGAAAGCTGCTTTGTGCAGTACTCCTGTTCTACAACCACCAAGAGCCGGACTTCCTTTTGTCATTGAATCAGATGCAAGTTCAATCGCTGTAGGAGCTTTGCTTTTACAAACCGGAGAGGACGGAGAACTACATCCAATTGCATATGATAGCCGGAAGCTGACAACAACGGAAAGAAGGTATCCACCCATTGAAACTGAAGCACTTGCTCTGGCATTTGCTGTCAAAGCTTTTAGAACTTATATTCTTGGATCATCTGTCACTGCAATCGTGGATCACCGCCCGCTAACCAGTCTTATGCATAGAAGAGATCTTATTGGAAGACTGGCAAAATATCAAATAATTCTACAAGAGATGGATCTCAAGATTGTATATCGTCCTGGAAAATTAAATAGTGTATGTGACGCACTATCTCGTTATATTGGTGATGAAGTCAAGGAATGCAGAGAAAAGCCGATCAAGAAGTCTGCAGAAGTCAACAATGTTGAAGATCCAGTAAGTTTTCTTAATCAAAGTAAAATCAGGAAAATCCAAGAGGAAACACCATGGATTGCTGAAATTTCGAAGAAACTGGAGCAGATGGATCTGAATTCGTTGGAACGCTATCAAAAAGAAGATGGAATCGTCTACGTCAAAAATCAAAAAGGAGATGCCGTAATTTTGATCCCGAGGGAAACGAACGTCACTCACAACATCATGAAGGAGTTCCATCAGTCTGCTCACTTGGGAGCACATCTGGGAATGGAGAAGACAGAAACAGTGATCGGAAGAAGATTCTACTGGAACAACATCACCAAAGACGTTAGAAATTTTGTCAAAAGATGCGAAGCTTGCCAGAAGAGGAAGATCAACCCGCATGCTGAAACAAAGGAACCGATGGGACATCTGGAATCACTGGGAAGACCGTGGGAGCGTGTGCATGCTGACATTTGCGGACCATGGCCAGTTACCAAAGATGGAAATCGGTATGTTTTTACTATTAAGGATGATTTCACCAAGTACACCCTCGCCATCCCGATCGAGAAGCAAGACGCTGTCACAATGGCGAAGATTTTCGTGGAAAACATCGTTTTGAAGTTTGGAGCCCCGAAAATTTTGTTGACGGATAATGGAACTAATTTCAAATCGGATTTGTTCGAAGAGATGCTGAGAACGATGAAGATTCAACACAACCTAACGGCCCCATACCACAAGTCTGCAAACGGAACCGTTGAGCGAGCTCATCGGACAATTGAGGAAGTTCTTTCATCATTTGTCAATTCGACTCAAACAGACTGGGATCAGAAGTTGCCATTTGTCATGTTCGCTATCAATTCTGCCCCACATGCCATCACCAAATGCAGTCCCCATCAAGCTTTGTTTGGACATGAGTTGCCGACGCCTGAAGATGTGAATCTTGGGATTCCTCTACCATCTTACTTGGATGTGGAAGATTTCCAAGGTCAACTGAGAGCACATCTGAAGGATCTTCATGCAGGAATCAAGGAGAAGCTGGAAATTCATCAAAAGAAAGCCGAGGAACAATACGACAGGACTCATCGGATTGCTGAGAGAAATATTGAAATTGGAGACAAGATTTTCGTGAGGAGAAATGAACCAAAGAACAAGTTGGCACCAAGATTACATGGACCATTCCATGTAGTCGAAGTGTCAGAGTTCAATGTTTCATATCAAGATGGAAAGAAGACAAAGATCGCCCACAAAAACGACGTTCGGTTAGCTGAATTGATGGAGGAGGATTCGAAGACGACGACGACTGATATTATGGATGGAGGATCGATGCGACAGGATTCGATGAAGAAAAATGTTATTGATGCGCCAACGAAGGAGATGAAGGATTCGATGAAGAAAAATGTTATTGATGCGCCAACGAAGGAGATGAAGGATTCGATGAAGAAAAATGTTATTGATGCGCCAACGAAGGAGATGAAGGATTCGATGAAGAAAAATGTTAGTGATGCGCCAACGAAGGAGAGGAAGGATTCGAGGAAGAAAAATGTTAGTGATGCGCCAACGAAGGAAATAAAGGATTCGAGGAAGGATGATGTCATCAAGCCGACAAAGAAGAAATCGAATGATATGGATGCAAAATTGATAAAGAAGGTATCATGGAAGAAAGCTGAGTCGAAGCAGAAGGAAAAGCCGAGGTCGATGAAGGAATGCCGCGCCAAGCAGAATGATGTCGAAGCAGTACGCAGATCGGAGCGTCTCAGAGCAAAAAGGATGTGATTCTGATGAGTTTCTTATTTCTATGTATTTAATTATTGATTAAATTGTTCTCTCTCATTTTTTTTTTTGTATTTTCTCTCTGAATTTGTATTATTATTATTCTTTTTATCTATCTCCTCTCTTTCCATTTATCTATTTTTATGTATTTCATGATCTACTCCCTCCTCTTACTTAATTAATTGTTAATAACCCCTTTTCAGAGGTAGTCTACGTTTTCGTAACTTTCCCCCAACTCAAAACTTCTTATATACTCACAGAACCGAAAACTCCCTCACCACACCAAGCCAGAAACACCCAACACTACATCAAGCTTACTCCCGACCCAGTCAAGTCAATTGCCAACTCAATCAAGTCAACTCCCTACCCATTCATTTCAAGTTCAAGTCAAAAAAAGAATTATGCCAACTCATCTAAGGAAGTCAAATATATCAAGAAGAAGATTTTAAGTCAACAGAAGGACGATCGAGGGCGCTCGTCTTAGGGAAGGGGGGATGTAACACGGTGCGAAGCACCGTGCCAAGTCTTCCTCTACAGTACCCCTAAGCGAGGCCACGCCTACCGCCGAGGAGGAAGCAAGGAAGGACCATCGGGCAGTTGGTGGTGTGATGGAGATGAGGGGACGTGAGTAAAACCTCTCTCTCTTATATTTTATTCCTTTTACATTTTATCTTTATTCCTTATTCCTATTTTACTTATACTTATATCTATTCCATATATAATATTCATAACCCTTACTCTTATATTCTTATATCTAATCTCAAGTACTAATAAATGATTGTAAGTTAGAATAGAGTGTTAGTCTAAGTTAAGATTATAGAGGGTCAAAGTAAAACACGAGTACCGACGTGTTATACCAGAAAGATGTCTGAAAATATCTTTTTATATACTAAAAGCCAAAAGAATAAACCAACTCACCTATTGAAACGATATTATGCAAGAGGAATGAATGAAAATAACTGCGGCTGGGTGGTGAGTTGGCTGTTCCTCGTCCTCTCTGCTGTATATCGGTTTCTTACACACTCTCGCTTTTTGCCACATTGAAAATGTTATTGATATGTGTGGTCGATACGACTGGTGTTCTCTGCGCCTCCCCATTTTTTTTCGTTCCAAAAGTTGTCAGTTCGAATACGTTTTTCCGTAGTTTCAGTTCCATCACTTTCACTAACCAAATGTTAAAGAAGAGATCAAGCACGTGGCTACTTCGAAATGCATTTCCAATTGGTCGTCGAATTCTAGCAAGACTACATGAAAAATCACGTCTGTGTCTCAGAAAGATGTAGCCGGACTCTCTTCATATCACTCATCTTCGTCTCTTTCAATCTTAGCACCTCATTGTCTTTAAATATTGTTTTTTTGAACCTCCCTAATCCCTTTTTCTTCTGTCCCTCTGCGCTCATCAAATTTTAGCCAGCAAACCTCGTTCCGTTATCTTATCAGTTGGAAGTACTACACAATTTCAATAGCGTCTTTTTCTGCGGCGATATTTTTTTAATGCGCTCGCAACGATGAACAACAACTCCTATAAAAATATACTTATTGATAGACAAGAAATAATTGAAAAATTCAAAAAAAAAAAACTCTCGAAGTATCAATTTAAACAACCCGTGAAAGTTTTCCAAGTTTCAGAGGTTGCAGTTATCCCACTTTTGAGAATGGTTCATGAAAAACAAAAACGCCTATCAAAAGTCTGTAGTTTCACTGTTGTAGTTAACAACTATTTGGCAAATCTGATTGATCTCTTAATTTTGTTCTATGCCTCTCCGCTACTCCCCAATAATTCTTGTTACTATGCGCGTCCTTCTCTCTTTCCTCTCATTTCCCCATATGGCTGTACCCGTCTTAACTGCTGGGACAACACCGTTCTGACGGTCCCTTCCTCCTCTTATCCCGTTGAGGTGTATTCAATGAACGTATCGTTGGTCTCCCCTCCTCCTGCCTCCACCACATTCACTGTCTGCGCCTCTTAAGTTTTAATGCTCTCCTACTCTTCTTATCGCCCTCTCCTGTATACTAATAAAATTCAGGAAGAAAGCAACGATACACACATCCAGCAGTCTCTTCTCTCAGCATGCTCTCTTTCTCCTCTCATTTTAGCAGTTCGATATGACACACGTCCAGACTCTCAGTCACAAGAAATGCGGCAGATTTGTTGGCGCGTTTCCCGATAACGCTTAGATTTCACTCCTGAGAACACTTTCATAAAACCTTTCCATATTTTTTTAGAAGTTGCTGTTCTAGATTTGTACAGGTTTGAAAACGAAACGTTTATTTTATTCTTCAAAAAGTAGATTTTTCCTTAAAGTTCGAACGATAGTTGAGAGAGAAAATGGAATAATTTGCAAAATGTTGGCATGGAAATTTTCTACTAGTCCAACAGTAACAAGACTCCTAATCAGAGGAAAGAAGCACCCACTCAAAGCAAAATGCCACAAAACAACAACTTTGAGTATTTTGATTACCAAATATTAGAAAAATGCTGCTGATAAGGGAAAGTGCTGCCAATTTTCGATTTCTATTTTCAGCTTTGAAACTGAAGCCAAGCCCAGATTTTTTCTGGATGTAACTTTCTTTCATTTGCAAAACCAAAAATAAAAATTGCCAATAGTTTTTTTTTGTAATTCCAAGAGCCTACTAACCCTGGAGGCACTTCAATCAAGCTTAGGATTGGTAACTTGATTTAGAAGAATCTCTGCAATTACCGAAAGGCTAATCAGCTAATTTTAATTATCCTCTCAATACGTTACTAAAACCTTCTGAGCTGAATACTACTGACATAACCACGTAGATCCAGAAAATAACTCGAATGGCAGACTCTGGTCCGGAGTTTTGCGCAAGTATTCATCTTTTGGATAAAACTTGATGATAACACTATACACTATTCAAATCTCAATGATGATGACAAAATTTCACCGAAAACTAATTGAGTACATTTTGTGATTTTACTTGTGTCATCATCAAAAACTTTTGAGAAAGAGGATTTCTTGCTGAAGAGACCAGGCCCTCTTTCTAGTTTTGTTTTTAATAGTCTTACTGTCCAAGAGTATGGTCGAAACAGTGTTAGGTTCTCAATTTCCGTTCTATTTTCAGTTAATCTCAAAGTTTTTCAAGAAATTTTTACAACAATTTTAGATACATACATTTTTTGTTTCAGAAAATGTCAAAATTGCAAAAAGCGTTTGATGATAGGGCGAAATACGAAAAAAAAAATTACAGAGGTTAATACGAAAATATGACGCTTAGGGATTACATAGACAGTCGTGGACACTAGAGAGTGTCATCGGTTTAAAGCTGCGAAAGTGAGAAGTTACCGGTGTCGATAACGCTGTCGTTGATGGGAATATAGACCGTATGGTGCGGAACTGAATCTTTGATAATGCTGCTGATGGTGTTGCCTAGATGATTACCGTGCAACTTACCGTGCCAAGAACTCGAGCGCTTTCAGAGAATTCTCAGGGGGTTTTCAAAGTCAAAAATCCAATGTGTTCACACAAATTCCGGGAATTCAGGGGTTCGATGTGCAACAACTCTTTAACTGCATCCACTTCCGATGGATCAATCACATGGTGAATTTTTGACTTCTTATGATTTAACGGGGGTTTTCGACAAGTTCTATTTACTTATACTAAAAACCCCCAAATAGTCAGAAATGACTACAGTCCCTCAAGTATACATTTTTTTCATAGGCTTTTCCAATTTTTTGGTTTTTTTCTGCATTTTCTAATTTTACTCATCTATTTTGTACGTCGCATTGTTATTTGATCAGAGAAGTGTGATAATTGTCCTCCTTCTTCTTTTGCTCTACAATTCTGCTGCCTGTATCTTGTTTCCCCTCCTCTTCTCTACTTCTCTCCTCATTATCTCTTGCCTACTGACAGATGCACATACATATGTTTAGTATTGACTAGTTTATTGAAAATACATCTTGAATAAATTGTAAAAATATGAAATTACAGTATCTTCTTGAAAATCCATAAATAAATAAAAACTGTATCAAACCTTATTCCTCAGTTCCCCTCATAGTCCATGTAATCATCTGCATTACTTGGTTCCTCGACTCTTCCTCGTTCTCTTCTTCCTGTTCTTGATTTGAGAATTCCGTTTTTAAGCCAGAGTACCTTTGCACATCGCATTGCTCTACAACAACACGGCCAACAATGGTGAGTATCTGCGCATAAGCCGGATTTACGCGATGGTCGTAAAAAGTCCTCCAAGTCCTATTGATCCACATCTGAAACAGAAAATGGAATCTTCAATACGATAAGCAGTCTTGTCTTTCAAAAAGAAACACCCCTTTGATGTTCTCTCAGTTGAGTCTCTTCACCGATTGGAGCCACTTAAAACTATAAGAGATAGTGAGGAGAGAAGTGGAGAAGAGGAAGGGAAACAAGATGCAGGCAGTAGAATTGTAGAGCAAAAGAAGAAGGAGGGCAATTATTACACTGCTCTGATCAAAGAACAATGCGATGTACAAAATAAATGAGTAAAATGAGAAAATGCACGAAAAACCAAAAAAATTGGAAAAGCCTATGAAAAAAATGTATACTAGAGGGACTGTAGTCATTTCTGACCATTTTGGGACTTTTTAGTATAAGTAAATAGAACTTGTCGAAAACCCCCGTTAAATCATAATGAGCCAAATTTTTCTTCTGTTTCTTTTACTCAGAATTCAAAAAAAAATAATTCACTACTGAAAAAAACAAGAGAAAAAATGATAAGCGGAAAGACAACTTATAACTACATGTAGATAAGTAGTCATAGAGATTAATACTCTAGGATAATCATTTTAAAAAAAATTACCGCTGAATACCGCAAGAATTTCCAAACAGAAAATCCAAAGTGTTATTTTAGGCAGGGTCCAATCCAGCATCCACAGTGTCATCATCCTCTTCAGTTTGGCAATGATTGGCTGTCAGTTCCAAAGACTTTTGAGGATTTTCAATTCAGTCGGCGACCAGGTAAAGAACTTGATGAATAGTAAGCCTCAATCTTTGAGAAGACGATCCTTTTCTGAAAACCATCTTGTAAGTCACACCCGCACATTATAATTAGTTTTAACGCTACCTCATTGTGCATTTTTTTGTAGTTTTTGCTTTTCGACAATCAGAAAAATTCCAGTTATAATTGTCATGTTTTGCAGACACATCTTTATGCAGTTGCATCGGTCGTTTGCATCCTCCACATTCTTTCAGATTGGCAATCATGTCCAATCGAGCATCAACAGTGTCATCATCGTCTTTAATTTGGCAAAGATTGGCTGTCTGTTCCAATGACTTTTGAGGGGTTTCACTCCAGTCGGCGGCCAGCCTGGCAGGAACAGCTAAAAAACTTGAAACATCTAAAAAAACAGTGACCATTATTTCGAAAATTCGGAGGAAATTTTCGAAACTCACCTCAAGACCGAAAAAATACATAAACAAAACCAGAATTCACAAATAATCCAGAATACATTATTGTTTGACTTCCATTCAGTAGGAAATCTGAAAAAGAAAACATTTTGTGAAGCATAAGAAAGAACTCAACAACTCACCTGATGAAGTTGCAAAAGGAATGAGGAGGAGAGTGGTGGAGCGGGTCATCGTGGCGTCGGCTGTTTATTGGTCTCTTACGCACATAAAACTCTGTTTCCTATCTAAAACACTTGTCGAAACATGATGACTCGTGTACTCTGTGTCTCCTCAGCTCACTCTATACGTTTTCTACATGTTGAAGTTAATTGGCTTTGCAACTTTTTGGCGAGACGCGTCCTTAGTGTTTTTAGTGTTTCAGAAAACATTTATTCAATATACTCTTTTCTTTTTGTCCAAAAACTGTTTATTTTGTAAACCGGAGAGTCTCTTCTCATCACAAAAAGTGCAAATTGTCTTCCAATTTCCCTAACAACTGCTCAGTTTTGATATTAAGCTGTAACTCACTTCCCTCCCGAAACGATTTCTGGGAATGTTTCATACCAGAAATACCTCCTTACTCAATTCTTTCTGCCTCTGAATATCCCTCACCAGAGTATCTTTTGGTCGACCCAGTTCTTGTTATCATTCGACTTCAATGCGGCCTAGAAGAATGTTGAAACAGTTGTCAGTTTAATTGACTGAATGATGAGAGTTTTATCCTTTTAAACAAAAAAGTTAAGATAATCAATTTATTGAGAAGATTAGAAATATTAGGAAGATTGTGAAGATTTGGAAGACAATTTAATTAGGTTTTGGATATACTGTTGTGGCTGTTGTGGCTGCTGATATGGTTGACTTTGGATATACTGTTGATTTTGGTATTGTGCTGGTTGGATATACTGCAATAAAGAGTTGTGGCTTTTGTTATGTTGCTGTGGAAAGTTATACTGGTACTGGAGTTGATACGCATACGGATATGGCTGTGGTTGTGCTGGTGATTTGGGGAGTACATCCTGGTTCCTGTAATATATTTGAGTGAGTAAACAACATCAGGTTATTCCTTAGTAACATGCATATTCCTGCGGTTACTAGAAATACTAATATAACAAAAATAATTAGTGACCGTCCAAAAAAGTTGTCAACTACAAAAATGAAACTCTGTTCTTAGGTTTTATAATCCATTAAAGTTGAAAATTTTCAACTGAAAACGGTCAAAGTCTTTGAAAATATACTTACCTTAAATATTTTGTGTTCTCCAGTTTTCTTTCCCAGTTTGAAACTCAATAAAATGATTCCCGGTCTTACTTTTATCAAATCCACTGCTAAATTGAAAATCAGAATTTCAGAATAATCAGATACAAAATACTAGTGAAATCCATACAGTAGGACATCTGAAATCAATTGTTTATGTGTTGTCTATGAAAAATAGACCAACTCACCTCGATCATCAGATAGAAGACTAAAGAGATAGCGAAGAGATGGGTCACTAGATCATCAAGCTCTCTTTTTCTCTCCCGTCTATCTGTTTCCTACACTTCTCCAAAACATTGATAGAGAGTGAGGCTATCCGTTTCAACTGGTGCCCGAAACATATGTTCTGATCTTTTGTGTCTCTTGTTTAGAAAAAAATGACCAGTTGGCTCCTTGATGTTTCGTTGAGGAGAGTTTGAGTGTCCCTTCGTGTCTTGCTCCAATATCATCTTTTTTCTCAAAGATCTTCCCGTAAAGCTGCAGCTGGAACCAGTCGACCCAGTCCACATGCTTCACATGCTTTAAAATGCCATGCTACTTCATGCATAGTGGACGTCATCATTATTTTCAGATTTCTAGTTGACGATTTCCTCGGCGTCTCTCGACTAGGTAGCTAGAGTTTTTGTCCCGGTTGAAAAAGTAAGTTTAAGTTCATACAGAATTGAACACATGGGAATCCCATTATTGAAACCGGCTCATTCCAAAAATACACAAATGGAAGAGGCACAAATGGAAACCAGAGCGGATGGCAGATTAGGAATTAGTACTACGGATTAGTCTAATACGCTTCCCTTCATATGCCCTATATCTTCGTCTTTTCTTCATGCATCGTGAACGTCATCATTATTTTTCATACTTTCATCGAATCCCTTTCTCTGCGTCACTCGACTGAATATATAGTATAAAAGGCAGCTCTTAGCTCGAGAAAATCAATCTGCATCTTATTCTTCCCCATCCCCCAGGCGACGCAATGAGCGCGTCAAATTTTTTTTTAACCCCCTGATTATTTTTGAATTCTAAATTTTTATTCTTCAAATGTTCATTAATTTTATGGGTTCGTGCCCCGGTTGAAAAAGTAAGTTGAAATTCATTCTAAACCAAACACTTTTTTTTAGCTTTATTCCAGTTTAGATTTCCTTTGAAAACATGGAAGTTCCAAAAAACACTATGATGTCCCTAAAAAACCATTAACTTCCCGTAAAATGGCTTAGAAGCACAAAAAGTGAAAGTACGGCTAAAGAACCTGACACATTGGCTTCTCTCCGTCTCTCATCTGTTTTGTTTTCTTTGCAGGTCCTCTCCTGCTACGCATGAAAAATGTTCGTCCGCCGTGTAGTTCCAGAGAAACTGAACTACAAATGCACTCTGCCAAAAAAAATGAAATGTGTGAAAGGAACAGTGAGAAATGTAAAGCATGTCGATTTGAGAAGTGTAAGAGACTCGGGATGTATCTGGATCGAGCGGATATCGGTGGAGTGGTGCAGTCGCAAACAAAAATATGGGAGAGAAAAAGAAGGAATTGTCAGAATTATTGGAAGAACTAAAGAAATTGGATAATTTGGTGAGAGAAGAGGTTTCTGGTTTTGAAAAAACTGGAAAATTGTTTCCAGAAACGGATTTGAAGATGTACGGCAATGATGGTTGGACTAAAGATTTGGAATTAGTTGGTCATATTTATTTTATTGAAGATTTCCTATGAGAAAAACTTCTAAGTGCTATGACTCCTTGGGGTGGCAAGCTATCAAAAAGTTGTAAACTACAAATCTATAGCATTTAAAATTCAGTACATTTTTGTAGTTGACAACTTTTCTCAATCTCCGCCCAAATTTACGATACAGCACTGTGAAGTTAGAACTTTGAGACGGAAACATTTGGGCGCCCTCGTTGTCTGCCAACTCTCTTTCTTTATGTTACTTTTTCACCGCTATATTTTCTTGAGATGTGTAGCTACCAAAAAGTTGTCAACTGCAAAATTGAAGCTTTTGAAGTTCACAATATTTTTGTATTGACAACTGTTTTCTAGCTCTTCCCATTTTTAGGACAGCCGTTATAAGCCTAACTAGTTTAACATGGCTAACGTTGCAAAACACGTGCTGGGTAGTCACTGTGCTGAACAGTGCTTCTATAAAAAGTAGTCAAAATTCAGATTTCAGCGATCCCCGGCATCTTTCAATCGACCATGCAAGTATTATCCCATCATCAACGGATACATTGTAATGCGTTACTCCGGCTCTGTCAACTACACCATGGGTGTAATGAAGCGAGTAGGCTCACTGAATTATTGCTGGCCTATGAACGGGTTGCCAGGCGTTCTAAAAAGTAGTAAACATTCTTTTTTTGTTTTTTTCGTTAATGTTGTTGATTTTTGTTAAGTTTGGGTAATAAAGGTTGTTTCCAATGCACAATAAGGTATAGGAGTAGGAAGGACAAACGTATAGCCGTTTTTTTGAGCTTTTCATTTGCTCCTTGCTATTGGTGGAGCGAAGAGAATATTAGCACGTTGTATTTAGTGCGTATGTTCATGTTCCCATGGAAACTGTGCATCCGCGTCGTTGGAATTGAAGAATTAAGATAAAATAACAATTTCAAACTACGCACGTTTTAATTTTTATTGTGGGAAACATGGAAAAGTTGTGGGAACAAAGCACATGCAAATTTTCATTCAAAATTCTCTAAAAACTACTCATTCTCATTCAAAAAATTACTGCTGAAACTACATGTTTTTCGGGAAAAACTTGTAAATGGTTTTTATGGAGTAAAACATAGAAGAACGAAATTTAAAAAACTTAAAAAATAGCAGTCGTTTTCTGGAAGTCGCACAGTACCTATCGTTTTGAAATTATTCTGAGAGAGTTAATCTAAAACTGACAAATGCATTGAACACTTCGAAAATTCACTCTTCAAATTCCGTCGCTCTCCAAACCTGGATGACCGGGAAAACTGTCCCAATCATCACAAATGTGGAAACCGACAGACTGAAAAGAAGTCACTTCACCTTTATGAATAAATGGCAGAATAGGGAGAAAGAATAACCAAAATATCCTCAATAGAAGTGCCGTTCAAATTCACGGTTTCAGCAAATTCCAAATTGATTTGGGATAAAACTGGGCGTTTGAGCAGGTTTCTCGTTGATTCTTCTTTGTAGCACCTGACGATATCTTTCCTTGATTCCTCCTTTTCCGAACTATCAACATGGTGGAGTCTCATTATGTTTTGAAAAAGTCTCGAAATCAGCTTGCTTTTTTTGACATATCTGCTGCACAGATTCTGGTGACGGGAAAGTGGCGATCATCTCAATGTTTTGTTCTTAGTCTGTTGCAGGTTTCTCGAAAACATTGCGGGCGTCGTAGAAACTCATCGCTAAAAGGAGTGTTTTGTCAGTGGTCCTTGCGTCAATTATGACATCATTCTTCTCATAGCTTCTGAAAACAAAAATTAAAACTAACATTAAGAGACTTTTTTAAAAAATCACCTTATTTTTGCACAAGATGAAAATGTAGTCATCGCGAGTCTGGTTCTCAAAACCACAACGTTGCATCAATCAACAACTGTAGCTCCTCGTCGATTCAGGAACGTTATTCTGGAGGAGCTGATAGTACGTGTCCATTCATCCACAGGCCAGGACTCTTGCAACGCGATGGATAAGTCAGAGAAACAAAAATCAATAAAGGTTTTCAACGTTGGTGTCTTGATATTCGTTCTGTATGCAGCTAGAAACAAGTCACGACAACATTTTCCGATTTCGAACATCAAAGCATCCGTTGCGATTGCTCCTTGTTAAACGTACGTCAAATTGACATCCGGACTGATCTCCTTGATCATAATCAAACAGTGTTGCCCAAAAGTTCCAAATGTTCTTAAACGATGACGCCTTGTCGACCTTGACTTTTTTTGAATTTTTGTGAGTTTCGAAGAGTTTTTGCACGTTGTCTCTTTCAGTTATCGAGATAATCTTAAGATTCGTTGTCCAAGAGAGTTTTGCTTCAGCTTATCCCGTTGAACGCTTCCATTTTTTGTATGTTCACAAATCGAAACATTTGGAGTGTAACCCAGTCCTGCTTGCATATGATGATCAACACGGTCTTGGCAATGTTGCACAGGAACTGTAGGCAATAGGGAGCTTTTCTCTGTAAGGGATCAATAGAATCTTTGATGGGTTTTGATTTGGAACGCCTACGGGAGAAACCGACTGAAATTGAGTCGGGTTGTCTCGTCGTAATGTTATAATATTTAAAACGTACATTGAGTCATTCACTCATCATGGAAACGTGGTTGAAGAGCTCCCAGCAATTGAGAAATGTGTCCCAGTGCTCGGAACATAGCATTATCCATTTCAAATCAGCGGAAGAGATGGAGAACTCGCTCGTCGGCATTCTTGAAACGTTAATTGTTCTCTTCCGTTCCTTGATAGTGAACAGCCAGTCCAAATGATTCATCACCAGCACAACAGAGTTCAGCAATCAATAGAAGATAAAGACCGACTCCTGGTTTAGCTTCACTCAGATTCCAAGACTCCGTGGTTTTGTAAATGATCTTTCGTCTGACATCTCGTGTTTTCTGTGATGTATGACGTCGAAGAATGTTGAGAATCAACGAGAAAACGTACTTGGCAAATTCTGCGAGAAGCCGCGGAAGGTAGAATGCAGAGTATTAGGCAAGATACTAATGAATGTGGTGAAGTAGTAGTGGTGGAGCAGTCAATATCTGAAAATATTTTCTTGACAAATAACAAATAATTTTTTCACGAATAACTTACGTCAATATTCTGTCCCATTTTTTTAAACGGGAAGGTGTCGTGGCAACAGTAGCAACTCAATCCTTGGGTAGCTCCAATCAAGTATTCCGACAGCGGGGGATCATTTGCTGTCAAATTTAAACAGTAGTTAGCCAATTTGATCAACCAATTAAAATTACCAACTTGTTTTATAATTGATAACCATATGTACTTGCTGGGTATTTGGGAACATTCTCTAGAAATGGTGGTCTTCAGCATCAAATGGCACCGTTTCCAGCAGCGGTGCCTATCTAAGTGGAATGCAACAATTGAAAAAGTCCGTCTCCACCCACTGATCCGCTCGAATCATATCTTCAATTAGATGAAAACATTGGTTGATGATGCCACAAGCTATTGAATGCAATAAAAATTGTTGTCAGTGCTTCATGAAGAAAAAAACTAAGATGAATTCAGTTTTTTCGTAGTAAATGTATGGAAGAGGATCCCTACGTAATTGAGCAATCATCGGTCGACAGATTTCATGAATGGAACAGCCATCTCAAAAAAGTCGAAGGTAGAACTAATGTCCACACTGAACTCATGCGTCTTGGAAGATGAAATTATCGATTCTGGAGCGGCAACTTCGTCAGCAGATTTTTCCAAAAGCGCGCCGATTCCTTCAATGTAGTTGTATATCATACGTTCGAAGAGGATGTCTTGATCATAGTAAGTTTGAGAACGGAAGTGACGGAGGAGCTCATCGAGACGCGTCACAACTCTTTTGATGTCTTATCCTCGCTTTCTCTCTTAGCTGATGGCTCTTTACAAACGTGGTGAAGATTCTAAAAAGTAGAATTCTTATTAATTGACATGGAAAAAGATGTGATATAATACTACTAACCCTTCCTGAACAACGACCATATTGAGCTCATTCAACCATTCCGTTATCGCCCAGTCTGTAGAAAATTGGGCTTTCTTCTTGAGTATCGAAAGCTGAAGCTGTTGATTGCACTGTAAAAATATTTGTTGAAAATTTCAGAAAGCAAAGTAGAGACATAACAAAAGAGACGAGAAAAGGAAAAAAAATCAAAAAGTTCCTTGTAAAAAATGGAATAAAACACTCGTTCCGCAGTGGAACATACAAACTTAATTATCAAACACAGTTTGACAATTTTAGTTGCAAAATGTATGGAAGAATCACTGCAAGTCATTATTAATTCAATTATTGTTTGATTTTACTCTAAAATCGTCAGTCAACTATTTGCCGACCGTTATCACAATTTTTGCATGAAATAGCTGATGAGATTTTTTTCTTTTTCAAATTAGGTAGTATATGTGAAAAGTGTTAATATATTTTGTGCAGAGCAGGCGAAAAAAGCGAATTAATTGCAGATGGCACAGTGCCAAGTGTCCGTCGTGTGCGCATTTGCGTCGGTGTGTTTGCGGACCTTGTCGACCGTAGTCGAAGAAAAAACATATGTAGTTCGTTGGTGGTTTGAATTCAAGAAGTTTTTCTAAGGAAATGATGAGAATTAAACATTTAGCAAATTGGAATCAGATAAAACATTGATTTGTGCATGTGAGTGAACGGAGAAGAGAGAAACGCACGATTTGCTGATGTGGTGGACATTTACACGTTACTGGCTGCAACCTCAGAGCATATTCGGTGGAAAATTTCATATAATGAATACCGCAACACAAGATATGGGCTATATACAGGCTGTGAAAACAAGAAAGAATAAAGAAATGTCGTCTTACGTCTTTTCTGCGTGTCATAGATCTTCACCACTGCTTCTGCTTTCACAAAGCCTCCCACTTTGGCGTTAAAGTATTGTGCAACGTCATGTATGTCTGGGCTATCTGCCGGGAAAAAATGCGAGACAGGTCAGTTTTTTTGTTGATTTTCAGTGATATAAAAACGCTATTTTGTTCCAGAAAATGGATTCTCTCCGACCGACTTCACCCAATTTCTTCAAGCCCATCCCGTCCCAAATTAGTGTTCAGTTGAATAAACGCTTTTGCTGTAAGAAACTTATGTTATTTTGTTTAGATCCTACAGAAAGTAGGCTCCATTTTTTCAGTGTTTTTCATTCCAGAGTCTTACCTAACTTCAAGCACCTTTCTGTTTTGTTACGTTTTCTACTGAGGTTTTTTCTGAATATCTAAAAGCAAAAAGGAGTAATGTGGTTTTTTGGAAATTCTAACAATTCCAGATTATTCCCAGTCAGAGAGCTCTTTCTTATTTCTTTTAAGATCCTACTGTAAAGATGTTCGAAAAAAATACCCCTGCTAATACATATGTCAACAATTTTTTTTGTAGATGTTTTTATTGAAAAATTAGGGTAAAAAAAGAGAATTAACCTGTTCAGAACACCGTGACGGTAGATTTTGAAATAGATATAGTATCCGACATCGAGTAGGTCTGATCTGAAGCCAACCATGTCCTTGAGTTTGTCGAGATCGACTTATACCAATCCCTCACAACGACCTCCAATTCGGAGTTTTTCTTTCCCGGATGATCCCAAATTCTTAAATTAATCAATACCGTCCTCCGAGCAGATAAGATGATGCTGAGTGGTAATGGACAATCTTGAAGATGTGCACTTGATGGAGTGGAGAACAGTGTTGGTGTTGTTCTGCATCTCAAGCAGAAACACGTCTTTTGGTTGGACATCCATAGAGATCTTCTGGAGGCACATCTAAAAATCATAATGAATTGGTGAAAAACGAAAGCTTTCTGTGACGATACAACATTCTCTGTAATTTTAGGAAAATGTGTTTTTTATCTAAACTTTGATTCATGAAATCAATAAGTAATATCTGCTTCAAATCATGGTTTTTTTTCCAAAAGTAGATAAACAGCTGTGTTCGTTTTTAGTTTGATGTGTTATTGTATCAGAACGGCATATATTTCTTATTATTCATGTAACTGATTTCGCAATATGTTTTTTATGAAATAGGGCAAGACTTTTCTTTTCTCTCCAGAACGTTCTTTTCCAAAACGCGAAACAGGTGAGTCAGCAGAAGGGAGGACACACGCGGAGAGAGACCACTAGTATCAAGGCAAATTTGATATAACATCTTCCGAAGTGAGTCACTTCTGCACTTAAATTGGTTTTGACAAGAATTGTAATTGTTTTTTACAAGAATACTCACCATCAAAACAACAAATAATAATAAAATTAGAATTTTAGAAAAATAGAAACATTGTTTTGTCGACAACCAACCAGAAGGATGCCAGAAAATGAGACTGATGTATTGAATGGAACATTTGGAAGAAGAATGTTTTTGAGGGCGGAGTTTGAAAACGGGGGGCGGGACTTCAATCATTCTCTTTGTGTGAAATGATTTCGCAATATGTTTTTTTCAAAATGGGGAATCATTGGCCTTTCCCATTCTTCTAAAAAGTGGGTTTCAGAAATACAGTAGTTGACAGTAATTCTGAACGTACATTCATTTCTTTGATATTCATAAATTAGGGAACAATCTCGTAAATATCCAGCACTCGCTTCGTACTTTTTCGGTGGGGATTACCGACAGTTTTTAATCATAGTCTTCAAAAAACCATACTTTGATCCCTGAGGTTATCTGATGAGTACCTTCACAGTATTGGTTTCAGGTTTTGTCTTTTTTTCTCCTGTTGTTTCACAAATTTGAATCACAGTGCTCTGAAAACGTTGAACTAAACTTTAAACAGAATTTGTGATGTTTAAAAATCATGTTCTCATCGACATGTCATTTTCACTTACCGGGTGGTAGAGAATACTTCCAAAACAACCGCGGTAACAGAAACTAACTCAGTTGATTTGAACTCAATTCACGTTCTGGAAGAGAAGTTGCTGTCAAAAACAAATTCAGAGGGGATGGGGGCATAGAACATCTCCAATGGTTCCCTAAAGTCATTTTTACCATCTCGAAATATGTCCGCCGTTTCTCAACTTGAGAAGCACACTCGAATTGTGAGATTGAAGTCCTTAAACTGCTTAAATGATTAATTGAAATGTGTCAAGCACGAATCATTACCTCAGATGCGGCATCTCTGTTAACTTTGTCGTGAAGAATATATCTTCATCGAAATAAATGAAACCAATATTCAGTTTCAGAACTAAAAACAGGCGCTCTAAAGAGTAAAATAGTTTAAGACACCTCATTTAGCACTGCGAGAATATATCAAAATTGATTTATCTTAATTTCAAAACAAAAAAAAATAGCAGAAGACGTAGTTTTGTAGCTTATTTATGGAGGACTTTCAAAAACAAATCGACCGAAAAACCGGAAATTTCGAAAAACTATTAAAATAACTGTTTGAAAAAATGATTTTTTCGAAGACAAATTTGAAATATGTACGAACTTCAAAATTATTTCAAAAAAAGAGTCCGAAAACATGTTTTTGAGCACAGAATTTGAAAAAAAATTAGTAAAAATAGTAAATTAACTATTTTATGGCTCAAGTTTTGGGAATTTCAGTAGAACATTTCATAATTTTTTGAAAAACACAGGAAACCCATAAAGGTTTTTGTCGAAACGTTTTTTCGCACAGCCCTGATACCAATACATTAAAAAAGGACAGATTTACAGGTTCATCGATCGATTGGGCGTCTTCGCCCCGCCCCTTCCCACACAAAACACAGTGAGTGGTGGAGCCCGGGAGATGTCGGCCGCTTGTTTTACGTAGGTCGTCTGTGTTTTTTTTCGAAATTGATCTCAGAAGTGGAAGGTGGTAGTCCTTAGTTGGACTTGAGATCACTGTGAATGAACATTATTTGCACTCAACTAACCTCCACCCCACTCAAATAAATTTCGGAAAAAGCTCATCTCTTTATGAGGTGGGCTGACAATCTTGAACGTTGATAACTTCACCACTGCAATCAAAATCGACAGATTTTATGTGTATGCAGTCGACCGTGACACCTGTTCAAAATGTTGAAGTTTTGCTGTTAAATTCACTAACCTTCTGTAATTGTAGAAACGATGTTTTGAATGTTTCGAACACACAACTTTAAAATTTCACATCAATTAATGTACTGAATGACAGTTGATTTGAATTTAATTCACGTTCTAAAGGGGAAATTGGTGTCAAAAACAAGTTATTTGAATAAGAGGGGAGGGGGCATAGAATAGTTCTAATGGTTCCTCATAGTCACCTGTACACCAGCTCGAGTTATGCCCGCCGTTTTTCAGTTTGAGAAAAACACTCATATTGTGAGGTTGAATTTCCTCAAACTGCTAACAAGGCGTTGTCGTGGTAAAAAACATGCATGATTTATCTTTGGTAAAAAACATGACACGACCTCACCTAAAAATGCATGACGCGTTTCCATCGTGACTCCAGAAAAAAACACTTAACTTTTACTGTTTCGACCTCAACACTGGACAGTATCATGTAAAGTTCTGTTATGACAAAAGTGGGCTTTGGTCTCATCAGCAGTGTGAGCCCTTGAATATAATTAATTTTCGGACTATTTCCTAGAAGCATGGCTATTTTAACAGGTTTCAAAACTACACCATCGTTATCAGGAGCAGTTTTGTTCAATTGGTCCTGAATACCAAAAAGTGAGATTGGAATAGTCGTACAAATATACTCACCTTGTCACAACACAATTTTAGATTGAAAACATCGGTGTGTGGTTTTTCCCATTTTTGTTGGGCTCATGACATATTCTGTCAATGAAATCTCCATAATGCCGTCAATGATTGCTCTCGCATGTGTGGTTTGCCCAGTGACAGTGTGACTGACTGATTTGGCCTAGACCTCGCTCAATTTCTATAATCCAGACATCTCGACTATGACCGCTCTGACAGGCTGCATTCATAGCTAGTAAGACTCTTTTTCAGGGGTCTTTGGGCATCTTGACATCACCCAGTAACGTCGTATATCTTTTCAAAAATTTCTTTCTCTTGGCTCACTGCTTTGTCCGTACAGTTTTCGTGGTTCTGAAAATGTAAAACCAATAAAAACTATATAGAAAAGTCTTGTACTCACCTTCATTGAGAACTGAACATGTCAGAACGCGTCCTGAACGTTGTCTGCAGCAGGTTTTCCTAGTACAAGCTCTCCAGAGAGGCCACCGTGAGATATCGACCGTGATTGTTGTTCACGAGTAAAGAGCTCAACACAAACTCTTCTATGGACCAACTTCTACGAATGATCCAACATTGACATTTCACGGAACTTTTACTACACGATACTCCCCTGATAATCTTCGCATTCGTTTGAACTGCTTTAGTACAAATTTTCTTGACATGAACGTAGTCTGAAAGGTTCATTGAATCATCCTGCACAGTCTTAAGCACAGAGTTTCAGTGAAATCGTTGGTCAGCTGCAGATAGGATTGTTGGTTTTTCTGGTTCAATATTTGTGTGGCAAAAAGAGCTTCGACGACTTCCGAAATGAGGTGCTGAGTTGATATCCAATGGGTTCATCGATTCTGATGGACATGTGGACCAGATGGCTCCTACAACAACAAGAATGATTGAGATTATAGAAAAAATTTGTTGAAATCATCAATTAAACTGATCGCACATGCTTTTTTAGGATACCCACCGTTTGATACCGTCTTGACTGTATCCAAGTTCTTGTGAACACTGTTTTTCTAGAAGCTAATCTTGTGTCCACTCACTGGTGTCTGACTACGAGTCCCCATCGTCGTTCCGCCAATCGTTGAACCTTGATAGCAAAGTTGATGTTGTCCCATGCATCCCGATTGAATCAGTTCTTTGTCCCTATTGAAAATTGTCTCGGCAAACTTTCGACTCTCAGTTGCAATGGTAATAACAGCTTGTTCTCTTGACAACAAGAAGCACTCCTTCAGCAAGATTCACAAATTGTTGGTTTGTATCCTAGCAGGTTTGAAGAGGAAGTGTTGCGATTCTGCTGACATCATCACCTAGCTCTTTTCTGCTTATCTCTGGCACTTTGAAATCGCAAATAATTGAATATGAGACAACACTGTCTTGTCGGATCTAAAATTACATGTTTTCTGATTGAATAATTTCTCAAGAAACTTACAGCAATGACTTTGAAAGTTCTCACAGCCTCACTACCACTTTGTCTCATCCGCAATTCTTTCTGATACTCCCAGCTGAGAATGAGTCGTGTTGGCAGGAACAGCATCCTTGGCAGATTATGCTCCTTTCGTCATTCTGTTATCGTCCAGACCGAGGATTGCACTGTAAAAAATATTTGTTGAGAAGGTTCGAAAGCAAAGCAAAGGCGCATCAAAAAAGACCACATGTAGGGAAAATCGATAAATTCCGGCAAAAATTTAATAAAACTCTTTTTCCTACGAATCAACTGAAAAATGTGATTACCTAACTCAGATTAACAGTTTTCATTTGCAAAATAGATGAACAAATTACTGCAAGTATTTTAAATTCAGTTTTTGCTTAATTTTTCTCAAAATTCATTGTTGAACAGATATTGCAAACTTCAATCGAATTTTTTGGCAAGTTTTTATCAAAAAAAATGATGAGAATATTTTTCCTCTTTAATTTGATTGGAATATGTGAAAAATGGTAACTTATTCTGTGAAAAGCAAGCAGAAAAAAGAAATAAATTCCAGTTGATACAGTGGCAGGTGTCCTCTGTGTGCGCATTTGCGTCAGTGTGTTTGCGGACATTGTCGACCGTAGTCGAAAAAAAAAGAGAGTTTGTTGTGGGATTGCGTTGTTTTCGAGAGAAATATTGAGGAAAACGATTGAATTCAGAGAATTTTTCAGAGTAAATGATGAAAATTCAACATTTAGCAGACCGCAATCAGAGAAAACATTGATTTGTGTATGTGAATGAACGGAGAAGACAGAAACGCAAGGTTTTGCTAATGTGGTGGACATTTACACGTTACTGGCTGCAATCCCGGAGCTTGTTTGGTAAAATATTATGTAATGAATACCGGAACACGTGAATTATATACAGGCTGTGAAAGCAAAAAAGAGTGAAGAAATGTTGAACATCACAGCTTGAACATTTTTTCGTTGGGAACAAATCAGAAATGCATGGTTATTCGGAAAAATGTAAGGAAATGAGAGTACACGCTGGGAGAACAAACAGACAAAAACAAAAAACATTTTCTACCAACACTCGTCAACGTTTTTGGAATTTTTCGCTTTTTCAAGCGATTATCGGAGATTTTCTACTTTTTTTGGTTTTCCGACATGACTTTTAGGTGGATTGATCAAATATTCAAAGAAATAAGTTCAGCTTATGTTCTGAAAAATGGAGAATATCAATTTTTCGACCAAAACTGTATGGAAATGGTTGACAAAATTGAATTAACAAAAATAATGAACAATTTATTCGATTTGCTCGCCGAGTCAAACTGCACTCACCGATTTTTAATATCTTTTCAGGATTTTTCAGAACGTCAAACTTTAAGAGGTGTCTTGTCTGTGTATATGACGCGCACTGAATTGAAAAATTTTATTAATAGGTGGGTGTCCGTCCGTTTATCTTTTCTAACATTTTCTTCAATTTCGCAATATTTCTTTGAAAAAGACCAAATGTTCAACAACAGAAAAGTGATAAAATATCGAGAAAAGTCACAACGGAAAACATAAAATTGGAGATAAAAAATGGGAATGAATCGGGGAAATAAAATTTTTGACACTGATGTTTGAGTATAAAAGGGGCTTTGTTTCATCTTTACTTCATACTCTTACGTCTTCTTCTACCAATTCTAAACTATGGCATACAAATACGACTTTACCTTCAAGGACAAACTAGTAGAGTGAGTTATTTCTGTGTAATCTAGTAACTTTCTGATATTCAGAAACGTCAAGCCACGTCAAATGAAGGATCTCGGCGGGGGTGACGGGACACCCCTTCACTTTGACGACGACGTCTTTTTCTTCTTTGTCTAACTCAATGTCAATGTTGTTTGTCTTAAATAAATAATTGAATCATACAAACTTTTTTCATGAATTCTCGACATATATGTCTCTGAACCGCGATGGTCTTTTCACGGAAAAGCCCGCGCATCGATTCTTCTCAAAAATGATGAAAGATGTCACTATCGTCTTACTTCATCTTCTGGTGTCATCGATTTTTGCCACTGTTGCTGCGTCCACAAAGCCACTCGGTTCTCTCCGACCGACCTCACCTGGTTATTCCAACCCTATCTTGTCCCAATCAGTGTATACTAATTCAGTTGAATAAATCCTGCTAGAAACTTGTGTTATTTCGTTCAGATCTTACAGAAAGTAGGCGAAATTTTTTTGAACAAAACAAACAACAACAAAAAAAGCTTTTTCTACCCACACTCTCTTATTTGGAAAAAAACTGGCAAAGTTGATACTAGTGAACTTTTTTGGAATTTTCGATTTTTCAAACGATTAACGGTGATTTTCTACTTTTTTGGTTTTATGGTTTCATAGTTTTTACCGATTTGTTTGTTTTTGTTCTACTTTAAAAAAATTCGTGCAGCTTTGTATCCTTTGAACGTTAACTTTGATCACTTTTTACCTCTCTACTAGCCATCTATATTTTCACTTTACTATGAACTAAGCAAAAATCTAGATGGCATGGAAAAAATACGGACTCTTTTCATATGCCGTCAAAATATACTTCTTCATCAAATTTACCAAAACCTTTTGAATCTTGCACAGCATTCTTATTTTAATTGAAAGCATAGAATCTTCTCAATAAGCTTTGTTCCAACAAAAGAAGATCCAAAAGAACGGGATTCCCACTGTTGGTTTGATATGGCTTTTCCTATTAGTCACCCTCTTAAGATCTTCACTAAAATATTTAGCGGATTACAAGTCAGGAATCAGTACTGCGGATCAGTCTGATACTCTTCACTTCAGGTGCTTTATATTTCAATGTTTTCCTCATGCATCGTGTACGTCATCGTTATTTTTAGATTTCCTCGGTCTCTAATCTCAAGAAAATTATTATGCATCTTACTCCCCCTTTTATTATTTTTCATACTTTCATCTAATCCCCTTCTCTGCGTCACTCGACTAGATATCCAGTATAAAAAAGGGCTCTTAGCTCAAGAAAATCATTATGCATCTTATGCCCCCTGGCGTTTTACTCCCCCTTTCATTATTTTCAATACTTTCATCTAATCCCTTTCTCTGCGTCACTCGACTGGATATTTAGTATAAAAGAGGGCACTAACAAGCTCAATAAGCTCAAGAAAGCTCAAGAAAATCCATTTGCATCTTATTCTTCCCCCCGTTCCCTCTGGCGACGCAATGAGCGCGTCGCCCCTCATTTTAACCCCCTGATTGTTTTTGAATTCTAATTGATATTATTATTATTATTTTAATGGGTTCCTGTCCCGATCCCGGTTGAGAAAGTGAGTTTAAAATCATCCTGAACCGAACAGATTAAAAAATAAATACATGGGTGCTACGTCCGTAACACAGGTTTGAGGTCACCCTTGAATTTGAGTTTATAGACTCAGTGGAACGATTTTAATTGAAATTGACAACGAAATCGGATTCCTTTTTCAGAACAATCCCTAGAAAATGATTTTTGTGACATTAAATCTTGTCAGCTAGATTTCAGCCAAACAAATCATTACTCTTGTTGTTATTTCCGATTACCCTAATCCAATTTCAGGAAGCTGCCACTGTCGTCTTGCTTCTTCCCATCCTCATCTCATCGACGTTGGCCACTGCTTCTGGTCTCACCAAGGCGTCAACCATGGCTCAAAAATCGTGTGGCCGCAAAATCGTAATGTACGCCATCGCTGTGTGCGGCGAAACGTGCAATAATGGTAAGTTTGTTTTAATTCTGTAAGTTATTAGAAAGTAACTATATTGTTTCAGATACGGGTCTTCAAGCAGTCGAAGAAGCGGGTTGCTGCCACCATCAATGCAAATATGAGTTCATAAAAAGTCATTGCTGCGCCAACGTTGTCTAATCTCTCTGTACATTATTATTAATTTTTCCATGACACCCATCCCGTTCAATACTGAATAAAACCCATTTGTTGTTAAAAACCTGTGTTCTTTTGTTTAGATCCTGCAGAAAGTAGGCGCCATTTTTTCAGAGTTTTCTAAAGAGGCCTTCCTGACTTGGACCATCTTCACGTATTTCGTCACGTTTTCTAGGGAATAATCTAAACTGACCGTGAAGTTCAGCAACGAGACCTAGCATCAGTTTTCAAAAATGGCTCCATGGTCATTTTAGTCCATTTCCTGTCAGTCAGGAGAGAATGAAGAAAACGTAGAGAAAACAATGCGGTGAGGAAAACATTAACATGGTCTCAAGATCATAACAATTTTTATTTGTGTGGGCGTCATGGGAATTCTCAGCAATAAAATATGATTTTGGAAACAATTTTTTATTGCTTTTCGGCGAATGAACGAAAAACGGAGGGGCATAAATATACTAAAATGTGATTCTTCGTTCTTCTTTGAATAGGGAGCGTTCACAATCCAGAACACTACACCATATTACTCAATGAACCCTGAAGTTCTGAGTTTTTTTAAACCCAACAAATGATTTTCAGTCAATTTCATTATTTAAAATCAATCAGCTGTAGTTTCAGAAAAACAGGAGATCAAAATAAACTTTGAAAGTCAGAACTATCATTCCAGATGTCTTGAAAATAGAAATCAGAATCAGAACTGACTGAATAAAAACAAATTTGAAAAGTTTTTCAGTTCTGGAGTTGAAGCAAAAACTGTATATTTCTTCCTACTTCAAAAAACGGTGCTTATATTTTCATAGCTTACTCCAAAAATGTAATTCATACATTTTTAGAATTCTGTTGAACTAGCTTTCTGGCATTCTTAATTTCAGTCATGACAGAAAAAAGATGAGTCCAATCGGACCATTAGCAAAAGAGTTACTAATTTACAGTCAGTTTCAGAGTCGCTAGTAGCCACGTCATAATATGTTTGTTTCCCTTCTCTCTCTTCCTGGTCTCCTTCTTTCTCTGTCTCTGTACACCCCCTCTTCTCCTTTCCCCTCCTCCACTCTCATTCATTTTTTCTGCGTCTCGTGCTGCGTAACACTATTTCGTTTTCTGTCATCCTCGCTGGGGGAGAAAGGTTGGAAGATAAGTTCACGATGCAAATGACGATTTGGAGATAAGAGAAGTTTTAAAGAATATTTTGACGGGAATGGATAGAACAGTAAAAATAGTTCATTTTTATATTAATTTTTACTAGAAAGCAAGAAAGTCAGTCAAAAGTCAGAATTTGATTGGATTATGTTGCAATGCGAGAGTTTACTAGTTTTCATAGCCGAATGCAATTGAAGATAGAAGAAAAGTTTTTATTTTTTAATTTTTCAATAAAATGATAGAAATTATAAATACCCAGAACTCCCACCTGAAAGTTTTTTATCCGGAAAAATTGAATGAATTTCTAGAAGATGCTGCTAAAAAGTAATTTCTGTTGAAACTCAAATCACAGTAAAATGAAGAATCTCCATATTGTGTTCGAAACCTTAGATGTTGTTCCAGGGAAGTCGATGTTGGCGCCAGCTGAAAAAGAAGATGTATTAATGCGAAAAGTTACCAACGAACAGACCGATCGAGCGACAATTCATGTTGTTGGTTGGAAAACAGGATCGGCCAGTGTGGAATAGGACCGTGATTGCGAAATCTGCTCTGATGATGTAGTCGGGTGCACATAGAAGTGACAGAAGAGTAGACGAGGTGTGCCTATCTTCCTTACAGTCTGCACGATAACTTCAACAGATCTTTCTAATAATTTTGAAAAAATAAAACCACGGATCACTGCCAGTTTTTTTTCAGGTGCAGTGATGGTTTAGAAAGAGAGTGCAGACAGACGAGGAGAAGAACGGCATGAATATTCTCTCAAATAACGAGAAAGTGAGAGAGCGCAGTTTTTCGAAAGGATGCGGCCGTGGAAACAAAAGGAGGCGGAGCTTGGGAGAACTATATATAGCATACGACGAAGAGGTTTTTCATTCTTCTCCGAGAAGCGCTACCAGTATGCGTTTCGCCTCTATAGAATATAGGGTATGATTTTTATTGGATTCTAATTGTTTTTTTTCAATTCGTAATGGTGACAGGTTAGTTCTGGGATAAACTTGTAATGGGCCGGGGCAAAAAAAGCAAACATTCTAGAATACCACAGAAAAGATAACTACCACAATATGATTCATAGAAATCTTATTTTTTCAGTTGCGAAAATAGACTACGACGTCTACAAGCAACCAAACAAACGTGGATTCTCAACTGCACTGTTTTCTTCTTATAATTTTGAAAATAATTATGTTTTAATAAACAGTTTTTGAAAAACTCGTCTGTCCAGTTTTATTCCCTTCAGAGTACTAGCGAAACACAGAATTCCGTATAGTGTTATCGACCGAAAATACATGAGACAACTCAGAAAACAGACGAAAAACCGGGATATCCAATTTTCATACACAAGAGTTTTTCTTCGTGTCTTTTTGACTTCTTTTCTACTGGCTCGTTACCTTCGTCCGTTCTTTTCTCGTGACTCATTGCACTCTTGTATTTTGGAGTTGTCTCGTTGGAGTCTTCTTCTGGAAACTTATTTCCCACAGGTTATTTTTCGATTCCATTCCAAAACTTCCCCAAAGACGGCTTTATAACGGAAATGTAATCAATTCAATGAAAACGATTCGTAACATAGATTGAGCTACAAACAGCGCAGCAAGCGTGCTCTACTAAGATGCAAGAACAGAAAGGAAAGAGGAAATGGCGTAATAAAAAAAAGTGCTTGGGAAAGAGAAAACGGAAAAGAGGAGCGATTGTTCAGAAAAACGTTTGAAAGAGAAGGCGCGGGTTACGGAAAGTTGTAGTTGAGGGGTGGTTGAGTAGAATATTGGAACTGAGATGAAATAGAGGGTGGTTAATAATATAACGACGCTTTCAATATTTGGACTTTCGGCAATATTACGCTTTAATTAAAAAATTTAATTGTAAAATAGTGCAATTTTTGAGTCGTCCCTTAAAATGACCATAACTTTTTAGGGAGTGCCCGTACAAAAAAGTTGTCAACTAAAAAAATAGAGTTCTAGACTTGGTTTGTTTGTTACCATATAAATCTACTTGATGGGACAAGTAGTATTACCGTAACATACTTTCAAAGTTGACCAATTTTAACTGAAAACAACCAAAGTTTACAACCTTTTGGACGGCACTGTATGTTTTCTGATTTAAATAAACACATTTTTAAGAATATTTTATTTTATTTTAAAGTATACTACTTTATTCATATAAAAAATAAGACAATTAATCCAGCAGTCACCTGACTTTTCAAAACTTCGGACATATATTCCATTTTCTTTTTCCATCGGTCCTTTTTGAAGTCGGAGAGCTTTCTTTTTTGACCTGAAAAACATACTTTAGCCTCGGAATTTCGTATTTTTTGCTCTTCAAAACTGTTATTCAAATCGTTAGTATTCCTAGTGTCTCTTGTCTGTAAGTTTGTCGAAAATCCCATTCATATCAAACCCACCTTGTTTCTCACGTTGCATCTCCTGAAACTCCTTTCCATCCCGTACTTTGATGACTTGCTGCGGAATCACTTGAGGTCCATTGGGATTGGATATTTACGTTGAAAAATCTAAAAAAGGTTCCATATCTATATTACAAGCCTTCGTAAATTACTGTGTCCAAAAAGCAAAATCTATCAACATCTGATTGTTGCCTCCAATATCAGACGTGAATTGCTTTCCATGAAAATGAACCTTATCAGTAAGAGAAGTTTGGAGCCGTGGGTCTTGCAGGACAAATATTTCCCAGAGTAGCCACAAGAGTTGTGCACATTGAAAGAGCATCGGAAGAAGGAGGGATTGACGTGTGGGTTTGTGAACTTTCTTGAAAAGTACGATAGCTCAGGGATGAAGAATCTGGAATAGGAGAAAGATTGTAAACGAATCGATTACATATAACTAAAAACGGGCACACTTCTAACCAACTTACCATCAGACACTCTTTGTTTCTTGATTTCCGGAGATCGTCGTTGCCGGATTCTCTTCATTGGATTCGGCAGTTTCCCTTTGAAATACACAATCTCTTGCTCTTTCACTTCAAGTTGTGACCTCAAACCCAGTATTTCATGTCTCTGCAATTTGTTTTCTAAAAATAAATTTTTGTTTGAAAGAAAACAACTATGTACATTCACCTAATAGAAGTTTAACGGTAGTTTACATTTTTCAATTCCCTTCAGATAAAAATTATAGTTACCAGCTATTTCTCTCTAGCACCTTCAAGCACCGGCAATTATTTTTTGAATTGAAAAACTGGTCTCATTTGTATCGGATTTAAGTCAGAAGCATGACGCAAACAAAGACCTACGGAGTCTTGATTCTGACTCTTTTGTCCAAAATTTTCATATTTTTAACGAAAGCATGAGAATGACTCTAAAACAGCTTTTTTCTATTTATTATCAAATTCACAAATTAGAAACGGCGTATTTGGATACGATAGGAAACATTTCGGAAAATTGTGATTATACCATAGAAAACATTGAAATTAGTTATAAATCAGGGTAAGTGTCGTGGAACAAAAATAAAGTTAGGCATACCCGACTGTTAAAGAGACTCTGCCTCTATAATATTTATCGAAACGTGGATTTGATTGTCTCCAGTCTCCTGATAAACTGTGACCATGACGAACTCATGAACGTCCTCAGGCTGAAATTCAGTATTATTTTTAAACAACCGAATAGAAAATAGTCACCTGTTCATTAGTCTGAAGACACTTTTTCAGATGTTTGATGTATTCAATTGCGCACTCATGTGTTATGGAACAAGGCACAATGTTTTTCATGTCTTTAAGGCAGCGGATGAATCTGAAATTGCCTATAATTAGGTAGACAAAGGGGTTCTGATTGAACCTGTTACCAACTTTATCAAAACCTCCGTCGCCTCTGCTACTTTTTTCTTATTGTCTTACTTTTAAACTCGTAATCTGCCACTGTATATCAAAGAGAAAGACATTGGGGCAAACTTGGCTTAAGATAAAACATTATGAGAAATAAGTTGATTCATTAATTGCTTCTTATTCCAACTATATATTATGACAAGCTAGCCTTGTTACAACGGCTCCTCATAAAAATAATTCAAAACTGCAATTTCTTCTCCAATATATCCCCTGGTTTCTCCAATATATTTACGCTGCATTTCCTTCTTCAGTAAATCCCCTTCCTGCTCCGGTGAATTCTCAAAGAGCACCGCCTGTCTATATTTCGGGAGACGTTGGGTAATTGGTTTGTTTGTCACCTTTCTTTTCCTGCTCGATGGAATTTAAATTAGGAGATTTCCCTTTCCGTCTTTTGCCCTTTCTTCCCAAATATATTTACTTCTCTCTTATATGGAACTATCTTGAACCTTCAGAAGGAGGTTGTGCTTATTCGTTTTTATTTTATCATTCTTGTTTCTTTTTTAAGTCCAAAAAATGAAAAAAAAAGCTAGAGTACGAGTTTGAAAGAAAAAGAAAAAGAAAACAAGTAGCAGAAACGACGGAGAATTTGAAAAAGTTAGTTCTAGGTTTAATCAAAGGAACTTCCATGAGATTGTCATAGTCAAGTAACATTGGAGAGACTGGAGGCAGTCAGAATCATGTTTGAATAAATATTACAGTCTATTCTTTTCAAGAAACGGGTATGGTTAACTTCATTTTTTCCACGACACTTTCCCCGATTTATAACTAATTTCAATGTTTTCTATGATATAATCACAGAATTCCAAGTCGTCCTGATATATTTTTCATTGTACCCAAATATGCCGTTTTAATTTGTAATTTTGAAAGTAAACGAAAAAAAAGTTATTTAATTCATTCTTATGCCGTTAAAAAAGGTGTGAATTTTGGGCAAAAGGGTCAAAATCAAGACTCCGTAGATTTTTTGTTTGCTTCATGCTTCTGATTCAAATCCGATACAAATCAGACCAGTTTTCACATCCAAAAAATGATCGTAGGAGCTTGAAGGTGCTAGACAGAAATAGCTGGTGACTATAATCTTATTTGTAGGATACTGTAAGACATACACTATTGAATCGTTGAAATGTGAACTATAGGGAAAAAAAAAACCTATTTTAAAATCTCCTAGAATTCGATAATATGAGGTAGTTATAGGTGGAATAGATACTACAAAACAAGAAACGCGTTCAACTAGAACCACAGTAATTGTATTCATTAAGATAAAAAATACATCTATCTAGGATACAAAGTTTAAAAACAAACACACTTTTCCAGATGACTAACCTGTCGTCATTGCAAAAAAACCAACAATTAGAATTCAATAAAAATCATTAAATATATGTATTAGTGGCGAAACGCAAACCAGTAGCGTCTCTCAGGGTCGTATGAATAACCTCTTTGTCGTTCTATATTTGTAGTGCTTTCAAGCACCGCCTTCTTTTGCTCATACACGCTGCCTGTACTCTCTCACTCTCTCGTCGTCCCCTCTCACTCTCTCACTCAATTTTATTATTTACTCACTCTATAAATTTGACTTTCAATGACATAAATGTTTTTTGAACAAATTTCTCCCATAACTAACCTGTCGCCATTGCACAAAATCAAACAATTAGAATTCAATTTTTTTTGAAAAATCTAATAAGTTGTTAGAAAACAGGGTAACCAAAATAAAACAATTAAAGTACAAAGAAAACGATGAGAAAAAATGAACTGGCTGAAAAATATAACGATGGATTTTTCTAGGAACCAACGAAAGTGGTGAGAAATAGAAATGAGACACTATGAGACAAATAGGGTCCTCAATTACAGTGACAGAATACGGTAGTACTGAATTTCAAAAAGTTCTGATGAGACTGGGGGGCAGTAGTACCTACCAGGGATGTGCAGCACAGAAAATGTCGGAAATTGTGGAATTACCATAATAGGTTTCAATTACGACGAGCCGGTGGAACAACTTTCCCTTAATGCCACAGGGTCCAATTCATGCTACAAATATTAAAATCATCAATACAGATTCTGATCAATAAAAATCGTCACTCACCCTTGACCTTTAATCATCTCAATTTTATTGCTGTAATACTCAAATGTCATGCGGAGTCCATTGCAGTATTCTGGGAACGTTGACTGGAAAATTGTTTTGTCTCACCACGATAAGTACAGTAACCACAACTTACAGTAATCTCCACTTCCTCTTTCCCTACAAATACTTTGTGGTGAACCATGTCTAAAAATTTCTTTTTTTTCTTAAAAATGTCATCTGTAACTCACCGTAACGAACTCTGATATTTCCTACACTATAATTGTTTACTCTCCAATACAAAGAACGATTGTTTCCCTTAATTTTTTTCAAAAAGAGCGGACAGTTGAAGGCTTCCTGAAGGATTTAAAATTAATTAATGCATAAAATAAAGTTAAAATTGAACAAGAAGGATGGAGAGTCACTTCCACACTGTTGCCATGGCAGACGATGATTAGGAAGAGACAAGAAAAAGAGTACATGCACACACTCGTGATAGGAATTTAAGAAAGTTGCTTAGTAATGAGTTTTATGAGACCAAAAGATTACTAAGCTCACTAGGTCCCGAGTCAAGATGGAGTTCCGGGTCATGACCTATATGGTTGGAAAGCTTGGACTTTGAAACTTCCAAAACTGTTTTCTAATTTCTCGCTGGAAATCTTCTCCGTAGTTTGAAACATATTTTGGTTCATTTCATTCCCGCTGAATCCATTTTTGGGCGATTTACGTGACTTCGAAGTTTCCATTTTTAGTACTGAGACCTCACAAAAACCTAAATAACTTTTTTCACAAAATCGTTCTGCGAAATTGGAATACAGATTTGAAATCAGCGCAAAATTTCCGTTTTGGTGATATAGGTCTCAATCTATAACTCCATCTCGACTCGGGATCTTTCCCTAGTCCGTTGGAGAGTTCGTGAACGCACAGGAGAATTCAGTTAGTAGTGCTAGCTCATTGGAATTACAGATGCACACTTGGAATGTTGAGATAGAAGATCAAAAGATTGAAGATAATCGATTATTTCGTAAATTGGGGACCTGACAAATGAAATGGCTATAGTCTTACTAGACAGTGATACTAAGTGCCTAACTGTTCAATTAGTGTCAGGAGAATTAAGGAGAACTAGCGATTTCGCAATATTTATTAATTGGAGTACGGAGTTATGTTATTTGTCTTGATCGAACTTAACATTTCAGAAAAATTTCTGAGTCTACACGATCCCGAGTCAAAATGGATTTGCAGGTCGAGGTATACTCCACTAGAACGAACATTTTGAGTTGATCTCAAATCTTTTTTTACTTCTGCTAAATGATCACGGGAAAAAAGTTATTCGTGGTTTCTTAGTGCAAAATGAGAAATTTCAAAGCTCACGAAAATTGCGTTTTTCTAATTTTTTCAAATTTTTTGTTGTATCTTTCAAAGATGCTTCATTTTCGAAAGTTTGAGAAACTGTAAAACAGAAAAATTTTTGAACACAAATTTTGCCAAAAACATTTGCATGCGTCAATTTTGTGGGTTTTGAAATTGCTAAGTTTTGCACTGAGAAACAACAAAAACGCGCATAACGTTTTTCACAGAATCGTTTTGTAAAAACAAATTCCTGTTCTAGTAATATAAGTACGACCTATAACTCCATCTTGACTCAGGATCCGTCCCCAGTTAGTGTTGATACAGATATTTTCCTCAAATATTGAGTACCGTACTCTAATTTTAAAAATGCTGCAAAATTGCTAATTGTCCTGTAAGAATAACATTAATTAAATTATTAGGCACATGGTATCACTGCACAATTTCTGTCCGAATTTTCCGTTTCAGAGAACAACACTAACTAAACTTTGATGACTCATGACTCGGTTCACAGAAGGATTTAACAGTTTTTTATTTCAGATTCGGAATCTACGGGTGCGAAAGTGTCAGATACCAAATTTTGAGTTCTGAAAACCAAAAAGCTCCAATCTCTCTCCAATTCGTATTAATGATCAATAAAATAAACTGAACAAAAAAATTGAACAAAAAAAAGAGAGAGAGAGAGAGAGAGAGCTTTCTATAATTCGTGTGAATAATGATTTGAAAAATTGTGTGTTTGTCTGTTTGACGATTGCATCAGAAATGAAATTTACTAATGAAAAGTCTATAAGAGTCTAACTTAAAAAGACCATGACTCCTGTAGGGGTACTGTAGCTTTAAAAATAGTGGTAATTTTGAAATTAGAAGGATGGGTCCTAGCGAAAAAGTACCCGAAAGAGGGTAGAAATGAATAGTTGTCTGGCGACATCTATAAAAGTCTGTAAACATTGAAAATTGTGATTGTAACTACTGTATAAAAATAATTTTGTTCAATTCCTTCGTTTTCACAAAATCCACCATAATCCATTTCTTTTTATTTCAAATGATGCTCCAATAATCTTTCCGTTCCCCTCTGTGCGTGTGCTCCCCCCCCCATTTGCATATATATCCAAATCTGAAATTTAAAAAACTGCTAAATCCTTTTGTGAACCGAGTTATGAGCCGTCAAACTTTAATCAGTGTTTTTTTTCTGTGTACGGTGTTATCAGGTGTCTGATTGTTCGACAGAGAGGCTAAATTTTTCCGAAAAGATATAATTTTTTTTTGTAAACAACCATTGATTTTGTAAACAACCATCTGACTAATCATAACTCCACATTTCTCAAACATACTCACTTTCCAAAGCGAAACTGCTCCATACTGAAGTGATCATGCTCCATACTGGATGACATCAATGAAAACTGCAATTTTATTATATACCCACTATAAAATTGACTTTCAATAACATAAATGTTTTTTGAACAAGTTTCTCCCATAACTAACCTGTCGCCATTGCACAAAATCAAACAATTACATAGAATTCAATAAAAATCATAAGATATATGTATTAGTGGCGAAACGCAAACCAGTAGCGTCTCTCAGGGTCGTATGAATAACCTCTTTGTCGTTCCATATTTGTAGTGCTTTCAAGCTCCGCCTTCTTTTGCCCATACACGCTGCCTGCACTCTCTCACTCTCTTGTCGAGAGAGAATCTCCACGCCGTTCTGTCCCTCGTTTCTCTGCATACAACCAACTTTTCCCCAAACTGCATTTAATGTCCCAGCTTGAGCTAGTAGATAATATTACATTATTGCTCAACACATTCGAACTACCTGATATCATGAACAGACACTTAGCCTCCGGCGAGCAGACGGACAGTTTTAGTCAGATTCACCCCGTTTATATGTTTTTTTTGAATGTGTCAAAAATGACAAAAATAGGATTGACTGTCAGTCAGACAGGTAGAGGCACTTTTCGACATCCGGACATTTGGACACACAGACAGATTTATACTTTTAAAAATTCCGCCAACTTTTGAATGGAATTCATTATATTTTGGCCGTAATATTTTAATTTTCTTATTTAAAAAATTCTCGGACATTCGAGACAGACAAGCGGACATTCATAACTCCGGACAGACAGACAGTCAGACTAGAAATTCTCTAAATTGTGAACGTTTTTGGATGAATACATGTTTTTCGGATTTCCGGACATCTAGAAACACAGACAGGCAGACAACCGGGCACACAGACAGAAGGCTGGACATCAGGACCGAGCGGTTGTGAAAGTTTCAAAGAACCAAAACAATTTTTTTCATTTTTTTGCCGAAAAATCCAAAAAGGTCAATCACGGTTCCAAGATCAGAGAGACAGAGGGGAGAAGATGTTTATTGAAAGCAACTTGTTGTGAAGAAAAATGAAAAAAATGTTGAAAAACAAAAACATTCATCCAAATGCTTATCCAACTTGTATTAATGTCATTGTGGTCAGACGCAGTCTGTTTATATGTTATTTAAAAATGACAAAAATAAGAGGATTGAATACATTAGTTTATTAGTTACAGAATTCTTATGGCATTCAAAATGAAATTACAAAAAAATATGATTGGGAGATTCATATGTATGTGGCATTTAGTCAGAAAGAGCACCACAAAAAGGAGGGGGATAAGCTACAGGTGTCGCGATGATAGGAAAGGGTAACGGAGTAAAATAAGATGATGAAAATTAAAAGGGAGGGTGCTAATTATATCGAAGGGGGAAAGAAGGAGCATATGTTGGCAGAAAGGAGGTGGGGGGGGGATATGGGAGATTAGTACATAGGTAGAGGGCAAGTGGTGGTAATGTTGAAGCGAAAGCTGACAGTGGGAAGGCGAAGAGAAAAGGAAACGGAGTAGAATAAATAGGAGGATGAGATTTCAAAAGGGGGTAATTATATTAGGGCAAAGGTGAGACGGAAGAGCAGATATTGGCAGAGAAGCGAGTTGGCAGTGGTGAAGTACAGGCGATGAGATCTGAAAATTGGAAGGTATAGAAAAGATGATTCTATGACTGGAGGTATAAATTCATCTTCGATTGGAACGAAATCATTGAAACGGGTGTGAACGGCTATGTGAAACTTTGGAATAACGGCACGGTAACAAAATGTAGATTTTTTTTCTAGATCTTTCGTGGTTTCATAGTACAAACCAATATCTTTATTTTCATAGTTGATAATTTATCTGCACGAGGCATCTCTGGAGAGATATGGCTCAGAAAAGAGCGGGCTCTATGCAACAGACATGAAATCGATGGTGAAGTGATGCTCTTCAAACACAAATATCTATTTTCCCAGAGTTTCTACAGAAAAGTTGTCAAATTGAAGCACTTGGTATCATCTCTCTAATCAATAAAGTTTGGAATATAACAATTACCTTCTCCACCGCTGCCATCCATTTTCTTTTTGAATTTGGTTCCATCCAAAATCAACATTCAAAGTCCTTTGTTGATTCTGAAGGTGTTTCTGAGGTTGACCTCGAACTGCTCCACATCGGCTTCACGGTCGTTGAGCTCCTTGGAGGGAATCCTCTTCTTCTCATCTCAAACCACCGCCAAATCTTGCGCCTCCTTGAGCTGAATTCGAAGGGCCACCTTGTCGGGTTGAGCTATAACATAAAATTAGAAAAATCTCATTTCTGAGTCACTTGTTTGTTAGTCTATTAGCCTACTAATCGTTTTCAAATCCCCCATTCTTTCCCAGTCTTCCTCTGTTCTACTTTTTTGTATTTATTTCGATTAACAACATTGAGTTAATTACATTTAAGTTTGCATACTTAACTTCAAAGGAAACTACCGCCAAGCATTATCGTTTCTGAGTAACTAAACTGAAGGCTTTCAAAACGGAGGTTGGCTTGTTTTGGAGGTCACGTGGCGGGAAACAGGCGCGCAAGGCTTTTTGATGTGTTGAGCGGAGAGAGAGGAAAGCCGATATTGACACAATCAAGTAGTTTTATTTAGGAGGTGGAGGGGGGAGGAAGACATTAGTAGTTCCCTATCTATTAGGAAAACACTCTTTTGATTTGGTAAATTTCCTCATTTTAATTTTCCCGAAAAGTTATTTGTTTCTAACATTTCGCCCTGTTTTACTACTTTTTAGGTTATTTTTCAAAGGTTAAACATACAATATTATGGCTGGAAAGAAATCTTGAAGCAGTCAATCCAATCCGTAAAGAACGTTGTGTACCTTGCCCAAGGTCATGCGGATCTTCAATGACTGGCCTGGAGTGATACCGACCATTCGGCGGAAGACTTCGCTGGTCTCTTTGTGCAAAAAGCACGAAAAGAGGGAGCTCCCGTTCACGTCATGTGACATGATATCGTTGATGACCCGTTTTGATTTGATCAAGCAGGAGAGGAAGCTCCTGATATTTGACTCCTGAAGAAGTCTGAATGAATTGAGATAGGAGGGAAATTTCTTGTTTGGAAACCGAAAATTTTAGAAATCTGATCCAAAATCGGACTTGTCACGGAAAGGGCGAAAATCAAAATCACAGCCCGTCCCGTTTTGAACCAAAATTTGAAATTTTTTTGGAAAAAAGTCAAATTTTCGACTCAAAAGTTAAAATTCACTCGGTGAAAATTAATGAAAATCAAAACACCATTCCTATGAATTTTCAAAACCTTCCGGGCCGACGGGCAGGGCCGGGCCTAGAGCAAGTTCATCCCGGTCCGAGTTTTTGACAAGTCTGTCTAAAAAGTCAGTTGATTCATTCTTATTGTAGAAACAAAAATGTCTCGACTAAACCAATGTTAAACTCCATTTTTACCATGTACCAACCCCAGAACTAACCTTTGGCCTCCATTGACAGAAGTTTCCATTTCAGAACAAGCACATAATAAATAACAAGTGAATAATAATTCAGATTTCAAATAAAATCAAGAGTATAGGAGGGGTGGTTCACATATCCGGGAGTGTACCTTAGAGTCAATTGAGTTGTCTCTTTTCCGTTTCATATTTATACTGTTTCCAAGCCCCGCCTCTTTTTGCTTCTAAGCGCCGCCTCCTTCTGCGTTGCAAAAAGAGAGGGCGTTGCAAAGAGGCGGTGTTGTCTAACACCTCATTTCACTCTGTGTGTGACAGATCGACATTCATTAGTTTGTTCATAAATTTGTTTATATATCGGTCGGTGACATCTGGAATTTTGGGATTGCTGACTTTTTTCCTATACGAATAACAAAATCATCCGGTGGTGGAAAACAGTTAGAAGTTTGGGCAGTATGAGTCATCGAACACGAATCACATTGGAGGCAAAGAAAGTAATGTGTCAGCGTAGAAGACAGAAATTCTTTTTCATGAGGAGCTTTTTCTGATAAATGATGGAACTGCATTTTTTGTGTTTTACCGGCTGAACTTGAAATACAGATAGATAATGTGGTGAAGAATGTCAACAAGTCACGTGTCTCCAGAATCTCGAACGTTTCTTATTCCTGTCAATATTTCTTTCAACCGGGAAATCTGAAAATAACTATATTTCTGTTATACACCGAGTCCAGAACTCAATAGACCTTAAACTAGAAAACGTCATTCATGCGTTTTTTGATAAAGTATTCCGTCTCACAGTTATTTTTCTCCTATCTTGTATATTCAAATTCAAAAACCACCCAGAGCTATACTAATTGGTGGATAATGTTCCCTTTTGAGGTGACACTGGTGACGAAACACCTGTCATCTATCCCCCTTTTTCCGTCCATCTAGAAACACATGTGAACATATAGCGTACACCGCAACGTTTGAATTAACCATTTGCCGAACCACGGGAATATTTCACTGGAGAACGAAGAATGTTGTTACGTAAGCAAATATCTTAATTACTGGTATCCCAGAATATCTCACCTGCTGTTCAATATCCTAGCCTCGCTCTTCATCCGATTCAAATTCACATTAGCTAAATGCCTATTTACTGGGAAAAAAAGAAAAATGGAATAAGCTTAAAGCTTGAAAACTAAAAATGAAGTCAAAAGTAAGCATAAAACACTTCTAAAGCCGAGGCAATCATGTCTTGGTCGTGTTAATTGAAGAAATATTAAGAACATCGAGAACAACGAGCAAATTGAAATAATACTTAATACACACTTTCTTGGCTTCTAGAAAGAAACCAACTTTAAGAACGTGTCATAGTAAAATCAATTGCCCCACAAGATAACTTTTTATCAGTTTCAACAGACCAAGAATAAATCTCCATTTTTTTAGTTGACAACTTTTCTGTACGGGCTCTACGTAACACGTTAAATGTCGAAAAAGTAATTACTCCCTCAAATCGACCCATGTTCATCGCAAAAAGTTATTTTTTGTGTTGTCTACTTAAAAAGACTAAAACTCTCAAGGAAGTGCCCCGTGCTGAAAAGTTGGCAAGTACAAAAAAGAAGGTGTATCAATCTTGAGCTCGAAACCGAAAAATGTGGAGTGATTCATGTATACATTGTTCTGTTATCAAGAAAATGATTACGAATTATTTAATTAGACTAGTCTTTTTTTTCTTATAAAAACGCAGACAAGTTTCAGTGTTTGTCTTATTCAAATTTTTTTGGTAGATATTGAGTTTTGTAGGCGTCATCGGTTTAATCAAATGTTTGAAACAGCAGATAAATGCTGGGACTTTGAATTTCAATTAAATTAGCACATTTTTATCAAAAGCATCATTACGAAGACAATTGCTGAAAAGCTTAAAAGTTTCCCACATTAAAAATATAACAAAGAGTACGAAAACAGTTGTTGACTCAAACTGAGAAAATGTTTTTAAAAAATCCAGTCAAACAATGGCAGAGTGTAATGATATGTTCAATAAAAGTTAAAAATCTGATTTAAGGACACAATTCTCCAGCTGGAAATTGAGTTTCGCGATGTCATAAAATGCAAAAGTGGTATTTTTCCAAAATCTTTGCTAGTCACAGAATCACGACTCGGTTACTGTACTTTCCTTTCATCATGTGCCTTCCGTATCATGTGAGCTGTCTTCTGAAGCACTTCATCTGGCATTAAGATTAGATGATCATAGTTTATTCCGTCAGAAAACAACTAAAAAGAAAAACGGGGCAGAGCATGTGAGCTTAGCACCTGACAAGAATAGGCGGAGTCTTAAAAAAGAAAAATAATCTCTCACGCGCGAAGTTATTCATTCCGGCTTGTTCGGTTTCTTCTGTGAAGAACCAATAAACAATTTCCCGGAGCAGAATGTAATTTTACGGTGTACATATTCTTAAACATATCATCATATTTTCATAACTACTACTCATTTCATATTAATTAATCCTTATCTGATCATCCAACCCAGTTTTTCTTGACGCTTTGTGTTAGTGTCTTGAAAAACAGAAATGTATCGGTTTGATTATTTTTGAATTCTGATTATACTATATCTATTTTTTCTTGGTCGATTTGGATAAAAAGGTTTGTGCAAATTTTGTAATGCATTTCATTTTCACCTCATTTTTTCCAGAAACTATCGATGTTTTTACCCATTTTGGAAAAGAAAAAAGAACCGGATTCAATATCGCAACAAAATGCTGTACCAAATAATTAGTTTTGATTTTTTTGAGTCATAATAAATTTAAATTTTGTTATCTTTGAGTTTCCATTTTGTTCAAACATTAAAAATCTGCACTAAATGGGCTGATTGGTAAACGCGACATAGCTCGCTTCAATGGGTTTGTGTGAAAACTTGTCAATTACAAAAATAAAGCGATCTATTAGATTGGGGAATTTAGAAAAGCTATTTTGGAAAGATATCGTGATTGGAAAATGCGAAGATACCGTGACATTAAAGAAATAACAAAATCTTCAAAAATTTCTGAAGTCAGCAGGTTGTTCACTAATGTAAAGGTATTTTTTTCAATATTCCGGGAGAATCTCTTTATTCTTCTGACCGCGGTTTTTCTACTTCCAAAGAACCCGTCATCAATCGTTATCTCACTTTTTCTCTCTCATCGTCCCAATCCTTTCACTACCTTTTCCATGGAAACGGAGACCCTTTCTCTTCCATAGCAAAATGGGCACACTGCGTCTCTCCCCCCTCCCACACTATTTCTTCACTACTCCAATAAGGTGAGAAAGGTGTATTCGTCTTTCCCCCTTTCGTTCGAGTCGACGGTGACGTATTCTCCTTTCGGTCCTCTCGGCCTCTCGGCATGCGAGGTGCCGCAGGCGTATTCCACCGCACACACAAACCACACAAAACGGATTGGCCCTCTTTGGCCCTCTTCGATCTTCGAGACGTTTCTCTTCTCTTCTCCGCTCTCCAACGGGCGCTCTTGCCACTTGAACCCCTCTCTCTTGCCTACTGTTTTGTGTCGTGTCTGATAGCGTCGAGAAGTGAGAAGCAGTTGAATTCAGAAGGGGGCGCCGCTTATCTGCAACCCGGCACTGCCAGGCACGGCTCCTGCTTCTCTGCTTCTCACCTCTCTGATAATGATGTGTTAAAACCAGAGAGTGGCATGAGGAATTCATTTCCGCTTTTTAGTAGGAATAGAGGGACTGATCTGTGGTGGCTACTCTGCGTCTCTACCAGAAAGTAGATATGGGTGTTATGAAAAAAAAGAGAAAGTGATAGACGGAAAAACATGATGCATTCTGGAAAACAATGGGATCAAAAGGTGTTGGAATGTGAATAAGCTCACCAAATGTTTTTCTCTGAAAAATAATTGGTTTTGAAGAAAAACGTCATAACAGAAATAAAGAAACCATTACACAATTTAGTGCTTCAGTGGGAGAAACGAATATGTTTACCTAAAAAAAAATATTTTCATGGACTTCAAATTTATCAAAAAATTAATTGTCGGGGTTGAAGCAAAAACACGAGGTGGACAAATAATTGATCACAGTATATACAGGGTGGCTAATAAGTATACGACGCTCTTAATTATTGGATATTCGGCGGGAAAACGCTTGAATCAACAAAAAACGTTATTAACAGTTGGAATGTTTGTATTAGATTTAGTTTACAAAAGGAATTCGAAGTTGGATACTTTGGCTTTGATACAGGCCTTCAGACGTAAGACTCCAAAATTGCCTGTGCGCCGCAGGTAGTCGACGTTGACTTCGTCCCATATCTTCTGAAAGAAGGTCTTGAGAACAACGGCCATGTTGTAGAAGATTCTTGAGATCTTGATCTTCAAATATTCCCATACGATGAAATCCATCAGAATGAGATCGACCGACGATGCAGGCCTAAAGTTGTTGTTCCAGTAGCCAGGAAAATGAGAAAGATGATGAATTTTGTTGATTTGGAACTGTGGGACGTAGCCCAATCTTGTTGAAAGATGAAAAAGAGTCCAGTAGAGTGTTTTGATATACAGTACAACCCAACATCCTTCAATACCAAGTTTTGGAAGACCCCAAGCTGATTTTCGCATTTCTTTTAATGAAAACTAACGAAGATCTACCGTAAGATGTCACCACGGCCCACGCCATCACAGTTTTAGAAATAAGGTGGTCATGGGCCTGGCGACGTTAAGGGGACCTACTATCACCTTTTGATAACAAAAGTTTCTGCTTTTGACGGTTGGAAAAAGGTTCAATAGTAAAAATTTTATCATAAGTCCAGATCACGCCCGAGACGCGGCGCACAGGCTATTTTGGCGTCTTACGTCAGAAGGCCTGTATCAAAGCCAAAGTATCCAACTTCGAATTCCTATCGTAAACTGAATCTAATTAGAACATTTCAACTATTGATAACGTTGTTTTGTGGATTCAAGCGTTTTTCCGGCGAATATCCAAGAATTAAGAGCGTCGTATACTTATTAGCCACCCTGTAAATAAAAATCATCCGATTTTTCTATCAAGGCTTCATTACAGGCTCTATTAGGGAGGTCAGCCACTGCCAAGTGTTTTGAGCTCGGGGACTAGTTTTTCTAAAAATGGAATACTTAGGCCATGAGTTGAAAAACTCGGAAATTAATAGAATTAGACTTTTTATAAGTTTTCACAATAGTTTTTTCAACTCTACACCATCAATACAAGTCACAAAATATCTTTTCTAATCTCGGGGACTAGTTATTCCAAAAATTTATTGTTTAGGCCAACAGTTGAAAAACTAGGCTATGGATTGAATTTTATTCCTTTCTTTCGCTTTTCATGTATGTCCAAGCATGAAACCATCAAAATCAGGCATTACCAAGTTTTTTGAGCTCGGGGTCTAGTTGCACAAGCATTGGTTGTATGCTTGTGTTAGAATAGTCGAGATGTTGTAAGTTCACTTTTCTATAAAATTTTCGAAATTTTTCGGATCTTTCTGTGGGCGACGCGTTGGAGTAGTCAGTTTAGTATTTTGTTACGATGTAGATACTGGATGGTAGTGCTCGTTTATTTTGATCGTGATGAAGTAGAATATATATTTATAAGTTTTAATCAGGAATGTACGTTCAATATTTTAAGTGAAGACTTGAATGTGATTTGCTAGATATTTAAATTTATGAAAAAAATTGTTTTACAATAATAGGTTAAAATATAATCTCTAGGGACACACGGTGATTTTTTCGGAACCACTTGGTTAGATTTCTAGGTAATCACTTAGGCGGTCACGAGTAAACCCGCAGAGCACCAATCTGTGCCAGAAATGCGAAAACCGCCTGCCAAGGTTGCGATTCCCGACTCCGCCTATTTTTCACTACTGGGGCCTAACTTATCCCGCTACCAATTAGCTGGTTCCGAAAAAAATCACCGTGTGAGCACGGTCTCCCGATTTTCCAACACGCCAAGAAATGCCTAAAAAAAGGCGCGTCAGTGAAGTAATGTAGAAAAAAGATCAAAATCAGACGATTTTTGGAAATTTTCAGGACTTGTCGATTTTTGTTCTGTTACATTTCACATTCCTTAAACTGAAAGACGTTCAAAAAGTTTAAAAACTTCGATTTTGGTGGAATAAATGAAAAATATGAAAGTTTTTACAGTGAAACTTCAAAAGTATAGAACTCATCTTACGCTGAATAAAAATCCAACTTCTTGTGTTTAGTTTTCTGAAAAAAAAACATTGACTTTAAAAGTTTGCGGATTGTTTTTAGAGAAATTGTCCCAGAAACTTTAATTAATTTTCCAAAAACCTGGAATTCAATCCAAAAAATGGGTCTAAAATTCGAAATCGCGCCGAATTTGCGAAACTCTTCGACAAAAATGGGAAAGTGAGCAAAAAAAAAGCGCAACACTGCACCTTGATTCACCGGAAGGTTGGGAGACCGTGAGAGACAGATTGGAACTTATGAAAATGTAGAGTATCACTTGCGATGGGAGATTATTGTGGAGGCGGTGGGAAAGGGTCTAATAATAATAATACTAATTTATTAAGATCGTAAAAGTATCGTGAAAGAATAGATTGGTGAATTAAATTCAATACAAATACAATAGGTTCAATACATAAAACTAGGACACCCATGAAACATGACCACATGAAATCGTATCAGAGAAGGTATGTATTACAGAAGAGCATGAAAAGAAATGACCATGAAATATTTAGAATAGGGGAGTCTGACAATGAAAAAACGGGTTGATAAGAACACAGGACTGTGTCAGGATAGCTAACATTCTAGAGTTTCATAGGTGGGAGGTTTCTGTTAATAAAAAATGGCTTTGTAGTTTAGTTTGGAGTAGGAAAAAGAGCAAATCGATTTGAGACAGGGGTATTTTTATAGTCAGTCCAATAAAGCCTAGTTGGTATCCAGATGACTTTCAGCTGGCGTTGACGTCGACTGGTTCGGCTTGTTGACGGATTTCCTCGAAATGTTGAGCATTTGATCTGCATTCTCTTCTTCAGCATCCTCGTTGCTCTGTATTGCTTCTCTCTTCACTCATCCGGTGCATTTGGCGCTGTTTTCTGAAATTATGATTGTTTTATATCAGTTTTTGAGACAATTCACTTATATTTAGTTTTTTTTTTGGGAGAATTCTCCTCCCGATTTGAACTTCGCTACTGCATCTTTCATCTTTAGTTTTCTTTCCTCCTTTTTCCTGGCCATTTTCGAGTACTTTGTGGTCAAATGTACCACTTGGTTCAATGGAACGATGGACTTCTGTTTTTTTTTCTTCGAGCCACTCACCGACTATCATACCAGCCTCATAATTTTTTTTCTCCGGGTAGTCATCCCACTTTCTTGTGATTCCGAGGGAGAAACTGCAAAGAAGATGGTCTTTTTCAGTTTTCTCTACGATTCAAGTCTATAACTTACTGGAAGTTGAATTTGGCGGGAACTGGAGTGTTCTGCCGAATAACTCCATTTTCACGGGAAATGTCACATTGATTCCTATCCGCCATATCTTCGTCGATCCTCTTGACGAAGACGCACTGTTGATGGTAGACTCGCGGGCACTTCATACATTTAGTCAACTCGTCCTCTTCCTCTGATTTCCCACAGTAGTGACAGTATGTGATGTCACAGGCAAACTTTTTCATCTTTCCCGGAGCCTTCGGTTCTTTTTGCTCAAAATGCGTCGGGCACTCGAGCATAATTCCCTCCAGATTCTCGTTTTTCCAGAAAACGTTGTACTCTTTTGATCCACGAGGAGTACATGTATCCTTGTGGAAGGATCTCAAACAACGATGGCACTCGACCAGTTTTCCGTAGTCAGCTGATTGTCTATGTCCACTTTTATTGCAACTATAGCAGCAATGAAGTGGGTACAACAGCTTGTTTTGGCATTCTGGAAGTGCTGCGTACTGGAAGAAGAACTCCCCGTCGTTGTAGGTCTGAAATAGGAATAGGGTTTGAACATTTTCTTCCTATTTACTGTGCCGGGTGAAAGTTTGTAAACTCTAGCTATTGGAAAATACCAACTTTGAGGGGTAACTCTGTAGTCCTGATTGACCCACAACGAGAGCATCTAATGGACTATACATAACATGAGGAGAACTTCATTTTTGTAGTTAGCCACTTTTTTGTACGAGAACTTTTTTTTTGCAAGTTACATGCCAAATTAAGTAGAAAGTGATGCGATTTTTGACTGGTTTTCTTTAATTGACTGTAACTTGCTTGAGAGAGATCGTACAAAAATGTTGTCAACTACAAAAATCAAGACTTACTGTTGATCTGTATATTCCGTACAAAATTTTCTTTGTGTGTCAATCACGAATAACGAGACATCTTCTCAAAGTTGGTCATTTCCAACAACTAAAAATTTATAAAATTTTGGCCGACGCTGTATCTAGACTTCTAAAAAACTGTATATTTCACGAAACTTACCTTAATACATTCCAAATGGAATTGACTCATACAAGCGGTCTTCTCCTTTCCATTTTGGAATCCTTCACAAAAAAAAAGCTTGGCTCCGCCTCTCTTGCAAATAATGCACTTTGCGCATTGAGTGCTGATGTACGTCGCCTCTAGCTTCTCATCATCGCCAGTTCCAACCACTTTGGTATGCAGGTTGAAGCGAGATCAAGCGGAGGTGTATTCTGAAATAAAGTGGCGTTCACTGAACGAATTACTATTGGTTTTTGAATTTCCTTAATTACCAGCCGACTTACACCTACGAACATAGCACAAATAAACACATAAGTTTATAATACTTATAATAGTGAAGATTTTCCCTAACAATAATCGAGACATGCGCATTATTATGGAGCAAAAGACCAATTTCTAGTTTTACCACAGACTATGAAATGCGTGAAGACATCACAAAATTGAATGAGTGGGAATCACCAATCGAATATGTGAAAAACTTAAATCCCGTCTCGTTCCACGCCAAAATTACAAAATTACAAGTTTTTGAACTGAAAATTTGAAGAACTCTACGTTTTTCCTTTTGTCCAAACTAATACCAATTACAATAAGGAACGCTTCTAGGACTACGAACTGTGAAAAATGGCTTACCTCCAAAACACCCGCGCTATTTAAAAATTAGTATTCAATAAAAATCAGAAATAATTGTTTTTCGGCCATCATTCAGTAGTTAGCCTTAAGGTAGTAACTGACTACATTCATATTCGAGCTGTATCCTCTCTACAATGGGCGGAGCGTTCCGCCCATTTAGTCTATTGACGCAATCAATCCATTTCCGTTGTTCTCTGTCACGGTTTCTCCCATCACGCAACACGACGCAACTCAACGCAACTCAACGTAACAAAAGACTTTCGTTTAAAGAAAAATTGCGCCACCTCGGATTATGACGCAAAATGGAGAATAGTCGCGGACTCTGCCACCTGCCTTTCCCTCCCTCCTCTTCCCCCCATTCGGTGTATTGGGGAACAGTTGTGGCCATCTGCCACTTCCATTGCTAAGTAAGTAGTCGCACCACGTGGATATCAGTTTGCCACGTGGCATTAATATTTACATAAATAGTTACAGCTGTTCTTCAGGACACATAATGGGGAAGGAGAAAGAAGGGGAAGGCAAGGCCTGTATCTGAAAACCTGTGTTAAAGCCAAAATAATCAAATTTGAATCACACTGCAAAATAAGTTTACGACGTATACTTCAACTACATATAATTAACGTTTCTTTGTTGATTCAATTGTTTTTATACCAAAGTATTAAGAGCGTTGTGTACCTATTAGTCACCCCAGCCACCCATGCACCTCATAGTACTGATACACCAGAAAAATGTTTTTTTTAATCATACTGCTACAAACGCAACTTCTTGGCAGCTACAGACTACAAACCATCTGAGAAATGATTTCTCAATTTCTATGAACAAAGGTATATTTTTTAAATTGTTTTTTCCGGCTCGTACAGTTGCTGGTTTAATCTCCGCTGCAGATAATTTTTGAAGTTTTCGATGCTTTTTGAATTTAAAAATATTCGCATGTTTTTCAATTTAGTTTTTCCATTTTTAACAAAAAATAAACGGAACAATAAATGTTGTTTTGATTTTGGGGACTGTGTTCAATGACTGGTAAAGCTGAAAGTTTCCAGTGGAATTCTATTGAGCTCACCGCAAGGACACTCGGATTGAAAACTCCTTTTTATTTCGAGAGGACACCCTTGGTATCATGGCCACACTGTCTTTGGGCAATTTAGTGATACATCCCTCTGTTGTTTTGAGTATGATAGCCTTCTTGATCACGTTCTAGGCTTTCACCTGGCCGATTTTTCGGATTGACCTAATTTTCACAGCTGCTGTTGTGTTGCGTTTGTAGCAGCATGTTCAAAAAAACATTTTTCTGGCGTATCAGTGCTAACAAAGAAAGTCTTTGGAGACGCCGCTTTCAAACGATCTATAAATTTGATTACTGTCATTTTCTTATACGGGAGTCCATTTCTGCCATCAAACCGGCTGATGTTGTTTTGAGCTCTCACACTTTGTCAAGCTTTTTTTGCATGGAATTCCAAATCAAAAACATATTCGCCTCCGCGCAGTTTCATTTGTGTTCCCAAGCGGTTTACCTGTGCTCACACGTTACAAAAATGAGAATATATTGCGTAATGCACTTGCAGATTTGGAATTCTATCTGAAACAGCTTGACCATATGAACAGTTTGAGAGCTCATAACTCGGCTCGCAGAAACATTTTGCAGGTTTTGACTGCAGAAATATACTCCCCGTAGTCGAAAATAACCACAACCAATTAATAGAACGTTTAAAAAGGCGTCTTTAAATACTTCCCTTGTGAAAGATGTATAGAGTTTATTTTGATTTTGAAACTCATTTAGTTAAATTGTTTTTGTTTGTTTTCACTGACTCAATTCGATAATTCATTTCAGGGTTTTTTTTTTCAATTTTACAATTCTAACTGATTCTTGCTTGAAAATCAAAGATCCATGTTGATGAAAAGAGAACAAAAACAAAAAAAACTATGGCGCCACGGTCCTGTAGTAACTCGCGACGCTGGGGAATCGAGCCCCGGGTCGCTTCAACTCCAGCCCCGGTTGTTATCCAGTAGGCCACTCGTGTCGCCACGTGACATGGGAATAACACGGGTACATTTTCTGGAGGACAGGTTTTTTTTTCAAAGAAATCTGAATTTTTGTGATATTTTTAACTAGAAAACAATGAAGAGAGGACAAAAAAATTCCAAAAGGGTGGTCGAAGTGTTTTCAAAAAAAAACAAAACATGAAAACCAGAAGGAAAACGAACACCCAAGACTTTGATTACCTTCCTAGTGCACATTCTCTCGGCTAACCAGCCAGACGAAAACGAGGGAACTAAAGGACTAAAATATTTTTGGAACTGTTTCCGAGCGAGAAAATGTAGCTTCCTGTGTTGAATCCGAGCAAAACGTTCAGAGCTCATAACTCTGCTGAAAGTTTCGGGCGGATTCCAAAAGTTTCAGTATCATCTTTTTAGATTATTCTTTACCTATCCTGAAAGTTTCAGGCAAAAAAGCATTTTCATGGTCTTGGGGTTTCCTTGTAAGATTTATGCTTCAACGTATATGTTTCATTTCTCCGAATTCATTTTTCAAATTCTTTCTCGTGTTATCTCCTAGGGAAATGCACGCTCATGGAAGGATCAATTCATGTAAGCCTTCGAATGAAAATGATGAATCGTTTTGAGCTTACTAGTGGAAATACTTGAACTTTTGTTGGGTTTCTCATTCAGATATCCGGTTCCTACCATATTACTTCACATCAGAAATTATTTGAACAGCGCTGTTTTTTGTGTCTTCTCCTAGATCACAAATCGTCATGATAATATCTGCTTTCAGATTTTTGGTTTCAGAAATATCTTGAGAAAACATCGTAAATGATTCTAGTTCCTTAACGCTTTAAAACTTATAAAAATTATAATTTTCAGACCTGTGCCACTGTACTCAAACGGATAGCTCAGACAGATGTTTGTCGGAAGCCAAAATTTACGATTGATGCACATAAAATACGTCATAGTTAGTTTCGAAAACATCAGAACACCGCTTTGGCTCGAAAACCGTTTGAGAAGATCTTATAGGGTGTTCAAGTTTAATTTTTGCTTTGATTCAGTGTTTCTCTGTAAATTCCGCCCGGGATTACTCGATTTTAGAACTCGGAAAGATAGAACTGCGACAAAATAAAACTGTTACAATATAGAACTGACAAAAATAGAACTGAACAAAATGGAACTGCGACAAAATGAAACTGTTACAAAATAGAACTTCACAAAATAGAACTGAACAAAATAGAACTGCTACAAAATGGAACTGCTACAAAATAGAACTCTTGTTCGAATGGAGCGCGTTTGCATTTTTTTCCGATTTTCTCGGTTTTTTGCATTTTTTTCAGATTTTTTTGGTTTTTCAGATTTTTTCCCGGTTTTTTTGGATTTTTTGGTTTTTCTTGTTATATTTGCAATATTTGTATCGTTTTGATTTTTTTTTCCACAAGATTTATCAATTTTCAGCACAAAAATGCCAAAAAATCGAAAAAAGAACGGAGATTTACTCAACGGATGGTTTATGAAGAAAAAGAAAAGTATTCCAACAGTGAATGAGACTATATACCACTGTATTGAGAGGTAATACCGAGAACTATGATTTTTCCTCAAACTCATTCAATTGCAGAAATACAAAGTATAAATGCCCGGCCGCATTCGCTGTTAATGATTTAACGAAAACTATTCGAGTAATTAAGCCGCACATCAATCATGAGAAGGATAAAATATCGAATTCAGTAAGATAAACCAGCGGAAACACTAAATTGTGCTAAAATTTCAGGTCCACCTTGCCCGTCAAAGTTTAAAAGAAAACGCGAATTCTGGAAGCCCAAGGGACGTCATCGATAACGTAAGAGCTTCGTTTGGTACTGAAACATCACTCATGTTAGGTAATTTTCAAAAATACAACTGCTCCCAGCTGAACGCGATTTTTCAGGAAATTATAATTCAAAAAGGAGACTGATCGATTACGAAAAATCGCATCTGAATTCTAATAAGAAAGTGATGGATAACGGTGGAAAAATCAGTAAACCATATTCTGAAACTCTTCGAAACACTCGGTTTCTGTTGTTTGATGAAAAAGTTAATGGAAAACGATTTGTGGGATTTGGTTCAGATGAAGGTCTGGAAATTTTGTGCAATGGAAATGTTTGTTTCGTGGATGGAACATTTGATTGTGTTCCTAAAGGCTACACCCAACTGTTCAGCATGCATTGTTATGTAAGAGTTTCTGCGATTCAAATCAAAATGCAAGTTCCATTTGTTTCAGATCTCTTCTGATGTAGTTAGACCCGTGTTTTTTTGTCTTCTACCAGACAAACAATTATCTACGTACACGACTTTGCTGCAACTGATGAAGAATCTTCCTGAGCTGGCAAATTGGAATCCTGGCATGGTTATTTGCGATTTCGAGGTTGCCATTCACTCGGCTTTCAAAGACAAATTCCCGAATACTGATATTCATGGGTGTATGTTCCACTTGGTTCAAAGCTGGAGACGTCAAGCTGAGAAATTGAAAGTTTATGAAGAATTTATTGGTGAGTCACACCCTTACATGCATCTTTGACGCATCTCCCTATTTCAGATGGATCATATGAAGAGTTTTGGAAATTGCTGAAGACTTTGCCGTTCGTCGATGAATCAAATATTCCCGATTATTTCACTTTAATTCTGAACCATTGTGTACCACGAGCTGTATCTCCGGAAATGGACAGTAAGCCGTTTTCCAAAATACAATATCAAAATAGCCTCTTTCTTCAGGTTTTATAAATTACCTTCTGAACAATTACATCGGCAACTCTACGAGATTTCCTCCAAGGTTATGGTCATGCACTGTTCAAACCGCAAGCAACATCCACCGGACTACAAATACTGTGGAAACGTGGCATCGACTTCTTCAATCTGTCGCTACTATGCACCAAGGATTTACAACTATAAAAATTTCCGATCTGGTGCAAAAAATGCAAAAAGAAGAGAGACACACCGCCATGGACTATGCTGAAATAAAATTAAATCCGAACTTTCAAGTAGGTTTTTAAACTTAACATCAATTTAAATGATAGTTATTCATTCCAGGTTAATAAGTCTCGCAAGAATTCAAACATCATGAAGGATGCAAAGTTGAAAAAAGTAGTTTAAAACATCCCGGAAATCCCGAGAGCTCCACTCGTAGGAATTGCATATTTAAAAGCAATTTTTTTTGCGAAAAAGTAATTTTCTATTGATCGTATGCTGTTCAGATAGATTGTTGAGCAATAATATTATTTTTTTGACACTTTTGATGATTCTTGACGTGTTTTTGATGACTTTTAACGTTTTTTGATGATTTTTTAAGGGTTTTTGATGAATTATACCGTTTTTTGATGATTTTTAAGGGATTTTTGATGAATTATAATGTTTTTTGATGATTTTTAAGGGATTTTTGATGACTTATAATGTTTTGTTTAATGAATGAATTTGTTTTTTCCATGAATGAATTTTTAAATCGATATTTTCCTCGAAAACTTGTTCAAAATGTTCAAATAATGCAAAAAAATCGGAAAAAAATGCAAACGCGCTCCATTCGAACAAGAGTTCTATTTTGTAGCAGTTCCATTTTGTAGCAGTTCTATTTTGTTCAGTTCTATTTTGTGAAGTTCTATTTTGTAACAGTTCCATTGTGTTCAGTTCCACTTTGTAGCAGTTCTATTTTTGTCAGTTCTATATTGTAACAGTTTTATTTTGTCGCAGTTCTATCTTTCCGAGTTCTAAAATCGAGTACCCCCGGATTGGGAAAACATAACCGACGGCAAGCGTAGATGTACCCAAAAAATCACTGCCGTCGTCTCTGGCTTCCAACAAATCTTCTTTATTTGGGAAAATTCGTGATCAGGTCTTGTTTATGAAAAAAACAACATTATAAGACGGTAGACATGTGGCTCGCAATGTAGTGAAGGATAGTTGGATAAACAGAATGGAAAGAACAATACAAAGAGCAATTGATTAGTTATATGTAGTCTCTGGCCAAACAGCAATGATTGAGGTTCTATCGTCCTGTTTGCACACTGTAGCAGTCACATCATCCGCACGTCGTATATCGAATCCGAATGAGAAGATTGTGCTGTGTTCAAATGGGCTGGAGATAAAGGATCATGAAAATCTATTAATGTATCTAACTATTACCTGGTGAAGTTTCGATGACCCTCCACAACAACGGCATTATGCTCCAAACCAGCGATTACTTCTAAGAGATCTACAGAATTCGTTTTGGCGGAGAATAATTTCAATCGGGGACATCCTCCAGCCAGCCAGTGCTTCAGAAAGACATTCAAGTCACTATTCGATAGACTGGCAGAGCTCAGAATAATATCAATTCCATCCATGGTCAACAGGTTTTCAATTGTCATTCATTTTCCATGCTCTATAAGCAAACAATCGATTTTCCGGAAGTTATTCGAGAACTGAAAGTTGGGTGGAGCCTCTGAGCGGATGAATATTTGAGACGAACACTGACAATCCCTCAGAATATAAATCATTTCATCTTCCGACGCGCCATATCCAGTCTATGTATGACACTTTTGTCAATGGTGTTTTTTGTCGACTGTTAACATGTTCAATCATTTCGAATGTTTCTTTTGAAACACTGATTTCTGTTACATCAATATTAAACAGATCGGTCACATAATCCGTGGTAACTTTCAATCCATCCACTGGATTCTCCCAATATGTCATCAAAAATCGGCAATTCCATTTGACTCGTACTTGTTGTTCACCCAATTTTACATATTCCTCTCTTTCAAAACTTGAGATATATGCCAAGTTTCTCGTCATCAACAGACATTCTCCTATAAGTGCGAGGAATTGTTCAATTTCATCGGATCCCGCAACAAGCAGGCGTCCCTCATACGGAGCTTTTCGTAGAGCTTTGATGACAGAGTGGCTTTTCTGAGAGCAGAAAGACAGCGATACTCTGAATCGGAAAGAGTAGATTCGAAAAAAGATAAAATGAAAAAAACTCACAGTGCATCGGGCTCAATAAAATCGATAATTCTGCCTAACGGGAGGTTTGGCACACAGAAGAGAAAGAAGGGAGACGTCATTCTGAGAGAGAAGGCGTGGGGAATAAGGGATGGAAATGAAGGTGATGGGTAAATAGGTAAATGAAAGAGACTGTAACTAACAAAATGTGAGCGACATGGGAAAACTACAGTAGTGCAGCCGGTTTTTCTCGTCACTCTCTTTCATTCTCTATACTCTCCGCTTTCTCTACTTCTCAATGTCAGCCGGATTTGTAATAATCTTAAAAAGAATACATAGAACCGTTCCTAGTTAAAAAAAGCTGAATAACGCCCATGTTGATTTATATACGCCCTGCGATTATTGAGTTTGAAAAATCGAAGGTTTTGGCTCTCACAATTTTTCCCAGTGCATTTTTTTGTCGTCCAGAACAAAAATGTCTGAATAAAAGGTTAGTTTGTAGTAATAAAAAAAGGTATAGAACCATATTTGTCAAAAAATGACTAGACACGATGTTGTTTTCTTGAATTCCTATTTATTGCGATTTTGAAAACAGAGGTAACCTAATTTTGCCTATCTTTCTTAATTAAATAAATAATGTCCAAAATTAAAATTGAGTGTTTGTAGTATTCAAACTCTTTTTTCTAGATGTAGGAATGATAGTGAATTTAAAAAGTAATGGATGGTGTTTGCGATAGTGAAATCATCAACGTTCAAGATTGTCAGCCCACCTCATATAGAGATGAGCCTTTTCCAAAATTAATTTGAGTGGGGTGGAGGTTAGTTGAGTGCAAATAATGTTCATTTACAGGGATCTCAAGTCCAACTAAGGACTACCACTATCCACTTCTGAGATCAATTTTGACAAACAACTCAGACGACCTACATAAAACGAGCGGCCGACATCTCCCGGGTTCCGCCGCTCACTGTGTTTTGTGTGGGAAGAGGCGGGGCGATGACGTCCAATCGCTCGCTGTGCCTGTAATTCTGTCTTTTTTCAACATATTGGTGTCAGGGCTGTGCGAAAAAACGTCTAAACGAAACCTTTCTGGGTTTCCAGTGTTTTTCGAAAAAACTGAGTATTATACAATTGAATTATACAATTGAAAGTACTGATGGCTCTTTAGTTTTAAAGTTCCCAAGTAACCATTCGCACCCTCTTTATGGAACTGCACAAACAGATTACTTTTATTTCAACTCATCCCTCTCATACAAATGGACAATCGACTACCATTATAACACTGATGAACCACAAATTATTGAATGCAGAATGTACCGACGATTGTGAGTTTTTTCAAAAACTTTTACTATTTCATAAATCTAATTTTTCAGTTATCATAACTTCCTTCCACTGCCAGATTTCTGGTGATCAGTTCATTGTTTTGCAGTTCCTATAAACGGTTTCCGGATTTATTTTTGTTCATTCTTTATCATTTTCTTGAAAAACTTCGCAAAGCATGACAAAACAGTTACAAAAGGGAGTAATATTCATGAAAATTTCCCGCACATCTCGAATGGAGTCTTTATATGTACTTATGTTACGCTTGAACGTGCACTTTTTTCAAATTTGTCCAATTCACCATCCTTAGAGCACCAAAATCTTTTCCAAGGATATTTTTGGATGAAGAATCCAATTCCCCCATTCACATAAGCTATCACACGGTTGCACAAAAGTGTCCCGCTGAGTCAATAAACTCAATTTCCACACTCGCAAAATATCAGCCCGGTCCGGGCCGGTAAAGAAAGAAAAACATAGTCGAAAATTGAACTTATTTGCAAAAAACTCAAAAAAAATTGTGTACTGTGACCCATCCCGGCCCGTTGCAAGTATGTTAATTTCATGGGTGATACTTGTGTACAGTAGTCATTTTCCTTCACAAATTCTCATATAAATCGACCCAGCTTCGCCATAGAATCAAATCAGCATTACTTGATTGTTCAACGATTTCCCAGTCTGCACTTGTTTCCACTATGCTTTAATATATCCTATCTTCTTGTTATTAAACTCAGTTAGAGCTTGAAAATACACAAAATAGTAATTCCATGACCACAATACTCAACAATTTTAATGTGGCAAATGTTTAGCATAATAAATGGTATGCCACATGCAGAATATTGAAAATATAAGTACATACCACATCGTTGATTTTTGATGTGTTATTTTTTGATCAGGTTTTCCATGAATCTCCTATACTAAGATTTTCGAATATTCATTCGTCATCACCAAAATTTTCCCGAATATCTATTTCGCAATATCTGTTTGTTTCTGTTATTGTTATGATTCTCTGCATTTTTTTTTTCATTTTTTTCTTTCCATTACCACAATGCCCCGCCCCCGAGGACACAATAACAATGTGTCATTCTTCAGTAGCTGGACAAATTCTTTGTTTTCGACTTTTCTTTGTTTTCGAATATTTTCAATTTTTCAACTTTGATCTCTTTCATTTTCATAAACTAACACTCAAAAAATAGAAGATTTCTCTACTTTTTTACCTTTCACCGTTTTCTTGTGCCATATAAAGCTGCACATCTGCTTTCCCTTGTAATGTAGTTTCTTGTGCGTACTGATTTTAAAAATCTGTAAATAGTTGTCAATTATTTTTAAATCGAACAAATCCGGTAGTGAATAGTTTCTCAAAATAATGGGACTTTAGAAACTGTGCTACTTCTTACATGTCTTAACATCTACTTGTTATCGTTACTTTTTTTAAACTCTACTTTGATCTATCTTCATAATCACATTACACACTGTGTTATGTGACGCCACATAACAAAATAAATTATATCACTCATTAATATTCTTCATTTGCATTTGTTCTTTTTTTCTAGTCGTTTTCCATTCCTAGTTAACAAACGAGTGTTTTTGTCATTTCATTCTCCGATGGATGTGGAACTTTGTTCGGTTACTGTTCCTATTTCTTGAGTCACTGTAGATTTATTTTCTTTTTTAAGGAATAGGTTCTGAACAACAATTTCTTTCTATGATCATTTCAATGATCATTTCGATGATCATAATGCATCGCTTCTTTTAACACGACAGCAATGAGTCAATCCTTCTGTACCAAATCCTATAATCTACTGGTTTTTTTCAACACTTCCGTTCTCAATCTAATTCTTTCTCTTCAAACATATCATTTGCTTAAAAATCTGAAAACATGAGAAAGCGCAATTTTGCTGTCATTAGGATGATCTTGATATCAACATCTTCTTAACGGCTTTTCTAAAATTAGCCATCTGACTTTCCCATGTTTCTGAAAGTAATGAGATAATAAACTGAAAGCTATTGCAACATATGCTCAATTTTGCCATCATTTCTAATTTTCATCTCTTCGATTGCTTTAGAGCGCACATATCTTTTTTCTCAATCGCTATTCAGCATGATAAGTCACATATCAAATCAGAAATCTCGAATGAAATTGACAACCGATGTCGATTTCTTCCAGCTATCTATTTATAAATCAAAAAATTATCCTTCAGTGTTGTGATTTCTTGGTAGGAATGTCTAAACAATTGATGACTAATACATATTTTATTCAAAAACACATTTCCCAAAATATTTACTCCAATTTTCATTGTTCCTTTTTTCTTTTTTTTCAGTATGACTAATCCGACACATGAAATCTGCTGAAATTTTTTTTTCCAATAACACTAGCGATTTTTATCGGAGTTTATCGTTCAAAATACAACATTTTCATTTTTTCAGGAAACACCAATCTCAACATGGTTTTGCTTAGAAACGCCAGCCGTCGCTCCCGTGCTCCAAGACCAATCTCCAATGTTTTCACAATGTTCTCACAGGAACAGATTCAAGAGTTCAAGGTATGAATCTGAAAAATATTTTTCGAAACTATTTTTGAGATTTCAGGAGGCATTCAACATGATTGATCAGAATCGTGACGGACTCATCGACCAAAACGATTTGAAGGATATTTTCGCTTCCCTGGGTAAAGATGTCTCGGAGGAGATCATCAACTCCATGATCAACGAAGGTCCCAACAACCAACCGATCAACTTCACCATGTTCTTGACTCTTTTCGGTGAGAAAATGATGGGAACCGATCCAGAAGACGCTATTCTTGACGCCTTCAAATGCTTCGATGAACATGGATCGGGGAAGCTGGATGTCCGCCAATTCAAGGAGGCGCTCATGACAATGGGGGACAAAATGTCTGAGGAGGAAGTGGAGGAGCTCCTTAGAGATGCTCCGATTAAGGTTTGGGAAATATTTGTAACTCAAATTTTTAGTTTTGAGTTACAGGAGGGAAAAATCGACTACGTCCAGTTCACCCAGATGCTCAAACATGGAGAGAAGAAGGAGGAGAAACAGTAGATCAAATGTGAATGTTGAACTAAATATTTTTAATTTAACTTTGTCACACAGATCATAATTTGACAGTTCTCAAACGTTAATGAAGCATACTTTCAAAATTTTTAAATTATAGGAGCAGCACAGATAAGGGAGCACACTAAATAATGTTTTCCAGAAACACATTCAGAAAAATTACTATTTTTTGTTCTATAGGTCTATCCGAACCTTCTCTCTAAACATTTTTTTCTCTTTCTGAACTGTACAACAGATATTTAGTGTTACGATCACGAATTTTCTAGCATTTCAATATATGAACTCACTTCGGATGTCCATCTGTGTGTCTGTCCATCACTTCGGATGTCCATCTGTGTGTCCGTCCATCACTTCGGATGTCCATCTGTGTGTCCGTCCATCACTTCGTATGTCCATCTGTGTGTCCGTCCATCACTTCGGATGTCCATCTGTGTGTCTGTCCATCACTTTGGATGTCCATCACTGCGGATGTCCATCTGTGTGTCTGTCCATCACTTCGGATGTCCATCTGTGTGTCTGTCCATCACTTTGGATGTCCATCACTGCGGATGTCCATCTGTGTGTCTGTCTATCACTTCGGATGTCCATTTGTGTGTCTGTCCATCACTTCGGATGTCCATCTGTGTGTCTGTCCATCACTTCGGATGTCCATCTGTGTGTCTGTCCTTCACTTTGGATGTCCATCACTGCGGATGTCCATCTGTGTGTCTGTCCATCACTTCGGATGTCCATCTGTGTGTCTGTCCATCACTTTGGATGTCCATCACTGCGGATGTCCATCTGTGTGTCTGTCTATCACTTCGGATGTCCATTTGTGTGTCTGTCCATCACTTCGGATGTCCATCTGTGTGTCTGTCCATCACTTCGGATGTCCATCTGTGTGTCTGTCCATCACTTCGGATGTCTATCTGTGTGTCTGTCCATCACTGCGGATGTCCATCTGTGTGTCTGTCCATCACTTCGGATGTCCATCTGTGTGTCTGTCTATCACTTCGGATGTCCATCTGTGTGTCTGTCTATCACTTCGGATGTCCATCTGTGTGTCTGTCCATCACTTCGGATGTCCTTCTGTGTGTCTGTCCATCACTTCGGATGTCCATCTGTGTGTCTGTCCATCACTTCGGATGTCCATCTGTGTGTCTGTCCATCACTTCGGATGTCCATATGTGTGTCTGTCCATCACTTCGGATGTCCATCTGTGTGTCTGTCTATCACTTCGGATGTCCACCTGTGTGTCTGTCCATCACTTCGGATGTCCATCTGTGTGTCTGTCCATCACTTCGGATGTCCATCTGTGTGTCTGTCCATCACTTCGGATGTCCATATGTGTGTCTGTCTTAGTTCTCCCCCGAGTCTCCTCGGGGAAGGCGCCAGAGCGGTTTTCCGAATATTTATATACGCCTCCTACTCCTCAGTATTTTGTGGCCGGCATAGCTCAACTGGTAACATCGCCGGCCACCGATCGGAGGATCGTAGGGTTGAGGGTTCGACTCCCTCAGCCGGATATCGAAAGCAAACCGACTGTCGATGCCAGCCAGGACGATGGCACCCATCGCCGAGGAAGCTGAAGAGGCTCAGGAGGATTCCGCCCAGTTGTGCTCCCCCTGCGGAGACGAAGCGGATATGAAGAAAGAAAGAAAGCGTAAAAGCCGCTGAGGTTGTGCAGTCATTGTGGACACAATTCAATAGGAAAAATGAAGATGTTCGAGTACAGTGGATGAAGAAGAAATGATAGATAAATAATGTGTAATAAATGTGAATAATGAAAATAAAAAAACAAAAAAAAATTTTAAATTGAAGTTCAAGTATTATTTTAATTTTGAAAGTTTCAGAACTTCAGAGAAAAGTGTTGGGCCGGCACCGGGACAATCTGCAACGTGACGTTTTGCAGCCAGTCATTCCGCAAAGAGACATTTTGCAGCCAGTCATTTTGCAGCGAGGACCACAAGAAATTTTGTCCAAAAAACCAAAAAAAAAAATTTTTTTGAAAAAAGTTGAAAACTGTTCTTTTTTTGGTAGAAGTAGCAGTAAAACCAAAACTTCAAGGTTTAGAAGATGACAAAATCCGCTACTTTTATGCAAAAAAAAACAGTTTTCAACTTTTTTCAGAAAAAAATTATTTTTTGGTTTTTTGGACAAAATCTCTTGAGGTCCTCTTTATGAAAACTACAAAAAAAGACTTTTATGACTTCTTGAACTATTAATTATCCAAAAAAGTCAAGTTATCAAAGAAAAAACGGAGAAATTGAGCCTGTAGAACGCATAGCTGCGAAATGTCTCGCTGCGAAATGTCTCGTTGCGGAATGTCTCGGCTGCAAAACGTCTAGTTGCGAGTTGTCCGATTGGATTGGGGGCGTGGCGAAGGAACGAGGCCCGTCTAATCTGTCTTATTTCTCATCTCTTTTTATATTCTCTAATTTGTGGGCCATTTATTGTTTTTGCCATGTCAGTTCTCAACAATTATGGATTTAACATTTCCAGCTCCTAGGAAATTGGAGAGTCATCTGTTCAGAGATGAAATATTTTATCCACACAATGGATCAGCAAACATAAGAGGTATTGCAAAAGAGAAGATGGAAATGTCTTGTGGGGTCATGAAAACAGAGAAAAGTAACGTAATTTTGAGTGGATACTAGCGAGGGCTTGGCCTTTCATCTGAAAATCAAATAAACTCTCACTATTTCATTGAAAATTTATTAGTCTGCTCGTTTTGCTTTTAGGAAACTCCTTTTAGAAAATGTTTGAGAATTTGCGGAAAATACGTTCATAGGTAGTTTCCATCATTCTGAATACGATGGTAACAAAATCATTTGCCTATTCCCGCCGCGAAGCTCGAAACTTTCTCCGCATGGTTTCGCTGTTTTGTCACTCTCTTCCGGGCAGTGTTTCTCTTCGGCTCTTCGGTAGCGGGTGCGGCAGTGGGAGAGTCCGGTGTTCGACCGCTCAATAGGATATGAAGTTTTGGTTTTTGGACCATAACTTCTTTCAAATTGGTCGTATTGACCTGAAACATTGGGAAAATATTTGTAGCAGAATTTTTGTTATATTTATTCAATGTTTTGATTGAACAATCATGTTTTACAACTTTTTTGTAAAGTTTCCGAAAAAACTGAAAAATTCGTGCAATGACCGGTTTAAAAAGAGAGTGTGTAATTAGTGTTTATGATTGATTTTTCACAGAAAAGGCTTTGATTTTTCTTTTTTGACCACCAGACCACTATTCTTGACTTGTTACCCATTTATCCGGTACCTTAGGTTTTCAAACTTATAGCAGTTGTTATTTTGACAATTTTGAATATTCCTAACCGTATCCTGATACACATGTTTATATTAATAAAATTGGTCACTCCGTGCAGTCTTACTCTCACTGGTTCGAAAACCTCATAATTGTAAATTTTTGTTTTTGCTCCAAAATCGTAGTGTATTGATGTTATTTTTGATAACTCGAGGTTGAAAAGTTCTCAGTTGATATTTTATATACTAAAACTGTCTTTTCTCACATGCTCTCATGAGCCTTTTTTTACATCAAAATCGAATGAACTCTCACGATTTCATTGAAATTTCGATAGTCTGCTTCCCAAGGGGGTCAGAGATCAATAGGTTCTTTTCCTACAAGTCCTCGCTAGTCTCCACTCTATATCACGTTACTCTTCTCTTTCATGACCCCACCAGACATTTCCATCTTCTCTTTTGCAATACCTCTCCTGTTTGCTGATCCATTTGTGTGGATAAGATATTTCATTTCTGAGCAGATGACTCATCAATTTCCTAGGAGCTGGAAATGTGAAATCCATAATTGTTGAGAACTGACATGGCAAAAATAATAAATGACCCACAAATTAGAGAGTATGGAAGAATATGAGAAATAAGACAGATAAAACGGGCCTTGTTTCTTCGCCACGCCCCCTTATTATCCGTTCTACTTTTTTTCTCTCATTCACTTTCAGTCATGGTTTGAGCCCACACTGCAGTCGACCGTCTGAGAAATCCTCCCTGTAATGCGTGTTGACCAATTTGTTTTTTGATAATTTCAAATCCCAATTGGGTCAGAGATCATTATTTTCTTCTCCCCCGGACCTAGTCCTCTCTAGTTTCCACTCAATATTATGATACTCTTCTCTGTTTTGATGACCCCACCAGACTTTTGCTTTTTCTCATTCGCAAAACCTCCTCTGTTAGCTGCCGATAACACTGTCAGACGCCCTCTCTTTCATACGAAACCGTCCGAGAAATGATTTAAAAACGCTATTTTATTGTTTTTTTTTCAAAATGATCACCTGAAAGTTGGAATTTTAGTGTGGAAAAGTAAAAAACATGGTGTTTATTATCCAATTAGGCCACGAATAAAGTGTTTTTTCTTCCACAAGCCTAGTCCTGCCTATTTTTCACATAAATCTCACTTCTCTTATTCTCTCTTCAGCATTGTGTCCACACGTCTCTCAAGACGTCCAGATGTTCACCTATTCTCATTTAACTCTGACGCACTTTAGACTAAAAGGAGAATGCGAGTGTCAAAGGTTTTTTAACGGTTTTAGAAGATCTTCAGCAATGCAAAAAGAATTTTCAAAAATATTGTAATTCAAACACATTAACATATAAGATATCAACTGAGCTTGTAGTTTCGGTCCGAAAACACAATTTCAGATTTTTTTTTACTTGTTTTCACTGAAAACTTCAATTTCTTCTTTCAAACGAATTTTACGTTCATTTTCCAATCAATATGTCTTTTGACAAAAAAAAAGCTAACGTCTCCTTCACTACAAAAAGGAGGATAGTGAGGATAGTGTAAGGGAACACACAGGTGTAAGGAATTTTTCGAAACCTTGCCACTGTGCTACTTTTTATCTTACAGCATAAATTTTCAATAGAGTTTGTACATCAAGTCTTACATTAAGCTTCAGTTTTGTAGTTCATAACTTTTTTGCACCGATATTCCTCATCAGTGTGTGTCTTCGAGAGCATCTCGAGAGATTTTCGAAAGATTTCTCTCGAGAGATTTTCGAGAGATTTCTCGTAAATCTCTCGTGGAAATAAAGTTTTTGACAGATCATTTCCGAGTTTTTGAAGCCTGACATTTCGAAACCGGTGAAAAACAAATAACGTTTTATTCATTTCCGCAATGGGGATCGAACCATGGTCTTCTGATTAGTACCAAACGGCTGAAAACAAAAAAACAAACATGTTTTGCTACCAATTGCGGTCGAACCTGTTGGTGGTTAGATTTGTACCTATAATCCAAAAACAAAATGCAAAATGTTGTGCTTTGCCCAGTGTCGAACCCCGGACCCTCGGAACCACAATAACACTATTTTTTTCAAAAATAAAATTTATTCGTGTTTCACGGGTTTCGAAATGGCCGGTTTCGAACTGTCTGGTCTTGAAATGTCCGGTTGCAATGTCACAGAGTCGAAATTTGCACTATGCTCTCTTTGGCGCAGTCTTTGAATAATTTCTCGAAATCTCTCGAAAATCTCTCGAAAATCTCTCGAGAGATCTCTCGAGAGATTTCGAGAGACTCAAAAATCTCTCGAGATTCTCTCGAGAGATTTTCGAGAGATTTCGAGAGAGATCTCTCGAGAGATCTCTCGAAAATCAAATCTTTCGAGAAAAAAATTCGAGAGCACACACTGTTCCTCATAAAGTTTGAGATAGGCGTGACAAAAGTGACGTTATTTAACTTCCCATGAATACTGATCGTCACTCATTTGTGTGTATGTGCACAGAACATTTGTTAACTGCAAAAACATATTTGTACTATAACGCGTCTCGTTTTAATTATAGTAGCGAAGAACTCGACACATTACCAAAAACCACACATAAAATTCTAAAAATTCGAGAAAAAAACGTGTTAAAAACACTGGATCCGCTGAAGTTTGAGCAAAAACATGATGACTACTACTCAATTCTTCAATATAAAAAAAAACAAAAAAAGAATTGCATCGACCGGGAATCGAACCCGGGCCGCCCGCGTGGCAGGCGAGCATTCTACCACTGAACCACCGATGCGGTGGAAGAAGGCAAGCTATCGGGTGGTAAAGAAGCAGAGTGGAGAGAGGAGGAAGTGCGGCGGACAGGAAAAGAGAGGAAGGGGGGAGTAAACAAAATGTGATGAAAGCGAGTGTAGTTTTTTTTGAATTCGAAAGATTTCTTCTTCATGTGAGAACCGAGCAAAAGTAAAACAACTCTCTAAATATAAGAACATTATGATGAATACGAAAAATCTGCTGAAGTAATGAAACCTTTTTTGGTTTTTTGTCTGTCCCTTTTTCATTCTCACACACAGTGTGCTCCACCGGTGAAAAAACCGACGACAACCCGGTTTTTTTTTCACCGGTGAAAACTGTAATACTCACCGGTGAAATTTTTCTCGACTGTATAGAAATAAAAACCAGAGTCAAGTTTGGCAAAAACCGGTGTTCACCGGAATTCCCCGGTTTTCAAAATTAAAAAAAAACAGGGTTTCCCCGGTTATTATTTTCACCGGTTTTTTCATGACGCAAATACCACAATTTGAAAAAGCAGGACAGCAACCGGACTTTTCGAAACTGGAATTATTTAGTTTCTGCTACATTTGTCAAGGCCCGGCCCGGGAAATTGGCGCCAAAGTTCAAAATTCAATTTTTTTCGAATTTTTTCAAATTTTTTTTTGATTATTTAGAATTCAACCTCAGGGTCGTAAAACTGGTATCTATGTGACCTCAGGGTCGTAAAACTGGTATCTATGTAGGCGTCATGATAATTCTCAGCGATAAAGTACAATTTTGTTATTACTTTTTATTGTTTTACCTCCGAGTCAAATAAGAACGGAGGGGCTATGAAGATTTTGAAATGTGATTTTTTTCCTTCTTTAAATATGGAGCGTTCATGATCCCGATTCAGCGGCACATTGATTTTCCCAAAAATAAGTCAACAATTTTAAACCTGCTTCTTGAGAGCTTTATAAAAAGTACCCACACGCCTAGGTTTGATTCAGTCCCGCGACAAAATCTACGGGGTACTGTAATTTTCTTAGTGATTTTCAAATAGCATGAAACCTAGTCATGGTTTTTTCGAACCGTCTTAATGAGCTGAATTCAAAAATGACTATTAATACAAAAAAATATTCATCCGCTTCAAAAAAATCCTTCTAATATTTTTGTGCTGTAAATATGACTAACCGTTCCAAGTAGAAGGTGGGCAAGTGTGATAGCAATATACTGTAGCAAGCATAAGTGAGTACAGATTTATTTTTTATGTGTAACTGCTGAATCGTGTCCGTTTTGCATAAACATTTCATTACTAGGCTGAAAATTTCGAAAATTGGCAAATAATGAAGAATGAAAAATGTTTTGAATGAAAAAAACAGAACGGTTATATTTTCTTAAATTGTAATTTTTTAGGATAGTTTGAAAAACTCGATACACACTTTTGGTACATGTTTTGTTAAATCTGGAACATTTTTCAGTGAGTTATGATGATTTTCCCGAGAACACCATTTTTGACATCTCGACAAATTTTTAAATCAAGATCAGGAAAAATTGATTATTGATATAATTAAAAATAGAACATTTTCAATAAATTCATTTTGTTTTTGTTGAATAGTTTTGATACTTATCAAAAAAAGTTTATTCAAAATGAACATGGTTTAAAAAAGCGGGAGCTACGAAAATACTGAAATATTTGAGCTTGGGAACAATATATGAGCGTGGGAGCATCTTAATCGATATAAAGGTCTCCGTTGGTAACTTTGTACTCAACGAAACTTTCTGGCTCAATATTGGGTATGGCATCGTGGAACACTCGAGAGATTGCGGAATAATTGTATCCCTCTTCCCTCTGCCGCTCGAAAAGCTTTATCAAAGCAGGAATCCATTGAGTATTGTCGTCGGGAAAATACGAAGTAGGATCTGCATGCTGAAATATAATTACTGCAAAAAACATGATAAGTTAGTGTCAAACTTACGAAATCTTCTTTTGTCTGAACGGTTGTCTGCTCCTCACTCACAAATGGATGGACACCCACACTGGGGCCAAGCAAATATCCCATTGCCATCAGGTCGTCGAATCGAGAATATGGGTTTCCCATTGCATAGCTCAAAGTCGTTTGAAAGCGAACTTGGTGCAATCTGTTGTTCGGTGAGGATTCTGGTGTTGACCTGCCGAAGTCAATCAGAGTGATGACCACATCCTGAAAATTAACAAAGTTAAGAGAAAGTTTCAATAATTCCCATAAACTCACTCCGGCCCAATCTCGTTTGACCAAGACGTTCCCATAGTGAATGTCATGATGGACGAGTCCATGTTGATGGAGAGTTGTCAAAGCACGGAAAATCATCCACCCGATTCTGAGAACATTTGCTGATGTAAGCTTGAAGTCTTTTCGACGGAGAGCATCGAGATACAGTTCTCCCTCGGGAGTCATAACTGAAATACTTGTTTTGTTTAAAAATATAGGAACTGTTGCGGCAAATGTATTGCAGGTTCAGAGCACAACAAATGTATGTAATAAGAAACGCCTAGTTCTATCTATTATTCGAAAAAGCGAACAGGGAGCAATATTTTTGCTCAAAAATGACACTTTTAACTGGTGCGAACTTCCGGCAGAACTAACCATACATATTCAGGGAAATACTTTCAGAGTCACTGTTTTATTTTTCGAGATTTGCGGTTTTGTGAAACATAGAAAGATATCTTTTTCATGTTTATTAGATTTCCAATATCTGGGGGCTTATTTGAGCAATAGATTACCAAAAATTGTATAATTTTGCATTTCCTGTATGCAGATTTTTTATACCAGAAAACGTTTATGCAAAACGAAACAATAGTCACAATACAGAACCGGTCGAAAAAATCTTATTTCGCCTTTTTCAATTGCAAATGTCCAACTTTGAGAGTGTGTGTCATAGTAAAATTAACTGTCCCACAAAACAACTCTTGATGGGATCAAAAAGACCAACAGAGGATCTTAACTTTTGTAGTTGACAACGTTTCTGAACGGACACTCCCCAGAGAGTCATGCAAATTTTAAGTGAACAGTTCGAATATCGAACTAAATGAGTCGATTTGAGGAAAAATTGTAAATACGTAACTTTCTTCAAGTGTCACATAGAAGTTGTAAATTAAAAAAATAGAGCTCTACTTTTGTTCGAATTTGATTTCATAAAAACTTATTTTGTGCGACATTAGGACACTATGATTTTATTCTAACACATACTCTCAATGTTGAATTTTTGCAACTGACAAATGCAAAAAATGTAATTTTTTGGCCGGTACTGTAAATTATGCATAAATTTGTTTTCGAACCTCTCTGTTAAAACTTTAACATGTTTTTAACATGGTTCTTGCTACTGCGCTTCAAATATTTTAGGCATCCTGCATTCCAGCAGAATCAATGTTATTTTTCGATAGAATACATACTCACCCAGAAACTTATACACTTGACCACCCGTGGTTTCAGAAAAGGCATCCATCAAGAAAGGAAAACCTTGCGATCCTCGACATCGGCGGAGAACGTCCAACTCCCTTCGGTAAGAACGAGTGTCAAATGTACAGTTCTGCACTTTCAGAACAAGTGTGTCATATCGATTTTCTCTTGTGACAATTTCATAAATCTTTCCGAAGTTCCCCTCGCCGATTTTATCTTGCACGACGTACTGGCCGTTGACAATTGTTTGCGGGGTCAGTTCTAGATTGTTCCTGAAAATTCATTTTTTCAAAAGCTATTCCACTTTTCCTATCTGAAAATAGTGATTATTAACTATTCTGAAAAACTTACATGGTAAATGAAAAGTCGAGCACGTCGTCCTGCGTAAAAGCAAAAAAAATTTGAAAAAGGCGGGAGAACAGTGTAATAGAATGGCCACGGGAAGATTTCGGGGTGTATGTTATATAAGGCAATGAGGACTGTGTGGTATGTAGTGAGAATGACGATGAGAATACGTCGCAGGGGTTAGTGTGACCGCCTTACACAGTGTTTGCAGACCTGTGTACCGTATTCCCATGAGAAATGTTTTTTGAATAGAGTACTCCACAAATTATTTTTCTACGCAGGCTAACGTTTATTGAGAATTTAATAAATTGAAAGTAGAATTGTATTTGAGTGAGTACGTCGGTGCTGAAAAGTTCCCTAACACCTCCACCCGGCATGTAAGGATTTTCTCAAAAAACGTATCATTTTACTGGTTATAATAATGGCAAAGATTGACTGAACAGCTGTTAGTAGGATTATCGAAATTCAGTGTTTGATTTCCTCCTGCCAACCTAAAGCTGATTTGTGAAAGTTTGTCGTTTCAAGTTTGCAAGTTTAACCAAAGCTTATTCAAACGACTAATTAAAACGCACTTCTCTGCAAAAGCATCGGTACTGCCTTAGATGATTCCCAAATGTTATTTCGATTAAAATTTTTTTGTATAAACCTTCCCCTTCCAGCAGTAATTTAACGCACAGCCAAATCTTGAGAGCCCATAACTCAGAGCAGGTTGTCAGATGGATTCCAATACAAATTTTCATCAAATTCCAAAATCAAAAGTACTTGGAGTGTCCTTGTAAAGAAGAATTTTTTATACAGTGGTTTATATTTTTTCAAGCCGAACAGTGCACTGGAAATTATAAGCTTGCTGAAATTGATTCTTTAACAAAATATTCCTATCAGGAACTTTCTACATTCATAGATTATTGTACATGAAAAGAGTGGGATAAACTCAAAACTGGCATAAAGAGAATAATTAAACAATCTCTGTGCAATTGAACTCACATTCAAATGTTCTGTAAAAAAACGAATGAATAAAAAAAACAAATGGAACAAATGGATCAACAGGAAATAATCACTATAAAAATACCTGAGAAATGCATACACTAATCAACAAAAACGGTAAAATACTCAATCAATAAAAAGAATTCCGTCGACGACCTTATACTCAATGCGACTCTCTGGTTTTGTGTCTGGCAATGCGTTGTGGAATAATCTAGAAATCTCGCCATAGTCGTATCCTTCGCGGCTCTGGCGGTTGAAAAGTGACATGAGGGAGGTAATCCATTGACATTGAGTTTTATTCTCGGTGGAGTGGGACGACAGATTTGCATTCTGAAATACAAAAAAAGTCTAATAAATCAGATAGACTAGCGTCAAACTCACCAAGTCCTGTTTGTTTTGGACAGGTGTTTTGGTGTCTTCTGAGAAACTGGTCATTCCAACGCTCCGCCCGAGAATAAAGCTCATGGTACGGTAGTCGTAAAATCGGGAATAAGAATTCCCTAGACTATCAGGGCTGTTTTCTGAAGTGGAGCAACCGAAATCGATTAAAGTGACAACGACGTTCTGAAAAAAAATGTTGAAAGAAAGATACACTAATTATCATAACTCACTCCACCCCTGTCTCGTTTGACCAGAATGTTCCCACAGTGTAAATCATTATGAACAAATCCATTCCGATGTAAGATGATCAGCGCTCGGAAAAACATCCACCCGATTCTCAACACGTTTGAAGGAGAGAGCTTGCAATTTTTTCGTTGCAGAACATGGCGATAAGATTCTCCTTCTTGTGTCATAACTGAAACTGGATTCTGTTTTGTTGAAAAACACAGGAGCAGTTGCGATAAATGTTTTACAAGTGCAAGGCGCAGCGAACGCAATATAAAGTCTCTAGTTCCTCTTTAATTTTCCGAAAAGTCAATATCCACCAAAATTGGTCCCTTTTAAGTTGTGAAAACTACCGGCAAAACTGACCACACAGAATGAGAGAGATAGTTTCAAAGTCAATCTTTTCTATTTCTGTATCTGCGGTTATGTTGAACACCGATTGACAATATTTAGATGAAAAGAGCAAAAGGTGACAGAGATTTTAAACCTTTTTTTTCATGCGGACTGTGCTATACTAGAAAACGCTAATGCATAAAGAAGCAATAGAGTCACAATACAGCAAAACCCAAAAATATATCATAAGTTGTCTTGTTCAATTGGAAATGTCCAATTTTGATAGTGTTTCCTAGTAAAACTAACTGTCCCACAGAATTATTTTCTATGGAATCAAACAGAGTGAGAGTATAACTCCTTTTTTATTGAAAAAGTTTTTTGTATGGACATTTCCCAGAGAGTTATGATCGTTTTAAGTGGACAGCTCGAAATCGCACTATTTTCTGTTGAAATGTGTCGTTTTGAGGGACAAATTACTATGTCGTGATGTAAATTGCTAGGGACTGTTCGTACAAAAAAAAAATGGTATTGGTCTGTCAGATCTAATAAAAGTTATTTTGTGAGACAGTTAGTTTTACTATGACACACTATCAACGATGGACATTAGCAATTAAAAAGGAGAAAAAAATTCGCCGCACACTGGATTTTAACAGAATTTGAATTTTTATAGAATACGTACTCACCTAGTGAAGCGTAGGTTTCCTCATCTTTGATATCAATAAAATTGTCAAGTAGGTGTGGAAAACCAGCTGATCCACTACATGCACGCATCATTTCGAGCTCCGTTTGATAAGAATCACTGCACAACGTGACGTTCTGAATCTTAAGGACAACTTGAACAGATTCTTTCTTTTTCTCCACAACTTCATAAACCTTTCCATAGGCCCCCTCGCCAATTTTTGCTAAAACGATATATTTGCCATTTACAATTTGTTGCGGGATCAAATCTGGAGCTTCCCTGAAAATTTGTTTTATCAAAAACTGTTCTGATTTTCCTATCTGGAAATAATGTTCAAAAAGTATACTGAAAACTTACATTATATAATAATTCGATGTAGGTTTTGCTGTAAAATTGTTAGAAAAACAGAAGACGAGACGGGATAGCAGAGTGCAAAAGGACAGTTTTGGGATGAACACTGAATAAGAAGATGAGAATGTGTCTTTGTATGATTAAGAATGGATAAGAAGAGGTCGGCAAGATTATGGTGACGGCCTTAAACAGTGTTTTCAGAACTGCGTACTGTATCCCGAGAAGATATATTTTTTGAATGGAATACTGTACAAGTTACTTTTTCATGCCGGTTAACGTCTGATGTTTAAAGAAATTTTAATCCGGAATTGTGTTTGATGCTGAAATCTTGGATGACGAACTTTCCAAACAACTCTACTCTGCCTGTAAGGATATTATGAAAAATGAATCCTTATGTTGATTACTGAAAAAATAGCAACGATGGACTGAATAGCTGTCACAGCATTGGATAAAAAGGTATCATATTTTGGTTTTTGGACTATAACTTGTTTTTAATTGGTCGGATTGACCTGAAACTTCGGAAAAACATTGTTTGTAAAGTTTTGATTATATTTAGTTAACGTTCCGGTTTGAAACTATGCTCCACAAGATTTTTGAAAAAGAGGAAAGAAAAAAAGAAAAGAATTGGAAGAAGCTCCCAGGCAAAGCTTCTTGTTGAGAATGATTGGAAGAAATGAAACCATCTCACTCGCTCCCCCAATGAGAGTGTCCAAACTGTCTCATGATAGATTGAGGGGGAAAAGAATAGAAAGAAGGAGAGAGAGTGTTAGCCAGAAGCTGAGAAAGTTCTCTCTTCTTCACCACTGGAAGGTGTTGAGGGAAATAGTGTGGACTCTTTGAGAATCATGACACAAAGGTCATTCAGAGGGGGAGAGAATGTACCTTATGTGTTGGAACCGTTTCTCTATCTCCCCCTAAATGAAGTGAAAAGAGAAATGTACTCACATTCAGATGTATGAGTAGAATGTTTTTCATGAAAATGTGAGATAAGGAATTTTTAGTCTTTTGAAACCTCAATGAGTCATTTTCTCACGTGAATGATCAAATGTTGAATCAAAATACTATAATTATTTGTAAAAACAAAAATGCACAATTTCGAAATTTTTGAATAAGTGAGAGCAAGACTGTAGGGAGTGACTCACATGGAATGTACTTTTGCTGCCCCCCCTAAAGTACCAATTTTTTTTTGCTTATTCGCTGAGTTTTCCCAAGACAAGACGACCCATAAAGGGTTTTTCTGTGACGTGACCTCGTTTTTGAAAAATTGAGATTTTTCGAAAAAAAAATTTTTTTTCGAAATTTTTTTTCATTGCTTTTCCAGTTTTTTCAGAGAAATGGCTTTGCACATTTTTGTAGTTAATGTTATGCAGTTTTTAACAAAAATATGAAACTTATAAAAAATAATGTTTTGGTCCTGAAAAAGGTAAAATCGTGACACCCTCCAAAAAAAAATTTTTTTTGTCAAGGATTGCAGAGGTAACATACATGTAGTAAAAAACTTCAACTCACGAGGGTCATTTTTTTATGTAGCAGTATAGCTGGTCTCGATCAAAAATTGAGGAAAAAATTGATCTGAAAATTTTCATTTTTCGAAAAAAAAATGACATGTCGGAAATCAGTTTGAATTTCTAACATTGAATAAGTTCCTAATAAACTCTGTTTAAAATAAGTATTTTCAAAGTGTATTCCATCATTTTTAGAAAACAATGCACATCCCTGTTCACTTCTCTTGTCATAACACTCGTTCAAAAATTGCAAGTTTTCTTCTGTGGTATGAATTCAATTACTCATAACTCCTCTAGAACAGTAGCAAACTGACTTAAAAACACAGAACAAACCAGAAATCATTTTCGCTTTTCAAAAATTTTGTTTTGAATGTTTTGGGAAAAATTTTTTTCGACTTTTGATAAGGGGGGACCACATGAAATTTTTTCCAGAAACTGAAAAATTTTATTTTTCGAAAACCAGTAAAATTTATTGTTTTTAGCATGATTGAAGATTCACAAACTCCCCCTTATCAAAAGTCGAAAAAAATTTTTTTTCCAAAACATTCAAAACATGATTTTTGAAAAGCGAAAGTTATTTTTGGTTTGTTCTGTGTTTTTAAGTCAGTTTGCTACTGTTCTAGAGGAGTTATGAGTAATTGAATTCATACCACAGAAGAAAACTTGCAATTTTTGAACGAGTGTTATGACAAGAGAAGTGAACAGGGATGTGCATTGTTTTCTAAAAATGATGGAATACACTTTGAAAATACTTATTTTAAACAGAGTTTATTAGGAACTTATTCAATGTTAGAAATTCAAACTGATTTCCGACATGTCATTTTTTTTCGAAAAATGAAAATTTTCAGATCTATTTTTTCCTCAATTTTTGATCGAGACCAGCTATACTGCTATATGAAAAAATGACCCTCGTGAGTTTTTTACTACATGTATGTTACCTCTGCAATCCTTGACAAAAAAATTTTTTTTTGGAGGGTGTCACATTTTTACCTTTTTCAGGACCAAAAAATTAATTTTTATAAGTTTCATATTTTTGTTAAAAACTGCATAACATTAGCTACAAACATGTGCAAAGCCATTTCTCTGAAAAAAGTGGAAAAACAATGAAACAAATTAATGAAAAAAAATTTCGAAACATTTTTTTTTTCGAAAAATCTCAATTTTTCAAAAACGAGGTCACGTCACAGGAAAACCCTTTATGGGTCATCTTGTCTTGGGAAAACTCATCGAATAAGCAAAAAAAATTGGTACTTTAGGGGGGGGCAGCAAAAGTACATTCCATGTCAGTATTACAGATACAAAGTAGTGTTTAAAAATCCTTTTCACAATTTTTATAATTGTCCAGTCACCAAGTTCTATGATTTTCAAAACCAAAGGTACCGAATAAATGTATAGTTTTGCTCAGGATCTGTTCGGACACCCGTTAAGGGTTCTATCGAGATAAACATGTGCCATAAATGTTTTCCACGTTTTATAATAGCTTTGAAGACTTTGATACTTATAGTTATGGTCGAAACACCGAAATATGATACATTTTTGTCCGGTACTGTAATTGGATTAACAAGGATCTGTGTAATATTTTTCGCCGCCAAGCCTCGAGAAACGAGAAGAAAAACTGATGCCCCCTGCGCTGGGTTCGACGTGGAGAGCTCATCGAAATCCAGGGACGGAATCAATTGCAATTATTTGGAGGTCTTTTGTGGTTTTTCACAACTGATAATTTGTGAATTTGGAAAAAATTATGATATTGCATGAATTCATTGAATATAAAAAAAAGAAAACCAGTACTATACGAAGAAGAAAGCGTCAAAGTAAAGATGTGTTCCATCTCCTCCCCCTTCGTGCTTCAGCTCACGATGTTTCGATTCTCTGGAGGTTTGAAAAATACTTACACCGAAGTAACTATTTTTTTATAAAATTAACGTTTTTCTAAATCTGAAAAATAAAAAGTTTGACACTGATGTGTTGAGTATGAAAGAGGGCTTCGTTTCACTTTTATTTCACACTCCTAAAAGTAAGGAAGAAAATGTGAGAAAATTGGAATAGGGGACAAAATAACCGTACGAATTAAAAGACGGATATAGAAAGAGAAAAATAAAAACCAGTTTAGGAAGAAGAAAAAAACCGGGGGAGAGAACATAATTATTTAACAAAATATTAAAACCGAGTAATATAAAAATAAAAAAGAGTTCCGATTTTAGATGGGGGAAAGAAGTGGGGGAAATTAGCAGGAATCGCATTCAATAATGATAAATGCAAAAAATCGGGAACAGAAGGATGACAGCAAATTGAGGATATGGGACGTCGAAAGATTGGGAGATTTTGACATGAAAATTAAGATGGGGGAAATACGTGGCACCACTAATGAAGTTTAAAAAAAGAATATATGAGTGAATTAGTTGATATAGAGAAGTCCGTTAAGGACCTCGTATTCAATGGAACTCTCGGGCTCGATATCGGGTATGGCACTGTGGAACAATTGAGAGATGTCGTCATAACTGTATCCCTCTTCCCTCTGCCGTTCGAAGAGCATGATCAAAGAAGCAATCCATTGAGTTTCCTCTTTGGCAAAATACGAGAGAGGATCTGCATGCTGAAACAGAATAAATGACATAAACTTGATACATAGATTCGCCTCAAACTTACGAAATCTTCCTTTGTCTGGACCGCCGTTCTTGTCTCACTTAAAAAGGGATGAACACCTACACTTGGTCCGAGTAGATATCCCATAGACATGAAGTCGTCGAATCGAGTATATGGGTTGCCTCTTGCATAGCTCAGTGATGTTTGAAATAGAACTTTGCGCAATTTGTTATTCGGAGTCGATTCTGGAATTGATCGGCCGAAATCGATCAAAGTAACGACAACGTTCTGAAAATAAACAATGTTGAGAGGAACACACAATAATAATCATAAACTCACTCCTGCAGAGTCTAGCTTCATCATTATGTTCCCATAGTGGATGTCACGATGGACAAGTTGAAGTTGATGCAGAGTTGTGAGAGCGCGGAAAATCATCCAACCGATCCGCAAGACATTTGACGGAGAGAGCTCAAAATTTTTGCGTTTCAGAACATCAAGATAAGTTTCTCCTGCTGACACCATCACTGAAATTAAGTGTTTTCTTGTTGAAAAGTATAGAAGCAGAACCGGCGAAAAATACATCACATTTTGCTTCTTTAAGATACAAAAGATCAAATTCGAAAGTGTGTGTGTCATAGTAAAACTAACTGTTCCACAAAATAACCTTTATAAGATCAAGCACAGCAATTTGACCCCCATAATAAGTTATTTTATGGGACAGTTTGTTTTACTATGACACACTCTCAGAGTTGGAAATTTTCAACTGAAAAAGGCAAAACTAATATTTCTTAACAGATACTGTAAATTAAAAATTGTTTTGCTTTCGAAACCCATGAAATATTTCGGTAAAATCTCTAACTTATTTTCTAATTTCTCGTATTTACCACACTCTGCATTCTAGCAGAATGAACGTTTAAAAATACATACTCACCGAGATAATTGAAGACTTGTCCATCCCTGATTTCGGAGAAGTCGTCCAACAAATAAGGAAAACCTTGCGATCCATTACATTGTCTCATCACCTCCAACTCCCTTTGGTAAGAGCGAGAGTCTATCGTACAATCCTGAACTTTCAGAACAAGTTTTTCATATCGGTTCTCTTTTGTGACAGTTTCATATACTTTTCCATATGCTCCATGGCCAATTTTGGAAAGAACGACATATTTGTCATTGACAACTTGTTGGGGGAGAAACTCTGGAGTTTTGCTGAAAATTTTTTTTCAAAAGGCATTCTAATTGGGAATAGTGCTTCAAAACTATTTTTGAATAAATTTGAATGAAAGAAGAGTAGAGTGGTGATCTTTTTTGTTGTATAAAGTACTCTACAAGTTGCTTTTTCATGCAGATTAACCCCGTTCAAGAATTTACAAACGTTTTAAGGTGGAATTTTGTTTGAGTGAGTATGTCGATGCGGAAATTCTGAAAAATGAAACAGCCAAACATATCAATCTTTTAAGAATTGTTTTGAATATACTTTTTTACTTCAAACTGTCAAAAAATTGCACCCTGTGGCTGAACAGATGTTAATTGAGAATTCAAAAACGCCAAAATGACTCACTCATCCAGCTTTCCCACGAACGAGAGATTGAATTTGTATCTCATGTCTCCAGTTCCACTCATAGCACAATAAAGCCGATCAACTAGCAGGAATACAAAGTTAGCGAATATGACAATCTTTCCAGAAGAACCAAATTTGTTGAATTCTCCGTATGAGAAGACAACAGAGAACACGATCCTCTTATGGGATCGAACTGACGAATAGCGAAGACAGCGACGAAAACAAAGAAAAAGACGAGAGAAGGCGAAGTTGTTCCAATCTAGAATTTATTGAAGTGAATTAAAGGAACCCAAAGAAAAAATATACAACAGAGATATAGAAAAAAGGTAACAAAGCCTTAAAAAGTGATGGCGAAAAACCTCAAAAAGCTAACTGTTTTGTTAAATATGTTTTATGATCTTACCAAAGATCATTACAAAATTTATTATTGGAAAACGATCTCAAAAACAATATTTTTCCTGTTTTATAGAGATTAATTTACATAAATGAATAATTGTAATGAGAAATTTACCTTATGAAATATAAAGTAATTGTTTCATATGGTTATTGTGTTAATAGATCAAGTGATTTCAGATAACAATGTGATCTTAATGTAAAATCACTTGACACTCTAGGGGCCTAAGAAAAGGGTATAGAGGAGAGAATAAATTTTTAAATATATTTATTCACTTTTTACTATCAAAAAATTGCAACGTTTGACTGATATTCACTGAGTTTTCAGAAATTCAGAATATGAAAGTGAGCCAGGATGGAATAACAGCGAAGGACAAAACGACACCTTGGGTAATTTAACCATTTATTTAGAAGCAAAGAAATATGAGAAAAGTAAAATAATTGAATAAAAGAAAAGAAAAAATGGAAAAGAAAGAAAAGAGCTAACGATTCTTCCTACTGAAAAGGCCGGTATTTATACCATTCTCGGAGGCGAGAGAGTATAGTCAGAGAAGAGAGCGCTCATGTAGGCGATGGGAACGGGGGTTTTATGTTTTATATTTTATGGGAATAGGAATTTGGGAAAAATGAATGATCAGCACCATAAACTGAACACTGAGCATGAAGTATTTAAAAGAGCGAGAAATCAAATCCATGATTTGACACCAGCAGAGAATTGATTGAAGACATAAAAGTATGATGTAAAGGTGAAACGAAGCCAAAAAAAGGTGAAACAAATGAATAACTGTAATCAGAAAATTACAAAATATGGCAAATATCAACAAAAAAGGCAAATATCGTTGAGCAGGAGAAAAAAACGAGAAAATGAACGGAACGAGGCCCCTTTTATACTAGGGACTGTCAGAGAGATAGTGGGGGAAAAGGAGGAGACTTAGAAAAGTCCAGAGTGGAATGGTGGTTGATCGCTTATATCAAAACAATTACAAAAATAATAAACAAGAAAATCAACTTAATCATCAGTGTCCACGTTCCAATTGCATCCAAGAGAGTTCCAAACTCCGCCAACAGCTTCCTTGGCAGATGACCAGATGTTTGAATACGATAAATTAATTAATATAAAGAAGGTCGCCGGCCACGAAATATTCGATGTAACTGTCTCGGTCTGTGTTAGGCAAAGCTTCGTTGCAATCGTATCCCTCCATATTCTGTAGTTGATATAGCACGATCAGCGCATCTATCCAATGAACCTCATCCTCGGTGAAGTATTCCAATGGATTCGCATTCTGAAATAGAAAAAATGCAATATTCCTGATTGATAAACGTCGAACTTACAAAATGTTCTTTTTGCTCAGCCGGTGTATCTCCCTGGATGGAAACCGGACTTAATTTAATACTCAGCCGGAGAATTTATGCCATGTTCAGGTATTTGTCATATCGCGAGTATGCACTCTTCAGAGAAAATATACAATAATTACCAAAAACTCACTCCAGCCCAGTCACGCTTTACCACAATATTCTCATAATGCAAATCTCCACGTACGAATCCGTTTTTTTGAAGTGTTGTCAGTGCTCGAAAGATCATAAATCCAATCCATAAGACATTGAAAGGAGAAATCGAAAAATCATTGCGGCGGAGAACTTGAATAAACGGTTCTTCTTCATTTATCATAACTGAGATTCGGATTTCTTGTTGAAAAATATAGAAGCAAACGTAATATGAAGCGCTGATGTTCAGAGAAGCCAATTGAAGCAAAATTGGTCAATAGAACAGTGTTTTGTCATAAAAGACGCTTTCAACTGATGCGCACTTCTGACAAAACAAACCATACAGAATGAGGGAAAAATTACAAAGTTAAAGTTTTTTTCAAGACTTTTCGACGGTTTTCAATCAAAACAAAATAATAAAGTCACCATACAGTATCGACCAAAAAATGTATCATATTTTTCCTTTTGCAAATGAAAAGAAAGAACTGTAAATTATGCATAGTTCTGTTTTTGAAACTCATACAATATCTCGGTAAAAACCTCTATCTGTTTTCTAATTGGTTTTTGCTTCTGCGCTTCAAATATTTACCGCACTCTGGATTTTAGCAGAATTATTGTTTTTAATGGAATACATACTTACCTATTGATTTGTGCATATTTACCATAAAAAAAGTTGTCGAATGCATACGGGAAGCTATGGACTCCATCACATTTGCTCATTATTTCAAATTCCGTTCGGTAAGATTGTGAGTTCAGTGCACAGCTTTGCATCTTGAGTACCAGTGGATCGAATACATTATCCATCTCAACTACTTCGAAAGTTTTTCCGAAGCCCCCCTCGCCGATTGTAGTAAGAATGGCGTACTTGCCATTGACGATTTTCCCCTTTTTTATGGAATTGGTCAAAGTTTTTTTGACAACCGTTTGAAATTTGATTTGAAATCTAGTTTCCGACATATGTATTCTGATAATCGACAAACATACTCACCATGTACTACTGCGGAGAAAACGTATCCGGACCGAGGGACAATTTTGTCGGGCCAGTCAGTCTAGGTAAAACTTAAAAACATTTTTACACCCTACTAATAAGTTTCAAGTAGTTTTTAATACTGAAAATATTTTAGAACTACTTTAATTTGTCAATTCATTCGAATTGAAGGTCAAAATGCATCTAAAGCCATATTTTCAAAATTTACTGCTGAAGAAAACATGTTTTTTGGAAAAAAGTCGCATCACCTTGGCTGGTAAAGATTTGCAAATCGGCTCGGTCTGGCCCGTGACAAGTATTGTGCAGAAAATAGTGGGAATGAGAAAATCTAATTGTGAAATGAGAGCATAGCGTTCAGAGAAATGATTGGAAAGAAAGCTGTTAGGTGAATTATGGAAAATCAGTGCAACATTTCCTGCCGCACCGCGCCTCGCGGAAAGAAAAATGAAATTTGCTGCTCCCCGACGCGCTGACTCCACTTGAACTGTTGTGGTTTTTCACAACTGTGTTTTGTATAATTGAAAGAAAAAATGATGATATTCATTTATTTATTGAAAAAGTAAAAAATGTTAAACAAAGACGTTGAATCCATCAAAATGAAGGGGGGTCCCGTCCCCCCCGCCGATGTCTTTGACCTCACGTGGATTACCGTTTCTGAATAGTAGAAGGTTTCTAGGTTACATTAAAATAACTCACTTATCGATTTTTTTATCGAACGAAAAATTGAAGATGTACCCCATAATTGCAGTAAACAGAAGAGTGTGAAGTAAAAGTGAAACGAAGCCCCCTTTTATACTCAAACATCAGTATCAAAAGTTTTATTTCCCCGATTTATTCCCATTTTTTATCTTCAATTTTATGTGTTCCATTGTGACTTTCTCGATATTTTATTACTTTTCTGTTGTTGAACACTTGAGCTTTTTTCAAAGGAAAATTGCGAAATTGTGTAAAAATTTAAGAAAAGACTAACGGAGAGTTTATTTTAAAAGTGTTGATCATACTCTACTAGTGTTTTTGATAATTATTTTACATGAGATGAAGGACAAGAAGCCAATAACTTAATCACAAGGAAGAGAAAAACAACGGAGAGCTGAGATTAGTAGATAGACATGTAAAAGTGAAATATTTATAATGGTCGAGAAATTGAACATCATTTTATAAGACCGGGAGGAGGTTTCAACACAAGAATCATTCACAGGAAGGGAATCCAAACAAGATAATAAGCGGTTGAGTAAATACTGGAGACTGGTTCTGAAATTAATAAAGATTATTTTTTTTGAAAACCGCTTCAGAAGGCTGGAAATCATAATATATTTTTGAAGGTATATCACAAAATTGTAAAAAATATTAGGATATACTCACGGACTGCGATTTTATTAACGTTAAATAGATTCGACGAGTTTCACAGCGTTAGGAGATGTTTTCTTCGAGAAAATTGGTTTGAGAGATGAATGATTATAGTAAACTGTATTAAAAACAAAAAGCAATATTGCTATGATTTTCTTTTCAAAAAACAACGCTTGAAAAAATTCATTTTGTACCGAGTTCTCTTGCCTTGAAGTCGAAATTTTAAAAATTTTTTGAATCAAAATATTTTTGCGTTGAAACAAGGAGACCTTTGTTGACATTCATCAGCAACTTCCTTTTGGCTGACATGATTTTTACACCAGAAACGAATGAAAACAAAATTACGTTTCAAAAACGCAAAAAGTTGCGTGTAAATCAAATCTCCGTTCTCGGCGGAAAAAAAAGCGAGAAGTAAAACTTTGAAACTGTAACAAGTACATAAGTAGGTCTACAAAACACAAAAACAACCACTTCGAAAAACAATTCATATGCCGAGAAATCGAAACGACGACTGGCAAGCTCGAAAATTGCAGAAATATATGAATCAACCTAATACTACATCGCTGACATATGTTTCGGCATGTCTTTCGTGTTACTTTTGTACGTTCATTATGATTGTAGTGATTAAATGTAGCCTTTTTTGTTGGGTTGTCTTATATTTATTGTGATCGTGTTAGTGCTTCTTTTCCTTTATCTCAAATACACCGCTTCAGAAGGCTGGAGATCAATATGGAGATTAGATATGGAGATTTATCTTCAATTTCAAGCGTTCCATTGTGACTTTTATCGATATTTTATTACTTTTTTGTTGTTGAACACTTGGTCTTTTTTGAAGGAAAATTGCGAATTTGAGTAAAAATGTTTAATAAAAGACTAACGGATAGCAAGTTTTAGAAATGTTGATTATACTCTACTGGTGTTTTCAAAAATAAATGTATTGATAAAGGAAAAGAAGCACTAACACGATCACAATAAATAGAAGTCAACGCAACAAAAAAGGCTACATTTAATCACTACAATCATAATGAACGTACAAAAGTAACACGAAAGACATGCCGAAACATATGTCAGCGATGTAGTATTTGGTGGGAGTAAAAAATTCTTGAATTACACTGGTTCGTTTCAGATCCAAAAAAGTTAGACATGTTTTTGTGATTTAAAAAATTTCGACTTCAAGGCAAGAGAACTCGGTACAAACTGAATTTTTTCAAGCGTTGTTTTTTGAAAAGAAAATCATAGCAATATTGCTTTTTGTTTTTAATACAGTTTACTATAATCATTCATCTCTCAAACCAATTTTCTCGAAGAGAACATCTCCCAACGCTGTGAAGCTCGTCGAATTTATTTAACGTTCATAAAATCGCAGTGCGTGAGTTTATCCTAATATTCTTTACAATTTTGTGATATACCTTCAAAAATATATCATGATTTCCAGCCTTCTGAAGCGGTTTTCAAAAAAAAATAATCTTTATTAATTTCAGAACCAGTCTCCAGTATTTACTCAACCGCTTATTATCTTGTTTGGATTCCCTTCCTGTGAATGATTCTTGTGTTGAAACCTCCTCCCGGTCTTATAAAATGATGTTTAATTTCTCGACCATTATAAATATTTCACTTTTACATGTCTATCTACTAATCTCAGCTCTCCGTTGTTTTTCTCTTCCTTGTGATTAAGTTATTGGCTTCTTGTCCTTCATATCCAGTGAAATAATTATCAAAAACACTAGTAGAGTATGATCAACATTTTTAAAATAAACTCTCCGTTAGTCTTTTCTTAAATTTTTACACAATTTCGCAATTTTCCTTTGAAAAAGCCCAAGTGTTCAACAACCGAAAAGTAATAAAATATCGAGAAAAGTCACAATGGAACACATAAAATTGAAGATAAAAAATGGGAATAAATCGGGGAAATAAAACTTTTGATACTGATGTTTGAGTATAAAAGGGGGCTTCGTTTCACTTTTACTTCACACTCTTCTGTTTACTGCAATTATGGGGTACATCTTCAATTTTTCGTTCGATAAAAAAATCGATAAGTGAGTTATTTTAATGTAACCTAGAAACCTTCTACTATTCAGAAACGGTATTCCACGTGAGGTCAAAGACATCGGCGGGGGGGACGGGACCCCCCTTCATTTTGATGGATTCAACGTCTTCGTTTAAAACTCTTCCGTCTTTTTTATATAAATAAATGAATATTATCATTTTTTCTTTCAATTATACAAAACACAGTTGTGAAAAACCACAAAAGTCCTACCATATCAGTTCAGGTAGAATCATCGAGTCGGGGACCATCAAAGTTCTTTTTTTTTTTCAACATCCCATAGTCTTCTTACCTCGACCGTCACAAGATGATCGATTTTTACTCAGCCCGCAGACTCGAATCACAATTAATCTTATTTTACAAATTTATATGCGACGCCGCGTATTTTTCAATATCCAGTCATATGTCAGACTGACCAAGTTGCCTAGAAGACCCACGACTTCAACTTGTGTTAGGCCCGACATTAATGACTTCTTTTCTACTACAATCCTCATATGGAACTCTATCACATGTAATACTCATGAGTTCCTTTCCCACAGTAATTTTGTCTCCGTACTCCATAATTCAATTATTAGATTCTGTCATACTTATTTTTTGCTCTCCGGACTGCAAAGCCTTCAAACTCTCTGTTTTCATTTTACATTCTGATTTTCTCATTCCCACTATCTTCTGCACAATACTTGTCACGGGCCAGACCGAGCCGATTTTCAAAATTCAACAGCCAAGGTGATGCGAGTTTTTTCCAAAAAACATGTTTTCTTCAGCAGTAATTTTTCAACAAGTTTAGATGCATGTTAAGCTGTAATTTAAGTGAATTGACAAATGTAAATAGTTCTAAAGTAAATATAGTGATAAAACTACTTGAAAATTGTTTTTGGAGTGTAAAAATTGTTAAAAATTTTACTGGGTCTGACTGGACAGACAAAATTTTCCCACGGTCCGGCTCATTGGACGATAAGTTCCCTCCGCAGTACTATTTTGTGACTTCGACATTCCATTAGTTGACTGAATCGATCCTATTTTAATGTGAAATTGCGTTTGAATGTGAGTAAGTTTGGCGATTATTAAAATACACATATCAGAAATTTGATTTTGGATCAAATTTCAAATTAGAAGGTTTTCAGAACAACAAAAATGATAGAACTCAACAAACAGTATTCTCTGTCAGATCAATATTTTTCACATCTATAAAGCCGTTTATAAGAAGGTCATAAATAGAGCTAAAAGAAAAGTTGGACAAAAAAGCAAAAAACTCCTGATGTCATGGCAGCCACTTTGATTTTCAACACTCGCATTGATTTTTTTGAAGAATCCTATCTCGGATGTGTTTAAAGAAATAAAAACGTTTTTAACTGAAGAACTATTTTATGAATATCACGCTATATTTTGTTAGCAAACAGTTTTGTGATATTTTCTCTAGGAACCGAGGTATAAACCTGTAAAAAACACCGCAAAGTGCGCATCATTTTCATGTTTTACAATATTTCCTTTAAATTATTTCGTAGGAAAACGATTTCAACTACAAAAACGAATATCTCATTTAGTCTTTGGGTATGAGCTTGATTCAAAATAATTGGTTCACCTGTCACATCGGTGCAAAGGCTTGAAATTAATAACCTCCGTTTCTTTTGATGCCGCCCTCTCCCCCTCCCTATCTCTTTCCATCTGTCTCGTCCTTTTCATTACGAAACAACCTCCCCCCCTTTCCCCGTCTTCCACCCTTCTCCCAGCTGGTCGCACACATGTGTATTCCCCGTGCTTACTTTTCTGTCTCTTTTTCCCCCGACTGTCGGTTTCTCTCGTTCTTCTTGTGTCTCTGGTCACTACGTTTCGCCAGTCGCTTTGGAGGTTTTCATCGATTTCAACGCTTTTCCGTTTGTTTTTTGTCAATTTATTTAATGAGTTGTTATTATCTATGAATTAGAAAACATATTTTGTTGTTTTCCACAACTTTTAGGCGTAATTCAAACTATAATTCAGGCTGAACTCTTTTGAACCTCAGCTCGTTCTCTTTTCCTATCTTTTTTTCTGTTGTCTAATTCTCTCTGGTCGTCGGTATTCTCTGGTGGTTTATTCTAATTCAATTGGTTTCTCGTTAGTTTTAGTGAAAATGTAACAAATTTTTGAGATTTTATTAAAGTATGCCATGTTTTTTGCTACTTTCAAGTCTTATCCACCTCATTTTTAAATTAAATACGCATGCCAACATTTTTGGCCTGTTTAAAACCAGATTTTAGAAATTTTGGAAATATGTTTCTGGATTGAGTTCAGATTTTAACTAAAAACTCAAAATTCAATCAAAATGTAAATATGTGAAAAAATTCTATCACGTTGACTCTCAAACTTGAAATATTCGAAAAAAAATTTGTTAAACAATAAGTACCAATTTTTGAACCCGGGCCGAGAGACAGTTCATAAGCCTGTTAAAAATGTTGTTAGAAACAAAGATTCTGGAATCCGGTCATACATTTTCGTAGATGAATACATTTCTCGTAGAAACCATTCTGAGAAGTTCCAGTTCGGCAGAAATCAAATGTACATATCTTCTTCCAATGACATTGTACAAGAAAATTTTTAACTACAAAGACAATAATTCAAATTAGTTCTATGTGCTCTGCGAATTTTCAAACAATTGGTTTATTCTCGCTCCGGTGCACGCGTTCGAATTTTATTAGCTTTTTAAACATGCTTCTTTATCGTCCTTCTTCCTTTTTGTCCACTGGCAGTGTTTTGCAATACTTTCATCAATTTTAACCGCTTTTCATTTTGTTTTTCGTCAATTTTTTGAATGAGAACTACTATTCATAAATTTGAAAACATATTTTGTAGTTTTTCAAAACTTTTACAAAGGAAGTCTTTGGAGACGCCACTTTCAAACGACCTATAAACTTGTTCATAGGTATTTTCAACCACGAGGAGTCCATTTCTGCAGTCAAAACCTGCTAAATGTCTCTGTGAGCCGAGTTATGAGCTCTCAAACTTTTCATGTGGATAAGCTTTTTTACGTGGAATTTCAAATCGGCGGTATATACGCCACCGCACGGTTCCGTTTGTGTTCTCCAGCGGTTACCCTGCGTTCGCACGATGCAAAAATAATAACATCTTGCGTATACTATTTGTCGATTTGGAATTCCACGTGAAAACGCTTATCCACATGAAAAGTTCGAGAGCTCATATCTCGGCTCACAGAGACATTTAGCAGATTTCGACTGCAGAAATCGACTCCCCGTGGTCGAAAATACCTATGACCAAGTTTATAGGTCGTTTGAAAGTGGCGTCTCCAAAGACTTCCCTTGTTAGGCTTAATTCCAACAATAGTTTGGGACAAACTCTTTTGATTTCCGAATCCCTCTTTTTTCCTCTCTTTTTATAATTATTATTTCGTATTTTTAAAAAGAAAATTCATAGTTTTCACAACTTCTATGCTCAATTCAAACTGTAATTCAGGCAGGACACTTTTTAACTTCTTTTCCTTCTATTTTCTCTCTCTCTTTTTCTGTCTAATTCTTTCGTTTTTTCATGTGTAAAGGTCACTCTGGCGATTTTTTTTCGGTTTCATCGTTCTCTCGTTAGTATCAGTAAGAGTGGTCAATGTTTTAATGACAACTGTAAATAAAAACAACTGCTTTAAACCGTAATTTGCTTCTCTTTCTTTTAAATTTTTGCTTTTTTATTCGAAAAAGTCTAGTTTTTGACTAAACATTTGAAATCAAACCGATTACTGTCCAGTCTTTATGATGGAAACTGTAAGCTTTGTTATCATTTTTTACACAGAAACGTTTAGTTACAGTATCTACCCAGTAGGCCACTACTTTATCTTGTTATTGAATTGTCCACTAACATCCTGTCAGTTAGAGACTCATCTTGTGTCACGAGGACCATTATGTACTCAGCAATCGAAATATTTGATGTTTGTCACTCCACAAAGTCGTTTCATTTTTCGTTTTACTCATTTGCTTTACTCTTTTCAACGTTTACAATAATTTTTTCTAGATTCCGCCTTCTCAAAATGGATAAAGAAGCGAAAACTGAGATTGCTTTTCCCATTTGGAAACTACCGTATCCCCCTCTTAGAAAAGTGATTGGGTTTTTGATGACGCTCGAGATGTAAGTTGAAAAAGGCTGATTTTGATATGTTATCTTGTCATTTTCAGATTCCAGTTGTCCTTGACATCTTCTGCCTCTCGAAATAGGATGAAACAATTCAGATTCCAGTGTCTAAACGAAGGCTGTATAAAGATGAATAATGCTACACCGTTTGCCGAAAGATCCGTTCGCATCTATCCAGAGGAACGAATATATCGTGGCTTTGGATTTCTAGAAATTTACCCATCAGCAGCTCCCAAACATGAAAGGGGAAAGAGAAGCATTGAGATCATCAACGGAGTGAAAATGACGTTGATAAGCGATCCTGGAAGAGAATCTGTTGGTAATTTGTACGCGGAAGGTGGAACGGAGAACTACATCTCAGCCATGAAATTCTTCGTTGATACTTTTGGATGTATCTTTGAACTACTTTATATCAAGTTGGGAGACCCTGAATTGCCGCAGTACAAATCGGAGATAGCTATAGCAGATGAATGGCGGGATGTGACACTTAGCCAGTATGATCTTGCCGTTCCTCCGAAGCCTGTTTCAAATGAAGAAATATATGAATTCTGCGAGAACTTGAAAGTCACGAAATTTTTGACTTTATCTATGAACTTTCAACCCAATTTCGAGTTGCCACCGGTTCTCACTACTTATATTGAAACCATCGACGTACAAGGCGACTGGTGGAATGGAGAGAAACTTTATAGATTGAATTGTCAAAATATAAGATTAACTCGCACCACGCTCACTGCCGAGGAATTATTGAAATTTGTGACAAACTGGTACTACTCGGACAACAAAGTCTTCAAAGACTTCTGGCTCATTTGGAATAAAATCGAAATCGCTCCCTTGGACCTCACTGCTTTCAATCCAACAAAATTCAAAATCGAAAACAGAAAATCGGAAAGCGAAAAGTGAGTCAGGGTGATTGAAAGAAATCATTTGATTGAATACAAAAAAGTAACACAAAAAACATTTGTTTTTATTGTTTTCAGATATTGGACATGCATTGAATCTGAATTTGGGTACGATATCAAAAGAAAAGATGGGATGATAGGCTCAATCTGCCACGAAGGCAACCGCTTTCATTTTGTTGTTTGGCACAACAAGTTCACCGACAACGAAAGCGAAACAGAAAATGTCGGCTCTCTCTAAAAAATTTCCAAACGAATTTTATTTATTCAAACATTTTTTTACATTGTTACAATCTTTTGTTGTGACAGTATATGTGTGCTTTTTATAAACGTAAAAAACATACACATGTTCCGTTTATAACGCTATCACAATTGATCAATTTTGTAAATAATAAACTTGCTGTATTTTATCTTGTGCAAAAACGGCTGAAAATCTTATTCCGTTTAAAAATCTTTTATAACCTTTTCCCACATCCTGCTTAATTTTTTTTCAAGTTTGCAGAAGATTAAAGAAAAACTGTTTTTAGTGTCCTTACCGTTTTTTGAATAAATGATTCATTCACTCTAGTCATATACATAGCAAAACTGTATTGAATCAAGGCAAATTGTGAATTCACAACGGATCGTTGTTGTGCAAAATTGATAACGAAATCGGATTCCTCATCCAAAAACACCACTGGAAACGATTTTTGCGACACCAGCTCTAAAATCCGGAGCCACCTCCCGAGATGTGCTATTTTTGGTCTGCCTCACTACATTTTTTCTTTTTAGGCGCTGAACATTAAAGGAGGACAGAAGTCATATTTTTTATTTTAGATTCTGATACATCAGAAAATTCTGAACAACTTTCATCATTGGATCATGTGCTAAAAATCGCTCTAAATGCCTTAAACTTACGTTTTCCTTGCTCAAAAGTAGCCTAGATGGGAGAGTTTTCCCACGCGAATTTCTGCCCCCGTGTAGTCCTCTCGGACAAAATAATTTCGTTCTTTTTCTCGATTTTTCGTTATCTTGCTTTTTTCAACAAATTTTTGTTTTTTTCTTCTTTTTTTACGATATAACTTGAAAAAAACACGAAATTTTGTTGAGAAAGCAAGAAAACGAAAAATCGAGAAATTAAAAGAAATTACTTCGTCCAAGAGGGCTACACGGTAGCGAAAATTCGCGCGGGAAAACTCTTCCACGAAAGCTCCTTTTGAGCCGGGAAAATGTGAAATTAGGGCGTTTAGAGCGATTTTCAGCATATGCTCCAATGATGAAAGTTGTTCAGAATTTTCTGAAGTATCAAAATCTGAAATAAAAAATATGACTTCTGTCCTCCTTCAATCATTTTATCAAAGAATACGCTACATTTGTTTAGGAAGTCGGGTCCCCATTTGCAACTTTCAATTTCAAAAAGTCTGAAACATGTCGTTTTAGTTTTTGTGAAGGAGTTTTAATACCTGTGCCTAAAACTCTGTTAAATACAAATTTCGTTTTTTTGGGAGGCATAGTCCATCCAAACCCAAACTATGTTTCTGAAAATGTCGCATTGACACCTTACAAAAAAAGTTTTAGCACTACTTGTTTTTCCCGTTTAAATTTATTGACACGAAGGAAAAAGAAATCAATAGTTAACTACTTCAATTTTACAAAGTTGTGTTACAAACCTAATGAACTTGAAATTGATATCCTACGGTATCCTCATTCCTGAATCTGGGATTTTTTCAAACTACAGTACCCCTCTCCCGATCCTGAATTTTGGATTTTTCCAAACTTGTGTTAGGAGCGGTAATGACAGAATTCACCGATATACGTCGGTGGTTGTCTTTGTACAGTTTTTCAGATATCATGGACCGTACTTTCTGAATTCACTACGCTATGTCCATTTTTTGCAGTTCCATTGTTTTTATTTGTTTATCTGAACATCCCGGAAAATAAATTCAAATAGTAAAAAGCTTCTAATTGTTTTTCAATACAATGTATCATTCAAATGAGAACTGCTCCTTCCAGTATTCGATTTTTGATTTCAGAGAAGTTGGATCGCCGCAACGGTCGATATTGTCTCCAGCATTAAACAAGTTGGCAGCGAAATCAATGTAGCTTCTGAAATAAGACACATGTGAATGTTTATTAGCAGTTTTTATCAACTCACTCTACAAATACGCTTACATCCTTTGGTTTCTTTGGCTTGATGCACAAATGTTCTTTCTCGCCCGAAGTACAATTGTGTACAATTTGATAATTGAATTCATACTCCTGAAATGTAGTTTTTTGCACTTTTTTGCACTTTTTTGCACTTTTTCCAATTTTTCACCTGCGATCCATCTCCACTCGTGCGGAATGGTCCATTCGAGTATATTTTATATCGAAACTCTAGACCACCCTCGCCGCAAAAACTTTCATTTTTCATGATGTCGTGCTCAATGCTGTAACACATTAACACTGATAAATTGAAAATCACACCATGAACTGACTAATCTTCTTCGTAGACAATCAAGTTGCCACACCAAATTCCAATGTTGGAAGGGCAGTCGAATTTGAAGTGCATATGAGTTGGATAGGATTGAATCATCGGAGAGAGCAAGAAGAGCAAGAAGATATTGAGGAGAAAAGCCATTCCGGAAACTAAAAAAAATAAAAAAGACAGAAAAGAGAATCAAATGAAATAGCTAGAAACAGAATGAAAATATTGGAAAAACAAAATGACTCATGACTATGATGTTGAAAGGAACGATGCATTGTGATCATTGAAAATGATGATTGAGAACATGACACTAAAATTACCAACTTTAAAAATGTGTCATGGTAAAACTGGTAAAACTAACTGCTCCACAAAATAATTTTCTATGGGATCAAACATTCCAAGAGTAGAACTCCGTTTTTGTAGTGGACAACTTTTTTGTACGAGCATTCCCTAACAAGATATGTATCGATAAAGTAATTACTCCCTCTAATCGACCCATTTTTGTGCAAAATTGAAGAGAAAAACGTTGGTTTTGTAAAACTTAAAAATGCTTATTTTTGCACTGTGAAGCCTACAAATACGCAGATAACTTTTTTCACGAAACTGTTCTGCAAAAACAGAATACAGATTTGAAATCAGTGCAAATGTTTTGTTCTAGTGATGTATATATCTCGATCTTGGGATCTCCCCTAGTCAGATGCTCATCTTTGTTCTCAAACCTCTTTAATTTTTTTATAAACCTCTAGAGTTTTGGATACTCAAATGAATTTTTCTTTTTCAATTCTAAGATAGCATTTTCCCTCCTGTCGTCAATGCTCCGAGGAATCGTTTTTTCTGAAGTATTACATCAGAAGGAAAAACAAAAATGAGGGGGCTTTGCTCGCGGAGCCTGTCGTTTATAAAAAAAACCTTTCAGAACGGAGAAAAAGAGCAGCCGCCCTTTTCGCCGACTAACTTCGTCGTGTACACTTCTTCAAACTCTTTCCTCAACACAAAGTGGCCAAAAAACTGAACAACAGAAAGAAATTGAACGAAAAAGTAAAAAATAGGGAGGGGAATTTCTCACATTCTCCTAAATAGGAAAATACTTTTATCTGAATTACAAATTGAGAAATGAGAGAAACTTGAAAAAAGCTTGTTGAACTGATGAAGCACAAAAAATCAAATATCTTTACCTTGGCGGAGTAATTTGATTGTATTTTTACAGAATGTTCAGTTTCTGAGAGATTTCTAGAGTATAATCAATACTAGGGAAAGATCCCGAGTCAAGATGGAGTTACAGGTCAAGATATACTTCACTAGAACCGAAATGTTTTGCTGATTTCAAATCTGTTTTTGCAAAACGATGACGTGAAAGAAGTTATTCGCGTTTTTGAAACATTCAAAATTGTTCAAAACTCCAAGAACTTTAAACAAAAAGAAAAACGGCTGAATGTATTCGAATACATTCGAGAGTCCCCTCCGACTAGGCCACGCCCTTTTCTCTTTCTTTTTCCATCTTCACAAACTCTAAAAAAGCTTTTTTTATTCTTCAGTAAGTGCGTCGGAACTGCGGAGCCCACTTCACATGATTGAGTGTTCTCCTCCTTTTTTCTCATTGAGAATGCAAGAAAATTGAGTTCCAAAAAGCAGGAAAGAGCTCATGGAACAAGAGAGACACACAGATCTATCTTCTTCCAAAAAACTGGGCAAGAAATTGATGCATTATTTCAAAACATCTTTGAAATGTGCTCTTTTTCAGGAACGGATATCTAAAGTTTATGGGACTTATCCGTTTTGTTCAAAAGAAAAATACCAGAATTTAACGTTTACATGGGAGGCCTAACCATGCAATTGGTTTTTGACTAAAATTTCTAGACAACGTTAAGAATGAACTGAATACAAAATTCTGAAGTTGTTGAGTTAAAAAAAAACATATGCATGTCCTCTAGTTCACTTTTTTTCTAAAACAACCAAAATGACTGAAACAATAAAATTACGCTGAATGTGTAAATTTTGAAAATTGAATTTTTTTTCTATTAGAGTTATTCAGTTTTAATGACAAAATGTTTCAAAGCACTGAAATGAACAAAAAATTATGTTGAGTAGCCATTCTACTACCTGAGCATTGTGTAAAAGCTCCAGAAGTCGAAAGTAGTGTCCTCGAAAAGTGCTTCAGAAAAAATAGTTCAGGAAGAGTCGCACGAAATGATATTATTTTATTTTATAGTCTTTTTGTATTAAATTTGCATGAAGCTCCTTCTTTCCCAAACACCAAGGTCTAGTTACATCTTATTCTTCTGGACTTCTTGGTTTAGTGCGTCAGCTGTGCTCGCGGAACCCGTCGTTCAAAAAACCAATTGAAAACAAAAGAATAAGAGCAGCCGTCCTGTTTTTCGAAGTTTCGTTGTGTAACCTCCGCCCATCATCTCTCCCTCTTCATTATATTTTAAAGTTGTGCCATACGTCCAGATGCAGTTCTCCATGTCAGTATTTTCTTTTCATTTTTTTTTGTTTTTTGAGTCTGAACTTCATTTTCCTATTTCTAAGTATTATAGGTGACAGCAATCAATGAAACTGCTACTCATTCTCCCCATGCTTTTTCTTTGTGTTTTGACTGCTCAAGGAGCCGTCATGCCGAAATCACAAACTGCTGTCGACTACAAAATTGAAATTGAATGCTTGTTCGCAAAGCCATATTGTTTTCTCATCAGTTTCTATGACAGAACTGTTTCGTAAGTTTCACGAAAATCGTTTTGAGTGGTTTACATAGTCTTTGAGTAATTTCAGGACCACCAAGGAAATGTTCAAACTGCCACTTCATTGCACCTTTACTCACGATGTCAGATATAAGGCAAATGTGACTTTCACGGAACTCGATGGACATCTTGATGTGAGTTGTATCTAATTTTGAATAGAGAAGTGGAGATCAATGAATAACTCACATTTGAGATGTGAATTCCCCGAATAATAGAATCGTTTTGGAATTCGAACTGGTGATAACCACATATCGAGTTGAAATGTTTCGTTGCTTGAAAATACTAACATTGTTTTTTCTGGTGTGCAATTTTTGGTCTTCCAACTCTAATAATATTGATTTCTATTGCAGTGCGTTCAGAACTGTTGTAGTATGTAGATTGGAAAAACTGTAAAGCACTTTAATTAGAAATACTTCACACTAACGAAAAAACAACAATCAAAACCTAGGGAAACATTATTACAAGTTTCAGACTTTATACGAACCGGAGATACATATCTATCAAAACTGCACAAATAAGAAAAATGATGTCATTGGAAAATCTATTGCCTATCTGGAAAAAGTTGATCCCAAGCAGAAGTGAGTTCTATGTTTTGTTCAATATCAATTAAAAACCTTGGACTTTTCAGAAAAATGACCGAGGAGCGTGTTGTCAGTTTGATAGAAATCAGTTATAAGGATCAAATTGTTCCTCCAGTTAGTCTCACAACCGACGAAAAGAATTTTATAGATGGGAAGATCGTCTCCTTCGATTATACGAAAAAGTCAAAATTCTTCACGAATTTTGACGCTGACGAAGAAAACGAAAGTGATCGCGATAGTTGAATAATTGTTTCAATTTCTTCGCTTCTTTTCTATTTCACATGTCTGAAACTGCTTACTAATACTAGACTTTATCTTAAATGCATTTGTTGGTCAAAATCTTTCTTGTTCTTGATTTTTTTGTTTTCCAAAAGTAAAACAATAAATCATGTAAGCCTGAAAATGTTGGAGTTGACAAGTCTCTCGAGTTTCAGATAGAAAAACTAATCACCTTTAAGACGTCTCCACTGCAAGTCTCATAGGGTCAAAATTTATAGAGAATGCAGATCAAACTTAGAACTTTACTTTTGTAGTTCACAACATTTTTGTACAAGATCATTCTGAAAGTTGCAGTTCTTCATTTTTTCAGTGATGTCTTGTACACAAAAGTTGTCAATTACAAAAAATAAGCTATACGCTTGCTTTATACCCTTTCTATAATTTTACTGTGATGAGACTGGAAGTGACCGAGGCACATTTCTTCGAAGATTTACACTTAAAGTGGAAATTGAAAAATTGACATCATCGTTCTGCTTTTTAAATTGACACGTGAAACAACATATTGTTACGACCAAATCAATTTATGTTTCCCTTATCCTGGCAGTAGGCTTATGTTCAAATGATAACAGCAGAGCAGTCAATTTTCGCCACTCTTGCCTTCTAATACATTTCGACAACTCATTCTTTCGTTTCGCTATCTTCTTTTTCCCCTTGCCCCTCTCCTTTTCACGTGAAGAACAGAAGAAGATACGAGACCCCGAGGAGGACATCGGCCCGTCCCCTCCGTGTTCTTCTCTATACGAAGAGTGCCCCTCTCTTCCATCCGACCAGATATCCATCTTTTGCATCAAATGTCAGTTGTTGTTGGAGCATGGTGAATGAAGAGACGCAGAAATTCCCCCTCTTCCCGATTCTCATCGCCTTTCTAGAAAAGACCACCTAAACGATAGTTTGACTGAAGAGACGCAGACATTATCGAGAGGAAGGGGCAACGGGAGGGGGAAGGCGACTGCACTTGCCTCCACCACCGCCTCTTCTCTGCCTTCAACACCTCGATGTATTTAGAAAAAAGAAAATGAGACGGGAGGGAAGGGTAGTTCTATTTTGCTTTGTTGGAGTTCACAGATGAATATTCACAGATTATAATAATTGTGATTTCATTTTAACACTTTTTTGTTTCAGACTATACTCCTAATGCGGTAATTTTTATTTCATCGTAACCTCATGGAAAAATCCAAAAACAATCTGGAAAAACTCGAGTGTCGACCCTTGGAACCCATTTGATAACTGCAAAAACGCAAAAAAGTGAGTTATCTCAAAAACTTTTATCTGAACGCTATTAAAACGTTTGAAACTATTTTGATCGTTTGTTTTGTAAATTTGAATTTCCAAATATTACCAAAATGAACATTGCAATATTGTTGTCGGTGGCAGGTTTCTTGATTCCGCTTCGAATGATGAACTTGTGAAATTCTCGCCACCCGGAAGAAATAGTCAATAATGATGGAAACTTAAGTTTAAATAAGAAAACTATACGAAAAACTCTGAAAGTATTTTTTGTCACCCTAAAAAACTATTAAAAAACCTCTATTCGAAATCCCTCTACTTTTCTGGGGTCGTGGCCTCCTGGCCGAAAAAACTCTTGGTGTGTACTTCTCTCGGACAAGTGGGAATTATTTGTTTTTCAAGTTGTTTCGGTAAAAAAAACGGTTTTGAATAGAATTTTACCATTTTTCAAGTAAAACCAATGTCAAAAGTGTAAAAATTAAGTGAAACGTCTAAAAGTTCGATGTTTTAGTCGATTTTTTCGAGTTTTTCTCGATTATTAAATGTTTTAAGGAGTTTTGGCCTAATAACTTGTTTTCGAGGTTAAAAACTTGATTTTTATTGATTTTCAGCTTTGAAAATCCCAGTTTTCTCGCAGAAAAACTCATATTTTTTCTTTAATCATGATTTTTTCATTTTTCAGTCCTCGCTCCCCACATCGCCTCCATCGACGTCGGCCTCGGTCTCCACGAAAGGATTTCCGGCGCGGCGGACAAAGATTTTATGACGAAAGCTTTGGCGACATGAGAATAGAAGCATTTGGAGAAGTTTATGTTTGAGGATGAAATCGATAGAACAGACACCGGGTAATGGCCCGTCGACGTCTTTTCGAGCGGGGCTCTATGAGGAATTGTTGGCGGCTCTGTCGGATTTTTGTATCAAAAACGAACGAAAATCAGGATTTTTTACTGAGGTTAGGAATGTGATAAAAATTCTGCAGAAATTGGCCAAATTTGTGATTTTTGAGTGATCGCATCTGTTTATTTGTTGAAATTGCGACTTTCGAGTTGCTTTTTATCCGAAAATGCCATTTTCAGCTCATCCGAAGCTAACCGCCAACCTTCTGGCATCGTGTGGATCATCGTCACCATTGTCAAAAAGTCATCGAATACAAAAAGATAGACCTGTCAACAGGAGAAGTATGGGTTTTTAAAAGAATTTAAAAAATTTTCATGAAAAATCTTTTGAAAATATTGGCATGCCAGATATTACGACAGTTTTTCTAAATACTTCAGAAACTTCACAAAATGTTCTCCAGATGCAAGTAAGCGTCGTAGGTGCGCTAGTAGCTCTAAAACACGCTGTGAAATGTGTCCCAGGCACGCCAGAAGGACTCTTTCTCGAAAGATTTGCGAGAAATTTTCAGAAATTCACTGAAGCAAATTTCTTTCGAAATATTTTTGCGTTTTTGAAACTACCGTTTAGATTTCAGTAAAAATGGGTAAAAGATTTTGGTCTTATAATGCCTTAACTTCGGTCTAGGAGCACATTCCCATCTTGAAAAACACTTGATAAATTTGATTTTTGTCGTTAACTTCTTATTCTTTCATCCAAAATTTGTAAATTCTAATGGTTCGTCGTAACACTCCAAATACGATGAAATATGCTTTCACTTCGCATCACAAAAATTCCAAAATGTTTACGATTTTAGCGCAAAATTATTGTTTCTAACTGAAAATCCACCTCAGCAGTTCAAATGTAACGTGAAATGTGTTATATTTGGTCCGAATCTTTTTTATACAGAACATTTCCGAAATCAAGCTGAAAATAACACATTGTCACAACCTCTTCATTTTTCAGCAACTCATCTCCAAATCGCAACAAAAAGTCATTCCATCACGGCCAGATTATACCGAATCATAGTGAGATGGCATTGTAGCCAATGATAGGGGGAGTTGGGATGTTCGAGACACTAACAAAACCAACTAGTAAGTGAAAACAACGCCGACGACTGATACTGGCCTTGTTTGAGTTGTCTTCCAAAAATGAATTATCTCCTTAATTCAGGAACAATAATCGTACCGGCCTCCTCTATGGTATTGCACTTCTTTAAACTCTTTCCTCAACACAAACGATGGTTTTAGTGGGGACGTGCTCTTTCGATTTGTTACAGGACACCTCAAACTTGGGTAATTAAACCTTTTTATTTAAGGACTAAGAAAAATATCATTAAAAGATTACAATAATAATAAAAAGATTAAAATCAAAAATAAGAAAGAAACTCCTACATGAGCTATAGGAAAAACTGTAAGGAGGCTAAAAGAGCCTCCTTTTTATAGTGTGTTCGACCGGACGTGCGGCGGCGGGGGCGATGAGGAAGGGAGGGGGAAGAATTTAATTAAATATAAAAAAGAAACAAATATGTTTTGATTGATCGGGAGCCGACGGTGATTCATCACAAAAAAATTCAATTTTCAAAATTTACACATTCAGCGTAATTTTATTGTTTCAGTCATTTTGGTTGTTTTAGAAAAAAAAGTGAACTAGAGGACATGCATATATTTTTTTTAACTCAACAACTTCAGAATTTTGTATTCAGTTCATTCTTAACGTTGTTTAGAAATTTCAGTCAAAAACCCAACTGCATGGTTAGGGCTCCCATGTAAACGATAAATTCTGGTGTTTTTTTGAAACAAAACGGTCCCCACATCGCCTCCATCGACGTCGGCCTCGGTCTCCACGAAACGATTTCCGGCGCGGCGGGCAAAGATTTGATGACGAAAGCGTTGGCTACATGAGAATTGGTGCATCTGGAGAAGATTATGTTTGAAGACGAAATCGATAGAACAGACTTCCGGAGAATTAAGGCGGCTATTGATGATCAGATCGCCTGCGAGTCCCCCATGTGGTAACTGAAGGATCCGACCCAAACCGACAACAATCCGGCCAATATCGAATGGACCATTGCGTCATCACCGTCGAAAAGCGATCGAGTACAAAAAGAAGAAACTGTCAACAAGAGATGTAAGGCTTTTAAAAATAATTTGAGAAGTATCCATAAAAAATCAATAATTTTCAATAGTTTTTGAACTGAAATTGGTCTAGATAGATCTGAAACTTGGTATTCGCCGAATTTCAGCTCGAATAAAGATTGTTTGTAGATTTACACTTATTTTCGGTCATCTCGAGTTTAATTTTGATCATTTGATAGGTTTTCTGCCATTTCGCGGAGCATTCACAGGCGATTTTCAGTCATTCTATGCTGTTTCGAACAATTTTTCCATCCAAAATCCATTTTCCTCCATTTTAACCAACAAATTTCTCAGCTTCAGGGGCGATATCACCATCGCAAGAAACAATATCCACCACTTTCACCACCGATCAGTCTACTCGCCTCCGCTCGTCTGATCATCTGAGAATGTGGAGAACAAAGCGAATCACGTCGACTACATCTCGAATGGCGAGAGTCAGAATGAAAATGTGCGAAACGATGCGTATGTTTGGACATTCATGAAAAATAGAGGTTTTTGATTCAAAAATAGTGAAAATCAAGATTTTTTGAACTGAAAATTGTGTTAATTCTGCTCAAAATGCTCAGAAATGAGTTTTTTGGTCGAAAACGCGTCACAGGCACACCAGACAATCTTATTTAATCCAAAAACGCGCCAAAAGCGCCCCAATCGTGCATTTATAAGCTAGAAACGCGTCAAAGACACCCCAGTCGCTCCCTTTCCTGTGGAAAACGCGTCGAAGGTGCACCAGTAACGTTTTCTTGTTCAAAACGCGCCAAAGACACCCCAATCTCTCATCTCCCCGCTACAAACCCGAGATAAGCATCTCATTCACTATTTATTTCCCGTAAAAAATGCGTCTTAGAAGCCCCAGCAACTTTTTCCTGTTAAAAATGTGTCAAAGGCACCCCACATTCAAAATCGAAGCTACTGGAGTGCCTGTGACGCGTTTTAAAACAAACTGTAACTATCTGGGGCAGGTTAGACACGTTCAAAACCTAGATGGGGCACCTTCGCCGCGTTTTCTTTGTCGAAAACTCTGATTGATCAAAATTGACTAAAATAGGTAATTTTTAAAGCTTTTTTTTACTGCATTTCGGCTATAAAATGATTGATTTTCTTGCAGTAAACTACAAGCACCACATTCGACAAAAGAGAAAGGATCTTCATAGAATCATGTCGAGTTGAAAGCGATCTCCGAGATATTCGCATGGCGTGATGTGTTTGTTTATCAGTATAGTGATGGTAAGAGATCAGAAATTGAAAAAAATTTGAGCCGAAAGTTGGAAAGGGAAGTAAATTGACCCAAAACATCTGCAAAAATTGTCGAAAGGGCAATTTTCAGTTATAAAACACTCGAAAAATAAGCTTTTTAGAGTAAAAAACCAATAAAAATTACATTTTCCATCTATAAAACGAGTTTTTTTCCATTTCTCGGCCTAGAAATCTAATTCTTTCCAAAAACTAGTCTTTGAACCCAATTTTGACAATTTTGTTCCATTTTGAACTAAAAAAGTGCAAAAAACGACCGTGGCCTAACTTTCCTCCTGGTGGCCTAGAAAATCGAATTTTCGGAAAACTAATCCCTGAGTGGGTTTTTTGTTGATTTTTTGAATTTTGTCAATTCTGAACAAAATTTGAACCGGGTTTTCATAAAAAAATTGCTGAAAATTCATCCGAAAATCATCAATAATTTATAAATTTGGTCAAAACTAACCCACAGCCTCAGTTTGGTGGCATAGAAATCCAATTTTTTGAGAAAACTAGTCCCCGGTCTTGATTGAGATGTTTTTGGCCAATTTTTTTAAGCAAAAGGCTAAAAATGACTGTGGCCTAACTTTCCACATGATGGCCTAGAATCCCAAACTTCTGAAAACTAGTCCCCATGTGGTTTTTCATTGTTTTTAAAGATTTTTAGCAATGAAACAGTGTTTTTTAGTAATACTTGTTATGTGAACGAGCTCTAGTTGCTACGGGGTGTCTGAAATAGCGACGTGTCATCACCAGTTTTTCTCGGGTGACATTTAATGATTCAAATGGTGTTCATAGGAAAGTATGAAAAAACCACTTTTCTTTGTCTGTCTTGGGAAGAGAAAAACCTGATCAATTGAAATGAAATAAACATTTTTTTTAATTTCAAAGTCTTTATTTAAAAAAATTATCTTTGAAGCCTCCATTTATAGAAATCTCGATAAAGTTTCCATTGCATTTGTAGTTGAGACAATCTATGTGTAGCAGCTTTTCATTGATGATTTTCCGAATGGTGGTACACGTCTTACGAAGGTGGAGTCTGAAATTTTAGTGATTTTTCGAGAACTGTTCTTCTAGACTATCCTCACCTCGTATCAATATCCAAGTATTTCCCAGCAAAGTCTGGTACATTGAGAGCCTGTGCCTGCGTCACTTCTGGCTTCTGCTCCTTAACTTTCTCCTTCAATCGGAATTCTCTGTTATCGATTTTCTTGAAGAACTCGGTGACTTGATCCAGATTCATCACTTCCACTCCGGTCCTTTCCATTAGTTTTTGATGGGCAACGATTTGGAGCTCTTCAGGACTAGTGGTACCTGGAATTTCACACTTTTTAGTCTTAATTTTCCACTTTTCACTTATTATCTTTCTAATCAAAACTAGAAAAGGTAAACTGTTTGGTAGGGACGCAGCAAAAATAGGGATAGTGGTAGTTTCAAAATAAAAAAAGAATTAGGCTTGGGTTTTTGAGTTGCTTACCTTTTTATCCGGCAACTGAGATCGACAAGAAAAGTAGCAGGAATATAGAAGTCGAATAAGAGGGTAGGGTATTAGAATTTTAAAAGAATCATAAGGGGTAGGGGGGACCAGCCATTCAGTAGACAGTCTAAAAAGTTGAATAAGAATAGAATGAACCATTATAATAATCTGCGTTGTCACAACTCCAGTTATCAAAAACTAGCTTGATGAAAATCCATTGCACGAGTTCGTTTTTTTCAGAGTCATGGAGTTGTCTGAAAACGGAATTAGAAATAATCAATTGCTTGATGATTTAGTGATTATTCATAAAAAAATATTTAGTCGCTCTCTAACCAGCACTAGTCCAGTTTTTGTCAAACAAGTGCTACTCGTGAGGTTTTCTCTCATTTTTTTTACAAATCGGTTGAAATGAACTCACTCAAATAACACGACCCCATTCATGCAGTGATCTTTTTTGAATGGTAGTAGTTGTGCAGCTGATACCGATATTTGCAACAATTACCAGAACTCTGAAACGGAAATGAATTGATTTTTAGGCTTTTTAATAGAAAACGCCGGAAGTAATCATAAAAAGCAAGGAAGAAAACCGCGGTTACTGTTATAAGCCACAGGAATAGCTTAGAAAGAATTATGAAACGAGAATTGTGCAGTCACCACCGCGACGCGCGAAACACCACATCTGACGACATCATTTTCGACGTGCTCACATTTCTTGGCAGCGTGTCAATTTGCTCTGCTCGTCTCGTGCTCTCTTTAGCACCAAGTAAGACATCTGTCTGTCTTCTCCGTGTTCTTCTCAATACGGAGAGTGCCCCTTTTCTTCCATTCGACTAGATATTCATATTTTGAATGAGATGTCGGCTGTTGTTGGAGCATGGTGAATGAAGAGACGCAGAGACTTCCCCTCTTTTCAATTCTCATTTCCTTTCTAGCATAGCCTAGCTGAACGATAGATTGGATGGAGAGACACAGATATTATAGAGAGAAAATGAAAATGGGGGGGAGAGACTGCACCTGCCTTCACAACCGCACATTGTCTTTCTTTTACGCGGCAGTTTATTGCAAGAAAAAGAAGAGAGGGGAGGAAAGTGTGGTTGTGTTTTTCTTTGTTGGGGTTCATTGATGAAAGTTTGCAGAATATAATAGTGTGATTGCATTTTAACTTTTTTTGATTCAGACCATAATGCGGAAAAAAATGAAGGAATGTTCAAGGATTATTTGGAAAACTTGATTTTCCGACTCTTGAAATTCATTTAAAGGACAGTATAAACACGAATGTGCATACTTGCAACGGGCCGGACCGGGCCGTGGCGAGAATTTCCAAGGCCCGGCCGATTCTTCAGAATTCAATCAAAAAACTAGTTAAGCATTAAGTTGAAATTTTTAATGTGAAATTTTAACAAAATTCAAAAATTTGGTAAAAAATAGGTACCTATTTTTTGATGCCGGTCCTTGGAAATTCTCTACCTAAAGGAAAAAATCCGCCACTTGTGTATAATGTAGGTGCCTAAATCCCGTCAGAATCGAATTAATTAACCCAATTTTAGATTTTTTCTAATGCTAAATTATGAGCGAGAAACAAAAAAATGGTACAAACATCTCGAAAACCTTTTTTTGTAGAGAAGACAAGTGGTTTTTTCACAGAAAAAAAAGCTGAAACTGTAGATATAGTCCTCAAATATAAATAAAAACACTTTGAATCATTACAGATTCAATATGTTGAAATGCGATATCGTATGGTGTGCGAAAAAACAATGAGACAGGAAAATATCACTTCATAACCTGCAATACTGATGGAGTTTGAGTGGATATTTGGACCAAGCCAGAAAACCTGTAATAATTCAAAGTAAGTTTTTTACATTTCAAAAATTAGCCTCTTTAGAAACCGTATGCAAGACAAATTTCCTAATATTTGTGAGTGATGACATTTAGTTTGTTGCATGAGATGGTTATTTCCTTCTTCTTAGCCTGACTTTGACTTTCCAACTAAATTTTCACTCAAAGACAGTCTATTGCTATGAACTGAAAAAGATTCCCTATTCAAATTGAAATTCAATAAACCAGTCGCTCATTTCCGTTAGTATTTTGTGGATTTTTGATCAATTTCGACAGTGTCTCACATTTCTGAACCCCCAGAGTTTAGTCTCTCAATATGATTAGATTACTGTATTGGAAGGTTATTTCGTTTCCCTTAGCCTGACTTTGCCTTCCGAACTGACATCGATCTAAAAACATGTAAATTGTATCAAGCTGCAGAAGATTTCCCACTGAAAAAGCTACTTCAATAGTCCTTCGACCAATTTCCGTGGGATTTTTCTTGATTTTCGACCAATTTCTATGGTATCTGACCAGTTAAAAACTCAAGAGATGAGTTTCCGCCTCTCTTTGTGATTAGATTACTGGATTGGAAGGTCATTCCTTTTTCCTTAGCCTGACTTCGCCTTCCAAACTGACATCGAACTAAAACATGTCAATTGCTTCAAAGTGCAGAAGACTCCACAATGAAACAGAGATTTCAATAGTCCTTAGACTAATTCTGAGGGATTTTTGTTGACTTTCGGACAATTTCTATGGTAACTGACCAGTAAAAACTCTAGATATGAGTTTCCGTCTCTCTCTGTGATTAGATTATTGTTTGGAAGGTTATTTCGTTTAACTTAGCCTGACATTGCCTTTCCAACTGACTTTAGATTCAAAAACTGTCTATTGCTTCCAATTGAAAACCCATTCCAAGTAAAAGAAAAATTCAAAGATTCCGTTCAAGTTTTGTTGATTTTCAACACTTTCGAGGCTTTCTTTCCATTTTGAAACCCCTGTGATGAGCTTTAGTTTCTCATTGTGAAATGTTTGTTGCAATAGATGGTTATTTTTTTCCCTTTAGCCTGAATATGCTTTTCCAACTGACATCAGACTCAAAAACTACCTATGGCTGAAACTGCGAAACATTTCCAAGTCGAACAAAGATTGTGTATTTTTGAACAGTTTCGATGGTTTTTTGCAATTTTTGACTTCCAGTGAAGAACTTTAGTTTCTCATTGTGAAATGTTTGTTGCAATACATGGTTATTTCTTCCCTTTCAGTCTAAATATGCTTTTCCAACTGATATCGGACTCAAAAACTACCTATTGCTCAAACTGAGGAACGTTTCCAAGTCAAACAAAGAATTCAAGAGTCATTTGACCATTTTTATTTGCCTTTTGTATATTTTTGAACAATTTTGATGACTTCTTGAAATTCTAATCTCTTGTGATAAGCTTTAGTCTTTCATTATAGTTAATAAGTTGCATTAATTGGTTCCCTTTAGCTTGACTTTGCCTTTCCAACTGACATCGGACTGAAAAACTATCTTTTGTAATCAATTGAAGAAGACTCCGTAGTCAAACGCCGCGTTCAAACGTTTCGGTTATAATAAAACTGAATAAAATAGATAAAGTCTGTCTCTAGTTCACTAGAAACGGCGCCTAGTTTCAAGTCCATCAGATCCGTTTATGCCAAGCGCCTTCACAATCTAGCGCAATAAATGCTTTTTTTTTTCTCCCAATAATAGACTTCTTTTCCAATTATCCAATCGATATTTTCCAAATCGCTTTGCATAAAAAATTCGCCGATCGGGACTTCTGAAATATTTGAGACATGCGCAGAGTGAACGTTTTTTTCTCTTATTTCTTTTTTTTTACTGAGGTTCCAAGAAGTGTGACAGACTCGGTTATGTTTCAAGTAAATCGGTGAATTGAAAAATCCCTGTGAAGTCTGTCTCTGTCCTACTTTGATGAGTATGCGCAAGAATAATTTCTTGAAATATACGTCACAAAGCATTTCATTTCTTCAGATATAATCATGCCAAGTCATAGCAGCTACTGAACAGAGATTATTTCATGATCTTCATATTCTTCCAATTATTATGGTTCTTCACCGATTATTCTCACTACTGAACTATTTTTTCTTCAAGAGAAGTAAAGTAAGGTAAGTTCACAAAAAGTCTCGTCGCCAGTCAGTATCCATTTCTGTGATGGTTCTTAATGATGACAATTCCATCCAGATATAGATTTTGACCTGAATTGAGACATGTTTTAGCATATAACGTTTTCTAGCTCTTCATAGTTATTTTGTTAGTTAACTTCTTTACGGAGTTTACATGGTTTTTGTTGATCCCCTTTCAAAATAAATGTGAATCTCTCCGTTCGAATTGGAAAGCGGGAAAAAATAAAAGGTTTCGTATATTCACCAAGACAGAAAGTCTGGCTGGATGAGGTGGCTAGAGAGGATAGCTTTTCAAATTGGAAAATGACACCTTACTTCTTCCAAAATTATTCATCATTCTAGTTTCTCCTTCAAAATAAGAAAATACGGAGGAGGCAGGTTTCGCTTTTAATTTCGAAAAAGGGCACTCTTTGAAAAAGGGCACTCTACTCATTAATGAGGGGGTGAGAGTAGAGATAGACTTTTCAATTAAAAAAATGAAAAACGATTTTTTCAAAGAATAAATTGACTCTTTACCCCCACGTTTTTTTCCAAAAATATATTTTCAAAATCAGTTCAGAAAAAGTCAAGCAGCTATCCATTTTTGTAGTTGACAACTTTTTTGTAAGATTCCATTTTGAGATGTTATCGATTGTCAAAGTGTCCGTTCAAAAAAGTTGTCAACTACAAAAATAAAGCTCTACTTCTGTTCTATGCACTCCATAAACAATTGATATTGTGAGACAACTAGTGAGGTCTTGTCAAATTTAAAAAATTGACGATAATAACTGAAAACTGAAAGTGTCGCATTCTTCATGACCAGTACTGTATATCCAGTACAGACTGTCTGCGCTTCTTTTCTTTCAACATCTCTCGCTCTTCCTAGAGCATCAATAAGACCCGTTTGACTTCTTGACTCAACTAACATCTGTCGGATGTTACAATGTTCACAATTTTCGGGAACGATAAAAAAAAGCTCGCTGGTTTGTCACCTTCCCACGTCTTTTCAAAAAAGATCTCGGTTTTTTGAGAGGTTAAAAGAACAAGACTGAAGAAACAGTGTAAAATGCGGGGACCCTTCAAAAACCGATTGCGTAGGCTCCAAAAGTTTTTTCATAAACCCCGTCGAGGTTTTCGCAGAAGTGTTTATCATTTTCGAAATCATTTGTTGTATACATTTCATCACCTCACCCCTTTTCCCCAATCTATTCTAGCTTTCTATTGTTTAGATGACTCAGGCTCCCCGTGGTTTAACCGATCAACCATCATTCTCCTCGTGACTTTTCGGAATCTCCTCCTTTTCCCACTATCTCTCTAACAGTCCCTAGTATATAAGGGGCCTCGTTTCGTCCCTTTCCTCAGTTTTCCTCCTGATCAACAATATTCGTCTTCTCCGTCTACCTCTACTTTGCTCTCTTTTTTTTCTTTTTTGCCGCCCCTTCATAGCTCTTTTATCCATAGATTTCCCCAACTAAAAAGTTCCCCGGCCCACTAATATTGTCCGTATAATCCCGGAATAAATTACTCATAGAAAATAACCCACAGACTCTCATTTTGAATCTTACAAACCTAGTTCCTCTTCACACTTATCGAGACCGGTGGTTTATTGCGCAGGCTTTTCCTTCACGTGTTTCTTGTTCATCCCTTTTCGAAGTAAATATGAATATTCTCGGTTCGAGTTTGCAATTAAAAAAAAGAAATGAGGTTTCGTATACTCACCATGGCAGAAGGTCTGATGGATGAAGTGGCTAGATAGGAAAGCTTTTCAAATTCGAAAATGGCACCTCATTTCTTCCAAAAAAAGTATTCATCATTCTCGTCGTTTTTTTTTAATATGAAAATACGGAGGAGGCAGGTTTCGTTTTTGATTTCAAAAAAGGGCCCTCCTTGATTGATGACTAGTGAGAGTAAAGGTAGAATTTTTAATTTAAAAAAAAAGAAAAATGACTCATTTCAAAAAATAAATTGAATTTTCATAAACCCAATGTTTCTCCCCACTTATCGAGATCCGTGATTCTCCGCCCAGATGGTTCACATTGAAAACTAGCTCCGCCCGTTTGAAATCAGGAGGCCCATCAGCCATTCAGATCAGGCAGTCATGCTTCCTTGAGCTCTCGGATAGATAGAATATCTATTTTCAAATTTTCAAAGTTCTTTTTATTTCCCGCCGCCGCCCAGTTCATCCATTCAATCTTCATTTCACAGATGAATTTCATCACTCTACTTGCGTTGGCCACAATAATACCGTTATGCATGGCTTGGTCGTCTTTTTTCCCAACTCAAGTTGAGAGTGGGACGAACTACCTAACTTATGGAAAGGGGAACGCAGAATTTTTCGGAAAGTTCACTTGTTCTTTGAACAAGGTTTGGTGCATTCATGTGGAATTTGTGGAACTTGATCTCTGGTAAGTTTTTTGAGTATAGACAGTTAAATAAATTATATTTTGAGGTGGTTCGACGATAGTCTTGGAGAGCTTCCTTTTGTTTGTTCCAAAGGCCCAAACAATGTCCTTCAGAACTACCACTTTGCCAATTTCAACGGAACTGAAAGCTGGACAATTATGGACGTAAGTTAGCATATATTACTGCCATTTAATGTCGATTTTGAAAAGAAACGAAATTTTTTTAAAGTTTTGGACCTGAAAAAGGTTATGATGGGGCACCCTCCCAAGAAAATTTTCATTTCCAGAAACGGCAGAGGTGACATACATACATGTACATGGGATGAGAAAATACAACTCATTTTTTGAAACATTTGAATTTTTCAAAAACTTGGTCACGTCACAAAAAAACCCTTGGTGGTTCATACTTTCTCTGTAAAACTCATCGCATGAGAAAAAATTGGTACCTTAGAAGGGAGGGGCAGTTAAAACACATTCCATGATAACTTTGCGTCTATAATATTTTTTTCAGCTGAGCTACGATCCTGGCCTTGTGGTTCTTCACGACTGCACCGAGAACGGAAGAGTCAACGAGTATATTCACTATTTCCCAACACAAATGTTCATGAGGAAGTAAGAAAATAGTCTTATCTTCATATCAAAATCCGCTTTTTTCAGCTGCACCAGCTACGAGTATGCATTCGATCTTTATGAAATGGGGAAACAAAGAGAAGAAATGTTATACTACCATTCTGGTGACTATCAAAAAGTTGTGAGGGAGTGGATCATGCAGCATGTGACCAAGATCCCACTGCCAGGACTCGAAAATGCCGTCAGACCACCATGGAATTCAATGCCACCAAAGTTTCCTTTTTCCGTGTGCCTTGGCGAAGTGGATGATGCTACTCCATATAATGAAACTCTACAGTATTCAGAGTCTCTTTACTTCAATTCCACAACCAATGACACCATTACTCCCTTGAACTCCTCTTCTCCTTCCATCATGTCCCCCAATTCTGAAAAGACTTCTCCACCCACTGAATCCTCGAATGTCTCCTCCAACTCCACCATGACTTGAGTTTTTCTTTTTTTCAAAAAAAAAACCTTCCTTATTCTGTTAGTCATCTTTGTCGTCTTTTTTCAATTTTTGATCGAACAAACTCCCTGCTTTTTTCTTCATTTCTCTAGAGATTCATCCCTTCCAATTTTGATTTTCCACCGTATTTTCTCTGCCAAACAGATTGCTTCTCTAGCCACTCATTTGCTTCTCTTTTGTTTTGTTTTGGCTGTCAAATAAACTACTGTGTTTCTCCTTTTTTTAAAATTAATTATCAACCTTGGGTTGAATTTGTCATAACGCTATTAGAAAAGAGATGCGCCAATTTTCCCTATTGCAACTCAATGCAATTTTTCGACTTCGCCTCAAATTAACGGCTCCGGGACGTTTCGGCACCCAACATTTCGACACCATTGAAAATCGAGTAAAAACTTTTCTCAAAAAAGGAGAATGTTTTAGGGTTTCAAGGGTCCAGGGTTCAACACCGGGCATTGGGAAAAATGTTTTATTTTTATTTTTGGTTTTTTGGTACCAATCTGAGAACCAGGTTCGACTCCCACGGGTGTCAATCATTTTTTGTTTTTTTGTTTCTGATTTTGGTACTCATCTGACGTCCGAGGTTCGACTCTTGGTGCTGGCGAATTTTTTTTGATTTTGATTTCTGACATTTTTAAACCAGTTAGAAGCACAATTGCGATAAAAGTTGGAGTAACTGTGGATCGAACGACTTGTACATATTTTTGAAAATCTATGCTGGGGGCGCTCGGACCATACGCAGTTGTGTTTTATGTATAAAGATGAGGACACCGATAAGATTAGATAAGGAAATAAACCCTAAAAAAACTACCGGTAACAGTTGTCATGATTCGCTAGTTTTCAGTGAACTTGTCGTATCTCGTCAGAATTTCGTACAGTAATACCTAAAATTTAGTTAAAAATCTAACAAGTTTTCCCCCGTACTGTCAGCTCCAAGAATCAATATCCACTAATTGCTCCTTCTTCTATTGTTCTTTTTACAATTGACACTTTTCTTCCCAGTGACCATATGTGTGTGACTTAGTGTGTGGAACGACTGCCTGCCGAACAGAACTCCGCTAACACTAATTCGTTTGTGCTGTTTCTTTCCTTCAAAAATCAATTTTTGCAGTTAGTTACGCTTGACTGAAGTAGTTACGCTCGACTATAGTAGTTTTCCCTTTGCATTATGTAAATAGCTTGCTTCTCAACTCATTTATTGATTGGTTTTCTGTTTTTTAATAACGTGCTTTGAATTCCATTGATTATTGATTTTCAAACACTTTGTGTTTTATAAAAATAAATTTCCAGATTTACTCAAAAAACCATGGCAAAACAAAACGTTAATGGAAATATGAGAGGTCTCGGTGATGATTCGGATGATGATATAGTGTTTTTGAAAGAAGTTCGAGTCGTGTATGTCTCGGATACCGATGACGAGGACGGCGATGAAAACAGCGAGAACGAAAATGTCAACGAAGAACAGGAGGCGCAGCAGGACGAAGAGGGTCGAATGGGAGAAGAAGAGCCAATGGAAGGTGAAAACGTGATGGAGGAACCGGAACTTCCGGTGGAGCTAAACCGTCCGGCTCCAGAACGTGAGGCGCCTATCTTGTTAGAGAATAGAATTATTGAGCTGGAGGTAATTTTTGGAGAAGAATCTGAGGAAGAAGAAGATGAAGAAGAAGAGGAACAAGAGGAACAAGAACCAGAAGTAGTTGAAATGGTGGAAATCATGTAATCATTGCTTTTTGATTTTTGTAATGACCTGATGTTATTTCTTCATTACTCAACTTGATGTACATTGTACATCTCCCACTCTTTTCCCCGCTCCCATCCGATATGATTCATAGGATCTTAGTCTTGAATCATTCTTTCTGTGTATCTGTTTTAATTGAATCCTTTCACACCACAAATGTCTTGTTTGGCTCCGCCCGTGCCTAGTGTTAAAGCAGAGGTAAGAGCTTGAATTTCATTTTTTATCTTTCATCTGTCATCAATTTCAATAAAGGTTTTATCACCCAAATTGGAAGTCTCGTTTGTTTTGGTAGGTCTGGAATTGGAAAGAGCATTCTCACCCTTAACGATTTCACAAATTATAAACTGTAGCGAAATTGTTATACTCAATAATGACAACTGCTAATTCTCAACATTATCTTCCAATCTCCGACTGATCTTTATTTTCTGCTATGTTAATCGAATGTTCTCAAATTCATCTATAAATAAACAACAGAAAAGTTACAGTCTCTGAATGCACAAATTTTATTCACATGAATTCCCTCCTCCCCCTCCCAGTACCCTCTCTCTACCATTTCTCTCATCTTTTAATCAGAAGGCCTGCCTGAACTCGAACCACTCTTTTTTGTTTTACGCTCACAAATCAAACATATTTATTTTTCGTAGTTGAACGGTTTTCTTCACTGGTTTTCTAGAAAAAGTTATAGGTCTCCAAAGATATAGATCTTAACATTTTCTGTGGACTTCATTTTGAAAATAACCCATTTTGAAGTCATGTCATAATTTTTCTTCTTGTTTTACATCTTTGTAATTTGAATGGTACGTAGATTTTTTTGCGGCCTTGTGAGCTAATGGATCAGATGTTCCGCGCCGAACATGGGACATCTGGACACCCTCTACACACAGACAGACATCTCATCTCTTCTCCCTCCTCCCAAAGAGACTGAGGTGTGCGGAGAGGACAATATGCGGTGATGAAAGAATTTGTGCTGAGAATGAAGAAGAAATGTGTCGGTCTGCCCAAAATTCTCCAGCGAGGCAAAAGTTGCAGTAGCTCTATAAGTGAATTAACAAATAAGTGATTCCAGTTCATCCGAAAAATGATTAAATTACAGTAATCTCGAAAGAAGATTCAAACCAAAATAATAAATTTGTATAATCATTTTATTATTTGTCAACTAAATGTAAGAACAGTACTTTCTGATTTCGCTATTGCTACCCTCTCTTTTTTCTATTGGCATGTTTACTCCTAACCGGGTTCAGAATGTGCGCTCTACGGAGCATATTCAATAAAGGGGGATATGACTCTTTCAAACCTCATATCCATTCTTTAACCCCCCCTGAGCGGCATGTTTGCTGTTCTACCCCAAACTTTTAAAATTTTACTAATTAAACCTGTTGATTTTATTTGAATTCTAAATGGTGAGTTGTCAGAAACGAAAGAAACACTTCGATTTTTGGATTTTTTAGCCGAAATGCTCGCTATTTCGGAATAGTTCAGCTGCGTAAGCCAACAAAATTCGAAATTAAACGCTAGACTTGTTAATTTCAAAGTGCGGTAGCTTAATTTTCAAAATTTTTTTAGTTTTAGACAGAAAAAGCATATAATATTTCATGATATGTCTACAATTGGATAAACTACTTACAAGTTGTCTAACTGTTTATGTTTTTCAGTGTTAAAAAAAATTGAAGCCGGAAATGAGGATCGTCTGATAGAGCAGCCACCTGGAGCACTTCCATACCGTGATCCAAACCTGGAAGAGGAGAATGATGAAGGCTAGTTAAGCAGCAATCGACAATTTCTAAAGACAAACATTTTCAGACTATGAGATGGCAAATCGTGACCAACACGTCCAGGCTCTTCCACCTCAGCAAAACTGGAACCAAGTTATGGAGCAATCAATAGTTGGAAACGATCTTGGTTAGTCGCAGGATCGAATGCTCTCAAATAAGTAGCTTTTTTAGGGGACGAAGATGCAAATGTTGACCGCAAACCACCTCTAGCGAATCTCGTCTACGCAGTTCATCCAGAGTCACCTCGTCTGCCGTGTGTCGACATCAAAGTTGAAGTTGAGGAGCAAGGAGTCTTTGATAGTAAGTTTAAATTATTAGTAGAGCGCACTAGATCATCTGCATGTCATCAGATGTGTATTTTTTCTCTATTTCAGTGGAGCTTCAAGCAATTGGCAATGTGGTGAGAGTGGTGGACGAGGAAGATGTTGCTGTTAAAGGTACTTATTCTTCTTTATTCACCTTCCGGGTCTATTTTAAAGCTTTTTAAAGATTAAAATAAATAATAATATTTTCCAGACTCTCTCGGAACGGATCCGGAGAAAATCGTCAAGTTCGTTGACATCAGTCAACCTGTCAACATCAAAAAAATGGAATCAGTCAAATCGGCGGAAAATTAATTTTTTCTATCACAACTCTGTTGATTAAAATAAAACTTATAGTATCCAAAAACTAAGTTGATTTTTAAAACCGGGAAAAATGGAGAATATCAAAATTGTGTACAATCAGAGAGGCCACATGCTTTTGATACATGTTAAAAAAGTTCTTAACTACGCCCACACAATTTTAAAGCCTCTCAGATAGTCCAAAAACAATCCAATTGAATTTCCGATTCACATTTTTCCAACTTTTCTCGAAAAAAACCTCAAATATCAAATTAAATATGCATCCCCAGCAAAACTTTACATTACCATTGTTGAAATAGAGTGTCGATGAAAAAGTAGCATTTTTGATAAAAGAGTGACAAATGAAAATTTCAATTACAGATTAAGAATAGATGAGAGTCTCACATATGTTCCGATGGAAGAATCTGCAGTACGAAGTTCCATGGATTCGCCTCCTCACCACTCGGCTCCACTGATACTCTCAAAGTTGTGCCGTTGTTGGTAGGAATCCTGGCATATCTGAAAATCTTTATTTCGACTCATAAATCAACTCAATTTGTTTACCTGGGTCCAGAGTTGTAGTTTTTGAATGTTTTCTTGATTTTCCTGAATACTTGCTCATGAAATTCATCCATTTCGAGCTCATCAAACACGTTAAATAGTGAGAAACTGAGACTAGCTCCTTCTCGCTTTTCACTAGATATCCATCGTTTGATAAGTGTCATGAAATCATCCACAGATATAATTTGCTCGTCGTCACATTCACAATTTATGTGGACTTTGTGGTTTTCCAGATTCAGAAGAATAGGGAGCCACTCGATATCCTCATCGATTCCGTCATACACAAAGTACTGGGCACTTGTTAGCTTCGGATGTTGAATAACCGCAGTGTCGACCATAGCAAGGCAAAGCTTTTTAAGTGGGTAACTGGACTCCTCGATGTATGGTGCCATCTCGGTGAATGCACGATCTGCTTCTCCGAAAATGGTCATTTCCTCAATTTGCATCCGAACTCCTGGTGTCAGACGAAGGAATGCTGCGTTTGTAATCAACAATTTGACAGCAACCGGATGCCGTCTGTTCTCGAAGATTCTGTGCATCAAATAGTTGAGAGCTTCGAAAAGTCTCTTCTCGTACTTGACAAACTCAACTTTCTTCTTTTCTCCAGTCTTATCATCACGGATGGTTAACATAATATAACTCTTGAATGGGACCGGAAAACCGTCTCTCCGAGCATCCCACTGTCCAAGTATTGCTTTTGTATCCAAGACTTGGTACATCAGTTCCTTGTAAGCCCGAGCTCTTGCATGCTCAAACTCCTTTCTAACTTTGAAGTTTGAGGTTTGTCCCGCCGTCGTTCTTTGTTGCATGAAATAATTTAAGATAGTTTCAATATGCGACTGCTTGTAAGACAAATCGTAGTGAGGATTAATCGGTCCGAGTCTCTCGACGTAATCCAGTCGCTTTTCGAGGTCAGTTAGTAGTTCTCTGTTTTCCTCAATTTCATCTTCGTCAATCTCTAGAAACGCTCGATTCCTGTCAAAAGGACTCCTCAAATCGACGTCTCCAGGTCTCAATGTGAGTCTAGAGGGCCAATCTTCGTATCCATGTTGATCTAAATCAATCCACCAACCTCCATTTTCGTTTTTTTCTTTGACGGATGGTGGACACCCGCCCACTGGATATTTCTTATAGATTCCAGTCTGATACTCCACATCGTCAACTAGAAACGATTGATCAGTAAACCTGAGTTCGTTGATCTTGAGGGGGACCGCTTTCTCGGCTGATCGGATCGAAGGGCAGTTAATGGAGAGGCGAATTCTGAAAAAAAAACAACTGCTTCTAAATTTACTTCCTAGTTTCTCACCTCAAATTCGGATTCATATATTGCAACACTGTTTTCAAACTTTCGTAGGCAAGTGGTGGATTGAAATTCATTCTGAAATTGAAAGAAATCAGACATGGAAAAATGAAGAAGACAGTCGGAAAGCGGAATGAAAAAAGATCAAAAAGCGGAAGGGGGAATAAAAGGTCATTTTAATAGACGATTTTCTCATTATTGTGTTGTAAAAAGTATATTAAAAATATAATTAAAATAGAGTAAGCGAACGAATATTTCAAATTGATATCCTCTAGGTGAAAAGCGGAATAAATCTTAAAATGGCGGAAAGCGGAAAAAAAATTTTTCGGCTGAAAGCGAAAAACGGAAGGCAATATCAGCGCAACCTTGTTCGGTATGAGAATTTCGAAAATTTTCAGATTTTTTTGCAAAAACAAAAAAGTCGAAATTTCTACTATGTTTTTCCGACAATATTTTTTAAGTTTCGAAAAAAATAGAATGTAAATTAAATTTTTTTGGCTGCGTTTGATGAAAATTTTGAAAAACATCAAACATTTTTGTGAAAAAACTGTGTAAATTCTTCGAAGACCGAAATTTCGCAAGTATGATAAATGAATCACTCATAACTTGTTAACCAGCTACAGCAAGTGTGACTTGTCTTGTCACAGTAGATACTACAGAACATTTCATCTACTTTTTCGAAAAAAAATGAAAATAAACAAGATAAATCGGGTTTTCCCATTTTCTAGAGGAAGTCTGAACTGAAATTAACAATGATGGTGTCAAAATGAATACCAACACTTTGAAATTATTATTTTCAACAGTATTTTGATCAAACTCCGGAGAAAATGATGGAAAAAATTCGAAAAATGAAAACTGACGATTTTTCCTGGTTTCTCAAAACATTTCTAACAAAACTGACGATTTTGATATCTAAACAAGTGTGAAAACCGGAAAATTATTAATTTCAGCGATTTGCAAACCAAAAATTCAGAAAACTTCCCGAGAAAAAGTCAGAAACAAAACAGTCAGCGCGCCAAGTTTCTGACACACTCTCTGCTTCTGCATTGTGCAGTTGCGCGTCGCGGTGCCTGCGGACCGCCCGATTTGTGTTCTCTCTCTCTCTCTCTCTCTATCTCATCTTTCTTTTTCCCCTGACGCGTTTTCCCCCTGCGGCCTTGTGGCCTAATGGATAAGGCGTCTGACTTCTAATTAGAAGATTGCAGGTTCGAGTCTTGCCTGGGTCAGAATTTTTTTTGATTCTCACTAAACCCGTTCTGAAATGTTTTTGATGTTCTACGCTCACAAAACCACACAAACTCAGCTTAAAAATTACACTTTTGCAATTTTTCTGTCTTGGTGTGAAAGTTTTCTCTGTTTCTTTTTGTTCCATTGGCTGTTACTTTGCGGAGTTTTTTCGAAGCTTGACAAAAATTAGATATCCAGAATCAGCGAGTTTTCAGTTTTCAGAAAAGTACCCACAAGCATAGATCTAATGAAAATAGAGTCCCGAAACAAAATCTACAGTAACTCAAAAATCGGGCGAGACTTGACATGGGGTTACTTTTTTGAAAGCTCTTGACTAACTGAATTCAAAAATGTCAGTTTCACTCATATTCAAGCGAAACTTGCCCCAAGTTACAGTAGGAAACGTGAATGAACTACAGTTGTTTTCGCGACGTGACCCATTTTCCTCCAAACCGCATGATTATACTTTTTTGAAAGCTGAATACACCCTAATCTCGAGTTGATTTTCCAAAAATCGTTTCTACTCACAAGTGCTCGTTACAGCGACAACTACTCCATGAGAGTGTAAGAGTTGAGCTTCACAAATAGAACTTCATTTTCTTCTAAGCATGGTTGAGAAATTCCGGGCCAGCCCGGATCGGCCCGGCCCGGCCCGGCCCGGATTTAAAAAAGGTGCAGAATTTTTCAAATTTTTTTTTGAAATTTCCATTCAAAAGTAGTCAACATTCTCGTATACTTCAGTTTTTATCGATGTTCCAAAACAATGTCCAAAATTCGACGTTTTTTTGCAAAAATTCAAAAAATAAATTCAAACTTTTTCGAAAAAATTCAAATTTCCACACTAGCCGGACCGAGGAAAATTTTTTAGTCAGCCCGGCCCGACCCGGCCCGGAATTTCCCAACCCTGCTTTTTAGGAAGCCCCAAAATATATAATCTCTGTTCTCTTCACTTTAAAATGATACAGTGCGCTAGAGCACAGCTGCATTGAGCGCGATACGAAGGTAAGTCTACACTTGTTCTGACATTAAAGACTGTTTTCTGTGATGAAACCGGTAAAAATCAGAAAATAGTAATGGCTTTGAATTTATGTGTTTCTGAATAATTGACATTTTTTGAGCTGAAATAGCACAGTTTGAGTGCTTGAGGGCACGCTCTCTCGAAAAACTCGCCTCAGTGTCCCGATCGAACAATTACATTTATGGAAATAGAAGTAATTATTAGCATTCTTGTCACGGGGCGAGCTGGACCCGGTTGAAACGACTTATTCAAAAAACATGCTTTTCACAGCAGTTTTTTTTAGGAAACTAGTTTCTCGGGACATTTTTTGGGAACAACTCGGGAGTCACCGGCAGCTTTAGCACGGAAGTTGGTCGGCTTCAGCTCGGAGGTTGGTCGTATTCTGGACAAGACCGCTAAAGCCGACCAAGTAACGACCAACTTCCGACCAACTTCTGACACGGACCGCATGAAACCCTTCGATCGCCTTATTGATTTATTTTTCGCGCATTAAAACAGCTGAAATATCATAGATTACAGTTTATTTACAAGATAAAACTATACATTTTCAGAAACTTAGAAAAAATACAAAAAAAAACAAGTATATACAATTATTTTTCGAAGTAATCCTGATGTGCTCGATTTGTTGTCTAGATGCAGACTTCGGTAGAGAATTTCTGTAAAACACATTATTAAATTATGCTTTTTCACTTTTATATGTTACCTTCTGGGCGATACATTCCTTGTAGAAAGTTCGCGTTGTTGACTTTTTAACGAAAACCTGAAAAAAATAGAAATTTTCGATTATAAGTTAAAAATCTACTTACCATAACTTTCCGATTGAGCATGAGCACCTCCACTATCGAAATTCGTTGACTTCCAAGATGTTTTTGTAATCTGTATGAAAAAATAATGTGAGATTTGATGAAAACAAGCGAAATTGACTCAAAAAACGATAATCAGTCGGATGAAATAATAAATAGAACTTTGAAAAATGAATGAAAAAACAAAAAACACGCGTTGCGAGACACGCGACGCTCTTAAAATCCGACCAAGGTCCGATCAACTTCCGAACAGCGGACGGTCAGATCGAAACTTGTCATCAGAAGCCGACCAATGTCCGAGCTAAAGCCGACATTCTCTTAACTTCTGACCAGAAGGTGACCAAGATCCGATCTGAAGCCGCGGTTCCTTTAACTTGCGGGGGAAAGTACCGAAACTGCTCCAACTTCCGCCATAAAGTTGCCACACGACTGCCGAGAATGATATTCTTTGATCTAGAATAACACAATTTGAGTGCTCCACGGCTCATTCTTTAGTGGACATCACCTCAGTTTCTCAAACGATTCAATTTATGAAAATAATTACTGGTGATATGGATTCATGAGCTTTCTTTTATTTCAAATCTTCAACAGTTGCCTCTGAAAATAATAACAATTACAATGCAAAGCGGTTGACCAGTTTTTAAAGACAATTTCTGTTATATTAGAGGCATCAAACTCATCCAATCCTCCTTTTCTCCCAAACCGCTCTACCGCGACAGGGGGCATTAGATTTATCTTTTGTTCCATTCCTCCCTCTTTCGATAAAACCAATTATATCCTGAAGAACCAATTATATTCTGATAAATCCAATAACCTGAAAAACCAATTATTTCCTGAAAAAACTAATTACCTCCTGAAAAAACTCTATATCTCTTGTTAAAACCAATTACCACCTGAAAAGACTAATTACCTCTTGATAACACCAATTATCTTCTGCTAAACCAATTAATTATCTCTAGAAAAAACCAATTACCTCCTGTAAAAATCAATTATCTCTTGTTAAAACCGATTATCTTTTGATAAAACCAATTATTTTAAGAAGTTTCAAATGGTACACGATGTTTATTCATAATAATTGAAAATAGTGGAAAAAACTCATCTGGTCTATGCCAGGAAATGAATATGAATAAATGAGAATGCGCGAGACCAAGCCGTTGGAATCGAATAAATATCAGTGAAATCTGGATGTAAATTGAATATTGAAAATTTTGGGGAGAAATTTGGGGAAATAGATGGAGAAAAGAAAGAATTGAATACGGGGAAAAGAAAAAGAATCAAATTTGAATATGACAGTACACGATAAAATAGAAAAGAATAATCTGGTCTATGCCAGGAAAGAAATATCAATAAATGAGAATGCGCGAGCCATCGGAATCGAATAAGTGAAATTGGAATAATTGGGAATTAAATTCAATATTCAATGGAGAAAAAGAAAGAGTGAGATACGGGGAAAGAAAAAGAAATTAATTCGATGGTGACGGAACATCATCTGGTCAATGCCACGAGTAAATTATGAATAATCGAGAATGCGCGAAATAGAATTATAGGAATCGAATAAATATTGGTGAAATCTGGATGTAAATTAAATATTGAAAATTTTGGGAAACCTATAGATTGAGAAAAAGAAAGAATAAATTACGGGAAGAGAAGAAATAATTAATTCGAATATGATGGAACATGATAAAATAAATTTAGAAAGAATAATTCGAATTGTTGAGAGAAAATTGGGAATATATCGAGAATGGGACACGAATTTAATCAAGTTTCAAATGACCATCCACCACAGTATACTCGATTTCCGATTTCATGTTGAATCCTTCGATTGCGTGATCAAGAAAAATGTAGATGAAAGCAAAATCGGTGGACTTCTGGGTGAAACAGGCACACAAACGAAGCCAAATTAATTTGAACCAGTCGTGTTCGTCATTCAGCTCGGGAAGCTTGAAGTCGGTCTGAAATTGTATTGTATACTCGAGCCTTTCCTTTAAAGAAACTTACGATATGAGGACTTGCGAAGAATGATCTGCGACGGGAACTTCCCGAGGATTTCGTAAGGAGTTTGAGCAACATGACGGCGACGTGGCAGTGCTCCTCCGATTCGTGGAGTTTCGCAAAGTTTGGGCGATTGTAGTAGATGTAGAAGCTGGAGCGTCTGTCAGGCTCGTTGATAAGACTTGAGTCCGAGAAGTCGCATACTTTCACCCCAATTTTCTGAAATAATTACTATATTTTTTGAAATTGTGTTATTAGCAGCCCACCCCTGGTTACAACAGCGCCTAACCGCACACGAGAGAATATTGGCGAGGGATGCCGAGTTTTTTTCTTGCTCCGACATAAAATAATACAGTTTTTGATCTATTTTCACAATTTTTTGTAATAATTCAAAAAAAGATTGAAAAATAGAGAGAATATATCAAAAACAGTGTGAATTTTTTTTTAAGGAAAAGCTCTGCGTCTCTCGACAAGACTCTCTCGTTTTAGGGCACAGTTGTAGTAATTTAAAAACGCTTACCCCGTTATTCAGATGAATAAGAACATTGCTGGATTGAATATCCCGATGGAAGTATCCTTTCGAGTGGATGTACCCAATTGTGTGATGCAATTGGCGAGCCAGACGCACGACGTTCTTGTTAGACAAAAGTCCATCTGTGTGTTTCTTTCACTCACTGTCTTCAGGTTTTCACCGGCATATCGAGTAACTGGAAAAAAGTAAAAATTATCAAACCTTCGAAATTATATAATTACCAATGTATGAAAATTTCTTAGTTCTCCAATCAATCACGTATTCAGGAATATACTTGCTTCCTTGAAGTGCTCGGAGACATTCGACTTCTTTGAAAAATTTGTAATTGACCGATGTATTGGTAATCAAATTCTTAGCTGGGGCTTTTGCAACTTTGGCGACAGAGGTGAAGTCGCTCACTTTATCGGGATGAGTGCTCGCCATGAAAGAAGATGAGAACTTTCCATCTGCGAGTTTCTCTCGAACAGTCAAATCTATGTAGATTTTCCTGTCCTGATTAATTTCCTCCGCATTCCTAGAATATTGAAATTATTAAAAATGCATTTTTGTTGTTTGTGATCAAAAGAATCAAACGAAATTTTTTTGAATATTTTCGAAAACTCTCACTTTTCGCGCCATGACACATTGAAATCACCTAAATTTTTGGCGCAAAACAATTTTTGGGGTTTCTTGGTCTATTTCTCGTTCCCCCAGTTAGCATAGAGTTCTTTTTAAAAAACCCGCCAAGAAAATATTTGAAACTCACATATTGAATCAGTTTGGTCGATGCAGTGGCTATCTGAAAAAATTGAGTTATTTGTGAGAAAAAAGAAAAAGGAGAGAAGGAGAACGAAAAGAAAATATACATTGAGAGAAAGTGAACAAAACCGAGCAGCACAGGGAAAACGTGCAAACACAAGGTTTTGAACGGTGACAACCTAGAAAAAACTTGCTTAATTTGGTGAAAATTTGGTTTTTTTTCTGAAAGAAAGTATGAAAAACACCTTAATAGATCAAAGAGTTATCATTAAATCTTATTGAAAAAGTTATCAAAAATGGTCTAAACAGAAGAGTTACTTGTCATTTTGGAAAGGTTCAAAAACTACGTTCAAAATCTGCAAGACACCAAGAAATCTGAGATTAAAATTTGAATTCTCTTTTCGATTCTAAACATGAAAACTGATCAAAAAAAGTTTGTAGTGGAGCCTCTTTCCACATTTCCTTGTAGAGAGAAGAAATAAAAAAACATTGGCGTCCTCAGGGACCGAGCCTAGACCTCCTCCCGAATATTTGATCTAACAAATTGGCCGTGAGAAATGAGTTAACAAGAAATGAGGTAAATGGTTTTGCTTGAGCAACTCGTACGGTTCGGATCGAGATCAGAGCAAGCAATACTCAAAATGAGCGCGTAGAAAATTATGGGCGAATTTTAAATATAGAGAATATTGGCAGAGATTTTCCCTTTAACTGCGCTCTTTTGATCTATTTTCACAAGTTTTCATAATTTTTTGCCACTTTCCGAGAGAAAGTTATGAAAAATATATCAAAAATGTTCAAAATCTGTTTCGTCCCAGAAAAAAAAACTCTACGTCTCTCGCAGATGCTCTTTCAGATGCGGTGGAGCGCAGTTGTAAAAGGGTTGTTCTGCTAATAATATTTGAGAACTTGAGCCGGGCCGGGCCGAAGAAATGTCCGGACCGGCCCGGCCCGGTCGGCCCGGATTCAAAAATTGTGCATCATTTTTTCACGTTTTTTTTCGAAATTTTCATTTAAAAATGATCAAAATGCTTCAAAATTCTCGTACACTTCAGTTTTTATCGATATTCCAAAACATAGTCAAAAATTCGACTTTTCTGGCAAAAAATTCAAAATTTTTTCAAAAAAATTTCAAATTTCTATTGTAGCCGGGCCGGGCCGAGTAAAATTTTTTGGTCGGCCCGACCCGGAATTTTCCAACCCTGGATTACTCTGCGTGCATGACGTATCAAACTGAAAACTTGAATCCTGAAAGCTGAAAAAAATCAGTTAAGAAGCAAATACTTGGAGGGAAAACTAACCAATGATGTATCTTGAGTCATGTTACCATGAGAAGAAGATGGAAAATTGAAAACCTGCAAAAAATGTTAGTGTCTGAAAATATGTGTATATAATTAGCGGAAGAGTCCTGTGAATTGTCATGAGTACATAAAGTGGTGTAGAACAGTGTTTCCCAATAACCTAACAAACGACGTTCGACGAAGAGGTCATGAAAAGACTAATTGTGGAGAGACCGAGAATACCCCTTTGCAGTCCGTCGAATATGAAAAAGAGAAGTGAGGAAGATGAAATAAGAGTTGATTTTTTTCAAAATAAAAACAATCTAAGGTTTTTGTGGCCGACTAAAATCCCCCACCTTGATGGCAGAGGTTCTCAGGGTTCTAACTAACTACCACAGAACCAAGTGACACCCCAGTGTCTCTTTGGCATGGGTTTTTTGTTTTCCGACAGGTGATTTCAGTAAATCACAGTTTCAGAAACACGTCAGTTTGTCATAAAGACAGTTGATGCGTGTTATCAGAAAGACATCGAAGATGGTCTATCTGTGAAGCGAAAGACTCAAATAGATAGTTTTTTCATGATCTTTGATCTGATGTCTACTCTTTTTTCTACTTTTTGCGCGCAGTCTACCCCATACTTCAACATCAAATCAGAGACCAATCAAAACTTCTATTTCAATTTTCCGCTAAACGAGATAGGCATCTTTTGCCTTTTTCTCCTCCGTACCGAATCCTCCGTCGTTATTGTCCATTGAATCCTTCATCGTCGAATCGTTGTCCGGATTGAACTCAAAAATAGATACATAAAACGAAAACAATTGAAAAAAAATGGTTTTTGCGTATGCGGTTTTAATTTGTAAGTCGCTATTTCACACACTCTCTCAAACGTTTCTCAATAGTGGATTTATCTCATTTTAGCTTGAAAAGCTTTGGCCGCGCAGTTCGCTGAGGTAAATCTCCGCGCAGTAAAAAAAAATTGAAAAGATTATAAAAAACAAGGAATAATTTAAGAAAAATATACATTTGAAAATCGTATATTTGTCAAGGCACGGTTTTATTTTCTTCAAAATTATAATTAACAATCGAAAATGAAGCTTTTTTACGAAAAAGTTCAAAATTTTCCGAAAAATAAGTGTTTTGATGATAACTCCCGGGCCTAGAAATTATGGAAAAACAAAATAATTACAAAATGGAAAAGACAGTCCTTGAGTGAAAAATTAAAAGAGGAAAACCGTAAAAATTTGAAAATTGTCCAGTTAAAAGTGTATGCAGATACAGTTGAGATGTTTATGTCAATTTTCGAACACAACCAATTGTTTCTCAGTATATTTTTCTCAATACTCTAAAATTTCTTTCCAAATGTTGGGAAGTTTTGATATTTGAAAGACTGTTTCAAAAATATTCAAAATAGAACCAAAGCTGGATTTCAAAATCAATAAAACAGAAACATGTTTTGAGAAAAATTGAAGTTTTGAATTTTTTTCGAATTTTTTGAAGGAGAACGACCAAAAATCGAATTGAATCAAAAAATTGGTATGTATTCAAAAATTTTTTTTCATTTTCGAATCCGGACTGAGTGAGTGAAAGTTCGACCCAGGCCGGGCTAAAAGTCTGTTTTTAAGTGACTAATCGGTTGAGTTCGAAAAAATTCATAAAACAATCAACTCATCTGCAATCGAAATCAACGAATTCAAAGAATTCGGAAATAGCGCAGCAATAAAACTTGCGCGCTGTAAAATAAAGCGGCTGCTTCTTTTTCTAACGAGAAAAGTATTCAGAAAAACATCTCCAAATCCTCAAGGCAATCCAAAAAACTTGATAAACCTTGAGAATTGGCGAAGTTTTGTGAATTTCGCAACTGATAACTTCTCTAAAAGTACTAATTTTCCTCTAAAACTACCATAATTTTTCAGTTCTCCCACCCCCTTCACGCAGTCTCCCTGTCTCTCTCACACTATCCCAGAGCCCCCCATCCCAACCAACTCTTCTTTCGGTACCCCCAGAAGAGCACCCAGCCACGCGAACCCGTCATCCTCCCGATTTCCATTCACTTTCTATCAGTTTTCTGAGATAGAAAGTCAATGGAAACATCTATACCTGAAACCAAACAAAAATAAACTACCTGAAGGTCCTTCGATTGATGTAGAAAGTCGAGACGGTCGAATTGAAGACGATGAAGTTGAAGATGATTCCGACGAGAAGTTTGATTCCGACGAGAAGAACCATTGAATCAACCAACTGAAAAAATAAGTTTTTTTATTTTTCTTTATTATCTTTATTTTTCAATTTAAACTCACTTTATTTTCACTAAACATTGATTTTGAAGCGGCTATCTCAGCTCCAGAAATTTTGGAATTTGCGCTGATTAATTACACTGAAAAAAGTTATTTGAGAGTTGGGATTTGCGAAAAATCAAAAAACCGGAAAATTTTGAAAATTTCTAAAAAAAAATCGTTGTTATACGAAAAATTGAAAATTTTTCGCGGCGGCTACAAGTAAAAGGCAACAGAAACGGAGAATTTACTGGTTTTCAATCGAAATTACGTCTAAAATCGCTGAAAAATGGAAAAAAAAATGACTTTGGAAAAAGAAAAAATTATGAAAAACAGTTTGGCTAAACAACGCGCGATAGCGGAATAACGGAGTGTCGTTGCAAAAAATGTTTTTTTTTTCGGAAAATTGAAATTTTTCACGGCGGCGACAACTAAAAATCAATAAAAATGGGGAATTGTTAGCTTTTAACCAGAATTACGCTTAAAACGACAGCAAAAACCGCGAAAAATCGGCTAAAATGACGGAAAACTCGTCAAATCGTTGTTATACGGAAAATTGAAAATATTTCGCGGTGGCGATCACTAAAAATCAATAGAATTGGGGAATTGTTGGTTTTTAACCGGAATTACGCTCAAAATGACAGCAAAAACCGCGAAAAATCGGCTAAAATGACGGAAAAATATTTAAATCGTTGTTATACGGAAAACTGAAAATTTTTCGCGGCGGCTACAAGTAAAAGGCAACAGAAACGGAGAATTTACTGGTTTTCAATCGAAATTACCCCTAAAATCGCTGAAAAATGGAAAAAAATGACTTTGGAAAAAGAAAAAATTATGAAAAACAGTTTGGCTAAACAACGCGCGATAGCGGAATAACGGAGTGTCGTTGCAAAAAATGTTTTTTTTTAATCAGGAATTGTTGGTATCTATTTTTTTCTATTTTTCTCAATAGGCAAAGAATGGTCCTAAAATTTTGGGTGACACAAGTTTCAGAATTGAACGGTTCCAACCGCAAAAAATGGTCCTAACTCCATATTTTAATATTTTCCAGCGAAACTAATTTTCACGCTCATTTTTAGGGGGGCCACCTGATGATTCACACTGTCACTACACTCTTGATTGAAATTTCGCTGCTCGCCCCCTTATTTTTCTCCAAGTACAACAATGAAGCAGAAGAATTTATTTTGTCTCCCAGAGAGAGTAGAAAGAAAAACAACTTGTGATGAATATATACAGAGTTTTGAAAGTCCGGGTTCCTTATTTTTATGACGCTCCCGTAATTTTCCCCATCCCGAAATTTTGGGACCTTTCTTCGTATTAATTTTGAGGGACCATTCTTTGCGGTTGGAACAATTATTTGCCTATTGAGCCAAAACTGGAAGTGAAGAAGACCGACGAGGAGGATCGCCACGACATGGTCCTGTTTTTCGAAACAGATGAGAGTCTTCTTAATAAAATTGGAACGCTGGAAGCAGGTGCGAGGACGACATGCGTGTGACTACACTGCCTACTGCGTCACAATTGAAGCTTTGGCTCAATAGGCAAAGAATGGTCCCAACAGCAAAGAATGGTTCCAAAATTTTTGGGTACACAGTTTTGAGAATTGAATGGTTCCAACCGCAAAGAATGATCCCAAAAATTCTCTTTTTTTGATCAGTGAAAGTCTACGAAAGAGCTCATTTCTAAAAATTGGAGATAATTTTGCGAAAACAGCTTGTGTTTAATTGTTAGGCTTTTGTTAAAACCCCATGAAGAACCATAAAAATAAATGAAATCCATATCCAGAAAAGAAGAAAATCAAAAAAGAAAAAAGAAAAAAAGCAATTCCGTCCAGAGGAACCGAACCCCGACCTCTTGCCTCCCAACCCAACCTCTTACCCACTCGACCAACCAACCGTTGAGAAACGTGGATTATATGGGAGTGAGGAAAGTAGCTCCTCTTCACCCTCTACTCGGACGATTCATATGGTTAAGAGCCGAGATTCGAGCTCAACTTTGAACTCACTTTTCTCGATTCCTAGAGGCGTTTAGCAAAATTTGAAAACTGTTTTGGAAGTTTCAAAACAAAATAAAAAGAAAAATTTATAAATACTACTTGTATATCCCCTCATGTGGTATATATTTTCACCCGACAGTTCGTTAACTATTTTGTATTCCCCTAACTTAATTTATTCACCGAATTTCTCCTGGTAAATAAATGCCCCTTTCTCTTGTTTTTTGTGTTGAGAATGAACCCCACTCTCTCTTTCATTTTCCATCATAACAAAAACTTTACGCACTTTAATGCCATTTTTATTGATAAAAATAAATTATTGATAAAAACAAAACACTTTATGAGGTGAAGGAGGAACAAGTGATCCGGAAAGAACTTGCAGAAAGCCATGACGAGGGCGAGGGTCCCGCAACGGTCAGTGAGCTGATCGAGCATCGCTCCGAAGCGGCTCGACTGGTTGTATTTGCGAGCTGCCCAACCATCGAAGGCGTCGAGTTCAGCGCCCAATGCGTACCAAATCATCGCGCAGCATGGCGACGATGACATATAGTACATCGCCATAACAGCGAGCACAATACATCCGTACCATAGTCCACAGGCCAAACGATCCAACGCTCCTCGGCAAATTGGGTACGCCATTTCTTCTGAAATTAAACATTTCATACCATGGTCTTTTTTATCTCCATAAAGTTTGTTTGTATAAAAGTATCTGATTCGAGTGATATATCGAAAATTTCATAAAATAACAGGGAGTGACTTTAACAGTAATATTTCTTCAAATGTCGCCCCATTAAAAAATATTTCAGTTTCCAAATCACGATTCATGTTTCCGTATTTTTAGTTTAGTTGATCAAATTAGTCTTTTCTGCACTCAAAATAAAAGAACTCACTTTTGCATCTGATGTACTCTGTCATCATTCGTGAAGTGTTCGTATTCCTCCTCCGGTGGGTTATCGCAGTGTGACTCGTAGGAGTATGAGTATGATGATCCTCGGGCACCTGTGGGTCCTGCCAGTGACTCCGTCAGACATGAGGCGACCAATCTGCAAAAGTTGAATGATTTGAACAGATAATGCGGAAAGAGAAAGTTAAATAGTTTACTTTTTTATGTCAAACAGTGAAAATTTTTAATCAGTACAGCAGCTGAATAGTATCAAAATTTGCTAGAAACTGAAATTTTTACCGTTTCAGAGACGTCAAAGATAAAATGAGAACGGACAGCAGATAATTTAGTTTTAATTTTCTCCTACAGATTTTCACACTAAAAAACTAGTCTTGCGCTCAACTAATAAGACATTTTCTTTCAAACAGAGATAGCGCTGGACACACTCTACACACAGACAGACACTTCCTCTTTTCTTTCTCTTCCCAATGATTAATGTGCGCGGAGAAATAATAAGTGAGGGAAGAATGTGTGCGGAGAAGGAAAATAAAGGTGTCTATCGGTTTGACCGCAGCCAACTAATTGCGAAATAGCAAGCATTTTGGCTGAATAGTTTGAAAATGTACTCAAAAACACTGTAAAAAATAAGAAAATTGGTATTTAATGCTAACATTGCGAAATTTTAACTTTTTCTTTCATTTCTTTTGACTCACCATTTAGAATTCAAATAAAATCAAGAGTTTACAGTTTTCACAAGGAAAACATCAAAAAAATTGGGGTAGACCAGCAAACGAGCCGGTCAAGGGGAAGGGATTACATAATAGAAAAAATGAAAATGACGTTTGAAAGAGTCATAGCGTCCCCTCCAATAAATTCGCTCAGTGGGGCGCACTTTCACTATTCGGGGGAGAGTAAACAAGATGAACAGGCCGATAGAGAAAAGAAAGGGGAAATAATGAGGAAAGAGAAACTTCCTCTCTTTTTTCTCTTTCCAAAGAGATTGATGTGCGCGGAGATAGAATGAACAGTGTTCAAACTTCATTATTTTGATTCAAAGTTTTTTGAAATTACTGTAATTTTATCGTTTTTGGATAAAATAAAATGAATTATCTGTTTCTTCAGTCATCGAGGTACTGTAACGTTTGCCTCGCTCAGCTTTCACTCATTTCAAAGCACAGTTTTTCAATTCATGTTGAAATTTGAATTGCTTTTTCGAAAATAGATTGTTTATGCAAATGATATGGTCCAAGATCTTGTATGACTAACTGAAAATAGTAAACCACAATTCTAGAAAAAAATCTGAAAAACATACAAAGCAGAATATGATTTCATTTCAAGAAATTTAACTAAATTAACCCAGAATCCTAAAAAAAACAAACTCAGTAAGAAACTAGTCTTCCGTCTAACTATTCTGATATTTTCCACCAAACCAAAAGACATCTGGACATTTGCTACACACAGACAGACACCTCCTCTTTTCTTTCTCCTCCTAAAGAGATTAACGTGCGCGGAGAGGACAGAATTTGAGGGAGGGAGGGTAGAATGAATGCGGAGATGATAGAAGGGTCTGTCGGTGTGTCGGTTTGTCCAAAATTCTTCAAATTGAGTCCTACAGAGAACGCGTTTTAAATCTAGAAGTTTGAAAATTTTTCTCAAAAAAACTTTCACCTGAATAAGGAATTTGTACAGCCGTTTTATTATTCATCGACTAAAAACATCACTTTTTTCTCCTCAGTAGACAAAAAAGAAAAATCAGACAAATTCTTCTTCCCCCTACATCCCCACCAGATTCCGCCATTTTAGTTTTTTTCATCGGCCTTTTTACCTTTTGCCTTGTGGTGAAAGTGCGCCCCATGGAGCGTATTCAATTGAGAGGGGGGCTATGACTCTCTCAAACATCATATCCATCATATTTTCCTTCCCGTGACCGGCTCGTTTGCTGGTCTACCTCAATTTTTTTTTGTTCTCCAATTGAAAACCGTTGATTTTATTTGAATACTAATAGGTGAGTTGAAAGAAATGAAAAAATCTCAAACTTTCAAAATTTTTGCATCAAAACCAATTCTTTCATTATTTTCAATGTTTTGAGTACTTGTTGTTTTGAGTACTTGTTTTTATAAAAGTCTAATTTTTAGACGAAAAAGTAGACAATATTTTATGATATGTCTACAATAAAATAAACCACTAACAATATTCTAGCTTTTTCAGTTTTTCAATACTTATTTAGCATGTTTTTAGTCAGCCGGAGATGAGTTCAAAAGCTTTGAAGATGAAATCGTCGAAGAAATCTCGTCACAACTTGCCATCCTGTTTTACTTTTGATCTCCCTCCAGGTAAATTTCTATTTCTAGTAACTATTTTTTTGAGTTGTTTCAGCAAGCCGTCAAGTGACTAAAGCGAATATGTTGCAGAAAAAGATGAGGAAGGCTCAAAACTGCTAAAAGAGCTTCGATAGATATGAAACGAAATATCTCGAGAAAGTTTTGGATATCAACACTTCGAACAACAAAAGGAGTTTGCACTTCATAAGTTTGCCGACTTTGCTGATTTTGAAGCAAACAAAATGCAATAGTTTTGAATTCGATGCGAAGAGAATCATTGGAATGTTGAATTGCTTGAAGTGGAAGAGCTAGTTTCGAAAGCAGAGCGTATGTGCCAATTGGAGAAAGGAAGAAAAGGTAAGACTAAAAAATATCTGAAAATATGAGTTGACATCTCCAACTACTGCAGACAACTGCTACTTCCTCTCCGACTACGACGTACAAAATGACACGTCTACAACACCAAAACTCCGTCGTAAGATTCCAATCGCTCAAAGTGATGGAGCGATTAAAATTATAATGTTTGGAACTGTTTATTTTACACATTCCTAGTTTTTTCTTACATGATTTTTTTAATTATTTTTTCAATAAAACTACTTCCAGTGGAAAGAAAACACCTTTGTGTCGTACAGAATAGAGCGAGGAGAGAGGGCAGTGGGACGTAATCCCAAGAAAAAAAGATTGAGAAATGGTTCTTGTCACAAATACTGCTGGAATCTGGGTTACTATAGATTTTGGTATGAGACGCAATCTACTCTAAACTATTTTAATATATAAATCTGATTACGATTCTGGACAACAACCATCAACCATCAATAATCATCAGTCTGAATCGTTGAATTTTGGACAAACCGACAAACCGACAGACACATTTCTTCTCCGCGCACATTCTTCTCTCACCAATTCTGCAATTTACGCGCACATCTATCTCTTTGGAAGGAGAAAGAAAGAAAAAGTGTCCGATTCCGCCATTACTCCCCTCTCTTATTTTTATCGGCCTGTTCATCTTGTTTACCCCTAGCCTAATAATGAAAGTGCGCCCCACTGACCGGATTTATGAGAGGGAGGCTGTGTCTCTTTCAAACACTATTCCATCATTTATTTCCCCCCGTGACCGGCTCGTTTGCTGGTCTACCCCAAATTTTTTTTAATGTTTTCCTTATGAAAACTACAACTGTTGATTTTATTTGAATTCTAAATGGTGAGTCAGTAGAAAGGAAAAAACTTAAAATTTTGCAATGTTAGCATTAAATACCAATTTTCTCATTTTTTTACGATGTTTATGAGTACATTTTTTGACTATTCAGCAGAAATTTTCGGATTTTTTGTCAAAATGCTTGCTTTTTGCAATAATTTGACTGCGTAAGCCTACCAAATCAGAAGTTAAAAACTAGACTAGTCAATTTGTTGTGCGGTAGCCAGTTTTGAAAAAATGTTAATTTTTTGTCAAAAAAAGGAAATAATGTTTTATGATATGTCTACAATTCTGAAAACTTCTAAAATTTCTAGGTTTTTTAGTTTTTCAAAACTAATTAAACACGTTTTTAGTTAGTATTGATTAAACCAGTAACATTAACCGTTATATCAAAAAGTGAAACCAAAATTTTGACTAGTAAGACGAAAAACCTGAGAATATTCAGAATTTTAGGATAATAACTGATGCAAAAAAATTCACTTTTTTTTAAATGGTGGTTCATGATTTTCGAATAGATATGCTTCTTAATGGACATGCTCAATTCTTTGATTTTTCAGTTATTCTCAAACAATGAAGAGAAGTTGTTGATCGACGAGGGATCGATGAAAGCAAAGTCGAGAGAAAGCTCAGGTAAAAATGATGTTGATAGAAACATACCTTGAGTGAGATTAATTGTATTCCAGAATAAGGTATTTTAAAATAATTCATTTCGCAATTTTGACGTTTCACAACCATAAAACTATCATTAGTTTAGCTTTGTTTTGTCATAAAACTGGGTCAGATATCTTTTTTCAATTCTATTTTTTCAAATCTGCTCCCGGGCCATTTGGTATACTGAACACTTTAAACTGACTCAAATATCCAAATGAGGTGTGGTTGCGAAGCGTCGCGGAGCCAATTTTTCGTATTCATCAAACTTGTGATTTCTAGAGTTCCCTGTTTTGGAATAGAGCTTATTGATTCATTGAAGTTAGTAAACTGAATTCACGAGCAATTTTTCATAATTCAAATTTTTGAAACTAATATCTTACAGAAAGATGTCGCACAACAAGATGCAGTACAAGCGGCAAAGTGAGACCTCGCACGAGAAGAGTGCGTTGTACACGGCTCTCAAAGATGCGGTCAACATCTACACCCCCATGTTGAAAGGATTCCTCCACGCCCAACTTGTTGCCGAGAGACCAGCTGAGGATCGGGAGAACGTTTTGGCCGATGAGAGAGAGAAGACACGAGCAGTCGTCGTCAAGGAAGGTATCGGAACCGGCGACTGGAGTCTGGAGATGACGGGAGAAATATATCTGGAAATGGAGAGCGAAAACTCCCACCACCTCCATCCCGCGAAACGCCTTAAAAAGCTAACTGATGACTTCCTTGTTTGATAATAAGTATATTTTGTGATCTGTCTTCTTTTTGCTACATCCTCTGATCGATGAGTCTATCCGGTACCGACACAGATAAGAATGGTTGGGGAAGTCAGTAACAAAAAAGTCATTCCGTTTTTAGCATTTACGATTGAAAATTCGTTGATATAACTTTTGAAAAGAAAAACTATCCCGTTTTTTGGATTTTTGATAAGAATTTCATTGATAACTAGATCGGGAGGATTCAAACCCGCGTCTACTGAGGTATCCCTCAGCCCGTTTAGTATAGACTACTACATCCTCTGATCGATGAGTCTATCCGGTTCCGACACAGATAAGAATGGTTGGGGGAAGTCAATGGTTTAACTCACGCCTATCATTGTGATCATCGTTTGATTCTGTTCGTTCCATTGTTTGCTTGTCAACCGTGTTTTGAACTGGGCAATTCCTCATCCATCACGAAAGTCGGTTTCCTCTCTATCAGCTTCATTTTAACACTAAAAAACAGAACACGTTAACTTATTGAGCAAATAGGATATATAAGTACGAGATAAAATGGTTATTGGGATATCTGAAAAATTACCAAAAAGGAAAGATAGAAGAGTCACCATTCAGTACGAAGAAATGGTGGACGACTGAGCCAAGAAAATGAGATGATTAGCCTGGAAAACGGTGGGCGGAGCCTAGTAGACAGGTGGTCTGATAGAAAAGGTCAAAAAAAGATTTCTCATAGAGATAAGTTGGCTGGTGGCTAATAAGACAATAGGCAAATGTCTATCTATTTTATGTTGTCATGGGAAATGCATGGAAAAAAGGAAGGAATTGATGAGGTCAAACAAAAACGTGAATATTCAAACAAAAATGTGTGAATTCGGGTGACATGAAACGACCGTCGTACCGATTTCCCAAGGAGATAAGAAGGCAGATGGTCATATGTGAAGAAACATGTCCCATATCCGAGTGAGACGGTGTGAGAATTGGTTGACATGTTCACGTTGGATAAAAACATCTGCTATTCACTCAAACTAACGCAGTTGGAATCAAAATAGTACTATTGGGGGTCGGGGAAAAATAATATTTTCATAAGACTATGAGAGTAACTGAATAAGGAATACAGATTAGTTATGAAGTTTGATACTTTCTTGGAATTTGTAGAAAATGAGGTTGTGGCTAGAATGTACAAAAATTAATTTGCAACGATGCCGCGGTTTGAAAAATTGAGAATACCAGACTTGTCAAAAATTGGGCCGGCCCGGATTCAAAAATGGGTACCCATTTTTTACCGATTTTTTATTGAAATTTTTCGAAAAAATAGAGTAAAAATGCTTAAATTATTGTACAAATTCACATTTTTATTCAATTTTGAATTTTTATTCGAAAGCTATACTTTTTTCGAAAATTTTCAAAAAAATTCCAAATAAAATTCAAAAATTCAAAATTTTTTCAAAAAATGTTTCAAACCGGGCCGAGCGGGCCGGGCCGGGCCGGGCCGAGATTTTTCCTGATTTTGGCCCGGCCCGTGACAAGTCTGGAGAATACCATTCCTAGACAGTGAGTTTCAAAATCTGAAATATCGACAAACAATGAAGCGAATCAGATTCTGCGTATTTTCTTTTTTTGTCAATAACTGTTACAAATTCACAAAGAATTAGTGGCAATTGCAAACGAAAATAACGAGAAACACACAAAACACGAGAGAAACTACTGGTTTGATAAGAAACGTTACAAGTTTTGAATGTGTTTGGGAATTTCGTTCTGAAAATAGCCATTTTCGAAGGCGTGTCACAATGTTTTTTTTGTTCTGTTTTTTTGAAATGTGAATGGCAAAAGTAAATAAAATACTTTAAAAATTCAGTTTTCAGACCATCATTTGTTGAAGTGAGCTTATCACAGCGCTATTAGAAGACAGATGCGCTTATGATCAATGAAATTTACTCAACTTTGTTTCCAGATCATATCGCAAATAAGGTACCAAAAAACTACTTTTTTGTAGATGTGCCCTCAGTAGCAGTTTTGGCGCGTTAAACAAGTTTTGCTGGAGGCATCTTTATTAGAGATTTTACCGTTTCAGAGTGGTCCTACTGGGTATAATAATTGAGTTGATATTTGAATAAAGATTTTATATGTAAATCACCTTCTAAGCTGCCACTGGTGCAAGGCTGTCGCATGGCCGGCCGCGAGGAGGAGAATAGTAAAAAAGCCGCGTTATGACTCATTTTCCTTCTAAAACTACAGTAGTTTATTCACGTTTCTTACTGTAACTCGACAAGTTTTACTTGAATATGAGTGAAACTGACATTTTTGAATTCAGCTAGTCGAGAGCTTTCAAAAAAGTGCCCCCAAGTCAAGTCTCGCCCGATTTTTGGGTTACTGTAGCTTTTGTTCCGGGGCTCAATTTGCACTACATCTATTCTTGTATGTACATTTCAGAATACTGAAAACTCGCTGATTCTGGATACCTAATTTTTGTCGACTTTGGAACAAACTCACAAACTAACGGCCAAATGTGGCTTTCACAGTTCAGATTACTGAAGCTAGAGTAAAAAAAAGTTGAATATGTCATGTTCATACTCATGTAAAAGTTTATAAGAAGCTGAACAATTTTGTGGTTATTATTTTACCGATCGATTTCAAAATTACAGTATACCCGCTAAAAATCCCATCGAAAAATTAAGGAATTGGTTACACCAAGATTCTGAAGGCTTTCAGAAACTATAATTTCTCATCAAGAACCAATAGGAAAGAGCTTTTAACTACGAAAATGAAGCTTTATTTTTGATCTACGTACGATGCAAGTTTCAAAAATATGGAGGAAAAGAATCAAAGAAAACTTTTACAACAAGACAGAAAAATTGCAAAAGTGTAATTTTTAAACTGATTTTGTGTAGTTTTGTGAGCGTAGGTTTAGTGAAAATTAAAAAATTTCTGACCCAGGCAGGACTCGAACCTGCAATCTTCTGATTAGAAGTCAGGCGTGACTTTAGCGCGTTTTTCTAGTTACATACATTATTTTTACAGTATCCACTTTTCTAATACAGTAACCCTCTTTTTTTTAATTCTTCTTTTTCCAGAAGGCCCCCACCAACAAGGAAGCTCGTCGTACCAAAAAACCGAAAATTCTTTAGTGAAAATCACTTCAGTTTCTCAAACGGTAAAATTAATTGAAATCATTAGCGGTGATATGGACCCATGAGCTTTCTTGTATTTCAAATCTTCAACAGTCGCCTCTGAAAACAATGACTTCAGTTTGGGTACCTGTAAACACTAGAAACATACCATCTATTATTTCAAACAGCGATGGTCTCAGCAATTGAAAAATTAATCCGTTTTACATTTTTCCCGCAGAAATAACAATTAAAAGCGGTTGAGCAGTTTTTTAGACAATTTCTGTTGTATTAGAGGCATCAAACTCATCCAATCCTCCTTTTCTCCCAAACCGCTCTACCGCGACAGGGGGCATTAGATTTATCTTTTGTTCTATTCCTCCCACTTTTAATAAAATCAAGTATATCCTGAAGAAACAATTATATTCTGATAAATCCAATAACCTGAAAAACCAATTATTTCCTGAAAAAACTAATTACCTCCTGAAAAAAAACTCTCTTTCTCTTGTTAAAACCTATTACCAACTAAAAAGACTAATTACCTCTTGATAACACCAATTATCTTCTGTTAAACCAATCAATTATCTCTAGAAAAAACCAACTACCTCCTGAAAAAATCAATTCTCTCTTGTTAAAACCGATTATCTTTTGATAAAACCAATTATTTTAAGAAGTTTCAAATGGTACAGGATGTTTATTCATAATAATTGAAAATAGTGGAAAAAACTCATCTGGTCTATGCCAGGAAATGAATATGAATAAATGAGAATGCGCGAGACCAAGCCGTTGGAATCGAATAAATATCAGTGAAATCTGGATGTAAATTGAATATTGAAAATTTTGGGGAGAAGTTTGGGGAAATAGATGGAGAAAAGAAAGAATTGAATACGGGGAAAAGAAAAAGAATCAAATTTGAATATGACAGTACACGATAAAATAGAAAAGAATAATCTGGTCTATGCCAGGAAAGAAATATCAATAAATGAGAATGCGCGAAACTTAGCCATCAGAATCAAATAAGTGAAATCGTTACAATTGGGAATTAAATTAAATATTAAATGGAGAAAAAGAAAGAGTGAAATACGGGGACAAAAAAGAAATTAATTCGATGGTGACGGAACATCATCTGGTCAGTGCCAGGAGTAAATTATGAATAATCGAGAATGCGCGAAACAGAATTATAGGAATCGAATGAATATTGGTGAAATCTGGATGTAAATTAAATATTGAAAATTTTGGGAAACCTATAGATTGAGAAAAAGAAAGAATAAATTACGGGAAGAGAGAAAAGAATTAATTCGAATATGATGGAACATGATAAAATAAATTTAGAAAGAATAATTCGAATTGTTGAGAGAAAATTGGGAATATATCGAGAATGGGACACGAATTTAATCAAGTTTCAAATGACCATCCACCACAGTATACTCGATTTCCGATTTCATGTTGAATCCTTCGATTGCGTGATCAAGAAAAATGTAGATGAAAGCAAAATCGGTGGACTTCTGGGTGAAACAGGCACACAAACGAAGCCAAATTAATTTGAACCAGTCGTGTTCGTCATTCAGCTCGGGAAGCTTGAAGTCGGTCTGAAATTGTATTGTATACTGGAGCCTTTCCTTTAAAGAAACTTACGATATGAGCACTTGCGAAGAATGATCTGCGACGGGAACTTCCCGGAGATTTCGTAAGCAGTTTCAGCAACATGATGGCGACGTGGCAGTGCTCCTCCGATTCGTGGAGTTTCGCGAAGTTTGGGCGATTGTAGTAGAGGTAGAAGCTGGAGCGTCTGTCAGGCTCGTTGATAAGACTTGAGTCCGAGAAGTCGCATACTTTCACCCCAATTTTCTGAAATAATTACTATTTTTTTGAAATTGTGTTATTAGCAGCCCACCCCTGGTTACAACAGCGCCCAACCGCACACGAGAAAATATTGGGGAGGGATGCCGAGTTTTTTTCTTGCTCCGACATGAAGTTTTACAGTTTTTGATCTATTTTCACAATTTTTTGTAATAATTCAAAAAAAGATTGAAAAATAGAGAGAATATATCAAAAACAGTGTGAATTTTTTTTTAAGGAAAAGCTCTGCGTCTCTCGACAAGACTCTCTCGTTTTAGGGCACAGTTGTAGTAATTTAAAAACGCTTACCCCGTTATTCAGATGAATAAGAACATTGCTGGATTGAATATCCCGATGGAAGTATCCTTTCGAGTGGATGTACCCAATTGTGTGATGCAATTGGCGAGCCAGACGCACGACGTTCTTGTTAGACAAAAGTCCATCTGTGTTTCTTTCACTCACTGTCTTCAGATTTTCACCGGCATATCGAGTAACTGGAAAAAAGTAAAAATTATCAAACCTTCGAAATTATATAATTACCAATGTATGAAAATTTCTTAGTTCTCCAATCAATCACGTATTCAGGAATATACTTGCTTCCTTGAAGTGCTCGGAGACATTCGACTTCTTTGAAAAATTTGTAATTGACCGATGTATTGGTAATCAAATTCTTAGCTGGGGCTTTTGCAACTTTGGCGACAGAGGTGAAGTCGCTCACTTTATCGGGATGAGTGCTCGCCATGAAACAAGATGAGAACTTTCCATCTGCGAGTTTCTCTCGAACAGTCAAATCTATGTAGATCTTCCTGTCTTGATTGATATCCTCCGCATTCCTAGAATATTGAAATTATTAAAAATGCATTTTTGTTGTTTGTGATCAAAAGAATCAAACGAAATTTTTTTGAATATTTTCGAAAACTCTCACTTTTCGCGCCATGATATATTGAAATCACCAAATGTTCTTGGCGCAAAACACTTTTTGGGTTGTTTTAGTCTATTTCTCGTTCCCCCAGTTAACATGAATTTTTTTAACCCGCCCAGAAAAAATTTAAAACTCACATAGTGAAACAGTTTGGTCGATGCAGTGGCTATCTGAAAAATTGAGTTATTTGTGAGAAAAAAGAAAAAGGAGAGAAGGAGAACGAAAAGAAAATATACATTGAAAGAAGATGAACAAAACCGAGCAGCACAGGGAAAACGTGCAAACACAAGGTTTTGAACGGTGACAACCTAGAAAAAACTTGCTTAATTTGGTGAAAATTTGGTTTTTTTTCTGAAAGAAAGTATGAAAAACACCTTAATAGATCAAAGAGTTATCATTAAATCTTATTGAAAAAGTTATCAAAAATGGTCTAAACAGAAGAGTTACTTGTCATTTTGGAAAGGTTCAAAAACTACGTTCAAAATCTGCAAGACACCAAGAAATCTGAGATTAAAATTTGAATTCTCTTTTCGAATCTAAACATGAAAACTGATCAAAAAAAGTTTGTAGTGGAGCCTCTTTCCACATTTCCTTGTAGAGAGAAGAAATAAAAAAACATTGGCGTCCTCAGGGACCGAGCCTAGACCTCCTCCCGAATATTTGATCTAACAAATTGGCCGTGAAAAATGAGTTAACAAGAAATGAGGTAAATGATTTTGATTGAGCAACTCGTACGGTTCGGATCGAGATAAGAGCAAGCAATACTCAAAATGAGCGCGTAGAAAATTATGGGCGATCTTTATGTATAGAGAATATTGGCAGAGATTTTTCCTTCAACTGCGCTCTTTTGATCTATTTTTACAATTTTTTATAATTTTTTGCTACGTTCCGAGAGAAAGTTATGAAAAATATATCAAAAATTTTCACAATCTGTTTCGTCCCAGAAAAAAAAAACTCTACGTCTCTCGCAGATGCTCTCTCATATGCGGCGGAGCGCAGTTGTGAAAATTGTTGATCTGCTAATAATATTTGAAAATTTGAGCCGGGCAGGGCCGAAGAAATGTCCGGACCGGCCTGGCCCGGCAGGCCCGGATTCAAAAATAGTGTATTATTTTTTCACATGTTTTTTCGAAATTTTCATTAAAAAATGATCAAAATGCTCCAAAATTCTCGCACACTTCAGTTTGAAAAAAAAAATTCTACTATAGCCGGGCCGAGTAAAATTTTTCGGTCGGCCCGGCCCGGAATTTCCCAACCCTGGATTACTCTGCGTGCATGGCGTATCAAACTGGAAACTTGAACCCTGAAAGCTGAAAAAATCAGTTAAGAAGCAATCATTTGGAGGGAAAACTAACCAATGATGTATCTTGAGTCATGTTACCATGAGAAGAAGATGGAAAACTGAAAACCTGCAAAAAATGTTAGTGTCTGAAAATATGTGTATATAATTAGCGGAAGAGTCCTGTGAATTGTCATGAAAACAGGAAGTGGTATAGAACAGTGTTTCCCATTAACCTAACAAACGACGTTCGACGAAGAGGTCATGAAAAGACTAATTGTGGAGAGACCGAGAATACCCCTTTGCAGTCCGTCGAATATGAAAAAGAGAAGTGAGGAAGATGAAATAAGAGTTGATTTTTTTCAAAATAAAAACAATCTAAGGTTTTTGTGGCCGACTAAAATCCCCCACCTTGATGGCAGAGGTTCTCAGGGTTCTAACTAACTACCACAGAACCAAGTGACACCCGCAGGGTCGCGTTGGCATGGATTTTTGACTTCCGACAGGTGATTTCAGTAAATCACAGTTTCAGAAACACGTCAGTTTGTCATAAAGACAGTTGATGCGTGTTATCAAAAAGACATCGAAGATGGTCTATCTGTGAAGCGAAAGACTCAAATAGATAGTTTTTTCATGATCTTTGATCTGATGTCTACTATTTTTTCTACTTTTTGCGCGCAGTCTACCCCATACTTCAACATCAAATCAGAGACCAATCAAAACTTCTATTTCAATTTTCCGCTAAACGAGATAGGCATCTTTTGCCTTTTTCTCCTCCGTACCGAGTCCTCCGTCGTTAATGTCTATTGAATCCATCATTGTCGAATCGTTGTCCGTATTAAACTCAAAAAAAAACAACAAAAAAAACAATTTCAAAAAATAAATTTTTTGCGTTTGCGGTTTATATGCCTTCAATTGATGTTTCACTCACTCACTCGGTTCACAAAACGCTTTTACATGTTAGCATTTTCTCATTTTAGCTTGAAAAGCCGCTCAGTTCGCTGTACATCTGAGGGGAATATCCGCGCATTGAAAAAAAATTGAAAAGATTATGAAAAACAAGGAATAATTCAAGAAAAGTATACATTTGAAAATCGTATATTTGTCAAGGCACGGTTTTATTTTTTTCAAAATTTGAATTAACCATTAAAAATGAAGTTTTTTTACGAAAAAGTTCAAAATTTTCCGAAAAAGAAGTGTTTTGATGATAACTCCCGGGCCTAGAAATTATGGAAAAACAAAATAATTACAAAATGGAAAAGACAGTCCTTGAGTGAAAAATTTAAAGAGGAAAACTGTAAAAATTTGAAAATTGTCCAGTTAAAAATGTATGCAGATACAGTTGAGATGTTTATGTCAATTTTCGAACACAACCAATTGTTTCTCAAATTATTTTTCTCAATACTCTAAAATTTCTTTCCAATTGTTGGGAAATTTTGATATTTGAAAGACTCTTTCAAAAATGTTCAAAATAGAACTGCAGCTGGATTACAAAAGCAATAAAAATGGCGTGATTCAATTTTTTAAATCAAAAATGGCTGAAAATTTTGGTTTTCTTTTGGAACTTTTTTGTTCCTCTAATAAAATTTCTTTTTAGCAGACTTTTCACGGGCTAGGCCGGATCAAAACTAAGAATATTCTCGGCCCATTCGGCTCGTTTTAGAACATGTTTTGAGAAAAATTGAAGTTTTGAATTTTTATTTTTTTTATTTTTCAAATTTAGGAGAAAAGTTTTCGACCAAAAATTGGACTGAATCAAAAATTGATATGTTAAATAACTGATTTGTTCAAAACATTATTTTTTCATTTTTGAATCCGGACTGAGTGAGTGAAAGTTCGACCCAGGCCGGGCTGAAAGTCTGTTTTTAAGTGACTAATCGGTTGAGTTCGAAAAAATTCATAAAACAATCAACTCATCTGCAATCGATATCAACGAATTCAAAGAATTCGGAAGTAGCGCAGCAATAAAACTTGCGCGCTGTAAAATAAAGCGGCTGTTTCTTTTTCTAACCAGAGAAGTATTCCCAAAAACATCTTCAAAACCTCAAGGCAATCCAAAAAACTCGATAAACCTTAAGAATTGGGGAAGTTTTGTGAATTTCGCAACTGATAACTTCTCTAAAAGTACTAATTTTCCTCTAAAACTACCATAATTTTTCAGTTCCCCCACCCCCTTCACGCAGTCTCCCTGTCTCTCTCTCACACGATCCCAGAGCCCCCCATCCCAACCAACTCTTCTTTCGGTACCCCCAGAAGAGCACCCAGCCATCCAAACCCGTCATCCTCCCGATTTCCATTCACTTTCTATCAGTTTTCGGAGATAGAAAGTCAACGGAAACATCTATACCTGAAACCAAACAAAAATAAACTACCTGAAGGTCCTTCGATTGATGTAGAAAGTCGAGACGGTCGAATTGAAGACGATGAAGTTGAAGACGATTCCCAAGAGAAGTTGGATTCCGACGAGAAGAACCATTGAATCAACCAACTGAAAAAAAGTTTTTTATTTTTCTTTATTATCTTTATTTTTCAATTTAAACTCACTTTATTTCCACTAAACATTGATTTTGAAGCGGCTATCTCAGCTCCAGAAATTTTGGAATTTGCGCTGATTAATTACACTGAAAAAAGTTATTTGAGAGTTGGGATTTGCGAAAAATCAAAAAACCGGAAAATTTTGAAAATTTCTAAAAAAAAATCGTTGTTATACGAAAAATTGAAAATTTTTCGCGGCGGCTACGAGTAAAAAGCAACAGAAACGGAGAATTTACTGGTTTTCAATCGAAATTACGCCTAAAATCGCTGAAAAATGGAAAAAAAATGACTTTGGAAAAAGAAAAAATTATGAAAAACAGTTTGGCTAAACAACACGCGATAGCGGAATAACGGAGTGTCGTTGCAAAAATGTTTTTTTTTCGGAAAATTGAAATTTTTCACGGCGGCGACAACTAAAAATCAATAAAAATGGGGAATTGTTAGCTTTTAACCAGAATTACGCTTAAAACGACAGCAAAAACCGCGAAAAATCGGCTAAAATGACGGAAAATTTGTTAAATCGTTGTTATACGGAAAATTGTAAATATTTCGCGGTGGCGATCACTAAAAATCAATAGAATTGGGGAATTGTTGGTTTTTAACCGGAATTACGCTCAAAATGACAGCAAAAACCGCGAAAAATCGGCTAAAATGACGGAAAACTCGTCAAATCGTTGTTATACGGAAAATTGAAAATATTTCGCGGTGGCGATCACTAAAAATCAATAGAATTGGGGAATTGTTGGTTTTTAACCGGAATTACGCTCAAAATGACAGCAAAAACCGCGAAAAATCGGCTAAAATGACGGAAAAATATTTAAATCGTTGTTATACGGAAAACTGAAAATTTTTCGCGGCGGCTACAAGTAAAAGGCAACAGAAACGGAGAATTTACTGGTTTTCAATCGAAATTACCCCTAAAATCGCTGAAAAATGGAAAAAAATGACTTTGGAAAAAGAAAAAATTATGAAAAACAGTTTGGCTAAACAACGCGCGATAGCGGAATAACGGAGTGTCGTTGCAAAAAATGTTTTTTTTTAATCAGGAATTGTTGGTATCTATTTTTTTTTCTATTTTTCTCAATAGGCAAAGAATGGTCCTAAAATTTTGGGTGACACAAGTTTCAGAATTGAACGGTTCCAACCGCAAAAAATGGTCCTAACTCCATATTTTAATATTTTCCAGCGAAACTAATTTTCACGCTCATTTTTAGGGGGGCCACCTGATGATTCACACTGTCACTACACTCTTGATTGAAATTTCGCTGCTCGCCCCCTTATTTTTCTCCAAGTACAACAATGAAGCAGAAGAATTTATTTTGTCTCCCAGAGGGAGTAAAAAGAAAAACAACTTGTGATGAACATATACAGAGTTTTGAAAGTCCGGGTTCCTTATTTTTATGACGCTCCCGTAACTTTCCCCATCCCGAAATTTTGGGACCTTTCTTCGTATTAATTTTGAGGGACCATTCTTTACGGTTGGGACCATTCTTTGCCTGTTGAGCCGAAACCGGAAGTGAAGAAGACCGACGAGGAGGATCGCCACGGCATGGTTATGTTTTTCGAAACAGATGAAAGTCTTCTTAATAAAATTGGAACGCTGGAAGCAGATGCGAGGCATTGGATCCTGTTTCCTATTCCCCTAACTCTATTTATTGTCCGTATTTTTCTTTTTAAATGCCCCTTTCCCTTGTTTTTTTGTGTTGTGAATAAACCCCGCTCTCCCTTCATTTTAAATACTATACGTGTTTATAATCATAACAATAACTTTGCGCACTTTTAAAGCCATTTTTCATTGATTAATATAAATTATTGACAAAAACGAAAAAAATTATACTGCGTGAATTTTCTCTGTTCTATGATCTTCTGATCATTTGCTCTGATGAGGAGATCTCCGAGTTTCCTGTCGTTTTGCTGATCCACGTACTGTAAATAAAGAAGTTTTCAAAAACTATTTAAATTTGCATTAATTCTTACCCAGTCACCAGTTGGTTCTTTCATCAATGTTTCTAATTTTTTGATGATCGAAATCTAATCCAATCTCAACATCGTTTCTGATAATCGTCGACACATTTTCCAGTCGATGTCGATGACTGCCGAGAGCTGAAGGAGGAACAAGTGATCCGGGAAGAACTAGAGAGCCATGACGAGGGAGAGGGTCCCGCAACGGTCAGTGAGCTGATCGAGCATTGCTCCGAAGCGGCTCGACTGGTTGTATTTGCGAGCTGCCCAACCATCGAAGGCGTCGAGTCCAGCGCTCAATGCGTACCAAATCATCGCGCAGCATGGCGACAATGACATATAGTACATCGCCATAACAGCGAGCACAATACGTCCGTACCATAGTGCACAGGCCAAATCCTCTGAAACAAAAACATTTATTTACAGAGTGGGCCTAAATTTTATCCCATGGTCTTTTTTAGTTTCATAAAGATCTTGTTTTGAAGTCACAATACATGTTTCCGTATTTTTAGTTTAGTTGATCGAATTAGTCTTTTCAGCACTCAAAATTAAAGAACTCACTTTTGCATCTGATGTACTCTGTCATCATTCGTGAAGTGTTCGTACTCATCCTCCGGTGGGTTACCGTAGTGTGACTCGTAGGAGTATGAGTATGATGATCCTCGGGCACCTGTGGGTCCTGCCAGTGACTCCGTCAGACATGAGGCGACCAATCTGCAAAAATTGAATGATTTGAACAGATAATGCGGAAAGAGAAAGTTAAAAAGTTTACTTTTTTTATGTGAGACAGTGAGAATTTTTAATCAGAATACCAACTAATTAGTATCAAAATTGGCTAGGAACTGAAATTTTTACCGTTTCAGAGAAGTCAGAGATAAAATGAGAACGGACAGCAGATAAGTTAGTTTAAATTTCTTGTTACAGAAGTTCACACTAAGAAACTAGTCTTGCGTTCAACTAATAAGACATCTTGGTTCAAATATTGGACACACTCTACACACAGACAGACAGGTCCTCTTTTCTTCTCCCAAAAATTTATGAGCGCGGAGAAAAAAGAAGTAGTGCGGAGAAGGAAAAATAAAGGTGTCTATCAGTTTGACCGCAGCCAACTAATTGCGAAATTGCAAGCATTTCTACTCAATAATCAAAAAATATATTCAAAAACGTCGTAAAAAATGAGAAAATTGGTATTTAATTCTAACGTTGCGAAATTTTAACTTTTTCTTTCATTTCTTTTGACTCACCATTTAGAATTCAAATAAAATCAAGAGTTTACAGTTTTCACAAGGAAAACATCAAAAAAATTGGGGTAGACCAGCAAACGAGCCGGTCAAGGGGAAGGGATTACATAATAGAAAAAATGAAAATGACGTTTGAAAGAGTCATAGCCTTCCCTCCAATAAATGCGCTCAGTGGGGCGCACTTGCACTATTCGGGGGAAAGTAAACAAGATGACCAGGCCGATAGAGAAAAGAAAGGGGAAATAATGGGAAAAGAGACACTTCCTCTCTTTTTTCTCCTTAAAAAGAGATTGATGTGCGTGGAGATAGAATGACCATTGTTCAAATTTCAATATTTTGGTTCAACATTATTTGAGATTACTGTAATTCAACATTTTTGGATTAAATAAAATGAATTATCTGTTGATTCAGTCGAGTTACTGTAACTTTTTCCTCGCTCAACTTTTACTCATTTCGAACCTCAATTTTCAATTTATGTTGAGTTTTGAATTGCTTTTTTGAAAATTGATTGTTTATGCAAAGGATAAAATCCGAGATATGACTGTATGACTGAATGACTGAATGAAAGTAGTAAAACAGAATTCTAGAAAACGAATAAAACCTGAAAAACCTACAAAGCAAAATAGGATTTCATTTTCAGAAATTTAACTAAAGGAACCCAGAATCCTTTAAAAACTTGCTAAGAAACTAGTCTTGCGACCAACTATTCAGTAATTTTCCACCAAACAAAGAGACATCTGGACATTTTCTACACACAGACAGACACCTCCTCTTTTCTTCCTCCTCCTAAAGATTGGTGTGCGGGGAAAAGGGAGGGATGGAAGAATGGGGGAAGAAAGAAGGGTCGGTTGGTGTGTCGGTTTGTCCAATAATCTTCAATTTGGGTCCTACTAAAAACGCGTTTTATATCTAAAAATTTTGAAAATTTGCATAAACAATTAATTTTTTTTAAAGCTGAACGAAGTAAGTGTTACAGTAGCTCGATGACTGAATTAACAAAAAAATTCATTTCAGTTCAACCGAATAACGATTAAATCACAGTATTCTCAAATAACGTTTAACCTAAATAAGGAATTTGTAAAAAAAAAGTATCTTCTTATTATTCCTCAACTAGGAACAGTTTTTTGTCTCACATTCAGTAGGCGAGAAAAAACTCAAAGCAACTCTTCTTCTATTAACATCCCCACTAAATTTACACATTTTTCCCTGTTTTTTTCATACTACTCTCTCAGCTGTTTACTCTCAGCCTGGCAGTGAAAGTGCGCCCCACTGTGAGCGTATTCATTAGAGGGAAGGCTTTGACTCTTTCAAACATCATTCCATCCTGTATTTCTCCCCGTGACCGGCTCGTTTGCTGGTCTACCCCCAACTTTTAATGTTTTCCTTATGGAAACTGTTGATTTTATTTAAATTCTAAATGGTGAGTCAAAAGAAATGAAAAAAAAAACTTGAAATTTCGCAATGTTAGCATTAAATACCAACTTTTTCACACATCGCAATGTTTTTGAGTACATTTTTCAACTATTCAGCCAAATTGCTTGCAGTTTTGCTATTTTTTGGCTGCGTAACACTACGAATTCTAAAACTAAAAGCCAAACTAGTTAAATTGTTGTCCAGTAGACTAGTTTTGAAAAAGGCGGATTTTTAGACAAAAAAGTACAGTACCGGACAATAAACCATCAACTTTTGCTTTTTTCAGTGGAAAATGTCTAACTTCAAAAGTGTGTCATGGTATCAGTGATCCCATCAAGAATTTTTTTAATGGATCGTACAGATCAAAAATAAAGCTTCATTTTAGTAGTTTACAGTTTTTTTGTACGGTCACTCCCTAGCAAGTTACGTATTGACAAAGTAATTTCTCCTACAAATCGACGAACTTCAGTGCAAAACAGTGCTATTTTTGAGCTGTCAACTTCAAATGACTATAACTCTCTAGGAAGTGTCCGTACAAGAAAATTATCAACTACAAAAATAAAGCTCCACTTTTGATCTGTACGATCCAACTAAATGTTTTTTGATTGGACAATCAGAATTACCATGGCACCCTTTTAAAATTAGACATATTCCACTGAAAAATGCAAATGTTGTTAGCTTTTTGTCCGGTACAGTAGATAATCCATTATGATATGTCTACAATTGAATAAACCACTAACAAAAGTTTTCCAATACTAATTTGGCACGTTTTCAGTCAGCCGGAGATGAGTTCAAAGACTTTGAAGAAGAAATCGTCGAAGAAATCTCGCCACAATTTGCCGTCCTGCTTTACTTTTAATTTCCCTCTAGGTAAATTTCTATATCCCTTACCTATTTTTTAGAGTTGTTTCAGAAAGCCGTCAAGAGACTGAAGCGAATATGTTGCAGAACAACATGAGAAAGGCTCAAATCTGCAAAAAGAGCTTTGATAGATATGGAACGAAATATCTCAAGACAGTTTCTGATATAAATCAACACTTCGAACAACAAAAAAAGTTTGCACTACAAAGTTTGCCAACTTTGCTGATTTCGAAGCAAACAAAATGCATTTGGAAATTTTCAGTATTCAATTCGATGCGAAAGTTGAATTGCTTGAAGTGGAAGAGCTCGTTTCGAAGGCAGAGCGTATGTGCCAATTAGAGAAAGAAAGAAAGGGTGAGAATGAAAAAGATCTAAAAAATGAGATGACGCCTCTTATTATTGCAGACAACTGCTACTTCCTCTCCGACTACGACGTACAAAATGACATGTCTACAACACCAAAACTCCGTCGTAAGATTCCAATCGGTCAAAGTGATGAAGCGATTAAAATTATAATTCTTGGAACTGTTAGTTTTACACATTTGTAGTTTTTTCTTATACATTTTTTTTTCTTCTCAATAAAACTACTCTTTTCTTGTCTTTCATTTTGAAACTTGAAGATTATGAGTTTTAACTAAATCTTTTTAATGAATATGCGTTTTCAATCAAAATAACTGATCGGATAACAAGTTTTTATTTGAATTAACTAATTATTTCTTGAATTAAAAACATTTCCCACCATGACATGAACTAAAACCGTTCCCAAAACATGTCCTATGTTTATTCTTAACAAACAAAAAAGGAAAAAAAAAGGTCTTAGCCGGGATCGAACCGGCGATCATCTGCGTGGAAAGCAGACGTGATAACCACTACTACAGCGAGCGCTAATCCCTCTAAACTATAAGTTGTGAATACTCTTTGGAAAGCGGAGTGTAATATACATCTGATCAGGAAACTGGACAACAATCATCAACCATCAGTAACCATCAGTCTGAATTGCATAATTTTGGACGAGCTGACACACCGAAAGACACATTCCTTCATTTTTCTCCGGAATTCTCACGAATTCTGTTATCTATCTACGAGTACATCAATCTCTTTGGAAGGAGAAAAGAAAGAGAAAGTGTCCGATTTCGCCATTACTCCCCTCTCTTCTTCTCTATCGGCCTGTTCCGTTTGTTTACCTATAGCCTTGCAGCGAAAGTGCGCCCCACTGACCGTATTTATTAGAGGGAGGCTGTGTCTCTTTCAAACACCATTCCATCATGTATTCCCCGCCGTGACCGGCTCGTTTGCTGGTCTACCCCAAGTTTAAAAAAAAAATGTTTTTATTATGAAAACTACAACTGTTGATTTTGTTTGAATTCTAAATGGTGAGTCAGTAGAAAGGAAAAAACTTAAAATTTCGCAATGTTAGCATTAAATACCAATTTTCTCATTTTTTACTACGTTTTTGAGTACATTTTTTGACTATTAAGCAGAAATTTTCGGATTTTTTGTCAAAATGCTTGTTTTTTTGCAATAATTTGACTGCGTAAGCCTACCAAATCAGAAGTTAAAAACTAGACTAGTCAATTTGTTGTGCGGTAGCCTAGTTCTGAAAAAATATTGATTTTTAGGCAAAAAAGTAGATGATGTTTTATGAAATGTCTACAATTGTGACTAGAGAAATCAGGCCAATCTCAGAACTCGTGAAGACTGCAAAACCTATAAAACCGTCTTCAGCACCAGAAGAGCCTTGGGAAGGCTTTCAGAGCTGTGAGTTTTATTAGATTCTCAAAATTATCAGACTTTCTCAATTTTATTTCAGACCTTCTGAACCACAATGAAAAAGTGTTGACCGAGCTGGGATTTCCACCAGGTAAAAAGCTGTTACGGTTTTTTACAGCAATGTTTCTTTTAAAAAGGAATGTTTTTAGTTTTCAGTGAGAAAACTGGATAAATTATCGATTTTTCATCACTTTTATTGATAAAATGCTGGCGCGCTTTTGACGCGTTTTCCCCGATTTCTGCCAATTTTGGTTGTCTGGCGCACCCTAGACGCTATTTTTTAGACCAAACTCAAATTTCGTAACTTTTTTGTCTGTCAATCGTACCTTTAACGCGTTTTTACAGCAAAATTGACTGTTTGGCGTGCATTTGACGCTCTTCTGACCTAAAACTATATTTTTCGTCGTTTCTCGACGTATTTCCCCGAAAAACGCGTCAAAGGCGCGCCAGACAAAAATATAGGAAAAATCTCAATTTTTATCGACATAAATTTCAGGTGCTAGCTTTATTGAACATAAAAGATCCTTCAACGAAGATAATGACTAAGGATGAGTTAAACTGGCAGCTGGCAATAATCAATGCAGGACGAGAGAAAGTTTATTTGAACCCAAAATTGAGTAAGTCATTTTAAACTATTGAAAACCACAATAACCACGATTGTCCAGGTTTGCTCGACAAAACTGGGAAAAGGGTCTGTCATCCGTGCCTTTTCAACATCGAGGGTCCCCGACAGTTTCCCCAGTTTGTTCCGGATTACCCTAAAGGTTTTAAACTATTGAGAGCCTGGAAGAAGAGTAGTGGAGAGAGTGAGTTCATTTTTTACTACCTGAAAACATGGGAATTATTTATTAAGGTCTCGAAACTATCACCGCGAAAGAAAAGATCGAGTTCATAAGTCTTCGGCAAAAGTTGGCCGTCGAGCATAGAAAACAGAGGAAGCGCGGATGGATTCAGCTGATTTCTTGGGGAGAGTGGAAAACAGAGAGGAAAAAGCAACAAAAATCTTGGAAGCTGTTGAGAAGGGAGGAAGACTCGACAATGGAGGTTAGTTATTGTTGTGCCGGACATCTAAATTACCTGTCAAAAGGTTATGGACTTTGACCGTTTTCTGTTGAATTCACCCAACTTTGAAAGTGTGTTATGGTAATTCTCATTGTCCTATTAAGGAGATTTTACATGAATCATACAGGTTGAGAGTAGAGATTCATTTTTGTAGTGGAAAACTTTTTTGAACGGGCACTGCCTAGTAAGTTACGTATCAACAAGGTAATTTCTTCTTTAAATTGACCGATTTCAGTGCGAGTCGTCTTAAAATGACCATAACTCTCTATGGAATGCTCTTACATAAAAGTTGTCAACTACAAAAATAAAGTTCTACTTTTAATCTGTATGATTCATTAAAAATCTACTTGATGGGACAATCAGTATTACCATGACACATCCTCTAAGTTGGACAATTTCTACTAATAACGTCCAAAGTTCACAACTTTTCTACCGATAGTGTACACAAAACTCGAGAAACAAACCAATAATAATCTGACTTACAGGTCGACGAGGACAGTCCTGGAACATCTTCCGACATGACATAATCTAGTTTTTTTGGGTTTTTTGATAACTTTGCTGTATATTCTAGCTGTGATTTTTTTGTGGTTTCTTTACCAATTGTGATACTTTCATCCTGATTAATAAATGTTTAGGGTCAAGCTAACTTTCCCATAATGTTTTGTATCTATAGTGGTTTCATTCCCATTCCTGACTTATCTCGACTTTTCCATTCAAGTTTTTCAATTTGTACTAATCCCAATGTTTCAGAAAAATTGAAAACTTCAACTAAAATGAGTCAATCGTTCCAATTGATGAATTCCGATGGTTAGTTTTATTATAGCTTGCAAAACTTTAAAAGAAGATTCAATGTTTCAGCCGATCCAGACGTCATGGTTATCGGTGACGTCCCAGCAGCATCGAGTGGTCAAGGAACATTTGCTGCTCCTACCGGACCCATCCGCCCTAATATCGGTATACCGTATTAAAAAATGTTCAAAAATAATTTGATGGTTTCAGCTAGAGGCCGTTCCTATCAAGCTCCTCAAGGTAGATCATTCCCTTACCCATCACCCAGAACTCGTGGAACCAGTAAGTTTTTTGGAGCATATCGCCATCACCAAAAGATTTTTTTTAGCCAATCTTCAAACTGGAGGAGCCAGTCAGAGAGCTAATCGCCAACCAACATTTGCTGACCACCACTCTGCCGGTAGGCTAATAAAACCCAAATAAAACCCTAGTATCTCTTTTTTCAGGAATGCTACCGTACAACTATGCATCTATTCAAGCTGCCCAAGCTCGCCAGGCTCAAGAGGCAGAAATGAAGCAGCGGTGTGAAGAAGGTAACTGGAAATCATATTTTTGTTGTTATTTTCTTCATATTTAGGCAAGGCTCACTGCCAACAAGAAATTCTAAAACTCAAGCCGAAGATTATCGAGATCCAAGGACTAGCGTCCCGAGCCTGACGACTCGCTCCGCAAGACTCGGCTGCGCCTCGTGCGCGGTGCTCAGCAAGTTTTAGATTCAAAAGTTGTTTTTTAATAAATGGCAAGTGGCCACGACTTGAAAAAATGAACACAAGATTCAATTTTTTATAGAAAACTGTTTGAAGACAATGACACTGTTAAACTGGGAAATAGAGAAAAAACCGGAGAATGAAAAGGGCGAAAATCTGGGATCAACGAAAAAACTAACAACGATTGGAGTGAGAAGAACAGAACATGGAATGGAAACGAATTTCGTAACTTTGTTAATAGAACATTGAAGAATACTACAAATATAGGCACTGACTTAGAGTTAGAAATACAAGCACAGACTGAATGACACATGAAAACACTAAAAACTCAGGTAATGGAACATCGGGGATTGGGAGGGAAAAACACGAAAATAATTCTGTAAAAGTAGATTTCACAGTTTGGGAAAGGGCATGGGACACACGAAAATTGGGAAAACTGGGATTCAACGTTAATAGAACATAGAAGTTGACTCTCAGAAATGCTGGAAATGTTTAAAAAAAACAGTATCCTTATTTTTATTATATTATGAATTCTTCTTGGAGCATCAGTTCCCAATGAAGTCGTTTCGAAGGACATCTCGATAGACTACGTTTCTCACGAGGATCCCTCCGCCAATGTTCCAATCGTCTGTGCCTCCTCTCTTGTAATGCCACAACCTGAAGTCAGTGCCTCTCTTCACCCTCGACATGTCAACATATAGCTGTCCATGTGAGAACACAGCCGAATGGAGGAGGAGGCCACATTTCGACAGTGTTTGGCCTTGAGCCTTATTGATTGTGGTGGCATATGCGAGACGTATTGGATACTGAAGGCGGTGGAATCCACATGATTTTGCTCCTTTTCCAGTTGGAGCCATCAACATGCGGTGAAGAAAGACGATATTTTTGGGGTCGGCTGTGTCGTTGTTCCTCGTACAATGGATTATCTGAAAAGAAAATTTTTTACGAAGGAAAAGTTATATTCAAACTGACATCATTCCCAAAAGATGTAATCGTGAGGCGAGTCCCATTACATAGGCCGTGTTCAACCGAAAGGTTACGAAGAAGAACGATTTGAGCACCAATCTTTAATCGAAGTCGATGTGGAGGGAGTCCGGATGGGGTTTCTGTTGCAAAAACAGCCGCTTCGGCTGAAAGCGCGTTGTCTTTATCAGCGGTGTCGATTGACAAGAACTCTCTAAAATCTCCATCCAATCGATTGATGATTTCGTCATTAATACGAAGAGCCGTTCGGTTGTCGGTTGTCAAAATTGCTGCAGATTCCGTCAACTTGATATCATTCACATCAGGAAAAACCCAGTTGATGAGATCTCTTTCTTCTCCTCTCTCGACATATTCCTCAGAAATCGCGATCATTTGTCTTTTTGTATTCACGAAATTTGCTCCATTTCCAATGCTCAGAATCAGTTTAGCGTATTCCGAATCTTCCTCAGCTCTTTGATTCTTGGTCAATTCGAACTTTTTCATCTGCCTCCACATCTCGGTGTTCTTGAGAGTGTACGGTATCACTCCTTCATTTTTGGCGCCTTCAACAATTGGAAGAATCTGTCTCCAACCTCCACCGAAAATTATCAGAATTCCTTCGAAGGGCAAGTCGTTGTTTTTTAGATCTTTGAGGAGGTTGTCAACAGCGTAGACAATTCTCTTGTCGCTCATCGATATTTCATCCCAGATTACGCAGTCGACAGAAGCCAATGCGATTCCTGAAAAAAGAAGACGTTTTTATCTTTATGTTTCATCAAGAAACTCACCTTCTGCTGAATCAGGAGAAACTAAATATTTCATCACGTCTGACACTTCTATTGGAATTCCAACTTTTCGGTGAGCTGTGCAGCCGTTTGGGAGCAGTTTTGCAGCAACTCCACTGTGGGAAACGGAAATTATGATTCTTCTTCTTGCTCTGAGCAAGTGGAAGTTGTCTCATAGGAAAACGTTTTTCCGGTTCCACCAGCTCCACCAACATATATGACTCTCGATCCATCCTTTTTCTGATCATCGGCAAAAGTGATGAAGCGATCAAAATTATAATGTTTGGAACTGATAATTTTACACATTCATAGCTTTTTTCGTATACCTTTTTTAATCTTCTCCATAAAACTACTCTCTTATCGTCTTTTTCTCAAAGCTTGAAGATTCTGAGTTTTTACAAAACCCGTTTAATAAATGTGCGTTTTCAATCAAAGCAACTGATTGGAACACAAATTTTTACTTGAATTAATAACATTCCACACCAGTACATAAACCGAAACTATTCCCAAAACAAGTCCTCTGTTTATTCTTACCAAGCAAAAAAATGCAAATAAAAAACAAAGGTTTTAGCCGGGATCGAACCGGCGATCTTCTGCGTGTAAAGCAGACGCGACAAACACTACACCGTAGGACTAGTTGGAGAAAAAACCTCCTGTGTCGTATATAAAAACGCGGGAAAGAGAGTAGGTAGCACCCTTTGCAAACAAAAAACATTGAAAAATGAATCTTGTCAGAAACACTGAAACACTGCTGAAATCTGGGTTACTGTAGATTTTGTAGTGAGACGAAAACTACTCTTAACTATAACTTGCGGACACTCTTTTCAAAGCGGAAAGTAATATAAATCTGATCATGAAACTGGACAACAACCAACAGAGACCATCCGTATGAATTGCATTACTTTGACAAACTGACACACCGAAAGACACCTTCCTTCATTTTTCTCCGCAAACACTCACTAATTCTGTTATCTATCTACGCGTACATCAATCTCTTTGGAAGGAGAAAAGAGAGAGAAAGTGTCCGATTCCGCCATTACTTCCCTCTCTTATTACTATCGGCCTGTTCGTCTTGTTTACCCCTAGCCTGGCAGTGAAAGTGCGCCCCACTGACCGTATTTATTAGAGGGAGGCTGTGTCTTTTTCAATCACTATCCCATCATTTATTCCCCCCCCCCGTGACCGGCTCGTTTGCTGGTCTACCCCAAACTTTTTTAAAAATTTTTTCCTTATGAAAACTACAACTGTTGATTTTATTTGAATTCTAAATGGTGAGTCAAAATAAATTTTTTTAAAAACTCAAAATTTCGCAACGTTAGCATTAAATACTAACCTTCTCATAATTTACGATGTTTGCGAGTACATTTTTGATTATTAAGCGGAAAATTTCGGATGTTTTAGTCGAAATGCTTATTTTGCAATTACTTGGCTGCGTAATACTTTGAAATCTTAAGTTGAAAGCTAGACTAGTTAATTTTTTGTGCGGTAGCCTAGTTTTGATGAACTACGAACAAACTTCTAGTTCTTTTTTTCAGTTTTTCAATGCTAAATCAACACGTTTTCAGTTAATTATTGATTGAACCAGTAACATTGACCGTCATATCAAAAAATCAAATCAAAATTGTGACTAGTAAGACGAAAAACTTGAACATATTTAGAATTTTTGAATAATAACTGGCACAAAAAAGTTCACCTTTTTTAAATGGTGGTTCATTATTTCCGACTAGACGTGCTTCTACGCGGACATGCTCAATTCTTTGATTTTTCAGTTATTCTCAAACAATGGAGAGAAGTTTTCGATCGGCGAGGGATCGATGAAAGCAAAGTCGAAAGAAACTTCAGGTAAGAATGATGTTGATAGAAACGTATCTTGAGTAAGATCAATTGGGTTCCAGAGTTAGGTATTTCAAAAAATTCTTTCGCAACTTCGGCGTTTCACAACCATGTGTCTTTGCCTCGGTCATCGTAAGGTCACGAATGTTTTTCACTGAAAAACATTTGACAAATCAAAACTTTTCAAGCCAAAATAAATGACTCCTACTCTACGGCTCATAGCTCAGCTATCAGAAGTGGTATCAATACCAAAATTTTCAGAACTGACGGGACAGACATTTCCTAATTGCCAGAAAAAGAACCAGGTGAAGTGTGAAATACGTACAAAGTTATTAATGGTCAACGAAGCGTGACATTTTGGCTAGTGAGAAATGAAAAAATTTTGTTAGAAAGAGAAGGTTGCAGACCTTCTCCTTCTCTTTCTAACCCCACTAGGTATGGGGGGTGAATATTTTTAAAGGCGCATGCGTTTTTTTAAAGGCCTGGTTCTTTTTCTGGCAATTAGGAAATGTCTGTCCCGTCAGTTCTGAAAATTTTGGTATTGATACCACTTCTGATAGCTGAGCTATGAGCCGTAGAGTAGGAGTCATTTATTTTGGCTTGAAAAGTTTTGATTTGTCAAATGTTTTTCAGTGAAAAACATTCGTGACCTTACGATGACCGAGGCAAAGACCAGTAACCAAGACCAATTCATTTGCATTTTTTAAACTAGGGGTAAGTAGGAGGTGATTTCGTTCCCGTTTTTTGAAAAACCTGTGGAATAGGACCCGGGAACCATTACTGACGCAGGGCAACAGGGCCGAAAGCCCGGTTTTACTTCGGCCCAGGGCCGCAGGCCCTGAAACTCTTGAAGACCCAAGAAGCATAGCAAATCCCGCCGGCAGGCGGGGGGCGCTAGTCATTGAGAATGAATAATTGTGATTGTTACGGCAGAATTTTTTTTCTAATTTAATGATTTATTTGTTGAAATCAAAATCTTGTTGCCAGTTTTTAGGTTTTCGTTGCTGTCAATGCGCGAACACCTAACAATTTTTAATTAAAAATCATCTCCTTTTCAGACTGACACACATACTCGATCAATATGGAACAGTTCAATTTCGAACACTTTTATGGTCCAAAGTACTACTTCGTATATTTCCCAACACTTCCCAGACAGAATAGTCCTCAACGAAAAGAATTCGACGCGTATTCTCGAAATATGATGGATTTGATGATTCGCTTTCATGGATTACCAGTCGTACAAAGATCTCCTCGAGAACAGCGAACTATGGCACGGGTTACGAGATTCTATGAGCACGAATTGTCATATCTTCATCAGTTTGATGCGAAAAATTATAACTTTGAACATGAAGAGGAGAAGAAAATTGAGAATATTGATACAAATACCGACAAGGAACCTCTCACGAAGCTAACTGAACCTGTACAGCTGTTTGAAAAGCTAAGCGTCACTGAACATCCAATTGACACGAGACCGAAGAATTCCGTCAGCAACAAATTCGAAAATCCAGACACAAAGCCAGGGAGTTCAGGCGGTCAAACCTGCAATGCAACTGAAAGTTCGACAAATTCTCAGTCTGAGAACTCAGTCGATGTTGTCTTTGCAAAGCTAATTGGCACTGAACATGTGAAGTCAATCGATACGGAAGCGAAAACTTCAGACAACACAAAGAACTCATACTCACTGTTGTCGTCTTTACTTGAAGAATCTTTCGAAGCGTCTTGGGTGACAAATGAAGGTAAATCCCGTAAATCCCGTTAATATCCTTACCAATCAACAACTTTTAGATGACTGGTCGAAGCCGTCGTTGAAAACTCACCTGGTACCAAATCCAGCTTTCTGTCCTCAATTCGACAAAACTCCGAAAATATAATTAATATAATTGTTGTAATTAAGTATCGTTCCATCACACAATCATGCTGTACTAGATTATTATTTCTCATTCAATTTTAACAGTATAACTGTCTATTCACTTTTGATTAATTGTTGACCTTGAATTTATTATTTGTATTGAATCGTTCCATGCTATATGAATCCTAATGAATCGTTACTAAGAAAAAAGTTTCAGAAATTTCAATTTTTCAAAAAAGGATTGCATCGACCGGGAATCGAACCCGGGCCGCCCGCGTGGCAGGCGAGCATTCTACCACTGAACCACCGATGCTTGGAAGTGATTACATTACCAGTTAGATGTCGTTTCTGATAACGCGGAACTGATAGTGGCCGAAAGCAAACAAAACCACATCGAATATAAATAAACTGGTAGTCAGATTCACTTCTCCGAAGAAGAAATAAACTTGTTATGAAGGCAAAGAGGAACAGATACTTTCGAAGTATCGGTGGTTCAGTGGTAGAATGCTCGCCTGCCACGCGGGCGGCCCGGGTTCGATTCCCTGTCGATGCAATTCTTTTTTGAAGAATGTATTCCTTCTTCCCATCTGCTTCTTCACTTTTTCTTTTTCTCATCGTTCTATTTTCTCTAACCTCGTTATTAGTTTAGCCTAGTTTTGTCGAAAACCGGTTCAGATAACTTTTTTTACTTGTGTTGTTTTCAAATATGTTCCCAGGTTCTTTGGATGACTGAATATTTTTAACTAATCCAAATATCCAAATGAGGTGTGGTTGTAAAGCGTCGCGAAGACAATTTTTCGTATTCATCACATTTGTGATTTCTAGAGTCCCCTGTTTTGGAATAGAGCTGATTGATTCATTGAAGTTAGTGAACTGAATTCACGAGCAAATGGCGTTAGTTCAAAATTCGAGTTTTTTGAATAATATTTACTAGATGGCCATAATATTAAAGAGTATTCGAAAACATCGTGAAATGTTTATTTTAGATAAACAGACCCCTTCAAAACTAATATCTTACAGAAAGATGTCGTATAACAAGATGCAGTACAAGCGGCAAAGTGAGACCTCGCACGAGAAAAGTGCGTTGTACACGGCTCTCAAAGATGCGGTTAACATCTACACCGCCATTTTGAAAGGATTGCTCCACGCCCAACTTGTTGCCGAGAAACCAGCTGAGGATCGGGAGAACGTTTTGGCCGATGAAAGAGAAAAGACACGAGGAGTCGTCGTCAAGGGAGGCATCGGAACCGGCGACTGGAGTCTGGAGATGACGGGAGAAACATATCTGGAGTCCGAGGTCAGAGGCAAATCGGAAATGGAAGGCGAAAATTCCCACCACCTCCCTCCAGCGAAACATCTTAAAAAACTGATTGATGACTTCCTTGTTTGATAATAAATTTATTTTGTGTTCTGTCTTTTTTGTTGTAAAATTGAGATGGTTAATCATTCCACTTTTACTTTTCATCTCCTTTCAGGAGTTTGACAAGAATTCAGAAAGAATTTCAGGCACATATCATGAGGGCAACAAACAACATCGCAAAATACGAGATTTTTCTTGTTCCAGTCGGAGAAAATACCTTGGTAGTTTCAAAGATTGAAGAGGACAGTGAGGAGACTTACGAGGCACATTCTCCACCAGTGACGCAGCAGAAATTGCTAAAAGGTTGAGATTTGATAACTGAAATTTCAATTTTCTGAATTTTCAGGACCTATATGAAAGTCTCCGGTATTATCTGCTGACATGAGAACCCAACCACAACAAATCCCACCATGATCCAAAGAGCTCTCACAGAGGGCTCTGATTTTATGGTAATTGTATTTTTATCACAAGACTGTTGTTACTGTAGGTTTTATGTTGACATACAAATCACTCTAAAGTATAACTTGATGGTACTCTTCGGAAAGCGGAAAGTAAAATAAATCTGATTACAAAACTGGACCACAACTATCAACCATCAGTAATCATAAGTCTGAATCAGAGAATTTTGTACCAACCGAAACACCGACCGACACCTTCCCTCTTTCTTCTCCATACACATTATTCCCTTACCGCACTCATTCTGTTATCTCCGCGCACATCAATCTCTTTGGGAAAAGAAAGAAGAGAGGAGATGTGTCATTCCACCATTTTATCCCTTCTTCTCTATCGGCCTGTTCATCTTGTTTACTTACCGTCTAGTAAAGAAAGTGCGCCCCACTGAACGTATTCATTAGTGGGGAGAATGTGTCTCTTTCAAACATCATTCCCGTTGTCTTTCCCCCCCTCAATCGGCATGTGTAGCTGGTAAAACTGTAAATATTGATTTTTTTTCGAATTCTAAATGGTGAGTCGGGAGAAATGAACAAAAAGAAATGAACAAAAAATGAATTTTGGTATTGTTTGCATTAAATACCAACTTTCTCATAATTTTCACTGTTTTTGTGTTTATTATCAAATTATTTAGTCAAAATGGTTGATATTTTGGAAATATCTGGCTGCCTAAGCCTCCAAAATCTGAAATTAAAAACTAGACTAGTTAATTTTGAGCGCGTTAGCCTAGTTTTCGAAAAGATAAATATTTGAACAACAAAGAAAATAATGTTTTATGATATGTCAACAATTAAATAAACCACTGACAAACTTCTTATTTTCTTTGGACACACCGACCTTCCTTCTTTCTTCTCTGCACACCCGCGCACATCAGCCTCTTTGGGAGGAGAAAGAAGAGAGGAAGTGTGTCTGTTTGTGTGTGTAGGGTGTCCAGATGTCTCTTTGTTTGGTGGAGAATAGCTAAACAGTTAAGACTAAATTTGATCAGTTAACATTTCCAAGTTTTCAACTGGTTTGTTTTTCAGGTTTCCAACTGGTTCGTGAAGGCAAATATTCCTCTTGGTCCTTCAATTCCGATTCAACCATCACCTGTTCAACCATCAAAGAAGGAGGTCGTAGTAAACCCCCCGAAGAACTCTCGGAAAACAACAATCCTGTGAAAGTTGAGAATACTGATATCCCATCACCGTCAGTTTCACCAATGCAGCCTGGAAGTGAGTTTTAACTGATAGAAGACGTTGGGAGTTTCTGGAGGATACCTGTTCGAGACTGTCTAATAATTGTAAAAGTTTCAGACTTTGCGCCGTCTACTTCTCATGTCAATTCTGTTGGACCAATTGCAACACTGGCTACTCATGTTCCTACTCCTCCAAATACTTTGGCTCAATTCTTGCCAAACTGTAGTCAAAGTGCACAAGTTGGACCACAAGTGTTACCACATCGTAAGAGGATTTCGTATTAGCACTGTTTTCAAAATCTCAAATTTCAGAATGTTACGGAAATCCGGCATGGGAGATTCCTCCGTTGAACACAACTCCAACATCGGAGCCGCCACCGAAAAGGATGAAATATGATATCGCATCAATTTTGGGAAATCGTAAGAACCATTTTCAGGCTATTGATGTTAAAAAAGCTGTAATTTCAGATCAAGAAATGGACAGACGTATTCCTGCAGCAGATAATAACTGGAAAAATATGCCTCAAAAAGAAATAAAAACAAGTAAGTTTTGAGTATTAAGCCGTTCAGTGTACCAGTGTACACTGTACATGTCATATTCCCTCTCACCGAAAAAATGTACATTTTGCACCATTGAAAAATAGACTAACATCATAGAATAACAGGCCCCCACTCTGTTATTCTACGTTGGGCATGTTATTCTATGGTGCGGGTCTAATGTACAATAAGAGAGGGGGGAGGGGGGGAAGGGGCGGATATTCAATAGCTGTAATTCAATTATTACAGTTCAGTTCTTAGTTCTTCAAAAGTCATATACCCCCCTGAAGCTACCAAGAGTTCAGAAAAAGAGTAAGATCGTTCCTGCCATCCCCAGCGTTTTTTGTTAGACAACTTTTTTTAAATATCTACGTGTATGTTCCCGGACCCGTTGGTACACTAAACATATTTAACTGACTCATATATACAAATGATGTGTGGTTGCAAAAGGTCGTAGGTTTGAAATGACGAATGTCTATTTTGGGATAGAGCCGATTGATTTATCGAAGATAGAAAACTGAATACACAATGAACCTTTCGAAATTTTAAAAATAATCTTCATTACCATAAGTTATTCTTAGAATACAGAGTATTTGAAAATAAGGTAACATTTTTATTTCTGTTCAACAGACTCCCTCCAAAGCTGATTTTTTTCAGGTTTGAAGAGTTCCACTGTTCAACAACAGAACAGTGCAAAACCTAGGGACAACAGATTAAGTTGACTGGCACTCAGGTAGGAAATTTGGAAAAAAAGCTTCTGAATACAACTAATCATTTCAGGTGTACAACTTCATCAAAAAAGCAAGAGGGTCCAGTAAACCGGGAGTTCGAGAACAGCGAAATAAAAATAATTTTTGAATTTATATTTCTTATTTATTCTCCTGCTTCTTACCAAAATCTTCTTCGTTGTTGTTTCATTTATTTCGCTAACTTTTAATAAATTTTTTCAACAATTGTTTTTAATGTAATGTAGACATCAAACATTTCCCCCAAGGTAATCTGGGCCTCCTTCCAGGAAACTTTTTTCCATCTTCGGCAGATTCTCATATTCTGCTTTTTGAAACTGATGTTTTCAAATTCAGTCATCATTCTTATATACAAAAAGCAAGTGGGCGTTTTCTATTTGTCTGAGGAGCAGTCCGCAACAATGTTTTAATGAGAAGAGCAACTGATAAAGCGGACAAAACCAAACTGGCGTGCTTTGGACAACGATCGCCGCTCTATACTATTCATGTGGACACGTTTGAAAGAGCGTGGCCACTTGAATGAGGAGAAACCAGTCATACAAACCGCCGAAGGCAGGGCAAACAGATTGGTGAAAATACAATTTTGCTAGTTTTTGAAGTTTTCTGAAGACAAATCGCAATGCCTCTTTTAGTATTACATTTTTAAAACTGCGTGGTATTTAAAACAAAAAAAAACGTCATTTTTGTAGTTTTCTAAGTTTTTCTCTACTGGTTTTCTATGAAAACATATAGTCTATGAATGTGCAAGTTTTATTCGGAGAATGTAGGACAAACCGACACACCGAAAGACACTTTCATTCTTCTCCGCACACATTCCTCCTTCACCGCACTGATTTCTTAATCTCCGCAAACGATCTCTCTGGGAAAAGAAAGAAGAGAGAAGGTTTCTGATTCCCTTTCTTTTCTCTATCGTTGCTCATCCATTTGGACAACTTCTGAAAAACAGTTTTAAAAAACGGTTAAAAAAGAAATGGATGTCGAGGAGAACGGAGATCTCGCTCAAGATAATATGGCTCCTGTAGAGAACGGAGGAATGGCTCAAGAAGAATACCAGGAAGCGGATAGAGATGAGGTCCAAGAAGAATTGGCAGATGAGGAGGACAGAGATTTCGCTCAGGACGATATGGCTCCCGTGGAGAACGAAGGAATTAAAATAATAATAATTTATTACTATCATTAGAATTGTGAAAGTATTTTTGTGAATAAAATTTATTGCAAGTACAATACGGTTCAATACATGAAATTAGGACTATCAATCGTACAAGAGAAAGCATGTATTCCAGTAGAAAAATGTCTGAAAATCACACATTTATGTCCAAAATCATTCGAAAACCGTCAAAATCAACCAATTTCGGCAAACGCGCAAAAGGTGCGCCAGTTTTCCGCCTACTGCTGAAAAAGTGTACTTTACAACCTACTTTTTTGAAAAAAACCTTGATTTGAAATGACTTAAAATAGAAAAAAGTCTGAAAATCACACATTTATGTCCAAAATCATTCGAAAACCGTCAAAATCAACCACTTTCGACAAACGCGCAAAAGGTGCGCCAGTTTTTCGCCTACTGCTGAAAAAGTGTACTTTACAACCTACTTATTTGAAAAAAACCTTGATTTGAAGTGAGTTAAAATAGAAAAAAGTCTGAAAATCACACATTTATGTCCAAAATCATTCGAAAACCGTCAAAATCAACCACTTTCGACAAACGCGCAAAAGGTGCGCCAGTTTTCCGCCTACTGCTGAAAAAGTGTATTTTACAACCTTCTTTTTTGAAAACACCTCGATTTGAAGTGATTTAAAATAGAAAAAGATCTGAAAATCACACATTTATGTCCAAAATCATTCGAAAACCGTCAAAATCAACCACTTTCGACAAACGCGCAAAAGGTGCGCCAGTTTTCCGCCTACTGCTGAAAAAGTGTACTTTACAACCTACTTTTTCGAAAAAACCTGGATTTGAAGTGACTTAAAATAGAAAAAAGTCTGAAAATCACATATTTATGTCCAAAATCAATCGAAAACCGTCAAAATCAACCACTTTCGGCAAACGCGCGAAAGGTGCGCCAGTTTTTCGCCTACTGCTGAAAAAGTGTATTTTACAACCTACTTTTTTGAAAAAACCTGGATTTGAAGTGACTTAAAATAGAAAAAAGTCTGAAAATCACACATTTATGTCCAAAATCAATCGAAAACCGTCAAAATAAACCACTTTCGGCAAACGCGCGAAAGGTGCGCCAGTTTTCCGCCTACTGCTGAAAAAGTGTATTTTACAACCTTCTTTTTTGAAAACACCTTGATTTGAAGTGATTTAAAATAGAAAAAGATCTGAAAATCACACATTTATGTCCAAAATCAATCGAAAACCGTCAAAATCAACCACTTTCGGCAAACGCGCAAAAGGTGCGCCAGTTTTCCGCCTACTGCTGAAAAAGTGTATTTTACAACCTTCTTTTTTGAAAACACCTTGATTTGAAGTGATTTAAAATAGAAAAAGATCTGAAAATCACACATTTATGTCCAAAATCAATCGAAAACCGTCAAAATCAACCACTTTCGGCAAACGCGCAAAAGGTGCGCCAGTTTTGTGATTTCTGTTGATTTTTAGTTGTCGCCGCTGTGAAATCATTTCAATTTTTCGTATAACAACGATTTAATAAGTTTTCCGTCAATTTAGCCGATTTTTCGCGGTTTTTGCTGTATCTTTTGGCGTAATCTCGGTTGAAAACCAACAATTCCTCATTTCTGTTAGTTTTTAGTTGTCGCCACCACGAAATACTTTAAATTCATTTTTGCAACGACACTCCGTTATTTCGTTATCGCGCCTTGTTTAGCATAAAATTTTTTCATAATTTTTTCTTTTCCGAAATCATTTTTCCATTTTACTGTGATGTTAGGCGTAATTTCGGTTGAAAACCCGTAAATTCTCCGTTTTTGTTGCCAGCCGCCGCGAAAAATTTTCAATTTTATGTATAACAACGATTTTTAAAATTTTCAAAATTTTCCGTGTTTTTGATTTTTCGCAAATCCCCCCCCCTCAAATAACTTTTTTCAGTGTAATTAATCATCTCAAATTGCAAAATTTCTAGAGCTGAGATAGCCGCTTCGAAATCAATGTTTATTGAAAATATAGTGAGTTTAAATTGAAAAATAAAGATAGGAAAGAAAAATAAAAACTTTTTTTTTCAGTTGGTTGATTCAATGCTGATTCTCAAAACTTCTCGTCAAAATCATCTTCAACACCAGCGTCTTCAGTTTGACCGTTTCGACTTTTTACATGAATCGAAGGACCTTCAGGTAGTTTATTTTTGTTTGGTTTCAGGAAAAGGTGTTTCCATTCACTTTCTATCTCAGAAAACTGATAGAAAGTGAATAGAAATGGGGAGGATGACGGGTTCTGGTGGCTGGGTGCTCTTCTGTGGGTACCGAAAGAAGAGTTGGTTGAGATAAAGGCTCTGGGATCGTGTGAGAGAGATAGGGAGACTGCGTGAAAGGGGTGGGAGAACTGAAAAATTGTGGTAGTGTTAGAGGAAAATTAGTACTTTTAGAGAAGTTATCAGTTGCGAAATTCACAAAACTTCGCCAATTCTCAAGGTTTATCAAGTTTTTTGGATTGCCTTGAGGATTTGGAGATGTTTTTCTGAATACTTCTCTCGTTAGGAAAAGAAGCAGCCGCTTTATTTTACAGCGCGCAAGTTTTATTGCTGCGCTACTTCCGAATTCTTTGAATTCGTTGATTCCGAGTGCAGATGAGTTGAGTGTTTTATCAATTTTTCGAACTCAATCGATATGCCACTCAAAAACAGACTTTCGGCCCGGCCTGGGTCGAAATTTCACTCGGTATATTGAGAAAACTATATTGAGAAACAATTGGTTGTGTTCGAAAATTGATATAAACATCTCAACTGTATCTGCATACATTTTTAACTGGACAATTTTCCCATTTTTACAGTTTTCCTCTTTTATTTTTTCACTCAAGGACTGTCTTTTCCATTTTGTAATTATTTCGTTTTTCCATACTGTCATGGCCGGGAAGTTAGAATCAAAACACCTCTTTTGATTTTGGTTGATTTTGATGGTTTTCGATAGATTTTGGACATAAATGTGTGATTTTCAGACCTTTTTCCATTTTAAGTCACTTTAAATCAAGGTTTTTTCAAAAAAGTAGATTGTAAAGTTCACTTTTTCAGCAGTAGGCGGAAAACTGGCGCACCTTTCGCGCGTTTGTGAAACGTGGTTCATTTTGACGGTTTTCGATTGATTTTGGACATAAATGTGTGATTTTCAGACTTTTTTCTCTTGATTTGAAGTGACTTAAAATAGAAAAAGGTCTGAAAATCACACATTTATGTCCAAAATCAATCGAAAACCGTCAAAATTGACCTCTTTTCGCAAACGCGCGAAAGGTGCGCCAGTCTATCCGCTTCTGTAAAAACGAGTAGTTTTCAGTTTTTCGCCTGTTTTTTTAAATATGATAGAAAGTTGAAAAATACGTTTTTCTGACTGAAAATAAGATAAGTATTGCTCTGATTCACATGAAAAAACTAAAACAAAAACCTCCCTTCAAACTTCTTCCAATTTATTTTTTGCAGTGGTGGCCTCCTGGCCATGAAAACTCGGACAATTCGGAAATAATTTTTTAAACGTTTTTTCGAGCAAAAGGGGCGGTTTTAGAAAGAACATGAATTTTTCAAATTTCGAAAATGAATTTCAACGTTTTCAATTCAATCGATACAAAACATACGAACCGGTTCGATTTTCATACCAAACCTTGAAATCACAAAAGTTCGGGAAAAAACTGTCAAAATTTGATTTGCCGCGAGTACGCAACTGTCAGCGGTGTGTTCCGGATTTAAAACTCACGTTTCGGCGATAAATTCTTCAAAAACTAATTTTCAGGGACAAACTGATCACTCAAGTGAGAAATATGTGCTCGGGAGAAAAAAAACCGTCGTCTTCATTTCTTGCGTACTAAAACTCAAGTTTCGGGTTAACGGTTTTCATAAAATCATTTCTCACATTCAGGGTAAAAGTGATCACTCAAGTGAGACATAGATGCTGGAGGAATGGTTGAAAAACGTCCTGTACGGAGAGCGGTGAGTAGAATTTTGACAGAAGCTGAAATTCCGAATTAATAATGTTTTTTTATCATCAGTTTTCATTCCAGAACTAGCCCCGAAACAATAAAGAAAATGAAAAACTGAATCGAGACAGGCCGATGTGAGTTCTGACGAAAAACTTGCAAAAGTGAAGCTGAGAAACCAGCCGGAGTATGCAAGAAATGAAGTCGACGAGGACATAGAGATCGAATGTGCCCTCCGACGAGGAGTTAACAAAAGTGAAACCGAAAAATGTGGCGGAGTACGCAAGAAATGAAGACGACGCAGACACGGAGATCAAATGTGCCCTCCGACGAGGAGTTAGCAAAAGTGAAACCGAAAAACTTGGCGGAGTACGCAAAAAATGAAGACGACGAAGACATGAAGATTCGAATTTGACCTCCGACGAGGAGTTAACAAAAGTGAAGCTGAAAAATTTGGCGGAGTACGCAAGAAATGAAGACGACGAAGACATGGAGATCGAATGTGCCCTCCGACGAGGAGTTAACAAAAGTGAAGCTGAAAAATTTGGCGGAGTACGCAAGAAATGAAGACGACGAAGACATGGAGATTCGAATGTGTCCTCCGACGAGGAGTTAACGAAGTGAAGCTGAAAAATGTGGCGGAGTACGCAAGAAATGAAGACGACGAAGACATGGAGATTCGAATGTGTCCTCCCACGAGGAGTTAACGAAGTGAAGCTGAAAAATGTGGCGGAGTACGCAAGAAATGAAGACGACGAAGACATGGAGATTCGAATGTGTCCTCCGACGAGGAGTTAACGAAGTGAAGCTAAAAAAGGTGGCGGAGTACGCAAGAAATGAAGACGACGAAGACATGGAGATTTGAATGTGTCCTCCGACGAGGAGTTAACGAAGTGAAGCTGAAAAATGTGGCGGAGTACGCAAGAAATGAAGACGACGAAGACATGGAGATTCGAATGTGTCCTCCGACGAGGAGTTAACGAAGTGAAGCTAAAAAAGGTGGCGGAGTACGCAAGACATGAAGACGACGAAGACATGGAGATTCGAATGTGTCCTCCGACGAGGAGTTAACGAAGTGAAGCTGAAAAATGTGGCGGAGTACGCAAGAAATGAAGACGACGAAGACATGGAGATTCGAATGTGTCCTCCGACGAGGAGTTAACGAAGTGAAGCTGAAAAATGTGGCGGAGTACGCAAGACATGAAGACGACGAAGACATGGAGATTCGAATGTGTTCTCCGGCGAGAAGTTAACAAAAGTGAAGCTAAAAAATGTGGCGGAGTACGCAAGAAATAAAGACGACGAAGACATGGAGATCGAATTTTATAGTTTTTATGTGACATCCAGTTTTTAACTATTATTTTCTTGTCTTTCATTGATTTTTTTGCTCATTGTAAAGATAAAGCGAGAGAGATTGCTGTTAGAAACAATGAAAGTTGTGGAAATAATATTGATTCTGCGAAAATTGTCAGAATCTGCTGCTATTGATGGGAATTTCTCTTCAGCCATTAACTAATTATAAAAAAACTGATAATGTTTTTTTTAAAATGAAATCGACTGATTGATTGCAAAAGAACGGCAATTAGCCTCGATCGTACATAATCGAACGTGATTAAAAAGAAAAACAGTCGGAAAATCACATACTTTTGTCCAAAAACTATCGAAAACCGCCAGAATCAATCACGTTCCGGAAACGCGCCGAAGGTGCGCCAGCCATTATGACTACTGCTGAAAAAGTGTAGTTTTTAGTCTACTTTATACAAAATTTCTCATTTTGACGTATCTAAGAGTGAAATAAGGTCTGATAATAACACATTTCATCCAAAAACCATTGAGAACTGTCAAATTCAACCACTTTCGGATAAAGCGCCGCGGGTGCGCCAGTAGCCCCGTCTGTTTAATTTTGAGCATACCTTTCCAAGAAAACTAGACTCTGACGTAATTAAAAGTTTGAAAAAGTACAAAAACTAAACATTTCCGTACAAAACAAATGGAAAAAAGTCAAAATCAAAAACTTTCCAAAAACGCGCCAAAGGTGCGCGAGTGAGTCCGTCTACTGCTGAAAAAGTGAAGTTTTAAGCATACTTTTCCAAAAAAAACACAATTTTGACGTGATTTAAAATAAATAAAATGATCTGCACTTCTACTTTTTTCTCCAAAATCAATCGAAAATCGTCAAAGTCGACCATTTCTTGGATAGGCGCCAAAGATGAGCCAGTCAGTCCACCTACTGCTGAAAAGTATGATTTTGAGCTTACTTTTTCAATAAAACTCAACTCTGTTCTGATTGAGAGTGAAAAAAATCTGAAAACTCCACATTTTTGTTCAAAACACTATCGTAAATCCGCAAAATCACCTAACCGCCGTTGTAAGAAAAGTGTAGTTTTTGTTTTTTCTTCAATTCTTTTTGGAAAATGATAGAAAGTTTAAAAATACTTTTTCCTGCCTGAAAATAAGAGAATAATCACGCTGATTCTTATCGAAAGACTAAAAAACCTCAATTTTAACTCCCTCTATTTTCTTTATTGCGGCCGTGGCCTCCTGGCCGATACACCTCTTGGGGCGTACTTCTCTCGGACAAGTGGGAAATATATATTTTTTAATTGTTATTCGGCCAAAAGCAACGGTTTTGGAAAGAATTTTCGATTTTTCAAGAGGAGTTGATATCAGAAAATCTAGGAAATGCATTTTTCAACTTTCGTAAATAATTTTCAACGTTTTGATGTGAAAAATCAATACAGAATTTTCCAACTGATTCGATTACTTACCGAATCTCAAAAATCACAAAAGATTGGTTAAAAACTGTTAAAATTTGAATGACTGCTAGTACGCACTTGTCAGCGGTGAGTTTTGGGACACGCCTCGCCACGATTGCTGGGAAATTTGTTTAGTAGTCTTTATTACCATTTTTTGTTTTAAAACTCAAGTTTCTGGGGAATATTCTTCAAAAGTACGCTTGCAGGACGTACGCAAAACCTGTATCCCGTATCGTATCGTACATATTTTTTGGGAGGGTGAGTCTTAACTTTTTTGGTGTGAACCATTCTCGCCTTCAGATCACTCATTGGTTCCAAATGCGTCGTCCAATCATGCTTCTGGAGTTGTGGAATGAGACAGGAGTGACATTTGAGAGAAAACATAAGATGAAGTCGAGTCGAGTCGAAATGATCACTCAAGTAAGACAGAGGTGCTCGAGGAGTGGTTAACGAACGTCCTGTACCGTGAGTGGTGAGTAGATCTTTGACTGATGTGAATGTTAAATATCCGTATTGAGATTGTATTCATTCAATAATTTCATTTGCATACAAACACAATGACATATTTCTTATTGATTTTAACCGGTTCCCTCACCTCAACTTTTCCCACAAGTCCTCGAATATCTGGAGTCAGGGAGTAAAGAAGACTCAGCTTGAAAACTTCGAAATCAAACGGTTCTCTATCAAGTCGTCCACACTTTTTGACAACTTTAAGCATGAATTCGATAATTTCTCTATCCATTCCATAGTCCGGTCGGTCGTATTTGATTTTCGCTACTGCCTGAAAACAATCTATATAGATTTTTTGGAGGAGGGGGCGGGGCTCACCGTCGGAGAGTAAAATTCAGTGAAGAGAACCTTCAGAAATCCAGCTTTCACATTCTTGCGAACGACTTTTGGGGTTTTTCTGAAAACTTGAAAAAATTTTTAAACGAAATTTCAAAAACCGGAAATTGTCTTGTCCACGTGGAGTACACGATGGAATTTTTTGGTTTCCTGATTTCGGCTGACTTTTCTGAACTAATAGTGCTAAAAATTTAACAAAAACCAAAATTCAGCTTGTCCACGAGGAGTACACAGCTTAATTCTTGTACATGCAACCGCGCTCCACCGCACAATCTTACATTTTCGCTTTTTGCTTCATTCTTCACTTCACGTTGGTATACTTTTTATCGATTACCTGAAAAAAGCAATGTAGATCAAAAAAACAAAAAAAGCAACAAAAGGGTGTCTAACCATCACAATATCAAAACTGAACCAGGGAGGGAACAGAAAAGTTTAAAGAAAAAAAATCGGTAATTTTGCAAAAATAATAATTTTTATTCTCGGGATGAAAAATATACAGTGAGGGTGGGCTTGTCGTTGCACAACTATGAAAAAATACAAAGAAACTTTTTGTAGATCAAACCATCGGGTCCGTCAAGTGACTCGAAATAAAATAGATACAGATAATGAGTGGAAGAGATAAGACAAGAGAAAATCGATAGATCACTATGCATTGGATTTCTTCTTGTGATGGTAGTATTTCTGCTGCGGTTTCCATGGGGCTTCCTCACGGAATTTCTGGAATTGGAATTTTCGAAACACAAAAAAAGTACTTTTGAGGGCTCTAAAATGGAAACTAAGTGTACCAGGATGATTGTTACAGAAAACAAAAAATAATAGCCTCGCCGCCACCTCTTCCCTCGTGGTGTACCCGGTAAGAAGTCGGGCCGCCAAAATCACATCAAAAAAGGGTTCGACTCCCACCAAGTGTTATTCCTTTTTGTTTTCTTTTCTAAGCATTTTGGCTTACTTTTTGTTAGATTTAGACTCAAAATTGATGATTTTAGCAACAATCTCGAGTTAAAATTTTGATTTTAGGAGCTTCTCACCTGATCCATAGCCTCCTTCAACTCGGCCATCCGTGCCTCCGTCTCCTTGGAAAAATCCTTGAAATTTTCAGACTGTTGAACCATTTCCAATTGATGTTGTAATTCCATATTTTTCATTTGAAGTGTCATAACTTCCCGACTGAAACTAACACCTTCTGCGAGCTCTTGGTTGATAGCCCTCAGCCTTTGATTCTCTTCTATCTGGTCTTCAAGCTTTTGTTGCAGAGTTTCCACCTCTTGTTCGTGAGATTCCGCTATCTTTTTATTATCGATTGATTGTCTGAAAATTAGAAATAACTTATTACTAAAAAGTACTTTTAAGACCTCTAAGATTGAAACTAAATGTACCAGGATGATAATTACAGAAAACAAAAAATAATAGCGCAAAGTGGGAATTGAACCCGAGACCCCGGGATTGGCGGCCAGACTTCTTTCCGGGAACACCATAGGTGGAGGGAGGCGGCGCGGCGGCGAGGGTGGTGATGAGGGCGCAGCTGGTAGAACTCCGCCACCCCACCGCAGCCACACTTATCACTACCTCCTCGGCAGCGTCGCCTCCTCCGCCTCTGTGGTGTACCCGGTAAGAAGTCCGGCCACCAACCGTGGGGTCCCGGGTTCAATCCCCACTCGGCTCCATTGTTTTTACTTTTTGTAACAAGCACCCTGACCCTCCTCTCATGCCACCCACCTCTTCATTTTCTCCTCCAGCCGCTTCTTCTCCACCAACAATGCTTCAGGACTCTCCACGATTTTCCTGGTTCGCAAATTCTGATTGTCATCCTCAAGCTTTCTCTTCTCAGCGAGAATTCTCTTGATATCTCCTTCAAGTCGGTTTTGTAGCTCTCGTTTCTCTTCTCCCATGAATTCGATCGTCTTTTTTAATCTGGAAATTTCAAAATTCAAAATTTTTCTATGAATCCCAAAAATTGGGGACATTTATGGATTCTCCGAAATTCTCCGAAATTTTCCGATTCTCCGAGAAAAAAAGTGGGAGAAAATTTCGGATATCCGATTCTCCGACTTTTTTTTCGGAGAAAATTTAGATTCTCCGATTCTCCGAGAATTTTTCTCCGACCAAACCTGCCCGGCCCGTTTTTTCTTAGGGATATTAGATTTTTGAAAGACTATTTTCAGTTTTCAATTTTTCACTCTGAAAAATTTCTCAGTTTGCTTGTTTTCTCATACTTTCTTTATCATAGTTTATTATAGCTTTCGCAAGATTGAATTTTTCAGCGAGACGCCTCGGGCCATAACACACGTACTCAATTTTACAAAAAATAGGAAAAAAACTTGAAGAAAGGATTCAATTCAAAAGACGGGCCGGGCGGGCTGGAAGTTTTGAAAAAAGCCCCGCCCCGGACTCAAAAAAATGGTTTTAAAATATATAAAATTGACTTTTTTTAATGTTGCGAAATTTGTTTCTAAACTTTTCTCAAATAATCTCCTTAAAACTCCTCTCACCTCAACAACCTCCAAACAGCATAATATAAATTAGAATTTTAGAAAAATCAGTGATAATAATGATAATTCTTCGACGATCTATTCCGGTAAGATGTCTTGAATGCTCATAACTGAATTGAAGCAAGGAGCGGGGGACAGAGAGTTAGAGGGGAGCGGCAGTGAAGGACGTCTCTTTCTCTTTGTCTCCTTTATTCTTATGGTATCTATCAGATGACTCATTTTGCCTTTTTTTATTCTTGTTTACAAAAACGTTCTTTTTTTGATCTACAGAAAAAATACAATGGCTTCAGAAAATATAATCATGCCATGGTTTGACGCAAATTGGGTCTCCACGCGAAAGTACGGATGCACCTTTAATTCGGGCTACTGTAGTTTTCGTGGCTTCCGACTTCCGCTAACGCGCCAAAGGTGAGCTAGTCCGTCCGCCTACTGCTGAAAAAGTGTAGTTTTAAGCATACTTTTAATTAAAATTTGAGCTGTGGTGACGTGATTAAAAGTGAAAAATTCTGAAAGTACCACATTTTTGCCCAAAAACAATAGAAAATTGTCAAAATCGACCACTTTCCGCAAACGCGTTTAAGGTACGCCAGTAACAACGCTTACTGCAGAAAAAGTATAGTTTTCAGCCTACTTTTTGATGAAAACCTTTATATTGACGTGTCTGAATTTGGAAAAAAACCTGAAAATTACATATTTTCGTCCAAAAGTTCAAGAAAAATGTCAAAACCAACCGATTACACAAACGCGCGAAGGGTACGCCAGTCAGTTCGCCTACTGCTGAAAAAGTGTAATTTTCAATCTGCTTTTTCATAAAAACTCCAATTTCATGTGATTAAAAGTTAAAAAAGTCTGAAAATTTGACATTTTCGTTCAATACGAATCCAAACAAGATGTTGCACCCCATCATGAGTAAGGAGAAGTACTTGAAAGAATATGACCCAAATTGAAAGGCCAGGTTACGTCGGTAACACTCACTAGTTAGAGCAAAAAGGAGCTACGTTGTCTCACGTCACAATGAAAGATAAGAATGACAATGTGAAAATCATCTCAACCATTCTGTCAACACATTCACACATATAACAACTGGACATATGCTATGTGGAGTCCGCAACCTGCGTTCGATCAGAGAGCATCTAATGTATTTTATTCTTTGTCCAACTTCCCCACAGCTGCACCTACTTTATTCCCGGCCTCCTCACAGCGTAGTCAACCAGCCTTCCACAGTCTTCCTCAGTAACCGCTTTATTGCAACACTGCTATGCCTATCGCCATCTCCTACCCTGCTCTCCGATGTGTTATTGAATTCCTCGAAGCGGCTAAGCGGTATGATCACGTTTATAGATTTTACAGTCACCCTTCCACTTTTCAGACAACACTTAACTGCCCGTTGTTCTTCCATCCGCCTTATCGAAAAAACTATACCCCTTCACATAAGAACTCTGAATATTGGTGAAAACTATTTAGAAATCCCCGGTGTCATGACAGTAGAATTACATAAAAATCAACAAATATTGTTTTTGGACAAGATCCTGACGTGCAGAAAGCGAGCGAAATTTGATATGGAGCAGAAAGCAGCAGTCAAGAAGTATTATGATTACTATTTGGGTGGTAGATCATCTATTTTTGTGGATCATGTTAACTATTCCGCCTCTACTGGCAACCGTCCCGAGAATTTCAGCTTAACCGTTAATAAATTTTCACCTATTCTCGGAAGTTTTGAAAATTGCCTTCCAGTTATCAACCCTGCCAGTTATCCACTAAAAAGTGTAGAAGTTTCAACTACCGGCGTTCTTTCTCTAGACTATCCAATCATTAGTACCGCCCAGAACCTCACTATCATAACTAACGATGATACTAATCATCAGCATTTGAGAATTAATGAAATTCAAAACAAGAATGTATCGATTGGTTATGATTCAATCATTCTGGCCGATCTGCTACAAATAATTGAGGATTGGAAGTTGAAAAAAACAGAGATCGGAACAACTTTTACATTTTTTCCGGAATTTTCGGAAAACTTCCAAATTTTTCGAAATGTGAATGGAACTTTGATGGAGTTGTATAAAGAGCTCCATGATTGTAGACAGCAGTAGAATGAAGAAGATAATCAGGAGCAGTAAGTGCTAGTTATATAATTAAAAATCAAATTAAACTTTTGATCTAATTTCAGCATGATTCGTGAATATCCTCACTTTTATATTAGAATTGATGAGGCATCCAAAATTTTGGTGTATGGTGTAAGGACTGAAGCAGAAAGAAATATCCGTGTGGTGTTCAAAGTGGTGGCTACGACTGGAACAGAGGAAGATGTTGAAATGGGTGGATAGTGGATTATTCAGTTTTGTGAAGTTAACGATTTTTATGACTTTGATTATTCAATAATATCAAGATAGTATGTGCTGACAAATAATTTTTTATATTTTTTAGCTTTTTTAAATAACAAACTGGAAGATAAGTCACGATGTGCAGACTTGAAAAACGACTTAGATCAGGTCAAAAATGATCGCGGATAAGAAGTTTTCATCCATGCATCTCTGACCCGGGGTAATTGTAAGTCATTAGCTTAGAACTTTTTGAGACATCATCTTCGATACACTTTCAGCTCATACTTTTTTCTAGAAATCTCAAAAAGCCGCGGCGGGCCGCGGCTTCCCAGCATATCAGCTGAAAACATGACTTGATACATATAATTTTGACATTTTGATACCAATCTGATAACCGGGGTTCAGTCCCCACTTGTGGCAAAACTTCTTTGTTTTTTGTTTTTAACTTTATGGTAACAATCTGAGTTCCAGGGTTCGACCCCTCTGGAAAAAAAAAGAAAAAAAGGTTTGACACGAGTGGGGATCGAACCGTGGTTATCAGATTGGTTCATTTTTCTCATTTCTCTTTTGCTTTTTCTCTGTGTTCTCTTCTTCACTTCAATAGGTGGCGCTGAGCTGTTCGGCTGGTCATCCACTAGATGGCTCGAACATGTGGCGGAGCGAAGGGAGCACTTTGAGAAGTCTGAAGAAAATGAAATTAAGGAGAAGCTATTCACAAAAACTCAAAAAAGAGAACTTTCTTGACAAATATCTGAATTTGTCAGAAAATTTGACCGATTATGATTATTGTATTCATCTAGAAAGTCAAGAAAGTCCTTTTTTATGAACTAAACTAAATTTAAAACTAAACTATCTAAAGACCCGCGCAAACTTTAACAAATTCGTATAGAAACTCCATTCAACTTCATTTTTTTCTGAAACCATTGCATTTATTCTGTAGAACAAAAAAGAATGTTATTGTCAACAAAAATCGAACAAAAGGCAAAATGAGTCATTTGGTAGATACCATAAGAATAAAGGAGACGGAGAGGAACAGAGGTTCTTCACTTCCTTCATTGCCCCTCCCCTATAACTCTCTGTCCCCCGCTCCTTGCTTCATTTTAGTTATGAGCGTTCAAGACATCTTACCGGAATAGATCGTCAAAATATTATTATTATTCTCACTGATTTTTCTGAAATTCTAATTTATTATGTGCTGTTTGGAAGTTGTTGAGGTGAGAGTAGTTTTAAGGAGATGATATGAAAAAAGTTTAGAACCAAATTTCGCAATATAAAAAATATTTATATATTTTAAAACCATTTTTTGGGCTCGGGCCTGGAATTTTTTTCCAAAGTTTCCACCTTACCCGGCCTGTACGTCTGGCTGAAATTTTCAGTCAATTTTATACTAAACTATCCCGAAGAAAAGATAAATAACGAGTAAATTAGACAATTTTTAGCTTAAAAAATTGAAAAAAAAATCAAAAATTTCACTTCCTTGACGAAACAGGCCAGGCGAGTCGAGCCTGGGCCTACCCGTCATTTGACAAGTATGAAAAAAAAAACAACGCAGTCTTTGTTTACCAAAAGTATCATTTTTAAAGGTTCAAGTGCTTCACCATCAACGGAAACCCGAAAGTAGAGGAAACGCTAAAGATAAGCATCTCATGGAAAGTCAGCGTTTGAAATGAGAGCTGGAGGAGTCCCAAAGAGCAGGGGAAGAGAAGGATCGGAAAATTGAAGAGCTCAACAACAATATCTTCTGCTTCGCAAAGCATTATGATGCGATTGCCAAGCTCTGTATGGAACTGAAGGCGTCAAGTGGACAGAACGGATCCGAGGAATTCCTGAAAGAGATGGAAGAGGTGCAGCATTTGAAAGGAAATTCACAATCAAGACACTGGAAGGCAAATTGGAGAAAAGAGAGAAGACAATTGGCAAGAAAAAGGAGAAAATTTGGTATTTGGATCAAGATTCTTATCACGGAGCAACTCTGGCACCAACAACATCACCAGAATCAATTTCCAAGCCAAAAGAGAAGGAAGTGATTCCTGAAGAGATTCAGCAGATGTTCAACAGAGAAAATCTTGGTAAGTTTTTTTATGATTTCAAGAGATTCAAGAAATTTGTAATTTACAGAATTCTGCACCAAATACCTCAGAAGCAAAACTCAGTGGAAAAGATGGAAGAACAGTGTGAAGACTACTTTTATAATGCCATTTTTTGTATTTTTTGATAACTCTGAATACTTTTTATGATTGCTATTTTTCTATTAATAAACCTCGAACTTTTACCAGTCACTGTCTATCTGTAGATTTTTCAGAGATTCAGATTTCCTGAGACATCTTTGTGTCGCTTTTTTCCATTCGATCATAAGGGGTTTAATGAATCTCCTAGTTTTCAAATAAACTGGTAATATTTTTCTGTGAGAATCTTTCTACCGTGAGACACACCCCTCTCCCCCCCTTTGATACTTTTTCGACAGATCATCAAGAACATTTAAAAAAAAGAGTGGACTAACAAGAAGCAAAAAAGGAAATTTCATAGATATCATGTTAAGAAAAGAGACGTAGCGAAAAAGAGGGAAAGTTTTTCACGGCCGTTCCCCTCTTCTTCCCCGTCCCCTGTTTCACAATCAATTTAGTTATTAGCATTCAAGACGTCTTACCGGAATAGACCGTCGAAAAATATTATTTTCTCCTGATTTTTCTAGAATTCTAATCTATATTATGTTATTTGGATACTGTTGATGTAAGAAAACTGATTGTTTTCCTTTCAAAAAGAAACAGTTTCAAGAAATAGCTTTCGAATAGATTCTCTCTTTGGGGTAGTCATATATTTTCCTATTTACCCTCTAATAAAACAAGGCCGAACTAATGCGGTTTGCGCGCTCTTTCCATTATTTCTCAAAGATCTTGCTACCATTGTGAAAAACACACCGATAAATCCACACGCGTATTACATCTAAAAAAATGATATTTCTATGTTTCAGAAAAATGAGCGACGGACAACTAGCATCACAGGTCGTAGCGTGTTGGAAATACCAGTTTATAGTGAAAAGGTCTACCCAATGCTTCTTTGCGTCTTCGGCGGCAACAGACGACATATTCCGATCTGTGAATTCAAAAATCAAAAAGGAGGATCCGTTTTGCCGAATGAAATTCTTGCGCATACCTGGTGAGGTTCACTTTTTTCAAATTTTCGAGTTTTTACATAACGAAAAAACTATTCCAGGATGAACTGCTCACTGCGAGAGCTCACAAGTCTCGTCAAAGAGATCAATCCGGATGGGAGACGAAAGGGAATGACATTCGATTTTGCCGGTGTGCAGCCAAATAGGAATTCACCAGGGAATATTCTTCGTGAAAATGGAAATACGATGAATGACAACAAAACGGTAAGGAAATCTTGTTTTTCATCTTTTTTTCCCACTCAAACATTATTCTTTCAGCTGCAACAATGGAAATTCGACGTCGGAGACTTCATCGACGTCGTCATTGCAATGACAGGAGAAGGACATTGTTTCGGACACCACGAATCCGGCTAAGACCGTCGTATGGGACATAGCTTAATTTGCTAAAGGTCACCTTATTTTGTCTCTTCTTCCTCCTCGATGTTTTGTATTTACTCTACCTTCCTCTCGAGTTTTGTTCATTTTAAAATAATTATTATATGCTCTTCACCGCCCACTCAATAAATATGATATTTTTCATTAATCTCTGCTGATTTTTCAATGTTCTTATCATTTGGTGGGTTGCGACAAATTTGTCTTTAATATTGCGAAGATTTCCGATAGGATTTACCACTTCTGAAAGAATCAATTGCACATGTTCTTCTGAATCTAATTAATAAATTTCCGATGGAATAAGTTAAAAGGATTGTTGAAAGATTTGAACTGAAATTCGAAAAATATTTTGAAAATAGTTCCATTCCCTTTTTAAAAAGAAAGTCACAATCGCTTAGAAACCCCTTTCAACTTTTCATTTTTGAAGCCATTCTACTTTTTTCCCGATAAATCATCAATAAAAACTTCTGAGTCGGCAAGCAAATGCTAAACAAACATCTGATAGATACCATAAGAATAAAGGAGACGGAGAGAAAGAGAGGGAATGACGTTCACTGCCGCTCCTCCTTTCCTCCCCCGTTCCCCACTTTTCAATCACTTTAGTTATGTAGCATTCAAGATGTCTTATCGGAATAGACCGTCTAAATTATATTTTTCTCTGATTTTTCTGAAATTCTAATTTTTATTCTGGTTCTCGGAAGCTGTTGAGGTGAGAGGTGTTTTAAGTAGATGATTTAAGAAAAGTTTAGAGAGAAATTTCGCAATATTAGAAAGAAAACAATTTTAATATATTTTAAAACTTTTTTTTCAAAAATGAACATGATGCCTTTACTTTTATAGACTGAATGAATATAGAATTGAAAAAAAAACTTAGTTTTTCAGATGAATCAATGGAATTCAAATGTATTTGAAGTCGGGTCGCACTCTTCCAAAACTGGAGACTGTCGACTTCTCGATGAACAAAATCGACGAGAAAGTTGTCCGTCGCTTTGTCACAGCTCACCCCACTCTGAAATCCGTCTCTATTTGCAGTGAGTGATAGAAATCTGAAAGATTCTCAAATTATATGTGATTTTTTTCAGATACCGGTATGGAAAAGGTTGCTTATCCAGGAGTGGAAGCATTCCCTAGTAAAGTCCCTCCGTCACTACACAAATCTGGAGAATGTGAATATGGTGGATGCGATTGTCGAGGGAATTCATGAAGAGCTCAAAAATATTGGAATGTTTCAAGACTTCAACCCGATGCCGTCAATATCCATAATTATTGTTTGTTGATGTTTTTATTGTAATGATGATTTTATTCTGATAATAATTCTTTTTTGTCATTTAATTTACCATATTTAAATAAATTTAAATCACAATTAACTCAGATACTAAATTTTTTGAATTCGAACAAGGTTTCCACACCACTGAATCAAAATTTTTTCCCTATTTTTCAGAATTCATTCCCTTTTTTAGCATTTCTAAAAATTTAGATTGAATTATCTACACCGGAAACACCGTCAAATACAAAGCGAATACAACCAGGATTATGACGAACAAAAAATTCGGAAATTTCCAACATTTCTGACCCATTTCAAACATTACCGACATATTTTCGATTTCCGAGAAATTTTGTGGAATAAACGTTGGTTTCGAATTTTTCGCTATTTCCTAATATTTTGAACGGTGCGAAAACGTCACATCTGTGCTAAAATTTACCTAAATCATTCAAATATACAATCAGTTTTTGCCCTCGAGGCCTGGTCTTTGAGAAAAATCTGGTCAGACTCCTAACAAGCTATACCTTATTTTCCAAAAAATGTCGTCAGCGTGAGGGCAACAAAGGCAAGACTGTCAGAAACGTTTGACTTTTTGGGAGCCATCTGACAACCCGTCCAGGCGATCCGTTCGAACACTAGATGTTAGATTGGTACCAAAAAGTCAAAAACAAAAAACAAAAAAGTTTTGTCACCGGTGAGTGTTGAACCCTGGGTGTCAGATTAGTACCAAAAAATTAAAAACAAAAAACAAAAATGTTTTGGCACCAGTGGGGGTCGAACCCTGGATGTCAGATTGGCACCAAAAAATTAAAAACAAAAAACAAAAATGTTTTGGGTTTAGTGGGGGTCGAACCCTGGATGTCAGATTGGTACCAAAAAATAAAAAACAGAAAACAAAAATGTTTTGTCACCTGTGGGAGTCAAACCCTGAATGTTAGATTGGTGCCAAAAAGTGAAAAACAAAAAACAAAAAGTTTTGCCAGTAGTGGGGGTCGAACCCTGGTTGTCAGATTGGTACCAAAAAGTGAAAAACAAAAAACAAAAAAGTTTTAGCACCAGTGAGTCTTGAACCCTGGATGTCAGATTGGTACCAAAAAGTCTAAAACAAAAAACAAAAAAGTTTTGGCACCAGTGAGTGTTGAACCCTGGATGTTAGATTGGTACCAAAAAATCAAAACAAATTAAATTTTTTCTAATCGAAAAAACTAGGTCGCCGACCGGATTTCCCTATGTCATTGGACGGCGCAGCCCCCGTTTCAATTCGTGTGGGATGCGGTGTCAAAAAAGAACACTGATCAATCAACTTCCACATCCTCTCTCTCTCTGTGTCTGCGTCATTTCCGCTGAATGATATTTCGTTATCTCTGCGCGCACTCTCTATTTTAATCGTGTGCGGTAATGAGAAAACCGAAAGCGAGAGAGACCAACTACGTGATTGATGCTTTAGAGAAACGGAGAAACAGAAAGAAATTGAGAAAAGAAGATGAGCAGAGATGCAATTCCACCACCCGCCGTTTTTCAATAGTATATAAGCCTCTGGCGAGAAGTGTAGTACTAAAACTAAGACTGATATGTGAGTTTCGGTCACCCCCTTTTCCTATTTTTCTGAAATTCTAACTGTTATTTTTCAATTGGTGAATTGATGGAGTTTCTGTAAAGGTGAGATTTTGGAAACAAAAAAAAGAATATTATTATTTTATGTCTACTGTCTCAATAGATGAAGATAGTTTTAGAGTTGCGCAGTTTCAAAAAGCAGTTCTACCCTGAAACAGACGGCAAAAGTGTAAAATAATTTGAATATAACTTTGTCCCATGATCTATTTCATCAATTGCTTTTAAATTTTGACAAAAATTCCATTTTTCCACTTTTTGAAAACAAAATTTGGGCACAAACTTTGAAATATTAAAAATTGATGAAATTTCTGTTGTAATTCTTATTCAAATTAGTAACAGAAATTGTGGCTTCTTGATTTTTCCTGAATTGTTTTTCTAGTTTTGTACTCAAAAACAGGGTTTGGGGGACTGTCTTTGAAATAATTATCGTTTTCATACAAATTCAAGATTTTTGCCTCTGTAAAATTGAATTTCGTTTTCAAATTTTTCCGGCTTTTCGATCAAAATCTTTAGAGAAAAAGTTTTTCAAAGTTTTCTGTACGAATTTTTCGAAAAAATAAGTTTTCGAGCATTTTTTAGAAAAGTTTTCCGCACAAACCTGATCACTACCGAAATCAAAACTGGTTGTCGTCGTATATTCCTTCCTAGTTCAAAAACGTTGCTTATTTCTTTCAAAGCATACTCCAAATAATTTAACTCTTGCAATTTTAGAATTTCGTTGAATTAACCTTCTGGCATTCTTCATTTCAGCCATAACCAAAAAAAGATGAGTTCAATCGAACAATTAGCAAAAGAGTTAGATATTTTCAGTCAGTTTCAGAGACGCTAGTCGCCACGTCATAATATATTTTTTCTTTCCCTCTCTCTGTCTGGTCTCCTTCCCCTCTGCCTCTCTCCACCTCCTCTTTTCATTTCCTCTCCGCCACTCTCATTCGTTTCTCTGCGTCTCGTGTCGCTCAACACTCCTTCTTTTTCTGTTATCCCAGCTGACAGGGAGAAGGGTGGAAGATAACTTCACGATGTCCACAACGGTTTCGGAGTTAAGAGAAGTTTCAAAGAATATTTTGACGGAGATGGATAGAACTGCGAAAATGATTCATTTTCATACTAATTTTGAGTAGAAATATAAAGAATGGACTGAATTATGAACATTATTATGAACAAAATGAAAAGAACACAATTATTAAACATCACATCGCGGATTCCTTTGCGATCTAGTCCCCAGTTTATAATCTTGAGTTGACGTGTTGCAGAAGACATCACACACAAGAATCTTCCCCAAGGAGATCAAAGGAAACGAGCCCGTGGAGCAGAATGTGAAGTCCGGGACATGCATCGATGGGCAGATCGCCAGCGCCGGACGACCAATCAACTCTCATTGTAAGTTTCTCTCTAAAATCTTGCGATAATCCAATCTATTTCTCATTTTAGGGAACAAGTGAAGTACACTATCGTGGCCAACGACTTTCGGCATTTGGACATCAGGCATCATACCAGCCATCAGCAATCCCTCATGTCCTGTATGCAGCCTACAACTTGGCAAAGAGAGGGAGAAACAGTTTCCTTCAGCACAAGTGAGTTTTTGGATCTAAATCTGAAACAATTCCAATTTTTCAGGAAACTCGATTATGAGTTGGGAAGTTTCAAAGAAACATCAAACAACTTGAATGTGGAAAACGAAGGATCAAAACAAAAACAAGTGGACATCCGTCAGAAAGTTGTCGCCTGTAATGAAAACTTATGAAGAAATGAATTAAAAAGTGCTAAACTAAAAATTCAAGAGCTGGAGTAGGAGTCAGAGGTCGGTTGTCTTTCAACGTTATTTTTAATACTGACTATATTTCAGAAACACTGAAGAAAAGATCAGAAAAAGCGGAGAATACAGTCATCAAAGAACAACTCAATTATCGGAACGGATCATACAAAATTCTTCAAGATCAAATGAACAAAATGGAAATCATGAGAAGAGAAACATCAAAAAAGATGAAAAGAAAATCCTCAACAGTAATTCAAAAATTTCTTTTCACTGGTTTTCGGTTTCAAATGGTTTTTTTGTAATATCTCGCCTTGATAATTTTATGAAATAAAGATATTTGAATGAAATTTTGGAAAGCAAACAGGACACAGAAGTAATTAAATAACTTCTTGTGCTCATGAAAGAAAAGATCACGTATTCAGTAAACAAATAAAGTAAGACGGAATAACCCATACTTATTGTGAGGTGGTATTAATGTTTTAAGTTGAAAAAATAGGATTTCTGAGTATTTAAGCTACTAGTCACTGTCTTCTTACATAAATAATCATAAACGATTTCAGATTAAACTCATGAAACGTTGCTCTACACGAAAAGCTCCTTTTAAATAAAATTAAGAAACTAAAACATGGCCTCATTCTCAGTGTTCACTGTTCTGAGTCTTAAGTGGATGATATATTTAGCAACCCATTCACAAAGATTCAAACTTCTGGCATCAATCACTTTTGAATGCCCCGTAATCGTAAGGATTTTATGTTTTTCTAGGTTAAAATGTCAGGAACCATCGCTCACAACATTGCCTATCACCGGAAAACAACTTTCTCGAAGATTCTCTGCAAAATTTCCTAAAAACCGCTCGTTTTGAGAATATTCGAGTAATTAGGTCAGGGCCTGATTCAAAATGTTTAAGGTGATATGTTTCAGGTGAACTATCCCTTCAGACACCTACCTACTGAATTTGAAGCATTTTGAAATAATCGGAGAATCTAGGTCAACACCTCATTCTCAGCATACAGATCTCTCACTTTTGGACAGCTCACAACTAGACCTGTCTACCTACAAAATTTCAGCTTGCTGCCTTTCATTTGAAGCGAGATACAGAGTATTTTGTTATTTCTCCTCAATTAATAGGTCAACAAGCAATGAAATAAAGCAGGCAACATATGTAAATAGGCCCCATTCCATTTGTCTTCGCATCGGCTATCCACCTGTCAAATTTTGGGTCGAAAAATGGTTACTTGAAAATCTAGGTCACCAGCTCGTTTTTTTGATCTGAAGAGTATACGTTTAGATAGCCCAGCCAACAATCCACCGTTTCACAAAATTTCAGCTCCCTAGCTCAACTCTGGGCAGAGTTATGAATTTTGCCGTGACAGCCCAATTAAAAATATCCACGTCGACGAGTGTCATTTCTCTCAAAAATAATTCATTCCTCCCATTTTCTTCTCAAGAAGCTGCGGTTTTTTCGAAATCCTCGAGATTTGTGATTCGCCATCGTCCACAACGCTCGGTACCGTCCACTTTTCTTCAAAAATGTGAGTTTTTATGTTTTTGGGTTAGTTTTTTGCAGTGTTCCTGCCAAGTAGGCAAAAGGAAAACTAAATAAATGGACAGATAAAGTCTCCACCTACCTGTCGGTATAAATTTTCCAACTTCTAGTTAGATAGACGAGCCGCAGGGGCGCGCGAAAAATAGGTTAAATGGAAAAAAAATGGAAAACTTGCGATTTTTGGAGATGAAAATGAGTGAGTTGGCGTAGAATTTTTGAAGTTTTCAAAAGCGAGTATTAAAGATCAAGGATTAAAATACTAGTTTAAATCATTTTTTGTTCGAAAACTTCCTCAGATCGCTGCTTGAAAGCTCTCAAACTGGGTAGTTAGCCGAAATAAATTGTTTGGTGCCAACGCAAGTTTTCCAATATTTGTCTATAACAAATCAGGTTTTTTTAAGTGAAAATGTCAGAAACACCTTGTGGGAACAGATTTGAAAAGTTTCTTTCGCCTTTTGGGGTAGGTCGGTAGTCTTAGCCGCGTGTAAAGTGCTGGAGAGCAGCTGCCACTGCGCATTTTTTGTTGCTAACAAGGAAAGTCCTTGAATATGCGGCTTTGAAACGATCTATAAATTCAGTCATAGATACTTTCGACTACGGGGAATCCATTTCTGCTTATAAAACTGACAAAATGTCTCTGCGAGCCGAGTTTTGAGCACTCCAACTTTCCTTATTAGAAAGTTTTTTCACTTGGAATCCCAAACAGGCGAATATTGTACGCAAAAATTATCTTCTTTTTCAACAAAAGAGTCGTGGAGTGGGTCGATTTTACGGGGTTTTCAAAAGCTTTTTTTTTATAAAACACATGCTTTTTAGGCTCCAACTGAACTGGAATAATAAAATGATCCGCGACAAGTGGGTAGTTGGCCCGAATATTGGATCCGGTCTCTACGGAAAAGTTTTCGAAACGAAAGCAACTGGTGAAAAAGTATACGACAAGATAGTGAAGGTGCAAACACCCCAGACGAATGAAAAATATGAGACGGAAGTGGAAATACTCAAAAAATGCTTCGGCAAGTCCTGTTTTCCTCAACTATGCGATTCCTTCCGACTGGATAATCTGAATTGTATCGGTGAGAAAAAGAGCGATTTCAAGTAGTTTTTAGACACTCAATTTTAGTCATGTCGAGAGAAGGAGAATCAATTGAAGATATCGTCCGTCGCTCCAACAACTTGAAATTTTCCAATGCAAACTGTGTCCGTGTTGCCCATTTGACTCTAAATGCACTTCATGAACTTCATCGCTTTGGCTTTGTTCACAGAGATGTTCATGGAGGAAACTTGTTGCTGAAAAGGAATAATCGTGGTGTGAGTTATCTTTTAATTGCATCATAAATACAATATCACGTTTACAGGATCTCTCCCTTGGAATCATCGATTTCGGGAATGCTTCTCGTATTGATTCCAAAAAGAGATGTCACATGAATTCCTGGAACACTAGCTTTCGAGTTATGAAAACCATGAGCTACCTGACCACGGATGATCACATTTCGGCAATGTATTTGGTGGTCAAATGGTCCGGAACAAATCCTTTCAACACATCGCAACACTCGCTACTGGCTGCAAAAGAAAACTTCGTGAGTTATTATTTTCCTAAAAAATATATTAGCGCCCGCTCTTTTTTACAACAGCCCTTTGCCGCAAACGAATGATTATCAGCGAAAAACACAGTTTTTTTAATCGCGCCAGAACAGATTTTCAGAGTATTTCATCTATTATCGCTATTTTCATAACTTTTATGTTATCTTATTTGGAAAACAGCAAGAATAGATCAAAAACTATCGAAATCTGTGCCCGTACGAGAAAAAAACTTTGCGTCTCTCGCCTATACTCTCTCGTTTGTGATGAGTGTGAAAAAGGATGGGCACCCAATAACATTAAGTTAATTTCTAGCACCGGAATCCATCGGTTCTTCTCAAGAACGAAAAGAAATGGATGGCTGATGTTGTCAACTCTCTCGATGCGGAGTCTAACAAGAAGAGTAGAAACATGGCTGATGTGTGGAATATTTTGAAAAGAGCAGTTCCAGGAGTTCCACCCTCTTCCCCGGTTTCTTTCTACTTTTCTGAGAATAAGATTGTCGTGGAATAATGTGAATTCTTCGAAACCAAGGGAGATATGAAAATGAGAAAAAGATACTAGTATTTTATTGTATTTTTGATGAATGAATAAAGATTCTTGATATTTTTTGTTTTTTGATTTCAAAAAACTAGGATTCATGAGAATAACTGGTAAATGTAATGCATTTATAGAGACTTGGGCCTGCATGAGGGTTGAAAAAAGATACGTTGCATCATCAGATAGTCGACGCTCTAGAAAGTGATAAGTAACATTGCCATAGACGTAGCTAGAATGATTTCAAATGAATGTACATGTATCTTTCATTATTTTTGAAGTTGGCGACATTTCTTTGAATTCGTTGGAAAAGGAGTCAGAGATGCTTCATTTCCAGCCATTTTTCAACTAGAAATGGGTTACTGTAGTTCTGTTTGGAATGATTCCAGAACATCCTACGTGCACGGTCCGTTATTTAACAAGCATGAATATTTCTACTTCGTCTTTATTCACCATCAAATATCGTTTTTGAAAGTTCAAGTGCTCCACCATCGACGAAGACGATAAATACTAATTGCTGGTTAGGAAAAAGGAAAGATTTTGCATATCAGGCGCACAAAGAACTGGAGGAATTCCGAAGAGAAGGAGAAGAGAAGAATCGGAAAATTGAAGATCTCAACAACAACATCTTCTGCTTCACAAAGCATTATGATGCGATTGCCAAGCTCTGTGTGGAACTGAAGGCGTCAAGTGGGGAGAACGGATTCAAGAAATTTCTGAAAGAGATGGAAGAGATGCAGCATTTGAAAGGCAGAGAGCTTTTTGACTTGAAAAAGACTGTGAATAAACAAAAACTCACAATCAAGACTCTCGAAAGCTAATTGGAAAAAAGAGAGAAGACAATTGGCAAAATGAACGAAAAAATTTAGTATTTGGATCAAGATTCTTATCACGGAGAAACTCTGGCAACAGCTCTGGCAAGAACAACATCATCAAAATCAATTTTTAAGCCAAGAGAGAAGGAAGTGATTTCTGAAGAGATTCTTCTAAAGCCTACTACAAAAAATGTGACTCTTGCAATTTTAGAATTCTGTTGAACTAGCTTTCTGGCATTCTTAATTTCAGTCATGACGGAAAAAAGATGAGTCCAATCGGACAATTAGCAAGAGAGTTACATATTTTCAGTCAGTTTCAGAGTCGCTTGTCGCCACGTCATAATATATTTATTCTTTCCCTCTCTCTGTCTGGTCTTCTTTCACCTCTGCCTCTGCCCACCCCCTCTTCTCATTTCCCCTCTTCCACTCTCATTCGTTTCTCTGCGTCTCTTGTCGCTCAACACTCCTTCTTTTTCTGTCATCCCAGTTGACGGTGAGAAGAATGGAAAATAACTTCACGATGCCCACGACGGTTTTGGAGTTAAGAGAAGTTTTCAAAAATATTTTGACGGAGATGGATAGAACAGCGAAATTGATTCATTTTCATACTAATTTTGAGTCTGAACTTTTGAGGACTGAACTATGAACTTTGAGGACTGAACTATGAACATTATTATGAACAAGATGAAAAGAACAAAACTATTAAACATCATATCGCGGATTCCCTTGTGATCCAGACTCCAGTTCATAATTTCGAGTTGACGTATTGCAGAAGACATCACACACAAGAATCTTCCAAAAGGAGACCAAAGGAAACAAGCCCGTGGAGCAGAATGTGAAGTCCGGGACATGCATCGATGGACAGATCACTAGATCAATCAACTTTCATTGTAAGTTTCTCTCTAAAATCTTGCGATAGTTCAATACATTTCTTATTTTAGGGAACCAGTGAAGTACACCATCGTGGCCAACGACATTTTGTATTTGGCCACCAGGCGTCATACCAGCCACCAGCCATCCCTCATGTCCTCTATGCAGCCGACAACTTGGCAAAGAGAGGGAGAAACAACTTCCTTCAGCACAAGTGAATTTTGACTCTAAATTTGAAACAATTCCAATTTTTCAAGAAAAACAACTTGAACAACTTGAATGTGGAAAACGAAGGACTGAAGCAAAAACAAGGGAACATCCGTCAGAAAGTTGTCGCCTGTAATAAGAACTTATTAAGAGAGGAATTAAAAAGTGCTAAACTAAAATTTCAAGAGCTGGAGAAGGAGGCTAAGGTTGGTTGTCTTTCAAAGTTTATTTAAAAATAACTTTATTTCAGAAACACTGAAGAGAAGATCAAATTAAATGAACAAAATGGAAATCAGGAGAAGAGAAACATCAAAAAAAGATAAGAAGAAAATAATCAACAATAGTTCTAAAATTACTTTCCACTGGTTTTCGGTTTCAAATGTTTTTCGTGTAATATCTCACCTGGATAATTTCATGAAATGAAAGTATTCAAATAAAATTTCCAAAGGCAAACAGGTCACAGAAGTAAGTAAACAGCTTCTTGTGCTCATAAAAGAGAAGATCACGTAGTCAGAGAATTAATAAAGTAAGGCGAAATAACCCATACTTATTGGGAGGTGGTAAATTTTTCAGGTTGAAAAAATCTGATTTCTGAGTAATTAACATGATAATCATTCAAAAATACAGATACATAATTTTAATTCAGGTTTTCACTAGCTTATTTTCTACTCTCTTCTTACTTAAATAATCATAAACGATCTCAGATTAACTCATGAAACGTTGCTCTACACGAAAAGCTCATTTTAAATAAAATTAAGAAATAAAGACATGGCCTCATTCTCAGTGTTCACTGTTCTGAGTTTTAAATGGATGATATATTCAGCAACCCATTCACAAAGATTCAAACTTCTGGCATCAATCACTTTCGAATGCCTCGTAATTGTAAGGATTTCATGTTTTTTAGGTCAAAATGAGAAGAAGATATTAGTATTTTCACAATATTGCCTATCATCGGAAAACAACTTCCTCGAAGATTCTCTGCAAAATCTCCTAAAAACAGCTCGTTTTGAGATGAATCGAGAAACTAGGTCAAGGCCCGATTCAAAACGTTTATTGATATGTGTTTCAAATTTGTTATCCCTTCAACAACCCACCTACTAAGTTTGAAGCATTTTGAAATAATCGGAGAATCTAGGTCAAGACGTCATTCTCACTGTGAAAACTCTCACTTTCGGATAGCTGACAACTACTCCAGTCCATCTACAAAATTTCAGCTTGTTGCCTTTTGTTTGAACAGAAATACAGGGTTTTTTGTTATTTCTCCTCAATTAGTAGGTCAACAAACAACGAAATGAAGCAGGCAGCATATGTAAATAGGCTCCATTCCATTTGTCTTCGAATCGGCTATCCACCTGTCTAATTTTGGGTCGAAAAATGGTTACTTGAAAATCTAGGTCACCAGCTCATTTTATGATTTGATAAATACACGTTCCGATAGCCCAGCCAGCACAGTACCATTCCACAAAATTTCAGTTCTCTAGCTCATTTCTGAGGTGAGTTATGAATTTCGCCGTGACACCCCCAATTAAAAATATCCACGTCGACGAGTGTCATTTCTCTCAAAAATAATTCATTCCTCTCATTTTCTTCTCAAGAAGCAGCGGTTTTTTCGCAATTCTCGAGATTTGTGATTCGCCATCGTCCACAACGCTCGGTACCGTCCACTTTTCTTCAAAAATGTGAGTTTTTTTGGGTTTTTGGGTTAGTTTTTTTCAGTATTTCTGCTAGATAGGTAGGGGTGAAACTAAATAGTTAGGCAGATAAAGTCTCCACCTACTTGTTGGTTTAAATTTTCCAACTTCTAGATAGATAGACGAGCCGCAGGGGCGCGCGAAAAATAGGTTAAATGGGAAAAAATGGAAAACTTGCAATTTTTGGAGCTGTAAATGAGTGAGTTGGCGTAGAATTTTTGAAGTTTTCGAAAGCGAGTATTAAAGATCAAGGATTAAAATACTAGTTTAAATCATTTTTTGTTCGAAAACTTCCTCAGATCGCTGCTTGAAAGCTCTCAAACTTGGTAGTTAGCCGAAAAAAATTATTGGGTGCCAACGCAAGTTTTTATATATTTCTCTATGAAGAAATAGGTTTTTTGAAGTCAAAATGTCAGAAACACCTTGTGGGCACAATTTTGGAAAGTTTTTTTGCCTTTTGGGGTAGGTCGGTAGTTCTAGCCGCGCGTAAAAGCGGGGAGAGCAGCTATCACTGCGCATTTTTTGTTGCTAACAAGGAAAGTCCTTGAATATGCGGCTGTGAAACGATCTATAAATTCAGTCATAGATACTTTCGACTACGGGGAATCCATTTCTGTTATTAAAACCGACAAAATGTCTCTGCGAGCCGAGTTTCGAGCCCTCCAACTTTTCTTATCAGAAAGCTTTTTTCACTTGGTATCGCAAATCGGTGAATATTGTACGCAAAAATTATCTTCTTTTTCAACTAACGAGTGGTGTAGTGGGTCGATGTTATGGGGTTTTCAAAACTTTTCTCTTATAAAATATATGCTTTCCAGGCTCCAATTGAACTGGAATAATAAAATGCTCCGAGACAAATGGGTAGTTGGTCGGAATATTGGATCTGGTCTCTACGGAAAAGTTTTCGAAGCAAAAGCAATTGATGAAAAAATGTACGACAAGATAGTAAAGGTGCAAACACTCCAGACGAATGAAAAATACGAGACGGAGGTTGAAATACTCAAAAAGTGCTTCGGCAAGTCCTGTTTTCCTCAACTATGCGATTCCTTCCGACTGGATAATCTGAATTGTATCGGTGAGAAAAAGAGCGATTTCAAGTAGTTTTTAGACACTCAATTTTAGTAATGTCGAGAGAAGGAGAATCAATTGAAGATGTTGTCCGTCGCTCCAACAACTTGAAATTCTCCAAAGAAAACTGTCTCCGAATTGCCCATTTGAGTATGAACGCACTTCATGAACTTCATCGCTTCGGCTTTGTTCACAGAGATGTTCATGGAGGAAACTTGTTGCTGAAAAGAAATCATCGTGGTGTGAGTTATCTGCTAATTGTTTTAAAAATAAAAACTCCCTTTTACAGGATCTCTCCCTTGGTCTCATCGATTTCGGGAATGCTTCTCGTATTGATTCCAAAAAGAGATGCTACATGAATCACTGGAACACTAGTTATCGAGTTATGAAAACCTTGAGCTACCTGACTACGGATGATCACATTTCGGCAATGTATTTGGTGGTCAAATGGTCCGGAACAAACCCTTTCAACACATCGCAACACTCGCTACTGGCTGCAAAAGAAAACTTCGTGAGTTATTATTTCCTGAAAGAATGATGATTAAATGTTGATTTCTAGCACCGGAATCCATCGACTCTTCTCAAGAACGAAAAGAAATGGATGGCTGATGTTATCAACTCCCTCGATGCGGAAGCAAATAGGAAGAGTAGAAACATGGCTGGTGTGTGGAGTATTTTGAAAAGAGCAGTTCCCGGAGTTTCACCATCGACTCCAATTTCTTTTCACAATTCTGAGAACAAGATTGTCGTGGAATGATGTGAATTCATCGAAACCAAGGGAGATATGAAAAATGAGAAGAAGATACTAGTATTTTGATGTATTCTTGATGAATGAATAGAGATTCTTGATTCTTTGTTGTTTTGTAATTTTCGAAAACTGGGATTCAGGAAAAAACTAGTAACCGTGATGCAACTTTTTACTAATTTCGGTGGGAAAAGAGTTAGAGATGCTTCATTTTCACACCCTTTTCAACAAAAATTGGGTTACTGTAGTTCTGTCAAGGATGATTCCAGAATGATTCTTCGCGTACACTATCTCACTCTTGAGAGAGAAAAGTATCCAATTTCAAAAACGGGTACGGTTTGGTCTGTATTTAACTGGAACCAAGAAAAGGAAAAAACACCTTCTGGTTTGACTCTCGTTATTTTTTGAAAAAAAAAACAGATCATAAAAGTATAAAAACTTTAAAGAGAGTAGCAACAATAGGTGCAGTGAACATAATAAGAGGAGATGAAGTAAAAACAATATGATGGAGACGGTGAGAATGAGGAGATCCAATTTGATGTGGGCTAAACAGGCGAGGAGAGCAATGAGAGCTTCAGAGTCCGTCTATTCTTGAGTGAAGGGACTAGAGGTGGTGGTGGCAGTGGAGGCGATGGTGTCGGTTGTGTAGGTAGTGATGGTGACTTGGCGAGAGACGACTTCCTTGTCGTCGACAAAAACTGAAAAATAAGAATTTAAACTTTAAATCTGACGCTAGGTTTGTCTTACCGAGAACCGACGGGTGGGGGTCGGAGTGAGTCCCGAACGACGGACGCTGATGAGCAGTGACGTGACGGCTATCTGAGAAAAAAAAGAAGTGGAAACCATAAGCTTCTCCATTTCCAAAAACTAACCATTCAACATATCAATCTTGTTCTCGAGTTGAGCCACTTGATCTGAAATTTTTAATGTGTGTTCGAATGTTTCTTACTTTGCAGCATCTCAATTTTTCAGAAGAAATGGAGCACATACCTTTATAATTGTCCCTCTCGGTCTTCATTTCCTCAGTTTTCTGTTTGAAGTCCTCTGAAAAACTTCTGTTTTAAAAATTATCTTATTGTTAGAAGTCACTCACTTTTCAAACTGGATATGTAATTTTCATATTGTTCATCAGTAGTCATGTTTAATTCGTAGAGATTTTTCTCAGTTTCCATGTGCTCGAACATTTTTTCAAGATGATTGAGCTTGCCTGAAATATGCGTGAAAATTAGAAAATTATCTTTTCGAATAAACAATCTGAATTTACCAGTCAGTGCAGCGATTTCGCCGTCTTTCATGCTCAATTTTTCCTTGAATCCAGTGTTTTGCTCACTCAGCTTTTCTTGACAGTCTGAAATTCAGAAATTTAATCAAGAAACCTACATTTGGATAACTTACGAGCATGACTGGCCTTAAGATTCTTTACAATCGCTTCGATTGTCTTGATTTGCTCCTGAGTGGCACCTGGGACTGAAAAATAAAATATATAGGTACGAAGAAAGTCAGAAATGTAACCCTGTTCAAAACTTTGTCGAACTGGAAAGTAATGACAAATTGACTTACCAATGCCCTGAACATATCGATTCAGTTCGTTCGCATAATAATTCACCGGGATCGGGCGATCCCCGGTGAATGGAATCGCAGCGTGATGCATAGCTTCTGTAAAAACAATGTATTTAGTCACTACAATTAAGAGCGGAAGTTCGAAAACAAGATAAGAGATACAATGAGAAATAGTAACAACGAAATTGAGAGTATGGAATTTCGCGATTGCCGGACCTTGTCCAAATCGAATAACATCTGCGAGTTCAAAGTATCAACATGAAAGAAAACGCGACGCGCAAACATCTGTGTAAAAACTGAACGCAGAATGGCAGTGGGCGTGGTCTCCGCGTGAGGAGGGGGAAGGGGCAGAAGAAATGAAATCGTGCTCTAATGCAACGGAGAGAAGAGAAGAGGGGGAACGGGATGAGAGGAAGTGATGCGCGGAAACTACAAATTTCGAGCGTTTTGAATGAATTTTGATCCGAAAAGTGTTGAAACTATTTGCAGAGAGCATATTTTTTCAATTCATCAAATATTCATAACAATTGTTATGGGAAGTGTTCAAAAAACGAAAAAAAGAGCAATTGCAGAAAATGTTCGACTTCGAAACATTTTTCAGAGATTTTTTTTGAGAATTTTTGCTTTTTTGATATGTCTGTTTCTAGACAGAGATGTGCGGAACGGAAATCGGAAATTCCAAAACTTCCGACTCTTTCCGGAACTACCTTTTCCGAAATTTTCGAACTTTCAAAGAAGAAGAATTCCGAAATTTTTCGGAAATTAAATTTGGTAAAATTCCGATTTCCAAAACTTCCGAAATGTTACCTGGTGAAAATCTTCTTTTCCGAAAAGGGATTTACAAACACTAATCGTAAGACGCGTCACAGAAAAATTCATGTTTTTTCTGCAAAACTCATCAAATGAACAAACCAAGAGAGTTCGAAATAACATTACAACAAGATCTAGAGAGGTTGACAGTAAACTATTGCCCCTATCGAGAGAGAAGATCGATTAGAATAGTTGGAGCGAGGTCACGAGCTAATGCCTTGCCTATAACATAAGTCCCGCCCACACAAGTGTCGGGTTACACCAGACATCATCTAGGAGACCGTGTCTGAATGCGGATGCGAGGGGACACAGCAACAAAACCACGACGCATGATAAAAACAATTATTTGTGCGCAATCGAAAGAAATTGCTGAAAAACCAAACTGATGGCTTACAAAACGTTATACCTGTGTCCAAATTTTCAAAACTTTCAGTTTTCACTGCATAAATTCACTGATTATGACTAAAAATTTGAAAAACCGAGTTTTCGAAAAGAATATTTCGGAAAATTTTTGAGTTCGGATTTCCGAAATTTCCGAAATGTTTATCTCCGCACATCTCTGATGCCAACAAGGCGGATACTGGTATGATATTATACAACAGATGTTGATAGCAGAAAGTAACGATTAAAAGCTCACAGAGCAGAGACATGTAAAGAAACTACAGAAACAAGACTACGGTAGATAATGGTATCAAATATCTCTGATGAGATAGACAGACAAAAAGATAGATTTCCATTTCAATCTTAAACAGAAAGAGGGAAGGAGACCGTAAAAGACAGATCCTTTTCCTTCTCTCTCTTCTTTTCTTCTCGGTTCTTCCATCCCACAATGTGTACTTGGCAGCATGCCAAGAAGAAGGGGACACCCTAGCAGTCTGTTGTTGAAATTCATCAGGACCTGATTGAAATTAACTCGACATCATGCCGAAAGTGAACATTGATTTATGTCCATCCGAACACTATCTATCCTATGTCATTGAATATCTGAAAAATTAAAAGGCTCAACCGAAAAATTTATTGAAAAGTTGAATTTCGTAAACTTCAAAAAATTTACCTTTTTAACAAAAAATGATCAGAAAGAAGATATATTACCATTTGAAAAGGGCGGGGCATGTTCCAACGTTCAATTCACCTAGAGGGTCCAAAGTGACAGGGAGACAATTCGCGAAGAATTTTGAGGAACAGAAATAAGGGGAAAATGGGGAATATTGAATGATGGTAGAGAGAAGGGACAAGGCTGTAGTGAAAACAGTACATCAATGTAACAAGTTTGGGAAAGAATAGGAACAAGAGAGACGCATACTTGCAGACTGTACCTGATCAAACACACTCAAATATCAATTCAAAATGGAAATTTTGAGATCAGATCTGATCAGAGCCGGGTTTGAGAATCTTTTTTTCCGGTCAAAAATAGCAAATGCGTTTTTCTTGCCCTATCAGCAGCTTTTTGTCTTATCTTCAAAACAACTCGTATCAATTCAAACACTCGACTCGTAAAATTCTACAGAATGCTGCAAAATGTTACTGGCGGTTTTGAATTTGATATGAGCTGTACGGTCCAAGCTGCTAGTATGAGAAAAATAACAAAAGAGCATGAGGGGGGGTGGAATAAAGCATATGTTGGAGGAAATAGAACGAGAAAAGAGGGGAGACGAGTGGGAAAATACTGTCAAAAATAAAATGGAAGTTTTCACAACTATTTTTTTTATTCCGATCTTCTCTCAAAACACTACTCCCGTTTTATTTTTAACAGTATTCTTTGCATTAACCATAGGACGTGTTGTTGGAGTCTGGATGGATTATTTCTTGTTCTTCTTGGTCTTGGTCCCACTGGCCATCTTGCTGCCCTTCTGGACGGCTGGCTTGGCCTTCTGCTCCGCCACGGAACGATGTGGCTGAAAAAGAATTGGTTCCAACTTTAATTTTATCGTGAATTGTTTTTGACTTACGTTGTATTCCTTGCTAGGGGCCGGGCGGGGGACCCGCTCACTGCGTCGTGGAGCACTAGCCCGGATGCCAATTGCGCGGCTAATTGGACGGCCCGGCATGAGGAAAAGGCACCTTGCTACTGTTTCCTAGAAAAGAAGACGTTAATTACAATACTATTTCGAAACATTTCAACTTACACTGCGAGGGCGGGAGCTCAAGCGATGAGCTGCAGCCGCGAGATGAGAAGCTGGTGCCGGACGGGTTGGCGTGGTTTGGATCGCGGGAGGAGCTGATGGCTGGAAAGATAGTATTGTGCTATATCAAATAGTTTTCGAAAGTTTTTCAACTTACAGAATGGTTTGGCCATGGGTTCATGACTCCGCCAGAAGCAGGAAGCGACCTGGGAGCTCTGACCTGTGGTTTTGGTGGGCGAACGCGAACCATCGGTTATTTTTTCTCTGGAAAAAAGACAAATTAATTGAAAAGTATGGGGAAAACTGATGAAAGGGTGAAACTAGAGAAGATACGATTGCTGGGAGAGGGAGAAAAAAAGAGAAACTGTTCTCATTTGACGCTTCTGAAATTTGAAAATGTAAGATAGAAGGCGTCCGTCTAGCCATAAAGGGCGGGAAGGCGTCAAGTATATGTGAAGAAAAGGAAGGGAAAGAAACTATTTTTGTAGGGAGCGGGGCCTATAGTCACAGACAGAGTAGGGAAAGGTGCGGAGGAGTGAAGTGAGAGAGCAAGGAGAGATCTGGAGACCCAGAGTCTGTCCTTGATAGAAGTTACATCTGTAGCCTTCTTGTCTGGTGCTATATTGATATAACATAGGACCAGAACGCCAAAGATGTCGTGATTTCTAGAGAGTGTGTGGAGGATGAAGGTAGCAGAGGTGTTGGACAATAGAAAGGCAGAAAAGGGGCGTGGTTTGCTCTCCGCGAATAGGAGTCGTAAAGGCAGGTGGATGGTACCAAGCAATGCCCAACAGAAGGCGCTCATCTGAGTATGAGAGTGAAAGAGAGGGAAAGAGCCGCAGACCGTGGAAAGAGATGTTGATACACACACTGTATCGTATTAGAGGAGTGTTTCTGTTCTCACCGCCATATGACCCGACAAGATGCAATGAAGTGGTCATCATAACAGATGAGGGACAATCTATTGTTTAGGTAAGATAACTGAGATGGTAGAGAGTGAGAATCAGTTGAGAAAAAGAATTCATGAAATCGTTTTGATTGAGTTCAAACAATAAGAAACTTGAGGACCAAATCGATTTCAAAAAAGTTGGTTCATATGATTTGTTATTTGCTTCCAAACGTGTGCATGGCAACATCTGGCAATTGTAAAATCACGTCTTGTTGTTGCGCAAAACAATTTTGAAAAGTGTAATAATAATTTTCAATGTGTAATATTAATAATGAGTGTAATAATTTGAGTGTAATAACAATTTTAGTGTAATGCAAAATAGATTGTCGGCGTGGAAAAACAAGAGAAAGCTCAAGTACGATAATACCCTTTAGGACCAAAATGTGATTCTATTTGAAAGTTTTTCCGGTGTCGCCGCGGCAGCAAAAAAAACAGGGAGAGGTGGAAGTGAGTGTGGGAAACGACTTATTTTTCGGTTTTGAATGAAATTACAATCAGAGAAACGTTAAAATTATCAGTAAAGAACATTCTCTTTTGATTTATGTAACATTTATAACTATTTTTATGGGAAATATTCTCAAAAAGTTGAAAAAGGAAATTTTCATGGTGCTCATTTGCCGTTTCGTTCCTTTGCGAGCCCTCTTTTCTTCATGTGTACGTGAGTTCCTATTGTAGCCTATTAGAAGAGTTTATACGTTCTCACCGCCTTCTGACCCGACGAGGTGCAATGAAGTGAGAAGTTTTATCCGCTGTTTAGGTAAGATAGCTAGGATAAGAGAGAGAGAGTGAGAATCGATTCAATGAGCAGAAGAAATCATGAAATTTTCTTTTTGATTCGATGGATTCGAGGAATAAAAAACTTGAGGAAAAAATGGAATTCGAAAATGTTTGGAGAGAGAGAAAGATGTTTAACAACACTGAAACTGAGTATGTGCCGATATGACATAATTAAATAGGGAAATAACGAAATATCCAGATACGACAAAAAAACAAAGTGTTTCGAGCAGATGTCTATTACAAACGCGAGAGAAAGATGCGAGACACCCCTCTACCACAAAACTCTTTTCTGTTCCTTCGGTTTCCTCCTGTAGAGCACGGTTAGAAAAGAGAATGATGGTATAGAGAAGTTAGAGACAAAGTGTTTATGAGAGAGTCACATCATCCTTTTCCCCTCTCTTCTCTCTACGGTCATTGCCGACCCCTCCTTCCGTGTGTGTTTGGCAGCATGCCAAGACGAAGAGGACATTCTAGCTGCCTGTTGTTGATTGGATGCATAAGAATGATTTAACGGATTGCAGTGGAATTTATTAGGTTCTGATAAACAAGGACTTGGCTGCCCGAGAATGCCGAGTCTGCTCACTTTTTCAGACGTAATCTAAAGATTTCATGTGACATCGAGTGAATGTGGCATATTATTATCAGTCTTCCTAATGTGAATTTGCTGTTTTGAGTTTTTAAAAAGTCGAAATGGCCTATAGAAACTGTTCTGAACCGGAACACACAGACACGTCAGTTTGGTATCAAAATCTCCGAAGAGAGAGGGAGATAACATAATAAATTTCCATTTCAATCTGAAAATAAATACGCGAGGAGATCATAGAAGGCAGATTCCCCTCCTTCCTTCTCTTTCCTCTTTCTTCCTCCCAGTCCCTTCTCTCTCAATGTGCACCTGGCAGGATGCCAAGTAGAAGGGGACACCCTAGTTGTCTGTTGCTTAGATGCATAGGAAGGAATGTCCTTACCAAAGTGGAATTTTTCACGAGCGGGTAGAAAATGAGCTGGAATAAAAATTTTGAAAATTTAGGAATTCCGAAATTTTTCTTTCCGGAAATTCCAAAACTAATCTCGATTTTGTGTGTTTCTCATAGTCAAAAGCTAAGAATATGCAGTAAAAACTTGAAATTCTGTAAATATGGACACAGGTATGTCGTGCTGGCACCATTCAGGATAAATCTTTGTGAATTTTCCTACGATTAGAATATTGAAAACGATTCACTTTCATTCAACTCAAAGTTATGGACAGGGGTCCATAGCACAAGGAAATTTGCTATGTCATTTTCAATAGTGATTATTACTTCTGTGCATAACTCAGTCCATTCTTCACATTTCTACTTGAAATTAGTATCAAAATGAATCATTTTCGCTGTTCTATCCATCTCCCTCAAAATATTTTTTAAAACTTCTCTTAACTCCAAAACCGTCGTGGGCATCGTGAAGTTATCTTCCACCCTTCTCCCCGTCGACTGGGTTGACAGAAAAAGAAGGAGTGTTGTGCGACACGAGACGCAGAGAAACGAATGAGAGTGGAGGAGGGAAAATGAGGAGAGGAGGTGGACAGAGGCAGAGGGGGAAGAAGACCAGACAGAGAGAGGGAAAGAAAAAAAAATATTATGACATGGCGACTAGCGTCTCTGAAACTGACTGTAAATTAGTAACTCTTTTGCTAATTGTCCGATTGGACTCATCTTTTTTCCGTCATGGCTGAAATTAAGAATGCCAGAATTTTAGTTCAACGATATTCTAAAATAGCGAGAATTGAACTTTTTGAAAAATATACTGTTTTTTTCAATTCCAGAACTAGAAAACTTTAAAAATTTGACAATTTTCTGACCGGAAATCAGTTCCGAAAAGAAAACATTTTGAGGCCGGGCTAACAACGCTATTTCTGAAAGGATACAATAAAAGTTGATAGCAGAAGACAAAGATGAGAGAATGGGATAGCAGAACAGAAGGTTGGGAAAATATCATAGTAGTAAGAACTCTCTTGTTCATTTTTTCCATGTCCCTCCGCTCTCATGAATTCTTCTGGTAGTAGCTCCGATGAGATAAGGAGATAACAAAAAAGACTTTCATCTAAGCTGAAAGCTGAAAGAACGTTTCAGAAGGTAGATCCTTCTCCTTCCTTATCCTTCCTCTTTCTTCCCCTCAGCCCCTTCTCTTTCAGTGTGCACGGCTACAAAAGGGATTGATGGTATAGAGAAGTTAGAGACAAGGTGTTTATGAGAGAGAGACGCATACTTTTTGCCCTCTCTTCTCTCTTCATTCAACACCATTACCTCCTTCCGTGTGTATTTGGCAGCATCCCAAGCCGAAGAGGACATCCGAACTGTATTTTACTACTTGGAGGAACAACTATGAATGTACTGATCGAAGTGAGCCTCAATAAGAACAGATAGAAAAGTATTTGGTATCGTGGCGGACTCGGAAAATGAAACAAAAGCTTGGAAATTGTGCAAACTTTAGACTTGATAATCGAAAGCAAAATGAAAAATACGAAAAATTAAAAATTTAAGCGGAAACATGAATAATTGGCACCATGTGTTGGCAGTCTCCTGGTCCCCGAATCAGGGTCCTGTCACACTTCAAACTAAAATGTAATTTATATTACTAAACTATTCTAATTTAGTTTTTCATTAGGTATTTCACTTTCAGTTAATTATCTCTCTTCTTCCTTGCCCCTTTAACCCCATTTCAGGCGGAAGAAATATTCTCATTCAAATCGCCGCCAAAAGTCGTGTCTGCGTCTCTCCAGTCAAAGGCGCACACTGTTTCCTCGTCGGGTCTCGCACTGCTGTCAACGACTGTGACAAAAAAAAACTGAATTATAGAAAGGTACTGCGGTAAGGGTACATTTTTGTATTAAACCGCTACGATAAACACTTCAATTTCAATTTGATCAAAAAGATGCAAGAAGATCACAGAAGAAAAATCCCTTTCCTTCCTCCTCCTTCCTCTTTCTCCCGTCCCGGTCTCTCCAGTCTCAATGTGTACTTGGCAGCATGCCAAGTCGGAGGGAGTGTCCTAGCAGTCTGTGGTTGCTTGTATGAATTCATGCCCATCATAACAGAAAGTTAACGTTTTATAGGAGAAAAAACAACTGTCAATGAGTGGAGAAGTTCTGATTAGTTCTACCAGAAGAAGAAAAAAAATGAGAGTGACATGATTGACCCAGGTCATGTGACGATAGTTTAGGATAAATGAAGTCAGATTAATAAGGCCAAAAAAATAGAATGAAAAAAAAAGAATTCGAAGTGAAATTGGGTGTATATGTACAATGAAGTGACAAGAAATTAAAACAGTGCCAAACGACTGGAGATAGGTACAAAATCTGATGAGAAAACGCTGAAGAGAAAATGATCAAAACAACGCTCTTGAAAAGACAGAGAAGAAAATGTAGCACGCGGTCTACAAACGATGGGCAACGCTGGCCAAGAACTCCGAAAAGAGAGACTATTAGAAAAAGAGAGAGCATCGACAGGACGTGGGTATCGGGAGGCACAAAAAAACTAAATTTTCTTATAAGAGAAAGGAGATTGAGAGAAACGAGAAAGGAAAAAGTCAAACTGAAAAATAGGCTTGCTCACACTCTGAGAGGTTGGACAGTCAGCGACTAACAATAGTTTGCTCCGCCCTCCTCGAATGTTGGCTACGCTCAGTTCAAATGAGAGTGGGCGGGTCATAGTTTTTTTGCCAATAACTAAAAAAAATAGAAAGTGAAAGAAAAGAGTGCATCGACCGAAAGCGAAAATCGAGGCGTAGCAAAAAATATTTATAAAAGAGCGGAGATTGAGAGAAAAGAAAAAAAACAGAACTGAAAAAATACTTGATCACACTCGGAGCATTTACAGTGGGTCGTATTGAATTAACAAAGGTCGCGCTCTACAATTTTATTATTTTTTCTGAGATTACCTGAAAATTAAATTTGAAGCGAGATAGTGTACAGGGGTAGAGTTTATCTGACGCCAGACAGCTCGCTCCATCGAGGCGCCGTACCAGTCGCCTCTCTCTCTCTCTCTCTCTCTCTCTCTCTCTCTCTCTCTCTCTCCTCTCTCTCTCTCTCTCTCTCTTTCTCTTGCTGTTTTTGAATTCCAACGACCAATACCTTGTTTACGATTCAAAACGGAGAACACTGACCTTTAATCGTCAGAAAAGAATAGTTCGAAAATATTTGAAACACGATTTCGCAATGTTTCTCGGAAGGTCGTCTGGCACCGCAGCCCGCGAACATTATCTCACTCTTGAGAGACCAGCATCCGATTTCAATAGACATGGACAATTCGGTTTTCATATACCTGAAATAGAAAAAAGACGTAAATACTGGTTTGACATTTGGAATTTATTTAAAAAAAAACACAAATACAAACAAAGATTAAGGGAAATATATATATATATATATATATATATATATATATATATATATAAAATAAGCCTAGATCAATGACAACTGGTGCACCATTTGCATCAACTAGGTTCACCGATCTCATGTTTTTCTCCATTTTCTCGGTGCGGAACTGCTTGACGAATGGGTATGTCGGCCATGTCCATAGCTTCTCTTCGACCTCCTCTGTGGACAGCTTATCCGTTTTGATATGCTTTTGAAGGCGGTCACGAATACCTTGTCTTGCTTCTCCGAGACAGTCTTTGATGATTGTGGCTGAAAAAAGAACATTGGTATATGTATACGTAAAATATAAATTTAACTTACGATTCAAGATGAGTATCGTTCTTTTATATACTGAGACGGCAGTTTTGCAGTACCACTTGTATAGATTTCCTCGGGCGTTTATCTAAAAAAAAATATACTTATTGTAACGTGTTTGCTGGAAAATTCAATCGGAATCCTAGAATTGGAATATGCACTTACCATGACAATGACAATCAAATAAAAAATTAGAATTTTAGAAAAATAGTATAAGGGGGGGGACTTCGATTCCGATACGATGTCTGAAGACAATTAGAAAATATGAGTCACAACGGGAAGAAGATCATCATTAAGGTAACTGATGACTATTCACATCCCTCAGCATCCTCATATATTGCGGAGGGGGAGGAGCCTTTCCCCCTTCTCTTTGTTCTCTTTGCAGAAATGGTGTCAGCTGCCTTTTTCGCGGAAAGGTGTGCGCTTGCTATCATGAGACCAAAGACCTATTGAAAACTGCTGCGAGCGCAACCTGTTTTTACATCATACGCAACAGAAAAGGGAGCGACTCTTTCTTTTTCACAGTTCAAAAGGACTCTGTGGCCTCGTTATTTCTTATTTTTAGAAACAAAACATACATGTGTTTTTGAATAGGGGAGGACATGAAAAGTAGAGTGCGGTACAGAAGAATGATATCTAGTGCTATAACAGAATGGAATAAGTATCGGTAAGAGTAAAATGCTTTTAATCTGTATTCAAACCGTCTTCAAGGTGAGCGTAAAAGTGACGTTCCAGTAGATGTGGTTGCTGGAACTCCGCCATGCAGAAATTGCATCGAAACGCGTTTCGGTGAGCGCTGTTCATGTGAACATGAAGGTCTTTGACTTGTGAGAATGAATGTGAGCATATGACGCAGCCGAAAGGAGTCATCATTGTTGATTGAACGCTGGAAGGGGTGTCTGAGGTGTCTGTTCCTCCTGTAAGTAAAAGTTTGCAGAGGGCTTCTTAGAAGTTCATATTTTTGCTACCGACCTTCTTCAAAACTACATTTATTGGTCGAGAAATGAATAAATAAGTTTATAAAGCTTACCGTTGAATTCACTAATTGAATGTTCATCTTGAGTTGGACTGCCTGCATTTTCTTGTGGAATCGGCATATTCAGATTCAGTAGTTTGCTCGTCTCTTTACTTCCAAATAAATTTCGAATTGCAGTTTTTGGTGCATCGGTATCCTTTTGGTTCAGTGGTAGATAGATTTATTGTAGCAAAAGAAGAAAGACAACAATTATTGCCACAGCAATTGTCGTACACTAATATAGTTACACTTCTACATGAAACTTCTTTATATACTGCCTCCGTCTTATGTCTCCGTCTCTCGATGTACCATGATTCTTCGTCCGGTTGGGTGTGGTCTCTCCTCATTTCATTTTCGTTTTCTTATTTGATCTTGTCAACCCAAAATCAAATAGACGTCTGACTGGCGCCATCCAAATTAGTCTCGGCAAAGAGTGATGATAGTGTTAGGCAGGCGAGAGATAAGATAAGAAAGTTGTCGGTCGTAAAAGATGATATGTCAATTTGTCATAAGGGGCGGAGAATAAAAAAATCCGTTTTCAGCAGACTTGTCAAAAATCGGGCCCAGCCGACATTTCTCGCGACCGGGCCGGCCCGGATTCAAAAGGGGGTACCCATTTTCTACCAACATTTTTTTTTATTTTTTGAAAAATTGAGTAAAAATGCTTAGATTGTGATACATATTCACATTTTGATTCAATTTCAACATTTTAGTTGAAAACTAAACTTTTTCAAAAAAAATCCGAAATTTTTGAATAAAAAATGCAAAAATTCAAAAAAAAATTAAAACGGGCTTGTCCGGCCCGTGACAAGTCTGGTTTTCAGTAAATGTAAAAATGACTAACATGACTGTAAGGGAACCAACGTTATTGTGCTGGTTTGTGTGTCTGTACGTCCAATATTGTTTTTTCTAAAATAATTCCTTCTCTTCATTTCCTTTTTCCTGGTGTTTCCCGTATCTTTTTCCTAAATTACTCACCTCATGTTCCTTTTTCAACTGTCCATCCCTTTTACCACTTTTCTACGATATCCCTTTTTTTCATTACATTACAGTACCCTTACTTTATTCCGTCTACTCTCTCTCCTTTTCACAGTGACACTCCTTCCCACTCCCCAACTCTTACTTGTCTACAGTATCCTCTCTTCTTTCTACATCACCGATTCTACTTCTTTTTCCTGCAGTACATATTCCCTCTCTTTCAATAGTTGAAACGATTTGAGTAGATGATTTATTGAATGAAAAACATAACAGTAACAGAGTATATTGAAATGAAGGTTAAAACGGAAGAAAGATAATAGAAGGGTAGAATGGGGAAAAATGTGGCAAAATTATTTCTCTAGGTTTAATATTTTGGTTAAATGATAAAAAGTGTAAAAGAATTTTTAAAGAAAAAGATACAATTGACAAACGGGTCGACGAGGGGGGGGGGGAGGGGAGAAATCAGAAATAGAGTGTGGAGGGGGGAGGCAATGACGGGAGAGGACAATTTGGCACTGTGCCAATCTGGGGGAGTAGAGAATTTGGAATGTGAGTAGGGGGAAGTGGGAATGTCATGCCATTGGAAGTGTGGTAAAACGTTGGGCGGTCAGAAAAAGGCAAAATGGGAAAGTTCGATACCTTTCTCATTCTTTTTACTACATGACACATTCTGGGGGAGAGACTGGGATTAAAACAGTAATTGACAAATGTGGGCAAAGGAGGAAAAAGAAGGAGTGCGCTAGAGGAGATCAAGTGAATTTGTTGAGGGGGGGGTTAGAGGAAAAATTCAGACCTTTTCCAATTCACTGACGTCCCATGAAACCGAAAATATTGCCGACCCACCCCCATACGTTGCTGGAGCTGCTTGGAGCCGGGGGAGGCTGAAACAAACACAATTAATGATTTAGATTCAACATTTCTTCAACTTACCGCTACGTTATTGTCCTCCATCTCAATGACCATGGGCATGGGCGGATTTCGATGAATCTGCAGCGGTTCCACAGGGTCGAGGCGGTGCTGAAAAAAGGAGTGGCATTCTCAAAAATTTCTCATGACTTCTTTACACTTACTGGAATGAGCCGGATCTGTGTGAGCTGGGCGGCGAAAGTGACCCGGCGGCCGCCTCCAACACTTGCGGCCCGTGGTCTGGCTGCAACCCGCGCTCTTCTCGCAGAACGTGGCTAAAAAATTATAAAAATTGATGAACCCATATTTACGAAACATCTTTTTCAACATACCGAGGTGCTGCGGCCCCTATTCTGTCTTCCTGGCGCAGCCACACGCGGGCGTCTCGCGCCTCGTCTTGGCGGCTGAAAAATAAAGATTGGTAAAAAAATATAAATTTGTACAAACTCACGGAATGATCCCGCATAATGGGGCGTGGCGCGCGGGTTGATCGACGCGGATTGTGAACTCCCGCTGGAGCGATGACCACCACAGGGGCTGCAACTGGCGGTGGCTGAACGGCTACGGGTGCCACTGGTGGCTGAAATATTGAACATTGATGGATTCAAGTTTTTGTTTTTTCAACTTACCAAAACGCGGCGGCCTCTGTTCTGCGGGCTTGTGGTGGCACCAGCCACACTCGGGCGCCACACAGCTGCTCCCGACTGCTGAAAAATTAGAATTGTTTATAAAAATATATTTGTAGAAACTGACGGAATTATCCCGAATGATGGGGCGCGGTGCGCGAGTTGATCGACGCGGAGTAGATTGTCTACCCCATGGACCTGGCGGCTGAAACATGAAAAGTTATGGATTCCGTTTTTTTTTTTGGCCAGTTTTGCACATACCGAGTAATCGCGGTTGATTACGTGCCGCACTCTGGAAGAGCGGCGGGTAGAGTTGTTGATAGTGTTGGAAGACATTGTTCTGTTGTGAAAACAAAATCAGATGGAAATTAATGAAGAACGGAAGAAAAAAGGAGAAAGAGAGAAAGAGAGAGAAAAAGAGTGGGAAAAGGAGAGAGAGAGAGAGAGAGAGAGAGAGAGAGAGAGAGAGAGAGAGAGAGAAAGAGAGACAGAGAGACAGAGAAAAGGAGATACAGTACTGTCCATAAAGAACGCGACACATACAGTTTTTATTTGAAAATGATCAATTTTGTGAGCATGAGGCGGCCTCACTGATACTCTCACGATATCGATTGTTAATGGAGTGTAAAAATCACAAATATAGTTTCATTTTTGTAGTTGACAACTTTTTCGTACGATGACACCCTGAGAAGATACAGGCGATCATTGTGAACAACTTTAAAATTTCAAAAAAATCACTTTGACGATTGATATCTTCAGGATGTGCCCGTACAAAATTCTTTTTCCTATAAAAATGAAGTTCAACTGGTTGTCAATTCATATCATTAACAAGCGTTACTGTGATACCACCAGGGAGACCGTCTCACACTCTCAAAGTTGACCATTTTCAACTAAAATGAAACTAAAAACAATATGAAAAGACCGAGGGAGATAGACAATGAACTCTAGCCTCTATCGAGGGAGGTGTTCGATTAGAATAGTTGGGTGAGGTCACGAGCTTACGCATTGCCACCAAGCCGCCATGTCAAGTCGCTGCCGATAGCTAAAGTCCCGCCCACACAAGTATCGTGTTACACCGAACACCATCGTGGAGACCTGTATGGATGGTCGGCGAGCGGCTGCGAGGAGACAACGCAACCAAACCACGCCCCTATTGCTGACACCACGCCAACAAGTTTTATTCTGACACAGTAGATTTCTGCTTGAAAAAAGGAAATGAAGAGAAAGGGATTGCAGTACGATTGATATTCAAAAGGGAAACCTTCGATGTTTTTTGAAAAAAATGCAGTTTCATCGCATTAGCAAACTAAAGAAATCCATAATTGTCAGGGCTTGGGTACTTGGCACCAAAATTCAAATTACTTTTTTATAAAAATATTTTGAAAAATTTGAATTATTACTCAAAAAAGTCATATTTTGACTATTATTCAGAAATAGAAGAAATTCTGAAAAACCATCGAAAATATTCATATTTTTTATGAAACATTTTAAAAATTTCAAAAAATTTCAATTGGTTAATTTTTTGAAGCCGGTTCTGTAGAATTTATGTTTGTCCAGATGTTCTCTTCATCTGTTACCAATGAGAGCCCGAGAGAGTGAGAGAGAAACCATGTCCAAAGGCGCGCATTCAAACGACGAGGGTGTTAATTTGTTTATGCGAGTGGCTTACACTAAACGATACACACTTCTGGCCAGAGGTCACCGGGCGCCTTCTTTGAATTGCGCAACAGTGTCCATTCGCCATCGCGCGATACATAAACAAATGCAGGTGTTCACGGTGTCACACCATCATAACACATGTTTTTTGGAGGAGAGGAGAATGGAAGAGTTGATACTGTAGATACGAGAGAGGATACAGTAGACAAGTAAAAGTTTAGGGGAAGGAGTACTGTACAAAAAAGGCAAAAGAAGGAACTGTGAAGAAGAGAAGGGTGAGAGTATAATGTGGAAGAAAAAAAGAGAGAGAGAGACCAGATTGCAGAAAATCCAAAACATGAATTACGACATAGAATTACTTCAAAAACTTTAGAAACCATTAAAAATATGTTGGAAAAGACTGAACCACAAAATGATGGTCATGCAGACTAGGAGAGCGATGAGAACTTCAGCGCTTATCTCCAGCTCCTCCTGTTGGAGTGGTGGCGGCGATGGAGTCCGTGGCGGCGTGGGTGGGAGAAATTCTTCCTGTGGTGTTGGCTGTAATTGAAAAATAAAAATTTCAGATTGTGTTCTGACGCTAGATTTATCTTACCAAGAACCGACGGGTTGGAATCGGGGTGCGTCTTGAACCATGGACCTTGACGATGGGATTCATGGCGATGGCGATGTCCTAAAAAGGTATAATAGCGAGACAAATCTGAGAAAAAAGCGGAAGTCATAAGATGAAAAATTCTAGCTATCGATAAAAATTGTGGTAAGTTTTAAAAAAATGATAACGAGGCCAAGGGAGATAGACAACTGACTCAAACCTCTATCAATAAAGTATATGTAGTTTGGAAAGGCCACTATAGCAAGCCCTGTCCATAGCTTAAGTCCCGCCCACAACAGTATCTGGTTACACTTTACACTATCGAGGAGGCCTGTATGCTAGGCAGACGGCTGCGAGGGGATATCGGAACTAAGCCACGCCCCTTATATGTAGTGTGGATAGTGAAAACAAGTTGAATTCTGACACAGAAGATTTTGAAATAAAGAGACAAAAGGAAAATAAAAATGTTGTAGTACGATTGATATTTGATAACAAAAACTTCATTTTTCACAATTTTAGTGAATGAAAATCGGGTTTCAAATGACCGCTTTTTCCGAAGACGATTTCTTCGTCACTGTCTCTACTACAATTCGTGCACGCAAAAAAAAATAGAAGAAAAAAATGTTTCTAAGCTCGTACAAGGCCGTTAACTGAAAAATCCACTGAAAATTAGGCCGCGTTTCCTTTCGATTTCTATTCGAGGAGGCTGTGGGCAGATGTGGGCCCTATTGAAATAAGTGAAACCGTGCTCTATTGCGAATGGGAGAAAAGAAGAGAAGAAAAGAGGAGGCACTCCTCGTACGCAGCATTCTCTCGCGGCGGCGGCGGAAGAAAGGAGGAAAAGAGGGAAATTGGAAGTTTAGCCCGATCTGAACGTAACTTCATTTTGAAAAATGTTGAAATTATTAGCAGAAAACATCTTCTCTGAATTCATGTTAGATTTATAACAATTTTAATGAGAAACATTTTCAAAAAAACGAGAAATGGTAAAATTTGAAACAAAAAATGAGGTTGAAATTTTTTTGCTTTTTTGATATTTTATCAGTTTCAGCTGTGTCTAATAGAGTAGCGATTAGAGTGTCGCCTTGCGAGACGAAACTCGCAAAATTCCCGATTTCCCGGTTTCGGCTCGACTCGGTTCGTCCCGGTTTGTCTCGCACTCTGTCTCGGTTCGGTTCGGTTCGTCTCGGTTCGGTTTGTCTCGCATTCGGTTTGTCTCGATTCGCAAAAAGTTCGGAAAGTTCATTTCCCGCAAATTACTCGCAAAGTTCGCAAGACAAAGTGAACTTTTCGCATGCCACGCGTTGATCATTTCTACCGTTGATTTTCTGAAAATAAAAATTTGGTAATAACTTTTTCTACTCTCATTTTCAATTATTTTTCTAAATTGTTAATTTTATTATTCTGGAAAATTTCACGAGTTTAATTACCAAATTTTTATTTTCAGAAAATCAACGGTAGAAATGATCAACGCGTGGCATGCGAAAAGTTCACTTTGTCTTGCGAACTTTGCGAGTAATTTGCGGGAAATGAACTTTCCGAACTTTTTGCGAATCGAGACGAACCGAATGCGAGACAAACCGAACCGAGACGAACCGAACCGAACCGAGACAGAGTGCGAGACGAACCGGGACGAACCGAGACAGAATTCCCGCGGGACTCGCGTGAACTCTCGCTACCCGCGGGACAGGGTGTCTTGCGAGGCGACACTCTAGTAGCGATCTCTAGACATATCCGTTCGGAAAGGGTATTTCTGTGGAGAAAACTTTAATTTGAATTGAATTTGAAAAAGGACTAACTAGGACGGTTTCAGTTTGTAGTTGTTCTATTATAAATTTGATTTTTTTTTTGCAGTCGGATGCTATACTGTTAACGGCTGAAATATCTGACTTCTTTTTCTTGGAGAACATAAATATTTCGGAATTATAATTATTTGGCCAAAATAAATAAACCGTAGGGTCGTCTCGGACACAAATACCATGAATCCCAGATTCCAACACACCATTCCTCCGGCCACTGTCCTTTGAGCTCACCCGCCTTCCTCCCGACATCTTTTCGAGGCACATTGATTCTCTGCGTCTCTTTAAATTGAGAGAAACTGTATGTTGATGTAGAGGGGAAACAAGAAGAAAAGGGGGACCTGGCACGTTGCCAGAAAGAGAATTGAAAAGAGGAAGACACGCAATTACAGTATTTTTTGAGTATTTTTTGAGAATTGATAATTTCGATCTACTCTATTTGAAGAAATTGGTCCTGGGAGATGTATAACATTTTTCGTTGTCTACACTGAATTTTCATGTTTTTTTATTCAATTTGAAAGTGGAATATTTACAAAAAAGGTTCAATGAGAATGATTTTATAGAAATTGGTCGACATAGAGTTGATAAACAGCCTTAGAAAACAAAAAAAGTTGGACTTATTGGAAAATTGAGAAAAGTAAACATCGATATAAAGGGAATTGAGAAAAAATTAACTGACTTATTATAAGAAAAGAAGAAGAAAACATGTGAAATCATAAAAAAACACATTCGAAACGAAGATGGTAGGCAGATGGTAGGCGGAAGGTGCGAAGGTGTGTGAACTGCGGCATCTCCGGAAACGGCGATGGTTGGAAACCTGAAAAAATATATTTAAAGGATAGAAAAATAATTAATTTTACTAGTCTTGTCTGTTTGAACCCACACTTTTATTATTTGTACTTGAGACTTACTAAAAGCGCTCTCCTCGGATGCGTCTGGCAAGTTGCATGTCTTTCGGCATGATGGTGATTCGCTTGGCGTGGATGGCGCACAAGTTGGTGTCTGCGAAGAGTTTGACGAGGTAGCCCTCCGCTCCGGACTGAAAAAATTCAAATGTAATGCTAATTTGAAGAGAGTTGGAGTGATTTTGAAAATTTTAATGCTAATTTTCAGCGTTGAACTACTAGTAAAAACTGAATCACTTACTCGAAGTGCCTCGATGGCAAATGACTGGAAGCGGAGGTCGACATTCAAGGCTTGGGCGATCTCCTTGACAAGGCGTTGGAATGGAGCCTTACGAATCAAAAAATCGGTAGATTTTTGATATCGTCTGATCTCTCTGAGAGCAATCGTCCCAGGACGGTTGGGGGTCGCCCGCATCGCTCCTCCAGACGTTGAAGCAGACTTCCGACCCGATGCCAGAACCAATTTTTTGTTACCAGCTCTTACCACCGCTGGGATGGTCGGAGCCTGTTTTGCTTTCAATTTACGGGCGGTTTGCTTGGTACGAGCCATTTTTCTCTTGTTTTCTGGAAGAGAGACAAATTTATGAAGAAATGAGGGGAGTACTGATAAAATGAAAGAGGAAAACTAGAGTAAATACACTTTCGGCAGAGAAAAAAAGAAGAACGGACTGAAAACGAGCAAAATCAGTGTTCATCACTAGAAAATTGAAAACAGTCATGAAGAGAGGATACTGTAGATAAGTAAAAGTTGGGTAGGAAAGTATATTAGAGAAAAAAAGAGAAAGAAAAAGAAAGAGAGGGGACACTGTTGAAAAAAGGATAAGGTGGTACTGTTGAAAAAGAAAGAGAAGGGGAATACCGGATTGAAAAAAAAAGAGAAAAAATTGTACAAAGGGAACAAGTGAGGATACTGTGAAGAAATATGCGAGAGATAGAGCGGGAGGGTACAGTAGATGAGAGAGAAATGAAAAAATGATTGCTTACAACTAGCCCTAACACCTTCAATCAATCGACACGAACAGGGGCACAATGGTTCGGTCCGTGTATTCGAAAAAAAGTGAAGATTCAAGTTTCTCTGCAAAATCGTCCGGTTTCAAGAGCGGACACCATATAGAAAGCCTAATTTTCAAAACATTTTGGCAAATCAGAAGAAAAAATCTAAAAATTTCGACAAAAAACTGCAAATAAAGATTTCCCGGTAGGCTTGATCGAATTACATTTGTCGTTTTTTATACCGACAGCTGGAAATTCAGAAACTTGAAAATTGAGATGACGCTATTTTTAAAACGGGCATTATAGAGAAACAAAACAATAAAACATTACCAACTAACACCCAAACTCGAGGAGTCAGATTAGTTACTCACACACAATTAATGAACAGTGAAACAACAAGAAGAACATTAGGAGGAGAAGAAAAAAGGAGGAGTCACTGTCCCATATTTATTTGTTTGCACATGGATCTCGCAAGAAGTCAGATAGAATAGGCAAGTCAGAGACCCAGAGAAAGCCCATCAGACCCAGAGAAGGCCTGTGGACGGGGTGGAGGTACGATTATGAAGGTATTATACAGAAGTCTTTTCGTTTTCCTGTCAAGTGCCAAAACACCTTCATATGCCATGAAGAAAATATATCAGAAAAAATAGAAAGAAGATAAGGAAACGATTTGGAAAAAAAAAATGAGAAGAAATATGGGAATGGAGGAACTAGAGAATAAACTGATTGTTCCACAAAATAAATAATAAAAAATAATTATGCATAACCCACACAGATCAAGAGTAGAGATTCATTTTTGTAGTTAACATTTTTGGTGTAGACACTCCCTGGAGAGTTTTGGTCATTTTGAAGGGACAGCTCAGAAATTACTTTATTTTGCACTGAAATAGGACAATTTGAGAGAGAAATTACTTTGGCGATATGTAACTCGAACAAAAAAGTTGTCAACTACAAAAATGGAACCCTGTCTTTGTTCTGTATGGATTATACATTATCAACTTTGTGGGACTGTCAGTGATACAGTAACACCTTATCAAAGTTGATCATTTTCAACTGAAAAAAGCTAAATTGTATATCTTACTACAAGGTACTGTACATCAATGTCTATTATACTTTCATTCAAAACAATTGATGAATGTATTTTCTGAACACTCCAGCAAAATTATTTAGACATCTTCGAGTAGCCCAACTTTCCGATATTTTCCGGAACCGTTCTCTTGGAGGATTGATACGGTAGTAGTTGCGTCAAATCATCAGTGGATTTGGAAACAAGTATCTTCGTTGTCTTAGTGACGCAACTGTCATTGACTAGTGATGTAACTGTAATTCTCGGAAAGCACCTGCAAGTGTGGATGTCTCGCTTGGAAAGTTGTTACGCAATAAATTTAGGAGGGAGAGTCTCCGCACATCACCGAGAAATTAGGCTGATCGACTCCCGTATGTGATTACTGAAGGGACCGACAGCCGAAAAAGTTGTTTAGCCTTTTATATCTGTTGTGGTAGTATTTTATAAGAAAAACATTGCAAAATTAGCGGATTTTTTCATTTTGACATTTCGACTAAAAATGTGGTTTTATGAGTGAATAAACTATGTTCTATTGCAGAGTATGAAACAGGTAAAAGAAAATTGATTAAGTGTCCGATCGAACAAGAACCAGAAATCTTTTTTAAGGAACAAATAAAATGCAATTTCAACCTTTATGCAAGAAAATAGAGGAAACGTTGAGGAAAAAACAGATTTTCAGTAGGCTTGCATAGATTTCTTGCGATTCTTCAGATATTTACTCATTTTTTCATAGCTTTTACAAAAAACTTACCGCCAGAGAAGCGCGTTTCTAATAGAAGCGCATTTGGAAGACAACTCTGAATATTAGAAGCTCATGCGCTTCAATTGGAGTGGGTACAATAGGTAGATGTTGAAGCTTTGATATGAGAATTTAGATCAGAACTCAGAAGAGACAAATACCTTCGAAGATAGCAAAAGTAACAGGAAATTCGAGCAACAATTCACGGAAAAAGACTGAAACTTCTCGCATTTACTGCTTGAATGAAGTCTTCCGTAAAAATTTGTTGTAGGTATTTGTTGTTTCATTTTTTGATTCTCGATCTCATTTAAAAATTTGTGATGGGTGAAAATATCAACACGTGTTTCATTTACAGCGGTGGGTATTGCCTTCCTCGGTTAGGTCCTTCCTTTTTTCTCGGCGAGCCTTCCTCTCTCTTTTCTTATTTTTGAATATTTCCACTCAGAATATTTCAACTCAGTTTTCAGTTCTGTTTTCAGGACGGTGATTGTCTGTTCTCTCCACGGCTCTGGCGCGCTCTATAGGCTCACGGTAGCCCATTAGACAATATTGTGAGTCTCCTCTCTTGGATAGTTTTCTAATGTCCCTCTCCTATACCCAAACTATTTCCTAATCCTCTTTTTTCTGGCAGCAGATCGTCTCCCGCATTTTCCTGCGTCTCCAACATCCGCGACGTGCTTCCTTTAGTCACTAACACACTCCTCTGTGCACAGCCGCCGTTTTCGCGAGGCACATCTGTGTCTCCGAATTGAGAAAAACAGTCTGTATGTAGAGATCAGGTGCGAGAAGAAAAAGGACACTTGTTCCCAGAAAGAGGTATTAGAAAAATTTGAAGAAAAGAGAAAATACACCACTACCAATTCGCGATGTGGAATCTCGAACAACCACAAAATTTGGCTTTGTCCACTTTTTAGAATCTCACGATTAGATTCTAGAACATGATGTAGTAAATATCATACAAAATTTTATTATGTGCAACCATGAAAATCAAAGGTGTGCGGAACGGAAATCAGAAATTCCGAAATTTCCGAGATTTTTTGGAACAGTTTTCCGTAGGAAACTTCCCGAATTTCTTTTCTCCCGATTTCCGCAAAATTCGTTCGGAAAAACTTTGTTTCCGAAATTTCCAATATATTCTTCCGTGATGATAACAAAAATTACTTGTGCGGAATCGAAAAACTGAATTTTTTCATATCTTGATTATGGAAAACTTGAAAAACAGAGTTTTCGAAATTTTCAAAAAGAAATTTTGGAAAGTTCCAAATACCGAAATTTTTGAACTTTTTAGTTCCGCACATCCCTGATGAGAACAGTTGTTATTTGACATTTAAAAAACTCTTATTTGTGGTTTTCTACTATTTCAAATACCAGTCAACCCTCAGCAACTCCTAACCCAAGGGGGTCCTAACCAGATACCTGTCAACCTTCTTCTATACACACATAGGTGGGTGGGCGGGGACTCGGTGTCGGGGCGGGCGGCGAGGCGGTATTTGGCTACGTCATTAAAGAAAGCAGGAGGAGGAATAGGATACTGTTATCCCCCAAAAAAAGAGAGAACAATGGAAGACTACATACTAAACTACATATAATCTGAGATAGTGAGTAAAGTTAATTCAAAACGCGAATCTTGTCTGAAATGGGAGGGTAGTTAATTCTCTGAAAGAAAGGATAACATTTTTGAAATGTTTTTTGAAAAATTCGAAAATTCGATTTCCAATAAAAATTCCCTGAAAAAGTTTGTTTTTGAAATATCCGTAGTTTCAAATATTTTTGTGATGTTAAAAAATAACTTGTTTAGAACTGAAAAATGCTACAAAACCAACGTGAACGGTTTCAAAACGTCACATCCGTGTCATAATTTGCAGAAGTTTTAGTTGTTTCTGCATTTTTTTTACAGATACTGACTATGAGAAACTTAAAAAACAGAGTTTTCGAAATTTCCGAAAAGAACTGATCAAAATATTTCCGTGTTCCGAAATTTCCAGAAAACTTTTATCGGAAAATCTATTTCCGCACATTTTTGCTGAGAATCAATGTTATTAGCCATTATCTACAATTTCAAATACCTGCCGATCCTCAGCAATTTCAAATCTCAGGTATTCCTAACCAGACACCTGTCAACCTTCTTTCATACACACAGAGATGTGGTGGGCGGGGACTCGATGTCGCAGCGGGCGGCCATTCAGCCACGTCATAAAAGAGAGGGGAGAGGAAAACAGTTGTCTGCGTCTCATTTTCGGACAGAAAAGTCGATAAATCGCATAAAAGGCATAGAACAAATTGGGGGGAGCGCTATGGGTGTCGATGATGACATTTATGTCACTGCGGGAGCGGGCGCGGTCGCGACGCGTGTTTCACTCTTAACAGACCCCTTTCAAAACTAAGGGATGATATTTTATTTATTTAAAAACAGCAACGAGACAACATATGAAGCATATTAATAAAAACTATCGGTCGAAATTTACATACTCAACGCTGTGTAGTTCTTGACGATGTTGTCGATTCCATACTCATCAGTAAAGACGAAGATTGTTTCGTCGACTGGACACTGGATGTAATCCGGCTTAGCAAGGCGCCTGATGCATCCCGAGCAGAAGGTATGCCCGCAATCTGGAAACATCTGTTTAAATCCAGACGTATTAGAAATAAATAAACTCACTTAAAATTTTTGGGACTTTATCGCCTTCTTCCTCGAACTCGACGAAACAAGCTTCACATTGTTTCCATGGTTTCAGCTCGATTCCATTCTTCAGAGCGTCCTCCAATTGATTGTTCCTCGTTTCCAATCTTCGAATCGTCTCCTTATAATCTTTCTCGGCAGAGAGGACTTCCAATTCTATCTGCCGCGCCTTCAGCTCAGTTCTTGTCTTCTCCAATGTTTTCTTCGCATTTTCAATCGCTGCTTGACGATTAAAGTTCTCCAGGAAATCATCAAAGTCATCTCTCCCTAGTTCGCTTTCTTTTTCCCTGATTTTCTCCTTGTGTACAGCTGTCGCTTCGCGTCTTTTTTCCTTCTCGGCTTTGATTTGAGCTTTGAGCTCCTTCAACTCCTTCTTCATTTCCACAAGAGCATTTCCATTCTTTTTGGAGGCGTTTCTGGGCATAGCTGTATGATTTCTGAAAGGAAATATTATTTAGATTTTAAGCATGTTACAAAATAGTTGGTTAAAAATAATTCAAAAGAGTGAGACAAGTTTTGAAAAACAGAAAAGAGGGATAGCAAACAGTTTGGAATGAAACAAGAAGGGGGCAGCAGCTAACAAGATTAGCATAGGAAATGGTGAAAAGAAAAGGGGGATGTCTAGTGGGGGCGGAGCCTAAAGTGGGGGTCACATTCAGAGATGAGTAATAGGATTGCCACTAAAAGCAACCATTTCCGACCAATATGACTCAAATATTTTTGGGGAATTGCAATTTCTCATTAGAGCGTACTTGCACAGTTTGCGCAGTGTCTTTTCTTGCAGATCGTTGTACTCATTTTGTTGTGTCTCCACCAAGGTGACTAGAAAAAACAGTTGTAGAGCGGAAGATACACCACTAACTCAACTTGCGATATGGAATCTCGAGAAATCACAAAACTTTACTTTGTTTACTTTTTCGAATATCGTGATTGGATTCTAGAACATGATATAGTCATTATCACACATAACATAATTATTTGCAAGCATGAGAATCAGGGATGTGCGGAACGGAAATCGGAAATTTCCGACATTTTTCGAAACTGTTTTCCGTCGGAACATTTTCGAGAAAATGTCTCGGAAAAACTTCGGTTTCGAAACTTCTGAAATATATTTTCGTGATGATAAAAAAAAGACTTGGGGGAACCGAAAACATGCTCCGTACGCGAGCAGCGAAAACATACACACCAAAAAGTCGCCGTCTAATGAAATCACATACCTGTTTCTTTCAAGAGTGAAATAGTGTACGGGAGGCAGCGGTGCCAGATGACCTTACAAAAAACTTTCCGAAATTATGTTTCGAATGTTTTTGAACGAAATTTATCACGACGAAAAGTCCTTCCTTGTTGTTCTGAATTGTAAACATGATCATTGGTCATTCAAATTTGAAAAAAAAGCTAAAGAGAGAGAGAGAGAGGGAGAGAGGGGGTGTACTCGATATACTTTGTACATCTCCTCCCATCGGATATGATTCATAGGCTTTTAATCATGAATCATTCTTTTTTTCTGTTTTAATCAAATTCTTTCACCCACACATTTTCTGTCTGGCTCCGCCTCTGCTCAGTATAAAAGCAGAGACAAGAGCTTATCTTTTATCTTTTAATAAAGGTTTAATTACCCACGTTTGAGGTAACTCGGACTTGGGTGGTTAGTTTTGACCCCGGTTTTTTTTCGTACGGAAGAAAAGTCGTCAGAAATCTCAAATGTCAAGTTTGGAAGCTTGACCGGACCCGAGTTGTGACTGCTCTCTGAGCTCAACATTTTAATGGCCCCTCACAAAATAAGCTCCCCAGCAACAGGTGGCCTGGCCTAAGTCGGTAATTACCACTATTGCACCCTAGGCTCGCGTGATTGGTCTTGAGGATCTTAGTCAGAACGAGACACGAACGAAGACACCCTTCGTTTCAGGGAGGAGCGATTGGTAAGGCGCCGCCTGGCACTATCTTGCTTCAAATAAAACCTTCAGCCGATCTCAAAAAAAAAAGGGCGATGACATAACGTGCAACTCATGACTATTAAAAATTGAAATTTTTTCTGAATAATATGAGAAAATTGACTACTTGGTAAGATTTTGATGATTTATCTAAAAGTCGGTATGTAAAACGAGTGACAAACGATGCCGCCAGAGCATCTCAATGAATATTCCCATAGTGTTTTCAAGGTTGTTCAAAAAAAGAAAGATGTGAGTTTTTCCTTGAAAATTTGTAATATTAAAATGAATACATTCAGGAAGCGGAGTCACAATAACCAAAGATTTTGATTACGCGGATATCGAACAATTCCAGGAAACTTATTCTGGTGGTAGTAATTAGATTCTGGTTTTTGAAGATAATTCCACGACAATTTATTCATTTTTCATTCTCAAATTTTAAATAAAATTTCAATTCGGTCAAAAATCTGTACCACTTTTGAATTCGGGCCGAGAGAAAGTTCGGGCTCCGCCTGACAAGTCTCAAAGAAAAACAGTGACAGAATATAAATCACAACGGGAAGAAGATCATCATGAAGTAACTGATGACTATTGACAGTCTTCTGCGTCCTTTTTTACTGCGGAGGGGGAAAGAGGGGGAGGAGTCCCTCCTCTTTCCTTTTGCTCTGATGTCGGGTGCCGTCTTTGCGAAAAGATGTCGCTTGCCGCTTGTTACCTGTCATGAGGTAAAAGACCGCCGGGTCTCTTTTGGAATCCCCGGCCGGTAGAATATTCTTTTCTATATTACGCAACAGAGAAGAGCCTTTTCCTTTTTCGAGTAACCTGATTTCGTAGTAAATTTTCTAAAACCTGTACCGACTATTCCGGATGATGATAGATCTATTGTAACAGTAGTTCCATCAGCCCCGTTCTCTATGCTTATCTCGCTTCAAAACGTGCAAAAAAAAAAGAATGAAGCTATCAAAGTACACAAGTCAGCTTTCTTTTGTAGTTTCATATTTTCTTGTAAATCTTTCTATTTTAAGATTTATTTTATATATTTATTCATTTTTCAAGGGATAAGTGACTATAAAGATTCACACAAGACTTGAACATGCCTCTCACGAGACAATTTCAAGTTAAAAAAGAGGGAAAATCTAGGTGAAAAAGCAACAAAAATATGACGAACAAAGGAAACTGTTACATATTTACATCAAAAAAGGAGCCAGAAATATTAAAATCGGATGATTGATGAATCTAGTAAAATAATAAATAGTAAGGGGGAGAGAAAAGAAGATACATTGTTGGTAATGGCACTCCGATATGGAATAGTAAAGAATCAGAAATTATCAGATAGGGAGAGAATAACATAACAGTCATGGGTCTTCTAGGAGAATTCGACAGTCTGACAAACTTATTCAGGAAGGGAAAGTGAGAATAATTTGTGCAGTTGAAGTAATTGAGCTTTGAGTCTACGGTGTCTCATGGAGTGAATTGAGAGGAGTTCCAAGCATTGCGTGTAGGAAGATGAATAGATGCTATAACACTGGAGAGTTTTTTCTAGAGTGTACTCAGAGGGTGGATTCTAGAAGTCTAGAAAGACGAGATGAGGGGGACAGACAAAAAATATCGGAATAATACTCCAGGAAAAAAAGAACGTAAGTTTCAAACAAGAATGAATAGAAAACAGGATGATTGGACTCGAAGGATTTTGAAATCTGGGAACAGCAAAGCCGGGCAGGAGCCGATTAATGTGAGCACGAAGTATAAGATCAGGTTCAACAATCAGGGAACTCAGCCTGAGTAAGGAAAATCCAATAGACGGATGGGACGAGTTTTTGATATGATTTTGTAAAGCGATGTAGTTGAACTCACGAAGCAAAGCAACGACTACAAGGGTCTCAATGAGATAGTTTTTGTTTAAATATATCAGTCACATCTAGGTATACAGGACTCTGAAAAAACGTGTCATAGTCGTAAGACTACTGAAGAACTCACTTCAGAAACTAAGTGTAATGTCACCAGAACAATGATGATTAAGTAGGAAATACAAATTGTATATAAAAAGTGAACTATTCCGATACAATTCCGATCCAAAGTTTGAAATGTGATTGTATTTGGTTAAATAAAAACAGCTAGATGACACAAAACTTTAATTAAGTTTTTTCTTGTTTTCCATGGCTTCTGTGTTTTGGTGTACTTAGCTAAAACCACGCATAAATTGCGCCGAAAAGAAAATCTTAAGAAATAGCCAACACAGGTGTAAAAAGTTTAATACAAAGTTATTTTATTCGAAAAAAGAAGTGTCCCTTCCCTTTCTGTTGCGTAACATAGAAAAAAAGATTCTACCGGCCGGGCATTTCAATAGAGACCCGATGGCCTTTCATCTTATGACAGGTAACTGGCGGCAAGCGACACCTTACCGCAAAGACGGCACCCGCCCGACAGCAGAGCAAAGAGAAAGGGGAGGGACTCCTCCCACTCCGCACTATAAAAGGAGGCTGCGGACCATGGTTAGCCATCAGTTTCTTTCATGATGATCTTCTTCTCGTTGTGATTCATGTTTTTTACTTTATTGAGGCTCTGTATCGGAATCAAAGCCCCCTCCCGTTATAGTATTTTTCTAAAATTCTAATTTCTTATTTGACTATCACTATCATGGTAAGTACCTATTTCAATTCTGATATTCTGATTGAAATTTCCAACAAACACTTTACAATATTTTTTCAATCTGTAAAATCACTTCGTTTCAGAAATGGCAGACAATACATGCACTCAAGAATGAGCTTCTAGTTATGGGATCGAGAGAAACCTGAAGGATGTGGAACGACTTCCGACGTTTGTGAGAATCAAAATTGGACACACGGAGAACGATGAGATCAGAGAGAGGCTGAAAAGACTCCAGGACCGGTTGGGAACGTCGCGAGCGAGATACTTCACATGTGTTCGATTGTCTTCGAAGTCGTCTGCTCGCGTACCAGATACATCTCCTCTCAACTCGAAACTGCTGTTCAAGTCGTCGCTCTCTCCTCATCGCTCACAAATGCTCGTGACTTGGAAATGTGATTGGGATGCTCTGCAGCTGCCACCTTCAACTTCATACCGTCAGCTCGTCCAGTCCCACTTGATTTGGAGATGAAATCCTTCAACCTGTCCCACAATGCATCAAGATTTGCTGCCATGGAACGGTCAGTCTATCAAGCAATCTGTAGACATGCTGGAAAGTTGGATCTGAAGCCAGCGCTTGTCTTCGTACCAGTGCGTCTTCAAACTCGACCAGTAGCAGTCGCTCTTCTCACAATGGCTCACGCTGATGGTACACCGACTCGATTCCTTCGTCTCGCTGAACAGGATGACACTTTCCAAGCGCTCCTCGCCAATATTGAAGATGAATTACACTTTTTTCCTCATTCTCTGTTGTATGTCTTTCTGTTCCAATAGTCTTCCCATTTTTTTAATGACTCGAAATCAAATAAAATAATTTTCATCTTTTGGGTTCTAAACAATGAAACCGACTGGGTCTATTTTTGCAATGTGCTACCAAATATTCGAAACTTTTACAAACTCTCTTTCAAAATCACTCTTATATATAAAATACAAGTTATTTTTGTTTGAGGCACTGTGCGCTACGGTTTTTGGAAAAAGAAGAGAAACTGAGTTAGCGGGAAAAATCAAACTGGCGTGTTTTGGACAACGACCGCTGCTTTAGGAATCAGTTAGGAATCAGTTGAAACAAGTGTTTGGAGATTGAAGAGAAATTCGAAACTTTACCACAAAAAAGTCGTTGTAGACAGAGAGAGGGATTTGGAAAAGTTAGTGAAAATATTATGGAAGAAGGCAAGGAGAAAATTATGATGATAATGACGTGGAAGAAAGACAATGACAATTGAGTTCTGAATTTAGGTTATTGAGAAGGGGCCGTTTGAGTAGGGAAGGAAATAAAAAATGAAGTGAAAACAAAAGAAAGTAATTGAAAAGTGTGAGAATAACCCCTAGTGCTACAGCATAATGGTATGAGTCTTTAAACATCTGCTTTCGATGTGCACCATTGTAAAGTGACTTTCCAGCAGCTGTGGTTGCTGGAACTCCGCCAAGCAGCAATTACATCGATACGCGTTTTGGTGAGTGTTGGCGACGTGCGCAGTAAGGTCTTTGACTTGTGAGAATGAGAGTGGGCAGAAGACACAGCCAAAAGGATTTATCATTTTGAAATGAACGTCAGAAAGGGTGGCCAAGATGCCTGCTCCTGCTGAAATGAAATATTAGAAAGGGATTTTTAAAAGTTCATATTTTTGCTACAGCGCTTGTAAAATAGCTTACGATTTAGTTCATTGATCAAATTTCCATTCTCAGTGAGGTCGTTTGATTTTCCTTGTGGAATTGGCGCTGTCAGATTCATCGATTTGCTCGTCTTTTCACTTCCCAACAAATCTTGACTTGTGTTGCTTGCGCAAAACATTTTACTAACTGAAACGACAGGGTTATGGTAATTTCTCAAATAATTTGCTTACTTTCATTGAGATACTTCTGTAGAAAATCCTCGGCGACGATTCCAGTCTGCAGCTCTTCCTCAGTCGTATCCAAGCCAGCCAAGGGGTTCAGTAAAGAGATACCAACTGAAAATTACTATTTTTTGAATATGTGAAAAACAGGGTACAGTACCGGCTAAAAATATAACGCTTTTCCTTTTTGTAATTGAACATGCCCCACTTTGAAAATGGGTCATGGTCAACTGTGTGGTTCTCGATTGGAATTGCTCAATTTAGGGCCAAAAGTGAAGTTTTGAAGCGGTATAAATTGAATTGCACTGTAACTTTTCGGAGACGTCTTGCACGAAAAAGTGGTCAATTACAAAAATAAACTCTTACAATTCATCTACAGTTCTTTTTTGAATTGCATAGATCGGGCAAAATGTGCTAGTACGTTACACACTCTCAAAGTTGGTCATATTCGAAAAAACAAATGTCAACTCACCAGCATTATGTCCTAAATAAATTTGATTCTCAAAATTCTCAAGATATTTATTGCCAGATGTTTGTTTTGTATTCCATGCCATCTTATCTTGCAACTCGACCTTAACTTCTCCGACAACATTATCTTTCTTCATTTTCCTCTTTTTCCGTTTCAAAGTGTTCTCAGTAACTCCGCCTACTTGATGAACAAGTTCCGGATGTCTGCTACGTATATGACGAACGAACCCACTTGATCCTTTCTCAATCCAGTATAGATTGTTACAGAAACAACACTTTATTTGATGCGGAGTTTCGGTTTGAAGAGCAAAAAGTGAGGTAAACGACATTTTCTGAATAAAGCACATTGAGTGAAATTGAAAAAAAAGTGTGATACAATTTTTGAGCTGAGAAAAAAAGAGAAAATGCTGTTTGAAATCCGCTGACTAAAAATAAAATGTGTAAAAAACCCACGCTATTTCGGAAAATTGAGGGTTACATTGGAAAATGCATGCTTGAATACATAGGAGACATACTTAATTATGTAGGAGACTTTTGAGAAAAATTGAAGTTTTATCAAACTTTTGGTATAATTCTTTTACTTTCGCTGGTTCTCATGTCAAATTTTCCAAAAAAAAGGTTTCAGAGTAAACCATGAGCATTCGTGTCATTGGACCAGGAGTCGCATGGAGTGGTGTAAAAACGGTCTGATGGTGGGGCTCAAAAAAAAGGTAATAAACGTTCATAATTATACACTGTTACGTTTAGAAAAATAGAAATTCATAGGCAGGGAGGAACACGTGGAAGAAAAAGAGGGAAAATGATACGGAGAACACATGAATTGCGCTCAAAAAAAGATCATCAGGAATAGTCGTTACAGCTTCAAAAAAAAACAATTACTACGTAGTAATTTTACTCGAAAAATAAAGAGACCCTTCTTTTTCTGTTGCGTAATGTAGAAAAACTGGTTCCGGCGGCCGGAGATTTCAAACGAGACCGGATGGCCTTTTATCTCGGGGCAGGTAACTGGCGGCAAGCGACACCTTTCCGCAAAGACGGCACCCGCCCGACAGCAGAGCAAAGAAAAAGGGGAAGGACTCCTCCCACTCCCTAGTATAAAAGGAGGCAGAGGATCATGGTTAGCCATCAGTTACCTTCATGATGATCTTCTTCCCGTTGTAATTCATGTTTTTTACTGTGTTCAGGCTCTGTATCGGAATCAAGGCCACCCTGTTATACTATTTTTCTAAAATTCTAATTTCTTATTTGACTATACCTGTCATGGTAAGTAGCTGTTTCAATTCTGGGATTTTGATTGGGGAGGAGGGCGTGGATTTGTTCAATACTGGGATTCAGTTTGAAATTTCCAGCAAACACATCACAATTTTTTAAAAATCTGTAAAAATCACTTCGTTTCAGGAACAGCAGACAAGAAATGCACTCAACGCCGAGCTTCTAGTTATGGAATCGAGAAAAACCTGAAGGATGTGGAACGACTTCCGACGTTTGTAAGAACTAAAGTTGGACACACGGAGAACGATGAGATCAGAGAGAGGCTGAAAAGACTCCAGGAGCGGTTGGAAACGTCGCGAGCGAGATACTTCACACGCGTTCGATTGACTGTGATGTCAAAGTTGACTGAAAGAACGTTGGAACACGTGACGAATAACCAGGGATCAGAAACTTTTTGGAGAAAGGACGGACTCGTGTCAAGACACTTCATGTGGACCATGACGTCGAGAGATGGAATATGAACAATATGTTGGCACCAAATAGTTTGGAGATCAGACGACTCAAGATCGACAGGAACACGGATCAAATCTAGAGAGGCACTGTGCAATATTGAATTTTCATTGTGATTCCCACTTTTTTTCCTCATTCTCTGTTGCACGTTTTCCTGAATCAATTTTCTTTCCATTTTTTCAATGACTCGACAACAAAAAAACAAATTTCACCTTTTGAGTTCAATACAAAGACGCCCACTGGCTATATTTTTGCCGTGTTCAACCAAAAATCTGAAATCTGATTTTTAAAAACCATTCTTATATCTAAAAGACAAAAGGTGTTTGTATGAGGCCCTGTCAGCAACGGTTTTTGTGCAAAATTTAACTCACGCGTTTTAGACAGAGACCGCCGTTCATGACCATTGGCCAAGCAGGCACATTTGAGAGTAGGTGGCCACGTAAATAAGGAGAAACCAGCCTGCTGAACCGGCGAAGGCGGGGCCGGTATTTTGAAAAATTCATGCAAAAAACAAAAAAAAAACTGTTGGAATCAGGGACGAAATGGTCCGGTCCGTGCATTCAAAAAAAGTGAAGATTCAAGTTTCTCCACAAAATCGTCAGGTTCCAAGAGCGGACACCTTACGATAATGGTATCACTAATTGATTATCCCTTACACTATTCCGGCCAGCAGGAATGACAGAGAGAGAAATAGTGTTGCGCGGCACGAGACGCAGAAAAAGGAATGAGAGTGGCGGAGAGGAAATGACAAGAGGGGGCGAATAGAGAGAGAGGAAAAAGGAGACCAGTGAGAGAGAGAAGGGCTTATGTTCAACAAATATATTATGACGTGGCGACTAGTGCCTCTGAAACTGACTGAAAATTAGTAACTCTTTTGCTAATTGTCCGATTGGAGTCATCTTTTTCTGTTATGACTGAAATTGAGAATGCCAGAAAGTTGTTTCAATAGAATTCTAAAAAAGCAAGAAACACATCACAAGATTCGAAAAATTGGACTAAATTAAATGTTGTGGTTACTCGAGATTCCATACCGTAAGTTCAGGTAGTGATGTATCTTCCACTTTTATCCAATTTTCAGTCATGCCACCTTCTGGCAACATGTCTTCCTCTCCTCCTTGCATCTGCTCTCAACCAGGATTGGTCTGATTTTCCCGAGTATTCCACTCAACTTAAAAACGTATCAGTATAAATCACTAGGAAACGATTTGTTTTTTGATGGAAAAATGAGCCACCGACCCTCATCTCAAAAAAATCTGCAAACTGAATCAGAAAAGGATGAAAATTTTCCAGACTTCAAACTGAGAGATCAGTCAATCGGTGTAACTACGATACACAACGATTCAACTGACCGCCTAGCTAACAGTATTCAGAAAAAAACTAACCGTTGTGATCTGAGTTTTAGAGATCTCTAACTCATTATAGTGAATATTGGAATAGTAGGATTACAAAAATGAAAGAATAAATGCTTCAGATGATTCATCGAACTATTAGAAGCTGAGCGGATTACTGACTTCTTTGCAGTGAAAAGGTCAACCAATAGCTGGAGCCACTTCGAAAAATTGGATGATATTGAAGCTTGTACAGTTTTCTTGCCATCAACCAATTTCTGAAAATAATAATCTTGCATCTTCTACGTCGGTCCAACTATAAGATGCAGTTCATCGAATGTTTCTTCTCTCACCTTCCACAGTGTCTCCGAACGTTACACATCCAACGAAAAAGGTGCGTTCAAAACGCGCCAAAGTTACACCAGATTGAGAAACAATCAGACCTGAAGAACCTATCAGGTGCATCATCGACATGTTTTAGGTTCGAGTTGAAAGCGCTAAAGGTGTGCCAGACTGTTGCCAGGGACCTCTGGGAATGCAGAAAAATTTCTTAGTTTTGAGTCAACTGTGACCTATTTTCTCTAGTTTTTCTCCTATTTTCAGTCATAAATGTGGATTTTCAGTCAACTTTGACCACAACAAACTCACAATTTGGAAAGAAATGCGTGGGAACAAGTGTGAACAGCTGCCTCAATCCTTCGTTCCTGCCCATAACGGACGGACTTTTCAACCTTTTGATCTCGTCAATTCTCTCCCGTTCCATACGCCCCCTACGTATCCGATTGTCTTCGGCAATCCGTTTCTCTTCTATAATCCACAAAAATTTCGCTTCTTTTGCTTGTTTCTTTGTCTCTTCCTGCTCATTTCTCTTTCATCTCTCTTCTTGCTCTTTTCGTTCTTTTTCAATCTGCCCATACTGCTCTTCGAATAAGTTTTGACGGGCAGAGACTTGTTGCGGAGGGGTTGGTCCTGTTGATGTTACTGTTGTAGATGTTTTCGTGGGGTGGGATTAGCTTCCATCTGTAAATGTTGGAATTGATTCAACCAGGAACGGAACGATCAGCAGCAAATTTAGAAAGTCTTTTTATGGTTCTTGCGCGAAAAATGTGATTTTTGTGTATTTTGATGACAAAAACTGCATTTTGAGAAGGGCTTCTGACAAGAAAACCGTTGAAAATACAGTTTTTGTATTGAAAGTTTTCAAAAATGAGAGATTTTCAGAGTTTTTCAAGTTAAAATCGCTCACTTTTCTAATGTTTCAACCCATTATTGCACATTGGTGACGAGAGCCTCGACGTTATCCTCGACATACATTCGACGCGCCTCATTGTGAAGACGTGGAACTTCAAAACGTTGATCGGCGCCAGCGGTCTGTTGGATTGAGGTAAGGAGAGGGGTGGCTTGACGAGAGTACTCGTTGAGCTGTGGAATATGGCGATAGTTGTGGTTGTAGTTGCATTGGAGCCGGGCGCTGAAAATGCAAAATATATTTGATGTAATGATGATATAGCAAAATTTCGATTTTTAGTCACCAAATTAAGAAAATTGGCAGAATAGTCTATTTTTGCGCTTAGAAACCCGTTTCCAGCGTAGACTGTAGCCGCTTTTACATTTTTATCGGAATTTTTGTCTAAATAAAAGAGAAAGTTGCTATTAAACTTGAAAGTTGATGGAAAAAATCACTTTTCGCGCGCGTTTTTTTTGGTATTGTGAATTCAAAAAGTCAATGACGATTTTGAATTAATGCTTCCGTTTTTTTTTTCTTCAAAAAATCTCCGAGCAATCCCAAAAAGTCTACCTCAACAACCGATTTCTCTGGCTCCACCGGCTCTAAATTCCTCTTATTCCGCCTCTCTCGCTCCGTGCCTCTTCTCAACTTCTTCAATATCTTTTTCTGCGTTCTGATGGCCCCCGACTTCGTGACCGGCAATCTTTTCGACGGACAGTGCTTACACTTGCATTTCGCCGTGTCACTATTCATAAGCAATCCTAAACATGCTATGTGTTGTCAAGTCTTGCAGCTTTTACACTCCACAGTTTCTCCGTTTTCGTGATCCATTTCACATGGACAACGCATCCCCCAACTCTCACTGTCGACCGCTCCAGTTTCTGAATTATGAACCGGCGGTGCTGGCGGTTCTTGTTTTTGCACTTCACGCGGTGGCAAAAGTCTGGCGACAGGCTCCGGACCATTTTCAAATCGTGCAGCTTTCTGCTGAGCAGTTGTAGTTCCGCGTGGTCTTTGACGTGAACGTAAAAGTAGATCCAGAACAGCGTCCTGTACACCTGCTTGCTCATTTGTTGCATAGGATTCTTACTCAATCCCATATTATTATTATATCTTCCCGATCCGTGTCTCTTTTGTCTGGACTCATCCATCGAATTAGGATTCTGCTGTTGCTGATGGTGCAGATGTGGCTGATTTTTTGAACTGGGTTGAACATTCGTCGATAATTTTGAACACGATATCCTCCGCAAATAAATCGCTCACGAGTATTTGATGTTCAAGTTCCGAATCCCGATGCTCCCGTGATTTTGTCGGTACTGAATCTCAATAAATCCGCTATTTTCGAGATTTGTTTCTTCTCTTTCAGAGTGTCCGGCTGGCGTGGTTTCTTTGATTCGAAGATCGATTGAACGACGGCGAGAGTGTCGTCTTGATGGTGTACACCACAAAGTGGTAGGGTGTTTAGATTGGTTGATTCCTCCTGGAAAAATGGGCAAAGTTAGAATCGGGAAGTAGAATTTGGTGGTGAAAATGAGATTTTTGAGCCAAAAATTACTAAAAAGATTCTAAAAAATGACAAATTGGCAAATATAGAAACATTTTGATTGTGAAAATCAGGTTTCTTGGTCAAAAATTGCTGAAATAGCTTGAAAATTTTGAAAAACTTCCAGACTGTGTCACCAAATTCAAATTTTCCCTTGACTAGATCAAAACTCATTTTTAACCTTTCGCATTTTGAAAAATTCTAAACGGCATTTCTCATTTTTTGTGCGCTCAGATGTCTACAGGGTCAAAGTAGAGACTTTTCAAGCGTAAAAGAGCAGAAAAATGAGATTATTAATGAAAAATTGCTCATATCGAAAAGAACAGCCGATAACTTTTTGTGAAACCCCTTGAAAACAAGAAAAAGTCAGAACCCCCCTAGCTTGCAGGTCTGTATGCTTATCTGACTGTCCAGATCTTCAGAATACTTTAATTTTTGGGCTTCAAACATCCACGTTTCCTAAAAACTCATTTTCTTACCCTTTCGGCTGCATTCTTCGGTCTCCATACTCCACTTAGTATAAGAAAGTCCAAAGTTAGCTCTTAAGAAAACTGCTTTCGGATCATATCAATCCACACTTTTTCCTTGTCACTGGATTGGATCCTCACAGTTGTCCCGTTGCTGTTGCGGGCGGCGAAATTCTGTGGTGGCATTGGTTGGTAAGCTAGATTCGCGGCCGGTGGACTTTTTCTGCTTACAAACCACCGATTTTCGTTTTTGTTTCCCATGTTGTAGCGAGCGAAGAAGATCCTCGTAGCCCGGTGGTCGGACAGCCATAACTACTCCTTGCCGTAACCTCCCGATTGTTGCCGGTCGTTGTGTCGGCTGTTGTTGTAGTGCATCACCAGCTCTTTGCCTCGGGAGTCTCGCAGCACGCTGGCGATTCAACTGTTATTGCTCGAGTCGTTGTTTGACAGTCATTCGGTGTGGAGCTTTTTCAGCTGGCGCACGACGTATGTGGTCCTGGTGGTGGAAGCGATATTGGATGCTCTTTGAATTCACAGACCAAGTTATCAGTCATCACACGAGCAACATAAACCGGACGGACTTCTGGTCTAGGACCCAGCTGATTGTGAAAGACAATTCCAGGTCCTCCGACTCCTTGTGGTGCTCCTTGAGCCGGCACCTGACGACGGAAGTTTGCTCCAAATCCTTGGGATGGCGATGGATTCATAATGTGTTGGTAGGACCCTGATGTTGCTCCACCAAGACGATGCTGTTGAGATTGGAGTGGAGTTCCACGAAGATTTCATTGTTAAGCTTGAAACATTGTCTGTGGATGTTGTTGCTGCTGACGATTAATAGTGGCAAGTGGACTGTTGTTGAGGACCGGACTACTGCTGACTGATAGAGAACGATTTCCGTGGTGTTGTTGTGAAGCCATCATTTGATGACCTAACTTGTTGATGACTGTGGACTATCGCGAGAAGCCACAGTGACACTGAAAGTAGAAAATTTGAAAATTTTTAAGTTAGAAGGCAAAATAGATGGGATTGAAAGTTTTGAGATACTCAGATGTCTACAGGGTCAAAGTAGAGACTTTTCAAACGTAAAAGAGCAGAAAAATGAGATTATTAATGAAAAATTGCTCATATCGAAAAGAACAGCCGATAACTTTTTGTGAAACCGCTTGAAAACAAGAAAAAGTCAGAACCCCCCTAGCTTGCAGGCTGAAATGTATGTTTGTCTATCCTTACGATATCTGTGAGATCCTCTACCAGTCTGTATGCTTATCTGGCTGTCCAGATCTTCAGAATACTTTAATTTTTGGGCTTCAAACATCCACCTTTCCTAAAAACTCATTTTCTTACCCTTTCGGCTGCATTCTTGGGTCTCCATACTCCACTTAGTTTCCGCCCGATTCGGAATGGTTGGGCGGCAACCATTAGTCGCATATTCTGTCTTATCGGATGCACTTCTTGTTGCTGGAGCAATGAGCTCTGATATTCCTGGCGGTGTTGTTGGAGTGGTTCTTCTCTCATCGTAGCCGCCGCCGCCTCCTACTGCTCCGTTTTTTCCTCTCGCAGTACATATTCATCACGACGCGGTCCACAGTCTTCCGGCATTCAATCCTCAACTATTTGACCATCTTCACTGAGACCTCCGAAGGGTTTTTGATGGGAAATCCTGTTGGTGAATCACACTATCCGCTGGATCCGGGCAGTCGTAGTTACGGTCCTGAACGCAAAATCAATAGAAAAAATCTGAATTTTAATCGCTTACACTATAAGAAAGTCCAAAGCTGGCTCTTAAGAAATCTGCTTCCGGATCATCGTCCAAATCCGAGTCAATACACACTGTGTCCGCGTCCCCTGGTTGGATCCTCACACTTCTCCGTTTGCGGTTGCGGGGCGATGAAATTCTGTGGTGGCTTTGGTTGGAAAAGTAGATTCGTGGCCGGTGGAGGTGCTGGCCTGCAATCTTCTCGGCTGACACTGCTCATTCAATCCTATGCACGCGATTTGTTGACAAGTCTTGCAGCTCTCTCACTTCACAGTTTCTCCGCTCCGTGATCCATTTCACAGTGACATCCCATCTTCTAACTCTCACTCTCGACCGCTTCAGGATCTGAGGCCGATCTTGCCGACATCGCCGGCGGTACTTGCGGTTCTTGCTATTGCACTTGTCGTGATGGCAAAGTTCTGGCTCCACATATCCCTCACGATGTGGTGATCCGTAGCCATCCGACATCCAATCCTTAACTGTTTGAACATCTTCACTGAGACCTCCGAAGGGTTTTTGATGGGCCATCCTGTTGGTGAATCACACCATCCGCTGGATCCGGGCAATCGTAGTTGCAGTCCTGAAAGCACAACCAATAGAAAAATTCTGAACTTCAATAGCTCACACAAAAAGAAAGTCCAAAGTTGGTTCTTAAGAAATCTGTTTCCGCATCATCGTCCAAATCCGAGTCAATCCACACTGTGTCCGCGTCGCCTGGTGGATCCTCTCCGTTTTCCGCCGGACCTCCAGCGTCTCCAGCGCCCTGTTTCTCGTAATTGTGGGCAGTTCGCGGGTTGCGGGGCAACGGAATATTGTTGTGCATTGGTTGGAAAAGTTGATTCGTGGCCGGTGGAGGTACTGGTTTCTCAGATCCTCTTGTACCGAGAAAGGATGTTCCATATTGTGTGATGGCGCACCTCCCCTGAGGATCTTCTGGTACTTCATGATATCTTTTGTCTGAAGAAATTGTATTAAGTTTCAAATTTTAATGAAAAAAGTACCTTGAGGATCCTCATTGGGAGTTCATGTTGTTCAGGTTCTTGCTCCGTTGGTTGTTCGAAACTTTATTCGTTCGGTAAAAGCGACTGCTCTCCGTCTGCCATGTTGTTTTTGCCTGTTAAAGACGAAAGCCTGTCATGCAATATGAAGTAGACTGGGCTGAAAAATAAAAAAGAACTTTGATAAAATTGTAGATATCGAGTGAAATGAAAGAAGGAGAGCGAACAGTAGTTTAGAAATGAGAAAAAGTCGGGAAATCGAGAGGAAAAGAGATAACTTTTTGAACAACACCGAAAATCGATAAATTCCTATAAGTATCAATTTGAGGCGGAGGTGCGAATTTTTGGGCTTGAAAAATTTGGAAAAGCCTAATCAACGATAAAAACCTGGAAGCCGTCCAGAAAAACAAAGAGAAACCATTTTCCAAGAATAGTTTTCCAAAACTTGTGCCTCAGAAATTCAAAAAATCTTGAGGGATTTTCTGAGTAATTTTTCGCAATTTTTCTAGCCGATGCCAAATAATTGAAGCACTTTACATTTTAATCACGAAAAACTTATCAGACCGTATCGAAACATCTTTTCCGTGTCGTTTTCTTTATAAATTTTCACTAATTTCCGCCAACCCGGTTTTCAATGATTTTGGACTCATTTTATAGGTTTTCGTTGTTACAACTGCATTGAAAATGTTTTAATCTGTTGGAAAGCTGCCAAAATTTCAAAAATCATTAATATTTTAATGAAAAACCACCAAAAATTAGATGTCGAGCCTCGTCGTAATTCGAAAAACCGACCGCGACGCGCGCGACACGCGTGGCGGTCAGGTGTGCCTCGCCACGAGTACGCAATTTGTCAAAGATGTGTTTGCGGACTTGTCGACCGTAGCCCACAAAAATTTTGTGGAAATGTTCATTGTTTGGTTTTTTCTGTCGAAAAACTCAATTTTCGTGCTAAAATTTTACAAACAACAAATATTTCAGCATAAAAACGTCACCCGCAAAACCTTCAAGTCGATAACTCATTTGGTGGGGAGGAAACAAAGGAAAAAGACAAAGTAAGGGTTTTAAATGTTGAATTTTTCAATTCTTCTCATTATTTTCAGTGGTTTCTTGACGTGCTTTGCAAGAAAACGACAATTGCTTGCGGGATGAAACCCGAAGAGTTTAAGTAGTGGTTGACCAATGTCCTCTACCACGACTTCGATCTGAATCTCGAAGACGATTCGAGCAATCAAATCGCTTTTTTCCTTCTGAAATGATTTGGATATATCAAGAATATTGATGTGCCCGGATTGCAGCAGTTGATGTCAAGTAAGTCGATTTTGAGCAAGAAATGTTTTGTCTCAATTTTTTTGCCAATATTCCTTTCCAAATTCAACTTTTTTTTCTTCAGAACTGCCTTCCGACAACTACAAGGAATTGGCAAAAATAAATCAATCCGTGGCGCCGGAAATGAAGAAAAAGACTATGAGGCTATCGAGGAGGAGGAGGAAGGACCGTCGGAACCACGTGGATCTCAACGACATGATTACCAAGAGGCAATAGAGAAATTTTGGAGATTTTTGAGCCAATTTTTGAATTTTTCGCTCAGTTTTTCATGTAATTCACTGAAAACATCAATTTCACTTCGATTTTCTCAACATTTTCATCGAAAATGTTCAATTTCTCTCGAATTTTCACTGAAACCAACCTCCCCTCCCTTCATTTTCAAATTTTGCCAATTTTCTTCCCATCTCCGCTACTATTTTTTTCTGTTTTTGTTCCTTTTTCCCGAGTTGTGTTGTTATTCCCTCTACTCCTTTTCAAATATTTTTTAGTTTCGTATCATAAAATGTTAAAATATACTCATTCATATCCCCATGACAGTTTTCAAGACGACTGGCGTGTCTTGGACGCGTTTTCAGGTAGCGAAGATATACGATGGCGGGGGAACTGGAAAAAACCGTTTTCGAATGCAATTTTGTCGAAAAATGAGAAAATAAATTGAGTTTTTGAATTCATCAATCTTCTGATGAAAAAAAGTCGGATTCAAAGAAAGAGCGAAAACAGAAAAGTTTGGAGACTGTCCTTTCGGTTAGCCGGAAGGCGAAGGCGACCAGATTATCTATGCCATGTTCAATGCCAACACACGTTTCGAATGTTTTCGAACTAGTTATTTTTAATGAGAAGTCCTCCATTTGAAATTTAAACATGATTATTGGTCATTCAAATTCAAAAAAAATCAAAGGAGATGGAGGGGTGCGGGCGTTTGGTACGGCGCGGTCTGGCACTATCTTGCTAGGACACCGGCCGACACCATAACAAATAGAAAGGGGAGGGACTCCTCCCCCCTCCGCAGTATAAAAGGACGCAGAGGACTGTGAATAGTCATCAGTTACTTCATGATGATCTTCCTCCCGTTGTGACTCATATTTTTCACTGTACTCAGACATCGTATCGGAATCGAAGTCCCCCACATGTATACTATTGTTTTAAAATTCAAATTTTCTATTCGATTGTCAATGTCCTGGTAAGCGCATTTTCTAATTATGGGATTCCGATTTACAGCAAACACATTACAAAATATAGTCATGTTTTTCGGAAAGGTTTTTGTAAGCATTCTGACGAATAGATCCTCGTGTCTAACTTATGAATAAATTAGGTAACTGTAGTATTTGTTGCGATACGCTACAGTACTGATTTGATAGTGTGTTATAGTGATACTGATCGTCTCATCCTGTAGATTTTCAATGTATCAAAAATTTTGAAAATGGAGCTTCATTTTTGTTGTTCACGACTTTTTTGTACGAAAACTCCCTAGAGAGTTATGATCATTTAAAGGAGACAGCTAAAAAATCACTCTTTTTTGCAATGAAATGGGACGAATAGAAGGAAAAATAACTTTGCCGATATGTCCATATCCAATCGTTCTGCGGGGAAATAAAACCGAAACATTTTTCAGTATCTGGACCGGAAGATGCTCTGTTAGCTGCGCCCTGCAATAAAAACGATACTATTCTGGTTGTCGAAGGAAAGAAGCTTCATGCCAGCAAAGCGGTGAGTTCATTTTCATGTAAATTATCGATTCACTGCTCAAATTTTTCAGTTTCTCTCCTATCACTCCGATTACTTCCGCGCACTCTTCTCATCAAACTACAAGGAAGGACAAATGCATGAGATTCCGCTCGGAGAAGTCTCATTCGAAGATTTCGCTCTTCTTCTCAGCACTTTCTACCCAAACCCAGTGTTCGTAACCGGTGCAACTGTCGAAAAAACTCTAAAAATGGATCGTCGCTTTCTGGTGTCTTCAGTCATTCAAGTCACCGAGCATCATCTTCTGAACATGTCGAAAATCCAAAATGAAAAGATGATGTGGTTGGCTGACGAGTATGGAATGGCGAAACTTCTCGAGAAGTGTATTCGTGGATTGGATATAGTTGGAAATGCGCAACAAATGAGGAAATTGGAAAAGTGTGATCACTCATCGGATAAGACCAAGCTGAAAGTGTTGTGTTCGATCGTCTCGTGGATTTCATTTGACTTTAACAAAAATTCACTGATTTTATTCTGTTTATTGTTAAAAATTGTTCGAAAACTTGGTTGAAATATATTTCTTGTTGTGTTATTTTTTTTCAACATGAAAGCAGACTGTTAAATATTATTCCAATATCTGGTGGGCCGGTTGGCTACCAAAGTTCCATTTTTAGGCGGAGTGGACAAAGTTTACAATCATCGTATCACTGATTAATAATTGTTCATTCTTTTCCCGCCAGCTGGGATGACAAAAAGGGACAGAGTGTTGCGAGACACGAGACGTAGAAAAACGGCGGAGAGGAAATAAGGAGAGGAGTGGACAGTAAGAGAGAGAGAGACAGAGAAAGAGAGCGACCATAACGAGAGAATAGAGATTTTGTTCAACAAATAAATTATGACGTGGCGACTAGCGTCCCTGAAACTGACTGTAAATTAGTAACTCTTTTGCTAATTGTCCGATTGGAGTCATCTTTTTTCTGTTATTTTTGAAATTAAGAATGCCAGAAAGTTAGTTCAATAGAATTCAAAAAAAAGCAAGAATTCAACCAAGACAACAAGGACCATTAATTCCACCACTAGTCGGACCACCAGGAGCACCTGTTCTTCAAGGAAAATACGGATTCTCAGAACTTCCAGATAAAAAGGGAGACTTAGGACTGAAGGAATCACGTGGAGCACCAGCTATTTTGCATAATCCCCTTCAACAGAATACGAACAAGGAAAATCTTTAGAGACGCACCCTCACACGTCCTATAAATTTGATTATAGGTATTTTCAACAACGGGGAATCCATATCTGCGTTCAAAACACGCTAAATGTGTCTGCCAGCCAAGTTATATGCTCTCAAACTTTTCACATAGTCAAGCTGTTTCCAATGGAATTCCAAATCGGCCGTGTATACGACACCGCGTGGGTCAATTTGTGTTCCTCAGCGGTTTATTTCTGCTTGCACGTTGCAAAAATGAGAATTTCTTGCCCGAACTTATCGTCCCCAAAGACTTGTTTTGTTAGGCATTCCGTTTGCTATTCAAATTGAAATGATGTCTTTTTTTGGCTGCGTCTTCCGCTCACACTTATTCTCATAAGTGAAAAATCTCACTGCTCACGTCAACACCGCTCAGCAAAAGGCTTGTCGATGCAATTGTTGCTTGGCGGAGTTCCAGCGAACACATCTGCTAGAACGTCTTTTCTTGATGACACACGTAGAAGGAAGATGTTAGATAAAAATTGTTTCACTCTTAAAGGTATTTATCCTATTCTGCTGTAGATATGACAAAGCTAGCAAGAGAATACGGTCTGAAGTTTTTATTTTTTTTTTCAATTTTTCCACGGGAAAGATCCCCCAACACACCAAGAAATTGTTGTCTAATGAAATCAGATACTTGTCTCTTTCAAAAGTGAGATAGTGTACGCGAGGTAGCTGTGCCGGATGACCTTACAAAAAACATTGCGAAATCACGTTTCGAATGTTTTCGAACGAATTTCTTTTACGATCAATGGTCACTGTCCTCTTTTGTGAATTGTAAACATGATCAGTGGTTGTTCACATTTTAAAAACGCGAGGGAGAGAAAGAGAGGGGAGGGCGATTGGTACGGCCGTCTTGCACTATCTTGCATAAAATAACATTTTCAGCTAATCCCAGAAAAAGAAAGGTAATTCGATTCATCAGCTTCCGTAGAGGGCGATGACGTAAAAGACAGAGGAACGACGGGATCATGAGTAACCCGGAAAAAGAGATCATCAGGAATAATCGTTACAGTTGAAAAAAAAATCACTATGAAGCGGGTTTATTCGAAAAAGAAAGAGTCCCTTCCCTGTCTGTTGTGTTATATAAACAAACTCCTTCCGCCGGTCGGGGATTTCAAAAGAGACCCGATGGTCTTTCATCTCATGACCAGTAAAAGGCGGCAAGCGACACCGCTCCGCAAAGACAGCGGCCGACACGCGAACAGAGAGAAGGGGGAGGGACTCCTCCCCCTCCGCAGTATAAAAGGAGGCTGAGGACTGCGAATAGTCATCAGTTACTATATGATGATCTTCTTCCCGTTGTGACTCATATTTTTAATTGTCTTCAGACATCGTACCGGAATCGAAGTCCCCCCCTATATACTATTTTTCTAAAATTCTAATTTTTGTATTTGATTGTCAATGTCATGGTAAGCGCATTTTCTAATTATGGGATTTTTGGAAAAACAAAACAAAATATATTCATGTTTTTTCGGAAAGGGTTTTGTAAGCATTGTAGAACCTCGTTAGTATGTAGAACTCAAATAACTTTAGTATTTGTTGCGACTTCGGCCGTTTTCAATTAAAAGTTTCGAATTTTAAAAATATGTTCTGGTAGTACTGATTGTCCCATCTAGTATATTCGCAATGAATTATACAAATTGAAAATGAAAATTCGTTTTCGATTTTGACAACTTTTTTGTACGGGCACTCCTTAGGAAGTTATGGTCATTTTGAGGGGACAGTATATAAATTACTCTATTTTCCACTGATATGGGACAATTTGATAAACAAATTACTTTGTCGGTATGACCCTTGCTCGGGAGTGGTCATACAAAAAAGTTGCCAACTACAAAAATGATTCTCCACTTTTGTTCTGTATGGTTTACACATAATTTACTTTGTGGGACAATTACTGATACTATAACAACCTCTCAAAGTTGGTGATTTTCAACTAGAAAAGGCTAAATTCTATATCTAACAAGACCGTACTATATCTGTCAAAAAAGTACACGGTTTTCCGACGGAGTAGTTTATGAGATTTCACAATGAAATAAGCTGTCAAACGTTATCAGGGTACGGATGTTACCCTACTTTTGCGTATTCCCTCAAAGTAAAGTCAAGCTGTTCGGTTTTCAGAATCTTCAAATGACTTGCATCGTTCGATCATCTCCGCCACCTCATCCAGTTGTCCCAGGCAACAAAGGCGCTTGAGGTATGTTATTTCATTCAAGTGAGGTCCTACTTTGTCAAAATACATACTTGCAAATTTTCGGCCCAAAGGTCCGACTTCAAAAAAAGCCATCTATGTATTTTTCAATCAAGTTTTAAAAAATTTTAAATTAATTTTACATTTAAAAATCTAATTTTTGATGCATACCTAGCTTTTGATTGAGTTCTGAATACTATAACCAAGAATTCCAATCTTCGTTCAGAATTTAGTTCAAAATAATTTTTGAATTTCAAACCCCGGCCCGGCCCGTTGCAAGTATCGGTTTGACTGTTTTCGAAAACTTACTCTAGCAAAATATGCATGTGCTGACTTTCAGAAACGTTCGAAGATTCTCAAATACAGTTGCGAGAAGCAATACGTGCTCGAAAGCAACTGGAGGAACAAAACAAAAGACTGACGGATGAAAAAAGTAAGAAAATATAAAAAATGTTCCACATATGATGAAATGAATTATTTTCAGTTCTCCAGACAATTGGCTTGGTTGCTCAATGAAAACGAAGTTCTCAAAAAGAAAAATGCCGCTCTTCTAAATGGAAAAGAAGTCAATGAGAGTGCTCCGGAAGTTCTTCAAACACTGAAAGAAGAGAAGAAACTTCTGGAGAAGGAGAAGAAGGCCATTTCTGCTGACCGTCAAAAACTGGAGGAGGAAAAGAAGACATTTGAGAAGGAAAAGGAGAATTTCAACGAGAAGAAGGACGTCTTCAAAAACGAAAGATTACAATTGAAAAAGGATATGGATCTCCTCAACACAAGCGTTGACCAACTACATTTGGTAAAAGCGACGTTCGAAACGACTGAAGAGGAAAACGTCCAACTTCGAAGTTCATTGGAAGAGATGAAAGAAGCCAATGACGGTCTTGCTCAACGCAACGAAAAGCTGGAGACGCTCATAAAAGATACGGCTAAATCTGTAGCTCGTCAAACCCAAAGCAGAAATCCGGGAGAACGGGCGTTAGCTCTCCGTATCTTGAAGGAGACAAAAATGGAAGATGAATACGAAGAGCTCCTATTTCAAGTTATTGAGCAGGCGGAGTATCAAGAATCATTGAAGAGACAAGTTGTGGAGGAATAATATTGTATATTTTAGTATTGCTCTATTCAATTCAATAAAAACTTGTAAATGCAAATGAAATCTCTGAATTTTTTTTGAACTTTTCTGAAAGTGTTTAGCTTTTGACTTTACTTCAGACATCGTTCAAAAGCTAGTTATCAAAAATTTGAATTTTTGATGTAAAATTTCAAAAAAAAATCCAAACATTTGGTCAAAAAATGAGTACCGTGTCTTGAAGACTGGAAAAAACCAATTTTCAAGAAGATTACATAGATTTCTCGCTACTTTTTCAGATGTTGGCTCATTTTTCCATCTGCGGCCGCTGCGAGAGAATACTGACAAGGAATGCCTCCTCTTTTCTTCTCTCCTTTTTCCCCATTCGCAATAGAGCACGGTTTCACTTATCTTTATCGGCGCCCACTTCTGCCCACTGCCTCCTCAAACGATACTCGAGAGTGAGCGTGGCCTAATTTTCTGTAGAGTTTTCAGTTAACGTCTTTGAACGTGCATGTAAACATTTTTCATTTCTCAGCTTTTTTTCAGTTTTCTCAGCTTTCCAATGATATAGGTCGCGTCCCATAACACCACACTGATTCGGTGACCTTCCCTAGTTAGTCTCATGACGAGTGAAAGGCGGCAAGCAACACCTTTCCTCAAAGACGACAGCCGACGTCTTTTCGGTAACAAAGAGTAGGGGGAGGGACTCCTCCCCTTTCGCAATATAAAAGGACTCTGAGGACATTGGATAGTCATCAGTTACCTTCATGATGATCATCTTCCCGATGTGATTCAGGTTTTTTCCTTGTGTTCAGACATCGTATCGGAATCGAAGTCCACCCCCCCTACATACTATTTTTTCAAAATTCTAGTTTTCTATTTGATTATGTCATATTATGGTAAGTACATATTCTAATTATATAATTTGGTGAATTTTCACGTTTTTTTTAACGTTTTGCGTGAGCATTTTGACAAAAAGAGTTTGGTTAGTACCTTAGGTAGAACTCAGGTCACGGGATAAGTGTGTCTGAATCCTTATTTAGTTATAACATCTCATTGTTTGCGTTTCTGAAATGTGAGGGTCCAAAAATTTAGAACTGTCCTCAAATTTTGATTGAATTTAGATAATTCATCTAATCCCATTTTGATATTTCAGATTGCAAATCTATCCTGCTGCGATCTGGAACGTTGTCTCCGCTACAGTACCTCCACCAGACACTGCAATGAGAAGGACACCGGTTGGAAGCAGAAGAGTACATGTGCCACAAGAACAGACCGGAGGCCGACAAGATCCGTCTTCATTGCTTCGACAGAGCTGATGGAATCAACAAAAAACTGTGGATGAAGAGAGTGAACTTGAAGGAGAAGTTTGAAGAAACTGTCGATCGCTCGGAATGTGGAGAGACGTCACACAAAGTTTGTGTGTTCCATTTCGAAGAGACTCCATTCTTGTGTGAGAACTGCAGCGGAGAACCAGGCTTCAAGAAGATCATCAAAACGGATACGAAGCGCGAAATCGACGTTTTTCTTGCCGAGAAAGCGAACAATCAGCTGGAAGACAAAAACGGAAAGATATCAGTTGCGAGCTACACCACAGGGAAATTGATCGCCGCCAAGAAGCTGATGCCGGATCTTTATCACGATGCCCAATAAATATTTCGCCTATCTTATGCTTGTCCCCTTGTCACGTTTATCCTCCCCAGCGTATATGTTCCCGGTTTGTTTTTCTATAAACCAAATATATCTATCTACCGCTGATTCCAAACATTCAGATGCAACAGAATACATGAATTTAGGACGAAATGGACAAAACCCGTTACACCAGTTTCTGGTGCTTATCGTTTTGTTATATCTTCTTGTGCTGAAGACACAAAAGTTTGATTTCATTTGAATGAAAAACGTTAACATCTGAACACCACTCCACCCAGTGTACTAAGTCCCTGGTTCAAAAAATACTACTTTTTCAGGTTTGAAAACATTCAGAGCGTGCTAATCTTTGTTCACCATTGTTCCTTGTTCACATGGTTAGTTTAATAACTCTACTACTTGTTTCTAGAAATAAATTGCCCGACAATGTGTTTGTTAGGTGGAAAAGTCTTATAAACAAACTTAGGTTCATAAGATTTATCGTTTGATGTTGTTTCAATACGAGTGCATGGCAACATCTGGCAATTGTAAATCACGTCCCGTTGCCGCGCATAAAAACCTTGAACAGTGTAATAACATTTGTCAATGAGACTCGTGTAACAGGATAGATTGTCCACGTGAAAAAATGAAATTGAGAAGAGAAAGAAGGAGAACAATAATTGGTTCCTCTTTGAACCAAAATGTGCTGGGTTTTTCTTGGGGAACACCGTTCACAACTAGTACATAGTGCTCACAAATTTTTATTTCAATGATCAAGTCAGAAGAATTCAAATTTAACGGAAAAGACACTTTCCATCAAAACACTCGTAGGGCTTCTCACATCTGCCATCACAGTCGTCGGCGTCGGGCGGTCCTTCGAATCCTCCAGTCAACGATTGAGTGTAATACATACAGTGTCCTTGGATGCATCTTGCCGAAACTCCACAATTTTGGTGTGTCTTGCATTTAATCCCGGAAACGGTGGAGATGATGAGGAGAGTGATTAGAAGAATCTAGAATGTATATATATACAGTACGCAAATGCGCTCCACCGGAACTCACCATAAAAATCTTCATTTTCGAACAAATATCTGGAAGTTCTCTAGACAGAAAACTGTCGAATGATGATATTCTCCACTAACAGGGGCGCATATTTATAAGCCGTGTTCTTTCTTTTTTCTGGTTTTTCCCATATGCCCCACTGGGAATGGGGAATCATGAAATATGGAGAGAGCGAAGACAACGGACGATAAAATCGGAGGGAAACATGAGAATTCGGAGAGGAAAATATGGAGGAAATCGTACAGTTGATGGGAAAGAGGATAGTGGTTGTAGTACGTACATGATGAGTATGGATGAAAACTTTTGAAAATTTGATCAGATTAACCTGAAACTCTGGGAATATATATTTTTATATTTCATAAACGTTCTGGTTTATATTTGAATTGAAAGCTTTTTTTATTGGTATAGAAAACTTGCCATTGTCCTCAATTTTTGAAAGAAAGTTTTGAAGAAGAAACCCGTTCCGTCAGAGAACTATGCAGAGGAACTGGTAGCTGGCAGTGTAAAGAGATCACAACAACTAAAAGTGCCTGTGCTGGTTCCAACTTTTCTAGAAATAACTGAAGAACAAAAATTGGAAAAAAATGATGATTAAAGAAAGTCACATGAAAACAATAATTAAAGTTTTGAAATAGACTTCGTCGGTTCTTCACTTTCTTACTTGTGTTTTTCTGCATTGTCAACCTCTTCCTGATCCCCCACTCAATGTTTAATCTCAGCCGACTACTTTTTGTTTCCTTTCTCTTCATGATTTCTTTTCTCGTTTTCTAACGCCTCCTCCATGTAGTTCAAGTTTCACATGGGACTCGACTTGTTAAATATTCCATGTTAATCCTTCCTAGCATTTGTTTTGTGTTTATTCATTCCAGAAAATGTAACAATTTGAAGGGCAAAAGGGTGAGAGTGAGTAGTTTCAATTAAAATGTATAATTTATTTTAAGTTCCAGGAACAAAAAAGTAATTTTGCCTTGCGGCTTTTCCTTTTTTCTTGAGGTATCGAAGTCTTACAGACAGGAACACGCCTAGGCTCACAGGCCCATCTATGCGTACCTTCACCTGGAAGTCTCACAGAGACAGCCAGGAAGGCCCCGAAAAGAAGAGGAAGCGGCGGAGTTTATCAATACGGAGGTATTGAAGCGGCCGACGTTTCACGGGCGATGGCGCGCCGCCCCCACTGCCTGCGGGGGACTCTCTCGCCGCAATCTTTGAAGACCCGTAGTGGACTCAATTTTGGGCGTTTCTTGGATCTGAAAAAAATGGGATTATCAGAAAAAAAATCTCTATCGAATAATTTTGAAATTGTAAGACTTGTAGTAGAAATATTTTTTGGAAATCGGAATTTTCAAATTTTTTGAATTTTTTTTTGAATATTTTGAATTCTAAAAAATTTAAACTGAAACTGTTTAGGTTTTCAGTAAATATTTATCAACATAACAACATCTAATGGAATCTGTGAGTTCTGCTGCATCCCGGCCAGTAGTTTGTATTTTGAAGCAAAAAACATATTAGAGATGAATTTTCGCTATTCGGAGATTATATCGCTTAGCTCTGAAGCCAATATCATCTGGGAAAAACGACATTTACACATTTTTTTAGTTAAAAACATTATCTAAAAAGAGAAAAAAAGAAAATTAAGAAATGTAAAGTTTCGGCTAAAATACAAAGCCTCAAACTTTTGAAAAAGTCTCTCGTAATATTTTTCATTCTATTGTTGTTATAAGCTCAATACTTGTGCAAATCAGCCTGAAACCATCAGAAGTTTTTAAAAATTGGCAGAAAACACAATTAAAACTGTCAAAATCAGTCCACTTCCATACAAAACCGCTCTTGTTGAATAACTGGCGTTCCTCCGGCGCGTTTTCGAATTTTGCTCTTGTTCGACTAGAAACTGCTTTAATCGATGAAAAATAACGCAAAACAGTTAAGATTTGATTTTAATAGTGTGATTTGACTTATTTCTGCCCATGTGATACTGGGAAAACGGAACGACTCCTCTGTATCAGGAGGAGTAGGGTTTATTATCAACAAGTCACTTATGCCAAAGATAAAAGAAATAAAGATAGTGAACCATCGTATCGGATACCTCACTCTGAAAATCAATAAAAGTCAATGCACGATCATTCAAGTCTATGCTCCCACCGCAGAATACGAAGAAGAAGAACACTCGAACTTTTATGAAAATCTACAAGACGTGTACAATTCATGCAAAGCCAGATATAAACTGATCATCGGTGACTTCAATGCCAGAATCGGTCAAAGAAAAGGAAACGAAGTATATATTGGTCCCCATTATATGGAAAACAGAAACGACAGTGGAGAAAGGCTTGCCACTTTCTGCGAGACCAATAGAGTTACACACATGAATTCTCAGTTCATGAAGCCGATTCACCGACGATGGACCCACATCAGCCCTGACAAGCAACATAGGCACGAGTTAGACCACATTCTTGCAAACGGGAAATACGTCACCGACGTATCAGTAGTTCCTTCATTCACAAACGGCAGCGACCACCGTCTGCTACGAGCGAATGTCTACATAAACGCAAAACAATCCAAATTTGAACAAGTAAAAAGGAGAAAGCCACCTAGAAGAATCCTGGATCCCACAACAGCTCTGCTTGTAACGGAAAATCTAGACTGTTGCAATGACCAAGATATCGATAAAGAGTACGATATTCTTGTACGAGTCCTGAAAAACGCCCAAGATACTGCAATCACAATGCCGAGTAACCATTCTAGAAATCGATTGATGAACAATACAAGACTGCTACTGACAAAAAGAAGATGCACTGATAGATCAGACCCCAACTTCAAGACCCTGTCCAAAGAATGTAGGCGAGCAGTGAAAAAAGACCATGAAAATTTCACGAAAGATAGACTTCTGAATGCTGCGAACCAGAAAAAAAGTCTGAAGAAGGTTGCAAGGGACATAAAAGAATACCAATCATACATTCCGTGCTTGATATCAGGAGAGACAGGAGAAAAACTCACGTCTCGAGAAAAAATGGAAATCGAAGTGAGACGGTTCTACTCAAACCTGTTTGCAACCAAAAAGCCGAGCGTTACAACCACTCTCTTTCAACAAACGGAAACGTTACCTGCATTCCTTCCAGAAGAGATTCAACACACCCTGAACTCATTCCATAACGGGAAAGCAGCTGGAGAAGACAAAATAACAGCAGACTTCTTAAAAAATAGTCACTCAACTGTCCATAAACTCCTAGCAGAAAGATTCTCACGGTACCTGAAAGAAGGAAAAGTTCCAACGAAGTGGAAATCTTCGAAAACAACTTTAATTTTCAAGAAAGGTGACAAACAAAATCTGGAAAACTATCGGCCGATCTGCCTGCTTCCAGTTCTATACAAAGTCTTCACGAAAAGTATTCTGAATCGAATCCGGAAATCATTGGAAGAAGTACAACCGGTCGAACAAGCAGGATTCAGAAGATCCTTCTCTACGATTGACCACATCCATTCTGTGCAAAGATTGATGGAAGTGGGTCGAGAATACCAAATCCCAATCACCATGGTGTTCATCGACTTCAAAAAGGCATTCGACACAATCGAACCTGCGGCTTTATGGGAAAGCTTGAAGACCCAAGGGATAGACTCGGGATATGTGAAACTACTGAAAGAATGTTACAAAGATTGCTCCACTACAATCACTCCATTCTACAACCCAGTCAACATCCCCATTACCAGAGGAGTCAGACAAGGAGACCCTATATCACCAAATCTGTTCTCTGCTTGTCTCGAATCAGCTTTTAGTCGTATGTCATGGTCACAACTGAAAGGAGACGAAGAAGACTACGATAACTCCCCGGGATCAGAATAAACGGTAGAAACCTAACACACCTACGATTCGCCGACGACATCATTCTCATCTCGAAGACTCCACAAACAGCGGAGAAAATGCTACAAGAGCTAGTAAACAGTTGTGAAACAGTCGGTCTGGAAATCAATGCGAGTAAAACCAAAGTGTTAAGAAACAAATTCGCGTCAAGTCACCAAATATCCATCAGAAACAATAACACCACAACCACAATTGAAGATGTTGAGGAATATGTTTATTTGGGAAGACTCCTCAACACGAAAAACGACCTCGAGCCAGAAATACACAGAAGACGAAGAGCTGCATGGGCGGCATTCAACAACATCAAAACCACTACAGATGCCTTATCGTGCCCAAAGACCCGAGCCCAACTATTCGACACCACGGTCCTCCCAGCGTTGACATACGGATCAGAAACATGGACGTTCACAAAAGCCCTATCCGAACGAGTAAGAATCACACATGCCGCACTTGAAAGGAAACTCGTCGGAATCACCCTCACAGAACAACGAGAGAAGAACCTTCACAGAGAAGACATAAGGAAACTATCCCAAGTGAAAGACCCTCTCGTCTTTATAACGAAACGAAAGTTAGGATGGGCTGGACATGTTATGAGAAGAAACGATAATCGGTGGACAACGTTGCTACAAGAATGGATACCCAGAAATGAGAAAAGACCAGTAGGGAGACCGCCAATGAGATGGGCCGACTCCTTGAGAAAAGAAATCTCAGTGCGACAAGGAAATCAAACGATAGAACCTTGGAGCACAATCGCAAAAGATCGAAACAAATGGATAGCTGTGATCCGCGCCCACACCCAATGAGCGAAGAACGGATCGACTAAGTAACTAAGTAAGTAAGAGTTTGGATGAAAACTTTTGAAAAATTGATAAGATTAACCTGAAACTCTGGGAATATATATTTTTATATTTCATAAACGTTCTGGTTTATATTTGAATTGTAAGCTTTTTTATTGGTATAGAAAACTTGCCATTGTCCTCAATTTTTGAAAGAAAGTTTTGAAGAAGAAACCCGTTCCGTCAGAGAACTATGCAGAGGAACTGGTAGCTGGCAGTGTAAAGAGATCACAACAACTAAAAGTGCCTGTGCTGGTTCCAACTTTTCTAGAAATAACTGAAGAACAAAAATTGGAAAAAAATGATGATTAAAGAAAGTCACATGAAAACAATAATTAAAGTTTTGAAATAGACTTCGTCGGTTCTTCACTTTCTTACTTGTGTTTTTCTGCATTGTCAACCTCTTCCTGATCCCCCACTCAATGTTTAATCTCAGCCGACTATTTTTTGTTTCCTTTCTCTTCATGATTTCTTTTCTCGTTTATCATGGTCTCCTCCATATGTTTCAAATCTTCTGACCGGGTCCGAATGCACCTATTTCTCCAAATAGTCAAATAGACGACTTTCCACTCTTCCCACAAGGTACACATGGCACTCGACTTGTTAAATATTCCATGTTAATCCTTTTTTGCATTTCTTTTGTATTTATTCATTCCAGAAAATGTAACAATTTGAAGGGCAAAAGGGTGAGAGTGAGTAGTTTCAATTAAAATGTATAATTTATTTTAAGTTCCAGGAACAAAAAGTAATTTTGCCTTGCGGCTTTTCCTTTTTCTTGAGGTATCGAAGTCTTACAGACAGGAACACGCCTAGGCTCACAGGCCCATCTATGCGTACCTTCACCTGGAAGTCTCACAGAGACAGCCAGGAAGGCCCCGAAAAGAAGAGGAAGCGGCGGAGTTTATCAATACGGAGGTATTGAAGCGGCCGACGTTTCACGGGCGATGGCGCGCCGCCCCCACTGCCTGCGGGGACTCTCTCGCCGCAATCTTTGAAGACCCGTAGTGGACTCAATTTTGGGCGTTTCTTGGATCTGAAAAAATGGGATTATCAGAAAAAAATCTCTATCGAATAATTTTGAAATTGTAAGACTTGTAGTAGAAATATTTTTTGGAAATCGGAATTTTCAAATTTTTTGAATTTTTTTTTGAATATTTTGAATTCTAAAAAATTTAAACTGAAACTGTTTAGGTTTTCAGTAAATATTTATCAACATAACAACATCTAATGGAATCTGTGAGTTCTGCTGCATCCCGGCCAGTAGTTTGTATTTTGAAGCAAAAAACATATTAGAGATGAATTTTCGCTATTCGGAGATTATATCGCTTAGCTCTGAAGCCAATATCATCTGGGAAAAACGACATTTACACATTTTTTTAGTTAAAAACATTATCTAAAAAGAGAAAAAAGAAAATTAAGAAATGTAAAGTTTCGGCTAAAATACAAAGCCTCAAACTTTTGAAAAAGTCTCTCGTAATATTTTTCATTCTATTGTTGTTATAAGCTCAATACTTGTGCAAATCAGCCTGAAACCATCAGAAGTTTTTAAAAATTGGCAGAAAACACAATTAAAACTGTCAAAATCAGTCCACTTCCATACAAAACCGCTCTTGTTGAATAACTGGCGTTCCTCCGGCGCGTTTTCGAATTTTGCTCTTGTTCGACTAGAAACTGCTTTAATCGATGAAAAATAACGCAAAACAGTTAAGATTTGATTTTAATAGTGTGATTTGACTTATTTCTGCCCAAAGATTACTATTAAAGAGATACTGGCAGCGAGTATAATTCGATTTTCAAACTTCGCTTGTTTTAGTCAAAAATTGTGTGTGCGAATAACAAACCGTCTGTTGGGCATTGTGATAACCTGGAAGATTGAAATTTGGTTGAAAATAATAAAGAAAGAAATACAATTTATGAGTGGCGAAAGTTTATTTTTATGTTGGTCACGCCCGAGACACCTACTGTAATCCAAAAATATACTGCAACTCTATAGAAGTGACTTATTTTAATCCGGTTATTTTATTCTTTTACCTTCAGATCCGATTCTCCGAAATCAGAAGATACAATTCCAGCAGCGCTTTTTTCTAAATGTTTTGCTCTGTTGGATTATCATCTCTTCAGTGTTATCACGATAGACCTTTTTCGCACGGGGTTTTTGTCTAAAAGAAGCGAAATTTGAGAATCGCGTCAAACAGCAGAATTTAAAAACGCGCCGGAGGTACGCTAGTTACTCGAGCGGTTTCATATGGAAATGGTCTAGTTTTGACAGTTGTAATTGAGTTTTCTGTTGATTCTCAAAAACTTTTGACGGTTTCAGGCTGATTTGCAAGAATATTGAGCTTTATAACAACAATAAAATGGTAAATGATACGAGCATAGTTTTCACCGGGCTGCCGGGCCTTGAATCAAAGCCCCGTCACTAAATGGACTGTACTAAACTCGTAGTAAAAATGAAAATACACTCGAATAGAGCTCATCAATAAAACACCTAACTTTCACCCCTTTGCCCTTAAAATTGGCACGTTTTCTGGAATAAATATTTACAAAACAAACGCAAGAAAAAATTAAGAAGGAATATTTAACAAGACGAGTCCAATGTACAGTAGCGAGCATAAGTTTTCTTCTGATCTCGGAGAATCGGATCTGAAGGTAAAAGAATAAAATAACCGGATTAAAATAAGTCACTTCTATAGAGTTGCAGTATATTTTTGGATTACAGTAGGTGTCTCGGGCGTGACCAACATAAAAATAAACCTTCGCCACTCATAAATTGTATTTCTTTCTTTATTATTTTCAACCAAATTTCAATCTTCCAGGTTATCACAATGCCCAACAGACGGTTTGTTATTCGCACACATGATTTTTGACTAAAACAAGCGAAGTTTGAAAATCGAATTAAACTCGCTGCCAGTATCTCTTTAATAGCAATCTTTGGGCAGAAATAAGTCAGATCACACTATTAAAATCTAATCTAACTGTTTTGCGCTATTTCCCATCGATTAAAGCAGTTTCTAGTCGAACAAGAGCAAAATTCAAAAACGCGCCGGAGGAACGCCAGTTATTCAACAAAAGCGGTTTCATATGGAAGTGGACTGATTTTGACAGTTTTAATTGTGTTTTCTGCTGATTCTCAACGATTTTTAATGGTTCCAAGTTGATTTGCAGAAGTATTGATTTCATAACAACAATAAAATGAAAAATATTACGAGCGACTTTTTCAAAAGTTTGAGGTTTTGTATCTCAGCCGAAACTTAACATTTCTAAACCTTCTTTTTTTCTTTTTTTAGATAATTTGTCTGACTAAAAAATGTGTAAATGTCGTTTTTCCCAGATGATATTGGCTTCAGAGCTAAGCGATATAAGCTCCGAATAGCAAAAAGTCATCACTAATATGTTTTTTGCTTCAAAATAATAACTACTGGACGGGATGCAGCAAAACTCATAGATTCCATTAGATGTTGTTATGTTGATGAATAGTTACTAAAAACCTAAACAGTTTCAGTCTAAATATTTTTTAGAATTCAAAAAGTTCGAAATTTTTTTTTCAAAAATTGAATATTTCGATTTCCAAAAAAAATTTTCACTACAAGTATCACCATTTTTAAATCATTCGATAGAGATTTTTTTTCTGATAATCCCATTTTTTTCAGATCCGAAAAAGTCCCAAAATTGAGTCCACTACGGGTCTTCAAAGATTGCGGCGAGAGAGTCCCCCGCAGGCAGTGGGGGCGGCGCGCCATCGCCCGTGAAACGCCGGCCGCTTCAATACCTCCGTATTGATAAACTCCGCTGCTTCCTCTTCCTTTCGGGGCCTTCCTGGCTGTCTCTGTGAGACTTCCAGGTGAAGGTACGCATAGATGGGCCTGTGAGCCTAGGCGTGTCCCCCTCGTTACGATAATACCTCAAGAAAAAAGGAAAAGCCGCAAGGCAAAATTACTTTTTTGTTCCTGGAACTTAAAAATAAATGATACATTCTAATTAAAACAACTCACTCTCACATCTTGCCCCTCAAATTGTTACTTTTTCTGGAATAAATAAATACAACACAAATGCAAGGAAGAATTAAGAAGGAATATTTCCGCAAGACAAGTCCCATGTGAACCTTGAAATACATGGAGGAGGCGATAGAAAACGAGAAAAGGAATCAAGAAAAGAACGGAAACAAAAAATAGTCCTTGTTGGAAATATAGCGAACCGTCCATTTGTACAAAAGCTTCAGGTACAACATTCTTAGTATTCGTGTCTTGTTGAAAAGAGCTGGAGTGAATGTGACAGATAGGAAAAGTAATGAGTAGGGAAAGTGAGATGTCTGAAAAATACTTCGAATTTCAAAAAACACGCAGAAGACACGCCAGATTCTCAAAATGTGTCAATTGTAGTTATAGTAGGCCAATTTTGACAATTTTTTTTATTTTCAGACGTTGTTCATTAGGTTGAATAATCTCAAGCTGCTTAGGAGGATTTTTCAGCTCAATAACCAAGATCTGGAGAAAAGTTCAAGCCACTTGTAGCTCGACATCACGTTTCCAGAGTTTATGACAATTTTTTTTGCGTTTTGGTGTACTTACCCGAAGACACAGGAAGAACAGGATAATGAATCACACCAAAAAAAAGATCATCAGGAATGGTCATTATTGGTTCCTTTCATTTTCCACAGAATCATTTTATATAGAAAAAGAAAGAATCTCTCCCCTTCTGTTGCGTAATATATTAAATCGGGTTCCGTCGGCAGGAGATGTCAAAAGAGACCAGATGGCCTTTCATCTCATGACAGATAACAAGGCGGCAGCAGACACCTCTTCCGCAAAGAGAAAAAAGAGAAGGGGGAGAGACTTCTCCTCCTTCGTTCGTAGTATAAAAGACCTCTGAGGTCTATGGATAGTCATCAGTTACATTCATGATGATCTTTTTCTTGGTGTGATTCATGTTTTGGTGCTGTATTCAGATTTCGTATCGAATCGAAGTCCCCCTCTCCATATACTATTTTTCTAAAATTCTAATTTTCTACTCCATTTTCCATCAAAATCATCGAAAAATATTTTTATCAAGAATGTTATTGCTCGTTTTCATGCAAGAAGTTCTGAAAAACCACTTGATGCAGTACTTAAGCTATGTAAGTTGTTTTATCGTTATCAATTTAGGTTTTTTTATATCTCTTCTTCTTTCAGTGCTTGTCTTCACAAAACTTGCCACAACTTACGGGAATAATTCACTGTGAAGCGACGAGATTCACATTTCCACGTCAAACTGGGTCTCATAACGGAAAACTAAGAAGATTCGATAATGTTTGTATACAAGAAAACTGATGAGGGATGTTCAATCTGGAAGGATCTCAATTCTGCACATGCCAAATCCTGGAAAATGGACGGATTGGGTTTCATTGCCGTTTCTTGTCGGGATTTCAAAATAGTTCTGAAGCATCAAAAGTCGATTTTCAAAGAAGTGGTGATAGGCCAATCCGAACAAGAAAACATCTTGAAGACTCGAGACCACGACCTGATGACACCAATCGACGGGGTTGTCCAGCTTGAGCATCGGAAACGTCTGGAATCTGTGAATTTGAGCAAATTTGATGTGCAATTTCGATCAAACTATGTATAGATTGAAATACAACCGTTTTATCCTCCCCAGTATATATTTACCAGTGTTTTTTCAATAAACCGAATATTTTATCTGCCACAGAATCTAAATATCCAGGTACAACAGAGACTGCACTTTTGACAAGTGGACAAAACTATACTGATATGTGGGGTTAAATTAACCAGAAGCACCCGAATTCTGACCAAACTTAACGTTCAAACGTAAAATATCATATACTTTTGTTTTTAGTATACAACTCGGACGATATGTGAAAAAAAAGTAAAAAACTGGAAAAAGTAAGAAAGTCTTGTAAAAAATGGCGTGTGAGCCATGTTTGGAGGATGTACATAAAATTTATTCAGCAGGTGAAATCAAATAAACCTGGTCTCACAAACGCTTTTTTTTCGAAAATTGCATTGTTTTGATTTTATGAGAAATGCACATTTTCACATCTTGTGTTGTTTCGCTATTTTCATTTTCTTTCAATTGTTCTTCGTGTTCATTTATATTTTGATTTCATACCGAAGAAAAGAAATTATCCCTCCCCTTTCCGTTGCGAATCATACATATGAAACCGGGTTCCGCCAGCCGGAGATTTCAAAAGAGACCCGGACCTTTAATCTCATGATGATGGCATTTAATCTCATGATGACAAGAAAAAGGCGGCAAGCGACACCTTTTTGCAACACGGCAGCTGACACCGTTTTCCGCAAAGAGAACAAAGAGAAGGGGGAGGGACTCTTCCCCCTTCGCAGTATGAAAGGACGCTGAGGTCTGTGAATAGTCATCAGTTAATATAATTGTCTTGAGACATTGTATCGGAATCGAAGTCCCCCGCTCTACTATTTTTTCAAAATTCTAATTTCTTAATGAATATTATTGTTGCCATAGTAAGTTCATTTTTAGTTCTAGGGGATTTGGGTTTTTAAAAACTGAATTGAAGAGATTTTGTGTATAATTAGTGAGTTTTCATGTGTTTAGGGACTACATACACCCCTTATGTAGAACTCAGGTTACTGTAGTGTTTGTGGCGGTACTCTGCATAGTTGAGCGTGTCTGAATACTAAATTGGACGAGAAACTCCACCCGAAACTCAGAAATTTCAGGACCAACGAAACAGAATCGTCGTGTTATCGAGCTTCCACTACAAGCACCACAATTAGATAAAACCAACATTAAGAGTAAGTGGACTTCGAATTTATAAACTTCTGACATTCACCTGTTTTAGGAGAGCCGCTAGACCCAGAAGATCCACAAGTCTTGTCGATTGGTGGGACCAGAAACGGAACACCAATTGAGACTTCAGAAGACCAACAACGGAAATTGCTTAGAATGCTCCAAGTGCTACTACAGTACCCACTGTACCAACTGCATTCGTCACAAACTCGAATTACCAGCCAAATGTCCCCCAACCTGCCAGTCAACTTGCTCCACAATGCTTTCACAATTACCCCCCCCCCCATCCCACTTCCACACACTTGTTTCAAATAATTTCTCATTATTTTCTTTTCTAAATAAATCTTCTTTGATAAGCACCATATTTTCCAATGAGTCAGAGCTTTGACAGACAGTGTTTTTTTTCTTTTTCCCCATATCAAAAAAAAGACCACAAAGTCCCCTTCTAATAAAATCGGATACTTGTCTCTCTCAAAAGTGAGATAGTGTACGCGAGGCAGATGACCTTACGAAACACATTGCGAAAACATGTTTCGAATATTTTCGAAAAAAAATTTTTGTCAACAAAAGATCATTTCTCTCCGTTCATGATCGAAAACATGATCATTGGTCATTCAATATTCGAAAAAAAAGAGAGAGAGACTCAAACTGACGCCCAAAATTGTTTACCACGCAAGTGTTTTTTTTTTGGCTGAAACTTTCAGGATAAGTTGAGAATGATCTAAAAAGATGATTCTGAAACATTTAAAGTTCGCCCGACACTTTCATCCAAGATCTCAAAGTTCTGGTCTGATTTATCACAGGAATCCTCATGTTCTCGCTCGGAAACAGTTCCCAAAATATACCTGCCCTCCCTTGTTTTTGTCTGGCTGGGTGGCCGAGGGTGGCGCTGGGATAATAAACACTTCTACAGCCATTTTGGACATTTTATTGTCTTTTTTTCTTTGTTTTCTAGTTCAAAGTATCACAAAAATTCATGTTTCGAAGTTTCAAAAATTTTTATTTTTTCACCAAAAACGTTCAGTCAAAATCGACTTTGGAGGGAATCCTTTCAGTTTCGCGAGTTCACGAGGAAAATATCTTTCAATTTTCAGACCTAAATTTCTCGAACTGTGAGGGTCCGCAGCAAAAACGAAAAACAGATTGATAAACAACGTGTTCTCAGCTCTCCAATGATATAGGTCATTTGCTATAATTCCATACCCCACTCACAACATTCCCTAGTTAGAGAAGTATTTTGCTCGTACAGTACATGTCCACTGCAACCTCTTCCAAATGTCTTCTGAAAATTTGAACTTTCGGGATCACAGACATACAAAAAGTTTGGACAGTTAAGAACATTGCAGAAGTCTGAAAACGCGTCAAAGGCACCCCAGACAAACTGCATTCCTCTCTTTTTTCTCATTTCCCAATCTTCTTAGCTTCCGACTTTCGCAAAACATGTGTAAGGAAACGATGATTGAAAACTCACGTATGCATGGGGTAATGATTATCGACGTATGACAGGAAACCGGCAAATGAACAGCACTCATTTTTTGATACAGGGAGGGCAAACCGGACAAAAAGAAACACGGAGCTTTTTAATTTAATTTATTTATTGACTGGAAATACAAATCATAAAATTATACAAGAGACAATTATAAAAGAGACGACATGGTAGTAGGCACAGGTACCAGAAGGGTCCGTATGGATATCCATGTAGGAGTTGGCCATGGTAACCAGAAGAAACTTCTGGGACTTTGGCACACTCCTCAACTGGACACCAATGTCCGCCTTCTTCTTCTTGAGCTTCTTCTTCTCTGCCGTGGTTTTATTTTATTGGAGCTCGTTCTCGATGACTTGGTGCTCCTTGTTCAACCTTTCCTCGAGCCGATTGACGATTGAGTTCTCGTGGACAAAGAGGAGCTCCTTGAAGTCTCTGGCGATACTGAAAAGTTGAGAATCGAAAATGGCTTTCGTAGAAACTAGACTTTTTCCAAAAAATTCAATTTTTTTCTAATTTCAAAAGTTTTAAGTTGTTAAGAACATGACTCAAAGCATTATTAGACAAAATTTCTGTAAACAAACCTGTGTATCAGTACTCCAGTCAGCAGTGACCAAATTGAAAGAGTCCGCCAACTTGTTCTTAATCAGGTAGTCCTCTGTCAATTTCTTCACATCTCCATCGTCACTCTGCCCAAAAAAACCAACGGTCTCGGTGCTCTCTGATATGCGAATCGTCGATTAACTTCTTCAAGCAACTCTCTTTTTCAAAGTACGGATTGAGTGTATTCGCTCCCCATTCCCAAAGTTTATTCCGTATGTCTTCTTCAGTTCCACGTCGTTCTTTCAACAATGTCATGTAGACGGCGTCAATGAAGTATCCGGGACCTTCGTACAAGTGGAATGAACTGAAAATTAGAAAATTTTGGTAAAAGACTGACAAGGGAATTGACTTTCGGTATTCGTTCAGAATTTTCTATAAACTTGAACACAGATAGTTTTGAATCTGCTTTGAACAGTGATAATAGTCAAAAAGTGCAAAACTCGCAAAAAGTTAGATTTTTTTGCTCCGAAAGTTTGCTCATTTTTCATCATAGGAAACACGAGCGCCACTTCGTGAGGACTATCGGGTTCGTAAAGGCAACTAGCTGACCTCTCGATCAGCGGTTGAATGGCCACGTGGCAGAGTGGTAGACTGGTAGGAGGAAGGTCTGGGGATCGACCCCCTTCCCCTTTTTCTTTTTTTTCTTTTTGAAAACCGGCTATAAAATGTTAATTATAGCTTTTTTCGACCTATTCTATGAAGTTTTCTTCCGTTTTGAACTATTTTCTACATTATCTGAACATTTAGAACAATTTTTTTTTTGAGAAATTTTTGATTTCTCATGATCTCATTCATCTCCTCATCGTCTACCCACACATTTTTGAAAGCTTGTCAACCAAAGTTTCTCATAAACTCTCGAATCAGATATTTCTTTGGAATGAATATGGCCCTGTACAGCAAGATAATCCGAATGCCGACGAAAAAACCATAATTCAATAAAGAATTGGCAAAGAGGAGTGTCCACCATGAATGAGATCATGAGAACTCAAAAATTTCTCAAAAAAAATTTTGTTCCAAATGTTCAGATAATGTAGAAAATAGTTCAAAACGGAAGAAAACTTCATAGAATAGGTCGAAAAAAGCTATAATTAACATTTTATAGCCGGTTTTCAAAAAGAAAAAAAAAGAAAAAGGGGAAGGGGGTCGATCCCCAGACCTTCCTCCTACCAGTCCCCCACTCTGCCACGTGGCCATTCAACCGCTGATCGAGAGGTCAGCTAGTTGCCTTTACGAACCCGATAGTCCTCACAAAGTGGCGCTCGTGTTTCCTATGATGAAAGATGAGCAAACTTTCGGAGCAAAAAATCCAACTTTTCGCGAGTTTTGCACTTTTTGACTATTATCATTGTTTAAAACAGATTCGAAACTATCTGTGTGCAAGTTTATAGAAAATTCTGAACGAATACCGCAAGTCAATTCCCTTGTGAGGTTTTCGCGTTGTTTCTCAAAAAAAAGCTGCTGGTCAAAATCTGGGACACTTTTGAGTTCTAAATACTTCTCTAAAAAAGAAATGCAATTTTTTAAACACCGATTTGAAGTTTGAAATGAAAATTAGATATCTGGCGCTTCTCGGACGCATTTAATGGCAGAAGATGCAAAGATTCGGGAGACTTGAGTCTATTTCTGTGGCGGGGGCACCGTTGGCGCGTTTTGGAACTCTTGTTTAGATCTTTGATCAAATGTAAGTTGGCATTAGATTATAGAAATTCTCAGAAATTTTCATCTGGAGCCCCTTTGGCGCGTTTTATGAAAGAAAACTGAAAAAAAAACTTAGAAAAGATTCCAATGATGTAATTAGAGTTTGCTGAATTATCACGCCAAACTTGTATATTTTTGAAAAGGTGCACGTGAAAGTAGTCCCCCGGGATCATGGTGTGATTAACTTACTTCACTCAGTCCAATTGTTACAGAGAATTGAAGGAATACAGTGAAATATTACAAGAACTTAGAAAATAATCAAAAAGCATAGTGTCGGCATCCATAACCGGGAGGACGCCTCAAGGGGCTTGCCTCCCGTGGGGAATCGCAAGCCTTGAATGAAGGTGAATGAGAAAAATTGACCAGAGAAGATAGTGGGCGTGCCGAAAAGACAAGACCCGTTTTGTTTTTCTGCCTAATTTCTCTTCATTTTCTACACACTCTAATTTGCGGATCATTTGTCATTGTTAGCTGGTCAGTTCTCAACACTCATGCGCCTAATAATTCCAGTTCCTGGGAATGTCAATAAGCCATCCGTTCAGAAATGCATGTACGACAGATTATAATCCGCACCATCTATGTATGTACTTAATTACACACTAGCCAGTCACCATGGGAAAGGTCTTGGACCATCTGTCATAAAACACATGCAGTAGTCACTACAGCAGTGCTTTTATTCCAAACAGATAGTCTATTGAAATGTTTCACAAGCTTGGAATAGGGTGTTCTTGAGTTCGAAAGCTGGCTGTAGTTTTCGTTACGACAAACCAATTTGATGATAATTATTAAATGTGCATTTGCACTAATCAACTGATGACTTTGGCAAGTTTGTACTTTCGAAGTATATAATCAACTGATGACAATCCTTCAATGCACTTTTGAATGTTCTATTAGTTTGTCTGAATCAGTTCTGATAATAAGTGCAAATAGATGTCAAGCTAAAGTACATCGATGAGACATTTTTCGTGAAAAAGTAGAATTTATTAGGTTGAGTCATAAGTTTCTTTCTTTTTTTGGGGTTGAAATTTGACTCACGGTTTCTAGGTACTGTGATTGTTTAACGACACAAACTTTTTTGCATTCTAATGACCATTTCAGTGGCAAACAAAAAATGTCCCAAGTTCGTGCACAGACAGTCCACTCGTGAGAACGACAGTTTTTTTTCTGTCTCCAATCAAATTCAAATTTTGAAAAGGTTTTTGATTTTAGTTGGATTTATATCAAAATTCTGAGATTTTTATGAGGAAACAAAAGGTAATTATGAAAAAGGACTTTGTCTCGTTATAACAATTTAGTTTTGGATAGAACTCTGCAAGACAAAGAAGTTATGATCAGACGACCGACAGGTATGAGGAAACAATGTTCTCCTAGGTTCGAGCAGATTACTAAAATATTGGAGAGAGCATTTATATCAAACTAATTGTAAAAGTTAGACAGTAACATAAGCAAGTTGTGCAACAAAAAACTATATACTAAAGTCATTCAAATAAGTGATAAAACTTGGAATGTGATTGTTAAGATTCTCACACTTTTGAGAATATTAGTGAAGAAGACCTGAGTGAAGTCTAGGCCTCTTTTCAACGCACCCAAACACGTCTGAATTATTTTGTTACAAGTAATGAACAGTTGATACATTGTTCTAAAAATGTGCAAAAGATCTAGTAGATTGATTCCAAAGTACGAGCACTAGGCTTCATCAAACTCAAAAATCACGTGAATTTGATGATATTGACTTCGGGCTTCTTGCGAAAAAAGATAAATGGTGTGAACATCCGAAACAAAATAAATTTAAAAACATCAATGTCTACTCTATTCAATATTAAGCATTTCCATTGATTTCCTTATCTAGTGTTAAAGAAAAATCGAAAATACTCGCACACCTCTAAACTGCTGATCCTCACCTTTCTTCAGGCGCCGGCACTAAACTATCGTTGTTTAGTTCAAACATTTTTATTAGTTTTTTATACATAACTGTTCTTGCTTGTTTCAATTCTGGATAGCTCACACATTCTCGTCAACATTTTCTAGGAAAAAAATAGAGACGAAAAATGGTATCAAAAATGGGTAACTCAAGTGTTTTGACGTGCCTCCGGCTGAAATTAAGCGGATGGCAGACGTCAAGTCACAGGTATAGTCACAATGAGTTATAGGTACTAACCAACTATTATTCTCATTATGGGAATTAATAGTCTTCTATAAATTTCATACCAAAAATTACCCGAAAAAAGAAAGAAACTTATGACTCAACCTAATACTAATTAAAAATATGAATACAAGGAGAAACAAACGGAAAAGAAAATTGAAGCACGTGTCGGGTCTGTTAGAAACGCCATTTGTTAAAAATATCAACAAAAACAAGTGAATTCCGAAAAACCTGTTGTTTTGTGGATTAGAAAAATCACAAGGACTTTTAAAAATGTGTAGAAATTTCGCGTTTTTAGATAACTCTTATGAATTGCAAAACTTGAACATAAACTTAACAAGATTTTATTCAATAACAGAAATCAACAAACTCATCAGTCAACTAGATGGAGAACTCTTTATTGAAACAATTCCGCCTGTTTGCAACTGATCTTGCCATACTTGTCATCTCCCGGGCAGAGGGAAAATTTTGCCGGCCCGGGTGGAAAATTTTTTGAATTTTTACACCCCAAAACTAATTTTCAAGTACTTTTTCTCACTAAATTCATTGTAGAACTACTTAAATTCGTCAATTCAATCGAATATTCACACGAAATGCCCCAAAAACTACTTTTTTTCCGAAATGGCTACTGAAAAAACATGTTTTTCGGGAAAAAGTCGCTTCAACCAGGCCGGGCCGTTGAAAATTTAACAATCGACCCGGCCCGTGACAAATATGGATCTAGCAGGTTCATGTAGCTCATCTTCACAGAACCGTTTCTGTAAGCTTTTCTTATTAGTGACGTGTCTCAATCCCATGTATAGGCTCAAAGCAAACTTGAAAGTTATTATCATTATGTTTCTTTTTTGTACCTTAATGTTCCACAAGGATTATACTACGTTGCATCCACATTGCATAATTAAAAAGTCGGTTTTATTTTTCAAAAATCCATTACCCATCGTAAGAACTGCAGTACTTACGATGATGTCTAATCCATTAATCTGTGACGTCTCGAGTCTAGTGCATCATCGTTAATGTTGTGCTCTAGTTATGTCATAAAATCAAAAATTTGTGACTTCGATAATGTCTATTCATTTAGACGCATATTGAGTTCATTGGAATCAAAAATTTGGAGACAAAGCAAGAGTTTAGTTGTTATGTCAGAGTCTATAACTGACTCATAGACGTCTATTGAGCAATTTTCCTCCCGAGGGATGCTAAATCGCGCGACTCCCGAAAGCTGCGTCTACTACCTCTCTCTCCCCACTTGTTTGAATTTTGTAAGATCACATTTTTTAGAAGAAAATCCGTACCCGATCTTTATGCTCTAGAAAACACTATAAAAGAGAGGCTTTCAGTCATTATTTTCATTTCTCGACTCTCTTCGTGAACCACAAGGCGCACCAGCTAGCGCTCAGCACTGTGCTCCTTAAGCGGCTAATTAGGCTGGACAGGTGGTGTCGTCAGGGATTTCAGCTACGACAGGGTGATAAGAAAGTTTGTTTGCCACAGTTTCCAGTTTCCAGTTCTTGTCACCCTGCATTGATGCTACAGTACCGGACAAAAAGCTATCAACTTTAGCCTTTTTAAGTGGAACATTTTCATCTTTGAGAGAGTGTTCCCGTACTACTTATTATCCCACAAATTAATTTTTATGGGATCAAAAAGACCAAGAATAGAACTCCATTTTTGTAGTCGGCAACTTTTTTGTACAAGCACTCCCTAGAGAGTTACATCTCGACAAAGTAATTTCTCTCTCAGCGCGACCGATTTCAGTGCAAAATAAGGCAATTTTTAAGCTGTCGGCTAAAAATAGTCATAACTCTCTAGGGATTTTTTGTACAAAAAAGTCGCCAACTACAAAAATGGAGTTCTATTCTTGGTCTGTTTGATCCGATAAAAAATAATTTGTGGGATAATCAGTAATACTGCAACACTCACTCAAAGTTGAACATTTTTAACTGAAAAAAAAGTAGATAGATTTTTTGCCCGGTACTGTACCTTCCTCCCCCGCCCTTTAAATGTTTTTTTCCTTGTTCTCATTTGTGATGTCTGGTATTACAAATTATGTTTATTCATTTTTCCAGCTTCAAAAGTCTTCGAAAAAGTTATCGTGTCTTGCCGACAAAACTCGCAACTTATTGTTAAAGTGATACTGATTCATTTTTCACTCCGCTTCCTGTATTGCAAAATGGATCTCTCCACTGGCGCTAAATTGTTCATCTCTCTCTTATATTCAGTTTTCCTGATCTTCCTGTACCTTTTCACTTTCTTCGTGATCATAAGACACTGGAAAACTGAGAAATCCTCATTTTTCCTGATGTATATTCTCGAAGGAGTGATGAACATATGCACGTATTTTATGGTTTTCTATTCGAAGAAGCTTAACACGGTCACTTGCGATACGTGCCCATTGGCATTTATCTATCGGGATATGAGTGAGTGAGAATTGATTTTTACCAAAAATGCAAACTTATGTTTCAGACATCGATTTTCTGAAAAATTTTCTCACTTGTATGAGCTACCACATGGCTTATGTTCAGTATCTGAACACTTCTCTTATTTCAACTAATCGAAATACTGTTCTGCGATATTGGCAAAGGGGGGAACCGGTACGCTCAAGTTTCAAATAAAACTTGAAAATAACTTTTTCAGTTCTGGAAGAAATTTGCTCTACCAATCATGATGATAGCGTTTCTTCTGCCGTTCATAGACACACACCGTCATTTTCTTTTACAAACTGAAATCACATACAATGGCGAAAATTATGAATTTGCAGAACCGATGGTAGGTGTCATAGGTTTTTTTTTCAAACCGAATTTTCATAAAAATTCTTTTCAGCCCCTCGAAGACTGCTTCAAATATCTCAACCCCACTATGATTTTCTGCAGTGCTTATTCAGTTGGTATGAATATCGGCAGTAGGATGTACCTCAGGAAACTCACCACCCATGTACGGAGCAAAGCAAGTACCAACTTCATCGTCATTACGCTTTTCACTTCCATCGCTCAAGTGCTCGGGTGTTTCCTGAGTATTATTCGTGTCGCATGGCCAACAGGACCAATAGCAAGACTTCTTGCTGAATGTCTTCCATTTGTCAGTGATGGATTGACCCTGATGCAGCCATTGTTGCTTTTTGTACTCGCTAGTTCGGTAGGTTAGAAAATATACAGTACCGGACAAAAAAGTGTCAACTTTTGGTTTTCAGTTGAAAATGCCCAACTTTAAGAGTGTGTCATAGTAAAACTAACTATCTCATAATACAACTTTTTATGGAATCAAACAGAACAAGACTAGAACTTCTTTTTGTAGTTGACAGCTTTTCTGTACAGACATTTCCTAGAGAGTTATAGTGATTTTGAGTGGACAGCTCAAAAATCGCAGTATTTTGCACTGAAATAGGTCGATTCAAGGGAGAAATTACTTTGGCGACACGTAACTTGCTAGGAAACATCCGTACAGAAAAGTTGCCAACTACAAAAATAAAGTTCTATTTTTGGTCTGTTTGATTCCATAAGAAGTTATTTTAAAAGACAGTTAGTTTTACTAATACACACTCTTAAAATTGGCCATTTTCAACTGAAAATACCAAAAATTGATACCTTTTTGTCCGGTACTGTAGTGAACCAACTGGAATACGCACATTTCCAGATTCGGAAGAATATCATAGCAATGTTCAAACGTAAGAATATCTCGGTTGTACATGCAATCACCAGCCGAAACTCGGGATTTTGATTCTGTTTTCCAGTGAACCAGCTATTTTTTGGCTAACAATGCTTCATCAGTACCAGCAGACGGGAAACTGGGGAACTACCCGAAAGCGGTTCTTGAATCTCGAAATTTCCACCTGTCTTCCTCCCTCAAAAGTCACTTGATTCCCGTTCTATAATACCTTTTAAATAATCAACTCCTTAACTCAACTCAATTTCCCGAAAGCCCTCCTGCATACAGTACCTCTTTTTTTGAATTATCAACCCTCCCAAGTCTCCCTCACCTTCAACTTACATAATTGAAATTTGGACACTCACATAAAATCTTACTCTTTTTCCTGCAATTTTTTTTTTGCATTATTCTCAATCACTATAATTTCCAAAACTCTATTATATACTTTTCTTTCAATGTTTGTTCATTCTTTACTCAGATTCTTTTACTTCTATTTTTTTTAAACATAATCACTTACCGTTTATATTTTCTTCTTTTTTGAGTTTTTCTCACTACGACTCTTATATATCAAGTTGATAAAAGGGTTTTTGAACTGTATCTTGCTTTTCCCTAGTGATACCTTTTTTCACAATTTTGTCACTGTTACCGTCAACCAAGAAATAGTGAGGGGTATCATTATAACAAAATTCTTCAATTTGACGCTTGCTCGAAGAGGAGGTTTAAAATAGTTCTGAACTAGGTAAATTTTGTATAGAATTGGTTTTGCGCAATTATTGTAACTTGAAAAGCGACAAAACAATGAATTCCTTCAAATACGAAAATGTGTTCTAGTAAGTGATATTTATTTATCTGGTAAATTTCTATCAAATTTTATAATTATTTATTTTTGAATTGAAAAGTTTTCAGCTTTCATCTAGGTCATAAAGATAAGAATCGTCAGTATCTCTCTGACTTCCGAATTTTCAGTGGTTGAATTACCGTTATTTCACAAAAATTGAAGTTCTGATATTCATGTTTTTCAGTCCTATTGTGCGGTTGACACTGTGTGCTCTTCAAAACTTTCTTTCAAAGCACGCTTGGAGCTCCGTAAGTCTCGTTACTGAATTTACACTTCTTGCTTGGGTTTTTTGACCATTTGCATAGTTTTTTTGGGTTTATTGTACACTTCAAGCCGGTTGGCTTGGAATAAATTGGTTATTATTCAAAAAGCTGTGTTGTGGGTTGTGTTAACGCGTTTCAGGTTCTAGTTTGTGTCAAAAAATGGTGAAGACATAGTATAGAGCGTTTCAATCTGGATATTTGTCGTTTCTCTGGTGTTTCGTACGTTTCTCGTTATTTTAGCTAGTAATTGCTACTAGTTTTTCAATTTGTAGAAATTATTGACTCTGTTGTTTGACGAAGGACAAAGAGACAGCTGTTCACACTCAGTGAGAAGACGACACTCCACTTACAAATGTGAAGACTCCGCCCATTTAGCAAGCTCCGCCCATTCCTGGAAGTAGGTCTCCCAATACTCGCAGATCAGTATTGTTTTTTCGATGACCTACTGAATGGACGTCCACCCTTGTATTCCTATTTTTCTAGAATTCTAGTTTATTATATTTTGTTCTGTCATCAAGGTAAGATTTTTTGTAGAATTAACTAATCCCGGTCACCATGGAACTGTGTACTTTGTACATACTAGCTGAGAAAATAGTGTCAACAAAACCGTCCAAATCAATTGATGTTTTTCAGAAGTGCTCTCCAAACTGCCAAAAGGTTCGAACTTGTGCAGATTCGTATTGGAAGGAAGATGCAGCGAGAAGACCCAGCGCGTAAAGACGGATAAAAAAGGATATGGAGTAAAAGCCATTGAAGATATTCAAGCTGGCGAGAATCTGGCGGAATATAGTGGAGAGCTCATCTCTGCAGCAGAAAAGCTGACGACTTGGAGCCCAATCGCTATTTGATGACCATTAATGCTCGTTGGTATATTGATTCTGCAAGACAAGAGAAGGTTGAACGCTACGTTAATCATTCATGCGAACCGAATACCGAAGGAAGTTTAAGAAGAGGAGATCACACTCTGCTATGAAATGGACAATTTGATGGAGATCTGCCAATTTCAAAATTCTTCAACTTAGATAAGGTCAGGAGTTGGAGTTACATGGGACAGACTGCATTCGCGGGCTTTATTTTTGTTATGTTTTATTTAAATCCGATTAAAAATATATTTTTCTTGTAATAAACATTTATGTATTAAAAACAGTGTTCTAATATGTTAAAAACTATCCTTCAGATCAACTAGACATTTACGAACGGCATTGTGGTCGTTGGCCAGCAAGCAATAACGTTTTTTATTCCACTCACAATTCAGGTTTTGAGCAAATAGGTCGACCAGTCTGGCATATTTAGACAATGACGTAAATTAACGTAAAATTGACAAGGAAGGAGATTAACAGGGTCAATGACAATTCTAGTAGTTCATGACCCTTATTAATCTCAATTATCTCAATAAATAAGTCAGAAGTAACACTTAGCACAGTGGCCATTAAACAATGTGTACTCAGAGATAGGAAACATTTTTGCACAGCACGAGATGTAATGGGAATAAGATTTTCAAGGGATAGGGAATCGCAAAGAACGATTTTATTTGAACATACAGTACCGGCCAAAAATTTCAGTTGAAAATTCCCAATTTTGAGAGTTTGTCCTGGTAATGCTGGTTATCCCATCCAGCATATCTTCATTGAATCATACAAATCGGAAGTAGAACTCTACTTTTGTAATTGATACTTTTATTCTACGGACACTCCCTAAAGAGTTACGTGTCGAACAAGTAATTTCTCTCTTAATCCGTCCAGTTTCAGTGTAAAAATACTGCGATTTTTGAGCTGTCGTGTTAAAATGACCCTAACTCTCTAGGGAGTGCCTGTACACGGAAGTTGTGAACTATAAAAATGGAGCTTTTTGTCTAATCTGTATGATTCTTTAAAACTCGTCGGCTCTATTACAGTTTAGATGTCCTTTAAAAACTAAAACGTCCCTTAAAACACTTGAACGTCCCTTAAAACACTTAGACGTCCCTTGAAACACTTAAACTTCCTTTCAAACTCTAATTTTCTTAAAACGTCCTTTCAAAAGTTCAGACGTCCCAAAAAACGTTTAAACGTCCCATAAAATGTTTAGACGTCCCTTGTAATCCCAAAATATAGTTCTGAAGATTTAAACGTCCCAAAAAACATTTAAACGTTCCACAAAACATTAAAACGTCCCAAAAAACATTAAAACGTCCCAAAAAATATTTAGACGTCCCTTGAACACTTTCAGTGGCTTTTAGTGTTGAAGGGACGTCTAAACATTTTTTGGGACGTTGAAATGTTTTTTGGGACGTCTAATTTTTTTTTCTGACGTCTAAGTATTTAAAACCGAATTTTCGGATTTCAAGGGACGTCTCAATATTTAATGGGACGTCTAAACGTTTTTTGGGACGTCTAAATGTTTTTTGGGACGTTTAAACATTTTTGAACATATTTGGGATCCGAAAGGACGTTTAAATGTTTCAAAGGACGTCTAAGTGTTTCAAGGGACGTCTAAGTGTTTTAAGGGACGTCTAAGTGTTTTTTGGGACGTTCAAGTTTTCAAAGGACATCTAAACTGTAATAGAGCCAACTCGTCTTGATGGGACAATCACCAATACCATGACACTCTCTCAAAGTTGGGCTACTTCTATGTAGTTTTTTAGTTTTTTTTCGCATTTAGCTACATTTGTATAACAATAGTACCGCAACCTCTCTATTTCTTTTTGCTTTTTTATACCAAAAATTTGATTTATCATTTTATAACTTGCTGGCATTTTTGTATGTGTATCATGAGTTAGTTTGACTGACAGACTCCTTTTCTTCAAATAACATGTGTTATGATGATGTGACACTGTGAACACCTACATTTGCTTATGTATCGCTAGAGAGCGGATGGACACTGTTGCGCAACTAAAAAAGACGTCTGGTGGCTTTTCCCCAAAATTGTGTAATGTTGAGTAGAATACACTCGCGTAAACAAGTTGACACATTTGTCGAGAATATAGGGTCGTTTGAATACGCACAAACAGCCACACGATACTTGATACCTTCCTAAAATAGAAAATCCTAAATGAAGATTCACCGAAGACTACCAATCACTTTGTACCCCAAACACGATTTTATATTTTATTTTTAGGGCGATATTTTACAGACACTCAGGCTGACATACTTTCTCCTTTTCTCACTCTGACTCTCACAGGACACAGATGAAGGTGACATCTGGACAAACATAACTTGGACAGAAAGACAGAAGGAAGAGGGGAAGACGACTTCTATGCTGTCTAGTGAGGCGCCGCATTTGGAATAATGTGTACTGGGCGCTTGACTCTTGATTCTCGGATATTCTGAAAAAAAATTGAACAAGTGGAAATCGACTGGGAGCTTGTTACAGTTGGAAAATGTGCTCTAACTGTTTATTGCTTGAATTTGTCACATATTTATTTTTAAATTGAAAAGTTTTCAGCTTTCATCTAGGTCATAAAGATAAGAATCGTCAGTATCTCTCTGACTTCCGAAATTTCAGTGGTTGAATTACCGTTATTTCGCAAAAATTGAAGAGCACGCTTGGAGCTCCGTAAGTCTCGTTACTGAATTAACACTTTTTGCTTGCGTTTTTCGACCATTTGCATAGTTTTCTTGGGTTTATTGTACACTTCAAGCCGGTTGGCTTGGAATAAATTGGTTATTATTCAAAAAGCTGTGTTGTGGGTTGTGTTAACGCGTTTCAGGTTCTAGTTTGTGTCAAAAAATGGTGAAGACATAGTATAGAGCGTTTCAATCTGGATATTTGTCGTTTCTCGTTATTTTAGCTAGTAATTGCTACTAGTTTTTCAATTTGTAGAAATTATTGACTCTGTTGTTTGACGAAGGACAAAGAGACAGCTGTTCACACTCTGTGAGAAGACGACACTCCACTTACAAATGTGAAGACTCCGCCCATTAAGCAAGCTCCGCCCATTCCTGGAAGTAGGTCTCCCAATACTCGCAGATCAGTATTGTTTTTTCGATGACCTACTGAATGGACGTCCACCCTTGTATTCCTATTTTTCTAGAATTCTAGTTTATTATATTTTGTTCTGTCATCAAGGTAAGATTTTTTGTAGAATTAACTAATCCCGGTCACCATGGAACTGTGTACTTTGTACATACTAGCTGAGAAAATAGTGTCAACAAAACCGTCCAAATCAATTGATGTTTTTCAGAAGTGCTCTCCAAACTGCCGAAAGGTTCGAACTTGTGCAGATTCGTATCGGAAGGAAGATGCAGCGAGAAGACCCAGCGCGTAAAGACGGATAAAAAAGGATATGGAGTAAAAGCCATTGAAGATATTCAAGCTGGCGAGAATCTGGCGGACATAGTGGAGAGCTCATCTCTGCAGCAGAAAAGCTGACGACTTGGAGCCCAATCGCTATTTGATGACCATTAATGCTCGTTGGTATATTGATTCTGCAAGACAAAAGAAGGTTGAACGCTACGTCAATCATTCATGCGAACCGAATACCGAAGGAATTGGAAGAAGAGGAGATCACACTCTGCTATGAAATGGACAATTTGATGGAGATCTGCCAATTTCAAAATTCTCTAACTTAGATAGGGACAGGAGTTGGAATTACATGGAACAGACTGCATTCGCGGTCATCCACGCATGCCTTCTCCTTAAATTCCTAAAATTTCGAAATTCTTCAACTTAGAAAATGTATTTTCCTTATAATAAACATTTATGTATTAAAACAGTGTTTTAATGTGTTTAAAACTATCATTCAGATCAACTAGACATTTGCAAGAGACATTGCGGTCGTTGGCTAACAAGCAAATACGTTTTCTACTCCACTCACAAATCATGTTTTAAGCAAATAGATAGACCAGTCTCGCATGATTTAGATAATGACGTAAATTAACGAGGAGGGAGATTAACAGGGTCAATGACACTTCTAGTAGTTCATGACCCTTATTAATCTCAATTATCTCGATAAATATGTCAGGAATAACACTTAGCACAGTGGTCATTAAATAATGTGTACTCAGAGACAGGAAACATTTTCTCACAGAACAAGGTGTAATGGAAAAAATAGTTTTAAGGGTGAGGGGATTGCGAAGAACAATTATATTTAAACATACAGTACCGGCGAAAAATGTATCATATTTTGGCTTTTTGAGTTGAAAACTACCAACTTCGAGAGTTTGTCATGGTAATGCTGGTTGTCCCATCTAGCAGATTTTTATTGAATTATACAAATCGGAAGTAGAACTTTACTTTTGTAGTTGATAATTTTATTATACGGACATTCTCTAGAAAGTTACATCTCTAACAAGTAATTTCTCCCTCAATTCGTCCCATTTCAGTGTGCGATTTTTGAAATGTCGTGTTAAAATGACCATAGCTCTTTAGGGAGTGCTTGTACACGGAAGTTTTCAACTACAAAAATGAGGCTTTATGTTCAATTTGTATGATTTTTTAAGACACCCTCTCAAAGTTGGACATGTTCAACTGAAAAAGACAAAATTCAAATATTTTTGGACGGTACTGTAGATAAGGAAGCAAAAAGTCAATAAAAGACCCAAAAAATCATTTTCTGGTATTGACTGTGAACTCGTTTCATGTTCTCACAGATAACGCTGCTGCAAAAATTGTTGATGGCGTGTAGATCAAGTTTTTGCTTACGAAGAACAATAGTACCGCAACCTTTTTATTTTCTTTTTGCTTTTTTATACCAAAAATATTTGATTTATCAGTTTATATCGTGCTGGAATTTTTGTATGACATAAGTTAATTTGACTGACAGACTCCTTTTCTTCAAATAAAATGTGTTATGATGATGTGACACCGTGAACACCTAAATTTGTTTATGTCTCGCTTGAGAGCGAATGGACACTGTCGTTTGAATGCGCACTTCTAAACAAGCATAGGACACTTGATACCTTCCTATAATAATAAATTCTAAAATAAACGAGCAGTATGTTTTTGAAATTCACCACCAAAGACTACTAATGATTTTGTACCCCAAACACGATTTTAGAGAGCGATATTTTCAGACACTCAGGCTGACATACTTTCTCCTTCTCTCACTCTGACTCTCACTGGACACAGATAAAAGCGACATCTGGACAAACATAACTTGGACAGAAAGACAGAAGGAAGAGGGGAAGACGACTTCTATGCTGTCTAGTGAAGCGCCGCACTTAGAATAATGTGTACTGGGCGCATGATTCCTGATTCTCTGATATTCTGAAAAAATGTGAACAAGTGGAAATCGACTGGGAGCTTGTTACAGTTGGAAGAGGTGCCCTAATTGTTTATTGCTTGAATTTGTCACAGAACGGACCCGGCTGAAATCAAAATTCTTTTTTGGCCCATTCTATGTTTGGTTTTCAACTGAAAAGCACTTCTCCTTCGAAATTTCAAAAAAAAATTCAAAAAAAACTGTTTAACAATGAGTATTCTTTTTTTGAATCTGAGCTGACTGTCGCATTGCACGCGCTAAAAATCTGTTTTTGCACTTTTGGCAACATTGAAAAAAAAATTGGAGAAATCCCGCTCAAGTTGGTCCACCAATTCCACCGAATTTTATTACATCTAAACCGACGGTCCCCCTTCTTTTCTCCACTTTCCGCTTGTTTCTTCCTCGCTCCCCCATTTTTCTGTTTTGTATTTGTATTTGTATTTATTTAACCATTTGAATATACAGTAAGAATCACTGGAGGTCAGGTAGAGTCCCTCACGAGACTAAACCTGAGAAAGGGAAACCGGGAAAAGGATAATTATAAAAGTAGGTGTTGGGCAAGGAGGGGAGGGAATATAAAATAATCAGTTATCAGAATCGTACAATATTATTTACAAGAAGAGACTTGAATTCTGAAGGGCAAAGGAAATGAGGAACATTAATAGTTAAGGCATTCCAAATAGGTACTACCGTTGAGAAAAAATTAGAGCAATTAGGATTTACACAGATAAGAGACATAGGGCGACGGGAGGAGGAGCTTAACCTGACATGAGTCTCAAGGCAAGGAAAATATGAGGCGCCGATTATGAAATTGTATAAGAGAAGAAGTTGCGCTTTGAGCCTACGGTGGCGCATAGAAAAGAGGTCAAGTTGGGAGAGGCGATCAGAGTAAGATCGATAAGATGTGTTACAGCGTTGGAGAATTTTCCGCGAAAAGAATCTGAGAGGAGTTTCAAGCTTGTGCGCTAGTTTAGATGATGGGGGAGGCGAATAAACGACGGAGCAGTATTCAACTAGAGGGAGTACGTACGTTTTGAACAGGAAGATATAAAATTGGGGAGAGTTGGATTTGAAGGATTTCAGAAGTTGTTTTGATCGGAGTAAGGCGAGAGCAACAGCCCGGTTAATGTGTCTAGTGAATTTGAGATTAGGTTCGATTAATAAACCTAAATCCCTGACAGAGTCGACGGTATCAATGAGGGTACCTCCAATAGTGAAGGGGTGAGAAGAGTTTCGAGGTCCGAGGCGAAGAAGGGCAGTCTTAGAGTGGGCCAGAGGTAAAGAGTTGTCAGAAGCCCAAGACTCTACCAAGTCAATTCCCATTTGAAGTGCTAGAGGATCATGAGAGTACAGCTTAATATCGTCAGCGAAAGCTGCGATACGTAGCGATGAAATTTCAGCAAGTTTGAGCAGGAGATCATTTATAAAGATCAAGAACAGGAGAGGGCCAGAGACGGAGCCCTGTGGGACACCGGAGGGGATAGAAGCAGAGGGAGTGCCAACGAAGTCATCGATCTTGACAGAAAATGTTCGATTAGACAGAAAATCAGTAAGCCAAAGAATGATATTACTAGGAATTCCGAAGCTGACTAGTTTCGTAATAAGAAATTGGTGGTCCACTTGATCGAATGCCTTGCGGAAGTCGAAATAGACAACGTCAAGAGACTTGTGACTGGATAGTAATAATCTGTATTCAGAGATAGAGTGGACAAGTGAGCTAGAGCAAGATCGTTTAGACAGAAACCCGTGTTGAAATCTGCTTATGTTGCGGAAAAGATTAATCTTAATATAATTGCACAAGATACGCTCACAGACACGAGAAAAAGGGTCTGTGAGCGATATCGGGCGGTAGTTTTCAGGAGAGGTCAAAGATCCTTTTTTTGGAATTGGGATGATGGTAGCATGTTTCCAAGAAGCAGGGACGTGTGTCTTGAGAAAAGAGTCAGAGAATATGATGGATAACGGAATAGCGAGGGTGGTAGCGCAGTTTCGAATGATATAGAAGTTGGCATGATGAGTAGTGAAACCGCAACGGGGAGGGACTTTACGAAGCGTGTTCTCGATGATCCAGGGAAGAAAAAGCTCAGAAGGGGAGATATTATTACTAGGATTGTTCGACACTGGGATAAGCGAGCTGGAAGGGGAGCAGTTGTAGTTGCTAGTTTATTTACTCGACACCTCACCGTTCCCATAGACTTTTTATGATCGGTCATTAAATCTCTTTTTTTTTGTTGATAAATTTGATGAGCGGAATGGCAATAAAATCAAACATTAACTGTCAAGTATCCCACGTTTTATTATATTTATGCGTTTGAGAACGTCAGGTGAATTATAAAAGCTACAGTACACATATGGGGTACGGTAGGAGGTCGTTGAGAGTTTTCAGTTTAAGAATACTGGAAGGGTAAAATCATCAAAAGTCTTATCAAGGCCCAATTCTCATTTTATCCAGAAACAAACTTTAATTTTCCATAATCTTGCGATGAGTGGGTCGTACTAAATTAAAAAAAGTGAGGCTCATCACTGTCTAATTTTTCGAAACTTTTTCTTTTTCTGATCTTTGCTGAAAATTGTACTTGAAACGAGATAGCGCATACAAAGGGTAGAGTTTCTCTAACGCCAGACAACGCGCTCCATCGAGACGCGCCATTCCAGTCGCCTTTCTCTCTATTTTTCAATGTCACTCTTTCTTTTTCTCTCTCGCTATTTATGAACTTGAATGATCAATCACCTTGTTTACGATATGTTTACAAATTGTTGTCAAAAAAACCATGTGAAAAACATTCGAAACATGTTTGTGCAAGCTATCAGACTGAAAACTGAAAAACAGGGGGAAAACGAGACTGGAGGAAAACTGGATGAGTAATGTTATCTGATCTGATTGCTCGAAACCGCCACATTTCATCAAATTCCTCTGTTTTTCTTCCTATTCTGGCAGTTGTTCGACATTTATTTGCTTTTTGATAGCAATTTGAACCATTTTCTGGTAGGATTCGGTTTTTTGGCACCGTGCCAAGTCTTGATCTGATTGCTCGAAACCGCCACATTTCATCAAACTCCTGTGTTTTTCTTCTTTTTCGGAATACTGTTTGACATTTCTTTGGTTTTTGATAGCAATTTGTACCGTTTTCTGAAAGAATTCGGTTTTTTGGCACCGTGCCAGGTATTGATCTGATTGCTCGAAACCGCCACATTTCATTGAATTCCTCTGTTTTCCTTCTTTTTCGGAATACTGCTTGACATTTCTTTGGTTTTTGATAGCAATTTGTACCGTTTTCTGGTAGAATTCGGTTTTTTGGCACCGTGCCAAGTCTTGATCTGATTGCTCGAAACCGCCACATTTCATTGAATTCCTCTGTTTTTCTTCTTTTTCGGAATACTGTTTGACATTTCTTTGGTTTTTGATAGCAATTTGTACCGTTTTCTGGTAGAATTCGGTTTTTGGCACCGTGCCAAGTCTTGATCTGATTGCTCGAAACCGCCACATTTCATTAAATTCCTGTGTTTTTCTTCTTTTTCGGAATACTGTTTGACATTTCTTTGGTTTTTGATAGCAATTTGTACTGTTTTCTGGTAGAATTCGGTTTTTTGGCACCGTGCCAGGTTTTGATCTGATTGCTCGAAACCGCCACATTTCATCAAACTTCTCTGTTTTTCTCTTTTTTTGGGATACTGCTTGACATTTACTTGGTTTTTGATAGCAATTTGTACCGTTTTCTGGTAGAATTCGGTTTTCTGGCACCGTGCCAAGTCTTGATCTGATTGCTCGAAACCGCCACATTTCATCAAATTCCTCTGTTTTTCTTTCTCTTCTGGCAATTATTTGACATTCATTTGCTTTTTGATAGCAATTTGTACCGTTTTCTGGTAGAATTCGGTTTTTTGGCACCGTGCCAGGTTTTGATTCGACTGCTCGAAACCGCCACATTTCATCAAATTTCTCTGTTTTTCTCATTTTTTGGGATATTGTTTGACATTTACTTGGTTTTTGATAGCAATTTCTACCGTTTTCTGGTAGAATTCGGTTTTTTGGCACCATGCCAGGTTTTGATTCGACTGCTCGAAACCGCCACATTTCTTCAAATTTCTCTGTTTTTCTCCTTTTTTGGGATATTGTTTGACATTTCTTTGGTTTTTGATAGCAATTTGTTCCGTTTTCTGGTAGAATTCGGTTTTTGGCACCGTGCCAAGTCTTGATCTGATTGCTCGAAACCGCCACATTTCATTAAATTCCTGTGTTTTTCTTCTTTTTCGGAATACTGTTTGACATTTCTTTGGTTTTTGATAGCAATTTGTACTGTTTTCTGGTAGAATTAGGTTTTTTGGCACCGTGCCAAGTATTGATCTGATTGCTCGAAACCGACACATTTCATCAAATTCCTTTGTTTTTTTTTCTTTTTCGGAATACTGTTTGACATTTCTTTGGGTTTTAATAGCAATTTGTACCGTTTTCTGGAACTATTCGATTTTTGGCACCGTGCCAGGCTCTAAATCTCTTTTTCTCTCAATCTCCTTTCTCTTATAAGAATATTTAGTGCCCGTCGGTTCTTGCCTCGGGTCGATGGCCCCACCTTTTCCGACTTCCTTTTTTTGTTATTCTTGGTAGTGGTGCATCTTCCTCTTTTCGATTCTTTCTCATGCATCATCCTGGCAACGTGCCAAGTCCCTCTTGCCCTGTCGCATTCCTTCTCTACATACACCCAATTTTCTCCATTTGGGGAGACGCAGAGAACTGATGACGCGCTTCGGATAGTTGTCGGGTGGGAAGCGGCTGTGCTCAAAGGAGTAGGTCAGTGACTAGGGAAATTGAGTCACGGATGGTGGTGATGCGAGAGAAAGCGTGAAAGACTTTTCAAGTCTGAATTAATACATTTGGCTCTACAGAAAAAGCTTGCTGCCACCCTTCATTTTCCATTGCGATCAGTTATTTTCGGAAATTTTGAAAACTCGGTTTTGCAAGTTTTTCATAGTCAAATTCTTACTCATGTTCCCTATTGGCAACGTGCCAAGTCACACGTTCCTCCTTGCATCCCCTCTCTTCATACAGTTTCTCTCTAAGTTTAGAGACGCAGAGAGTTGGTGACGTGTCTCGGAAAGCTGTCGGGTGGAACGCGGCTGGGCTCAAAGGACAAATTCAGTGACTAGGGAATCGAGTCTAAATTTGGAAAACAATAGAACAATTTTGAATAGGCATCAGAAAACCTGAGCAGCGTGTAGGAAAGCCAAAAGTCGAACGTGGTTTTCTTTGTTCCGGGACAATCCACAACATGACATTTCGTACCGAGACAATTTGCGGCCTTGCGTTCCACAGTACGAGTTGAACTTCCTATTTTAGATTTTTTTTTGAAGAGACCAGCGAAAGGGTCCCTCCCAAAAGACCAAGAAATCCCCGTCTAATGAATTTGCATACTTTTCTTTTTCAAGAGTGAGATAGTGTACGCCAGACATCGGTGCCTGATGACCTTACGAAAAACATTGCGAAATCATATTTCGAATGTTTTCGAACGACAAAAGATCACTCTCCTCCGTTCAGAATTGTAAACATGATCGTTGGTCATCCAAATTCAAGAAAACGAGAGAAAGAGGGAAGAGACATTCAAAAATAGAGAGGAGGTACTGGTACGGCGCGTCTCGATGGAGCGCGCTGTCTGGCGTCATGCCATGCTACAGAGAATTCGATCCTGAATTTAGGGTCTTTTAAAACAACAGTACTCCTCTCTCGATGCTACAGGATCCTTGATCCTGAAATGCCAGACAGCGGTACCAGACGACTTTACCAAAACATCGAAAAACCACGTTTTGGAAGTTTTCGAACGAGTTCTTGTGACGACAAAACTCACTCCCGATGAGTTATACTTTTCCCGCCACATTCTCTAGCTAATAATTTCTGATAATCTGTGGATGACTCAAATGCTTCACGTGTTGGCGTGCTGCAAAGGAACTTTTCCAATCCTTGAAGCGGGAGTTAGGCTTTTTTCAATAGGCGCCGATTAGAATAATAATTGCATTATTGTAGTTTCCTATTTGAACAAAGACGATTGATTTCAAAATATATCAAATTTCGCCGAAATAGAAAATGTTGGCATTGTGCCAAGTATTCATATGTTTGCCTAAAACCGACACATTTATTAAATTGCTTCACTTTTTTTTATTCGAGAAGCTGTTTTACATAACGAGATTGGCTCAGAGCCTGTCTATACCCCCCCCCCTTTAAGAGCCTGTCTATAAACGAAGCTCCACCCACTCTCCTTCGAAGTGCCAACTGTTGCTGGTCGCCGACCTTCCATGTATTAATAATTTTACTCACAATCACCAAAATCTAAATATACATTTATCTATCCCATCATCGGTTTTCGATAGCAATTTTTACCGTATCCTGCAAGAAGTTGTTTTGTTGGCACGGTGCCAAGTCTTGGTCTGATTGCCCGAAACCGGCACCCTTCATTTATTTTCAAATTTTTCTAATTGAAGAAGTGCTCAATATAACTAGACGGACTTACAATCTATTTTATCTGTGGCGAAAACAAAGCCCCGCCCATTTCTTCTGTCGAAATGGGCGGGGCCAACTGTTGTTGGTCGGCGAGTATCTAACCTCTCCGAGTGTGAGCAACTCTACGTTTCTGTTTGTTTTCTTTTTTCTCTCAACCTCCTTTCTCATATAAGCATATCTAGCGCCCCCTGATTCCTGGCTCCTGTCGATGGCCCCACCTTTTCCGACTTTCTTTTTTTGTTATAATTCTTGGTAGGGTTGCATCTTCCTCTTTTCAATTCTTACTCATGCCTCCTCCTGGCAACGTGCCAAGTCTCTCTTGCCTTCTTGCGTTTCCTTCTGCATACACCCGATTTCTCTCCATTCGGGGAGACGCAGAAAACTGATGACGCTCTTCGGATAGTTGCCCCTCCTTCCCTTCTTTTTCTATTTCTCTTTTGTAGTTCTTGGACAACGCTGACCATTGCTTGGGGACGGCGTTCTACTTTTTTTTCCTCTTTTTGAAAGTGTAGCTCTGATTAATTCCTCATCCGGAGTGTCCGTTCTTTATTGATTGCGCAAATTTTTGTTTGGTTTATTTAAATATTTAATTTCGTTGTTTTCAGGGTTCAAAATGTCGAACAATTCGGGTTCCATCACCCCAAGATCATCGACAAGAGATCGGTAAGTTACTTTTCGGACAACATAGTTAAGTATAAAAAATCGATTTTCAGGAAGAAAGTCTCCCGTTTCCAAGTGGAGACCTTCACCCCCAAGTCCTCCAACTTCAAAAAAATTATGACGCATAGTGTCTTCAACCAACACTATGTCGTCTACGAAGTCGAGCTGAAGGATGGATCGAAGATCAAAGCCACGGACTACGACTTCAAAGTGAGAATTTTAATTTGAAAAAGTATCACTGTTTTCTGAAATTTCAGAAAAGTCCTGAAATGCTCGTTGAGTACAAGACGAATGTCACTCAACAAACGGCCAACAGCGACGGAGGTAAAACTTAGTCTGACTTGCAACTAAAACACGATCTTTTTGCAGAGTATGTAGTTGAGAGAGTATTGACTCACCGGATGGTCCACGGCAAACCACTTTTTCTGGTCAAATGGGAGGGATACGCTCATCCGGTCTGGAACTCGGAAATGTGGGAGGATGAGCTCGTGGTGAGTTTTCAATAAGACTATCAATTTTAAAGAAATGGTTGTTACAGAACTGGAAGAGCATCTTGAATGCCTACAAGAGCAAATCAATGCTCACTTCAAGCAAACCGGCTCCAACTCGCAAGAGAAACCATTCATCGTCCGATGAGGAGGAAGAAGAAGACATTGAGCTCACTCCAAAGAAGACCGCGAAGAAAGCGAATCTCATTGAGAAGAAAGACGAGGATGAGGGAGAAGATGAGCCAGCGGAGACAGTTCCTTCCGTCAGACGTGCCGCTGAAATGCAAGAAGAGGATGAATATGAGGAGGATGGAATCGAAGAGGAGCGAGTGCTCTCCGACGATGGAGGACAGAAGAAAGGATGGTTCTCCGGATTCAACTTCGGAAATTGGTTCTAATTCTCTCTCTCTTTTTCTTTTTTCCTCTCTATCTTCCTCTCTCGCTCTTTTTTCTACCGTTGCATGGTCTCTTGCGGAGCGTCGTATCAGTGTATTCCGGTACACTGTGACCTCTGCGAGAGACCATGCAGAAGGCCTCTTGTGGAGAGTCGTGTCAGTGTATTATGAATTCAATTTTTTCTGTGCATGCGAAGACCGCGCCGCACTCACGCGGCGGCCACGCCCATTTTTTGCGACAGTGTTCGAAAATGGAACGCAGCGTTAAAATGGGAGTGGGCGTGGTCGCCGCGTGTGTGCGGCGCGGTCTTCTCATGCACAGAAAAAATTGAATTCATAATATTACGATACACTTTGAACTCTGCGAGAGGCCTTACTGTTGTGGTATTCAAGTTCGAATAAACTTGTTGTTGAATAGGACTTTTATCTCAGAGAGGGAAGCAAACGAACACACAGACAGACGGGTGAAGAGGGGTGATGATGAAATAGTTGGGAGAAGGGAAGACCGCAATGTGGTGTACTACGTACTTGCGCGTGGCCGGGGACTAGGGAACAGAAGAGATAGGCCATGTCGATTTACGGGATAGTTCGGCCATCACATATTTTAGTGAAATATTGTCGGGAAATCTGTTAATATCGGAAATTATGCGAGAAGATGGAAAATTCACGAGATTCTCCAGTAATCAAAAAATTAATAGAAATTTTTTGGCGTCGAATGGAATGAAAATGAAAAAAAAATCCGAAAATTATTCATTCATCATGGTTAAGATATCCTGGCAGTCTACTATTCTGATTTTCGGTCCCAGTGGTCAAGGAAAAATACTTTGGCACGGAAATTTGTCCATCAAAGAAAAATACAGGACAGTAAAACTTGCTTTTGGTACTGTGACACTTTTGAAAGTGCTTTCGATATGATTCCAAGTCATTTCCTACCAGATTTTAACAAATTCCACTGCAATCAGTGCATTCACCCCCACATACACGCAACAGCAGACTGCTATGGTGTCTCTTTCGACTTGGCACGCTGCCAAGCACACATTGAGGGTGGAGGGGCCGAAAAGGAAAAGATTGATCTGCCTTCCGTGGTCTTCCTACATTTTCTGATCAGATTGATTAAAATGGACATATATTTTGTTATTTTTCCGTCTCATCGTAGCTATTTAATATCAAAATGCACCTTACTTACAGTACCTTCCTATAAGCACTACTAAAACCCAAAATGTTATAATACCTTTTCTATGCTGCTATGGTTTGGTCTTATGTCCCGAGACGGCTTCAAAGCCACATCTTTTTCTACCCGTTTTTGAAAAATTCCACTTACAATATCAATACAAAACCTTCCTTCCAAAATTTCCGGAAATTCCGAAAAGTATAATTCGGAATATTTCCAAATTATTCTACCCGTTCTTGATGAATTTTACTTTGGTCAAGACATTCTTTCCTATGCATCCAAGCAACAACATACAACTAGGATGCCTCTTCGACTTGGCGTACTGCCAAGTACACATTGAGACTGGAGGGGCCGGGAAAGGGAGAAAGATGAAGGAGGAGGAAAAAAAAGATTTCTCGTCTGTAATCTTCCTGCATCTTTATCATCACATCGAAATTAAATGTCTATAATGTCACTTTTCTATCTCATCGTAACTGTTTGATACCAAACTGTACCCTTCCTACAGTACCATTCTATAATTCATTTTTTGGCATGGTGGCAATTGTTCATATTTCCGTCTCAAATTTTTTCTACTAGCTTTCTGCTGAAAAATTTGCTCAAATTCCAAACATTTGACGCTCACTTCAATCAATACGTTTATAGTTGTTCTTCCAAGCAGTAACATACAGTTAGAACGTCCTCTTCGACTTGGCATGCTGCCAAATACACACGAGAGGAGGTAATGGTGTTGAATGAAGAGAGAACAGAGGGGAAAAAGTATGCGTCTCTCTCATAAACACCTTGTCTCTAACTTCTCTATACCATCAATCCCTTTTGTAGCAGTGCACACTGAAAGAGAAGGGGCTGAGGGGAAGAAAGAGGAAGGATAAGGAAGGAGAAGGATCTACCTTCTGAAACGTTTTTTCAGCTTTCAGCTTAGATGAAAGTCTTTTTTGTTATCTCCTTATCTCATCGGAGCTACTACCAGAAGAATTCATGAGAGCGGAGGGACATGGAAAAAATGAACAAGAGAGTTCTTACTACTATGATATTTTCCCAACCTTCTGTTCTGCCATTTCATTCTCTCATCATCGTCTTCTGCTATCAACTTCTATTGTATCCTATCAGAAATAGCGTTTTTAGCACGGCGCCAAAAAATTTATTCTACCGAGTTTTCCTACATTTTTCGGAACTGGTTTCCGGTCAGAAAATTGTCGAATTCTTGAATCGGTGCTACTGTATTACTAACCAAACAAGTGGCAGTTTTTCAGTTCTGAAGTTGAAATATAACAGTCTATTCCTTCCTTGTTTGAAAAACGCAAGTTATTTCTCTCAAAGCAATTTCCAAAAATTGCAATTCTCGCTATTTTAGAATATCGTTGAACTAACCTTCTGGTATTCTTAATTTCAGCCATAACGGAAAAAAGATGAGTCCAATCGGACAATTAGGAAAAGAGTTACTTATTTTCAGTCAGTTTCAGAGACGCTAGTCGCCACGTCATAATAGATTTGTTGAACATGATTCCTTCTCTTTCTCTCTCTCTCTCTCTCTCTCTCTCTTTGTCCACTCTCTTTTCTCATTTTGTCTCCGCCACTCTCATTCGTTTCTCTGCGTCTCGTGTCGCTAAACACACCTTCTCTTTCTGTCAACCCAGCTGACGGGGAGAAGGGTATAAGATAACTTCACGGTGCCCTCGAGGGTTTTGGAGTTAAGAGAAGTTTTGAAGAATATTTTGACGGAGATGGATAGAACAGAGAAAGTTATTCATTTTCATACTAATTTTGAGAAGAAATGTAAAGAATGGACAGAGTTATGAACAGAAGTAATAATCACTATTAAAAATGACATAGCAAAATTCTTTGGACCCCATAATTTTGAGTTGAATGAAAGTGAATCGTTTCAATATTCTAATCGTCAAAAAATTCACAAAGATTTACCCTGAATGGTGCCAGAACGACATATCTGTGCCGATATTCACAGAATTTCCAGTTTTTACTGCATATTCATAGATTTTGACTATGAAAAACTCACAAAATCGAGTTTCGGAAATTTCCGGAATTTCCGAAAAGAATAATTCCGAAACATCCGAAATTTTTAGCAAAATTTTTAGTGAAAGGTTGAAGATGAGCATCAAGGACTGTGAGAGAAGGAGACACAGAGAAGTCTGACACTCTCACTGCTCTGCGCGCTTTTTTTTCAGGTTTGCTATCTCAAATCTATTCAGATGCTGTCTTCTCAGAATTCATCTATTTTTTTTCAAAATTTACTCTATAATTTCAGCTACTTATTCATCCGCACCCTCTAAACCCAATCCGGTTTAGCCAAAAAGAAAAGGGAGCAACGGGACATAATGTTGGCTTAAATCGCTAGAGGAACGATTGCAGAAGACCAAATTCTAGCTTGAGTTTTTGAATGAGGGAGAGAGATTTATTAAAAATAAAAGATAAGAAAATGGAGTGATTATCGTAATTAAGTAATTAAAGAGGTTCTTGATAGTGACGTTTTGCAGAAAGTAGGTTTTTGAGTTGACAACGATATCAGCAATGTTGGCTTCTGGATGGAATCTCATGTCAACGTCACCGATGGTTCTGGAAATTTTGATCGATTTAAAATTTTGGGGGTAGGGCGGAGCTTACTTGTAGAAAGTGCTTTTTACATCTCGTCACTGATACTCTTCTTTGCCTCACTGATATGCTCGTACAACGGTAAATCTTCCAGTTTGATGTTGTAGATCTTCGTCTGATTCATTAAGCCATACTTAGTCCAGGTCTTCACCACAAAATTATAGTTCTTGTGTGACACGGTCCTGACCTTGTTGTAATATGACTTTAGAAGTCTGAAGCGTACTCCGGATTCGGAGGAGTAGCTGGATCCTCTGTCGCTGGTGGTGGGAAGACACGGAAGCGCTCTTCACGGCGTGGTGTCCGCATGGTGTACCTGTCGATTCTGGCATACGGACTGAGGAAATGGAAGCAGTTGAGTTCTGTGAGACGATGCTTCCGGAAAATTTCCTGGTCTTCCGGGTCTTCAATGAAGTTGGTCATCCATTGGTTGATGTTACCAGTCTGAAATTAAGAAAGTATTGATAAATGCTCCTGAAACATCTAAAGTAAAACTCACCGTTCATTGTCCGACGTTTGTGGTGCATCCCTCTGGCAGGATAAGCTTCTCCGATACTAGCTAAAAATTATAAGTTAAACCAGCCTGTCTGATGTGAGAGTCAAAAAATAGCAGACCCTACATCCCTACAAAGTCCCCATCCCTCCAACCCATACTAACCTTTCACCTTCTTTTCCTCACTCCTCTCGTAGTCCGGACGTCTGTTTAGAGCATACGAGCCGAGTAGATAGAGCAAGATTGGTGTGACATGGCAGAGTAGGATAGGAATAACTTTGCGCGTTTCCTCATCACTTGTGGCTGAAATCGTTTTTTTATGATCATAGTTGTCACGGATTATGTGTTTGTTCTCACGCCCCGCCTTTTATATAAGGCAAGTATAGCAGAAATAGTATTTGTAGAAGCCTGAGGATTAGAGAAAATTAGTATTTCTTGTGTTGTCAAGAAGGAAATGTTTTCATATCAGGTAGGTAAAAATAAGATAGATTTTTAATTATGTTAATTTTAAAAAATGGTTTAAAATTATACATAAACTGGCTGTTTTCAGTGGAAAATGATTAACTCTGGTAGTCTATTTCAATGTCACCTAAATGTCTTTTAAACTAATTTTTGTGAGGGGTGAATAGAGCAAAAAATAGACATCAATTTTGTAATTGAAATTTTTTGTGGGGACACCATCATGGAAGTCACAGGTTGTCCAAGTGAAAAGCTGCAAAGTTTTGAAAAAACGTGTCTCTACAAAAAAGAGCAACTACAAAATTTTATGATGTTTTTGCTCTGTCCATCCCATACAATATAAAATTTGTCGGACGATTAAGTAACACCAAAATGCACTGTCACAATTGGTAATTTCTCACTGAAAACAGCCAGCGTTGATAATCTTCAAAGCGGTGTTGTATGAAAATGACTTTTTCCTAACAATTCGGAATTAGTTTCGAAACTTTTCTTTAATTCTCTCTTCAAAAATTTTCTCACCTCAACATCTTCCAAATAGCGAAATATGAATTAGAATTCTAGAAAAATCAATAAGAATATAAACAACGTTTTGACGGTCTATTCCGGTAAGACGTCTTGAAAGTTCATAACTGAATTAATTGAGTAGTGGGGGACGGGGACTGAGAGGGGAGCGGCCGTGAAGGACGTTCCCTTTTTCTCTCTCTCTCCTTTATTCAAATGGTATCTATCAGATTACTCATTTCGCACTTTGTTGGATATTCGGTTGCCTATTCAAAAAAAAGTTGGAAGGGGTTTCTGAACAATCGCGTTAGAAATTGTAATGCCAATTTTAGTCTGATAGAACAACATGTTGGTATATTGTATAACCTCACAGTAGATCGGTTTCTTAAAGACTATTGGTATCTTCTTTCAAAAGATTTTTGAGAAATTTTCAAAAGAGTAAAATCCCGAACTCGTTTCCCAAGTTCACTTCCGCAGAAATTTGTGGACGCTTTTAATCGATCTGGAGAATTCAGTTTTTGGAGAATGACTACTTTTTCAGATTGTGTCCTTGGTGTGACAAAACAGCCAACGACTCCAGTTTTGATGTGTTGTGTTGAGGTCGTGGTTCATTTTTGTAGTTGACAACTTTTTTATACGAACACTCCCACTAAAGTCAAAGATTGGGAAAGTAAGTTTAGCCCGATCACATAGGCCTTGATACAAAACTTAATCTCACTAGTCAGATCGATATCCTCTCCTTAGTCAGTACTGATTTCTTTCGAGTAATTATTGAAATATGCACGACTTCTCGAAGCGCCCTTCAATTACTGCCACATACATTCCACATATATTTGAGACATCAGGAGAATGACCTTCTAAACAGCTGCGCCATCTGCTGAAATGGAGAAGAGACAACAAAGAAAGAGGAAAAGAAAATACCGCCAGAAGACTGGCAGCATTATTGCTTCATTCACTACTCCAAGGCTTTGTGTGTAAAGGCCGATTCTATGTAAATATCATGATTTTTTGAGAATTCAATTTGCTTCATATTTTTATTACGGGTTCTTCATTTTCTGGTGTCTTCGTTTTACTGGTATTTGTTCCGACAACCTGCCACTTTCTGTTCAAAAGTAAGTTTCGACCTTTTTTGTGGGAAAAAATAACATTTTTCGAAGAGTGGGCAAAGAATCAGTGTCAAAAAGTTTTCAATGTCAAGCAAAAAAATTTACATTCCGTTTTGACTGATTTTTGTTTTTTTTTGGTCTGTGAGCTATTTCACGAAAAACTTGATTAAAAAGTACCTCTGTAAAGAATTGGTTGGGTATAGAATTCCCAACTGGTTTCAATCTAAGTTTTTAGGATAGCTCAAAAAGAATTCAGTTTTTTCTTTGCTCTTCTAACATTTCTAACTAGTTATAATTCTCTAGTTAGCTTAATATTATATTCTATATATCTTGAACTATATTTTGTCAGTTGACAATTTTTTGATATCTCTTTTGGATTCAAGATAAACCTCTATGAACAAACACCGTCTCTTTTTCTCAATTTGTAACATGCGCAGTTTTCACAAGTCCAGGCGGTCGGATGGATAGTTCACCCTTCATGACAGATGTTCATAAAAAGACCCCTAAAGAGTATTCACTTCAAAAAAAAAGAAAACTGGATGAAAAACATCAAAAAGAAAGTGAAGCCACCTGTTGAACACATGTAACTTGTACCAGTCGGTACTTTCCTTTTATCTTTTTAGGACTTGTTTTCAAGAGTGAAAGCCGAAGATATTCAATTCGTGAACATGTATATTTAAAAAAAAATTCTGGTAAACTTCTGGAATATACTGGAAGAATCTGAAAAACTGAAAATGGAAAATTATTTCACATTTAATATTCTTACAAAATCTGCTGGTGCGTGTGAAATGTGTTCAACAGGTGGCTCTTCACACGATTTTTAATGTTTTTCAATCGACTTTCTCATGTTTTTTTGTTTGGTACCCTCCCGGAAAACATCTGCCTGCCCTATTTCTAGACCAAAGTGGTGAACATTGAACTTTCGAAATCGAAATGGAAAAGTGAGATATAAAGGGAGAGTGAGCAACACGTCAGGGGTTGTGGCATGTCAACAAAATCGTTAGAGTAATAGTTTAAAAATGGAGAAATGATGTGGAGTAGAGCACATTTTTGAAAAAATAAACAATATTTTTTATAAAATGGGTAAATGATATAGTTCCTTTTGGATGCATTACCAAAATTTTTAAAATTTTCAGTTTTTGAATCTTCATCAAAACCCTATTCTATTTTTTCAGAATGAACAACATCCTCTAACGAGCGTGCATCATCTTCGATGGAGAAGACAAGTCCTACTTTCCAAGGGACACCGTAACCGGAGTGGTCACATCAATCTTCTCAAAACTGTAGATGCTCATTTCCTGAAACTCATCTGGATTGGAAAAGCTCACGCCGGATGGCTAACTTTGGTGGACAGCTCATGTACCTAGAGTTTCATGGAGAACTACTGTTATCTCTGGATGTCAGAGGATGGATTGGTTAGTTGCTTCTTTTGTATGGAACATTCAATTATATCTAGTGGTTTCAGAACAAGATGCCAGCCGGTTCGTACACATTCCCATTCTCTGTCAAACTTCTCGACGCGTTCTCACCAAGTTCTCGTGGAGACTCTGGATATATCAAGTACAAGGTCAAGGTGGAGCTGGATCGTCCAAAGAATTTCAACTTGGGCGTGGAAAAGATGTTCGCTGTCAGCAAGAAAGTGGAGATATCTGAGAGGAGAAAGTGATCATTGGACGTATCTTCAACAAGGGATTGGCCGAGGTTCAGGTGAGTAAAATGCTTTGAGATCACAGGATAATTGGGCGGGGGTGTCGACTATTTCTCAAGGGTACTAAAATCGCAGGGTCATTTCTTTAAATGGATTCTCATTATTTTCCCGCAAAACCGGAAGTCTAGGGAAGCACGTCTTGGCAGGTTGCCAATTGAGTCGCCGCTCAGCCAAAAGCTGATAACGTGAACAAATAATAGGGAGTCAAATTTATCGAATGAAGCACATATTTCTTCCTTTTTTTGCTTTTAAATCATTAAACCAAAATACAACCAAATAAAAAGTACAACTTTTCCCTAGTTCCCTAGTTAGGTGTTCTTGTTTGACTGATCTTCTAATTTATCTTGGTTTTTTAGTGACAACCATGACCAACTCAATGAATAGCCGGACTAATGCAATGGACAAAACCGTGGATGCTACTCCGGCTATTCCTGTTAACAACCACGCTGTTGTCCTACCAGTTCTCCCAACTCCAACGCCACCTACTCCGAGAGCATCGCCATTACCGACAATCATCTTTTTTGTTTTAAAATTTTTTCGCTAATAAAATATTTTTTAGGAAAAGTCGTTTGTCGTATTCTAGAAAACTAAATACTTCAACTTCAATTATCATCTCCTTTTTCAGTGGCATCTGGCAGCCAAAAGTGATTAAAACCAAAGAAAGAGAACTGTCAAAATTGTGAAAGTGAGAGAACAATACTGCAAATGAGAAGAATTTTGATACACGAGTTTCAATTCAAATTGCATCCTGTGAAAATAGTTTGAAATCACTTTAAAAGCAACAAAATTATAATTATTTTCCCCCGAAAACTACTGTAATTCGCCGTTCTTCGGGCAAGTTCCATTTTTTGTCCAGTTTCATAACCAGATGTATATTTTTCCGTTTTTAGAAGCGTGCACGCAAATTATACTTTAGAGTAATTCATCGACTCATTTCTCATTGTTTTCTGCTTTGGATTAGCGCTCCCTCCAGTACCAGAAAAAGTTCTCAACTACAAAAATGATGAATGGGAAGAGTGGAATGTTTCTGAGTCCCTCAAAATACAACTACAACACCCCCATTTCTAGTTAACAAGACTTTAAGAAGCGTCACTACTTCTTCTCCTTCCAGTACCAAAAAAAGTTCTCAACCACAAAAATGATGAATGGGATGGTTGGAATGTTTCTGAGTCCCTCAAAATACAACTACAGTACCCCCATTGCTAGTTAAAAAGAAATTAAGAAGCGTCACTACTTCTTCTCCTTCCAGTCCCAGAAAAAATTCTCCACTACAAAAATGATGAATGGGAAGAGTGGAATGTTTCTGAGTCCATCAAAATACAACTACAGTACCCCCATTGCTAGTTAAAAAGAAATTAAGAAGCGTCACTACTTCTTCTCCTTCCAGTTCCAGAAAAAGTTCTCAATTACAAAAATGATGAATGGGAAGAGTGGAATGTTTCTGAGTCCCTCAAAATACAACTACAGTACCCCCATTGCTAGTTAAAAAGAAATTAAGAAGCGTCACTACTTCTTCTCCTTCCAGTTCCAGAAAAAGCTCTCAATTACAAAAATGATGAATGGGAAGAGTGGAATGTTTCTGAGTCCCTCAAAATACAACTACAGTACCCCCATTGCTAGTTAAAAAGAAATTAAGAAGCGTCACTACTTCTTCTCCTTCCAGTTCCAGAAAAAGTTCTCAATTACAAAAATGATGAATGGGAAGAGTGGAATGTTTCTGAGTCCCTCAAAATACAACTACAGTACCCCCATTGCTAGTTAAAAAGAAATTAAGAAGCGTCACTACTTCTTCTCCTTCCAGTTCCAGAAAAAGTTCTCAATTACAAAAATGATGAATGGGAAGAGTGGAATGTTTCTGAGTCCCTCAAAATACAACTACAGTACCCCCATTGCTAGTTAAAAAGAAATTAAGAAGCGTCACTACTTCTTCTCCTTCCAGTTCCAGAAAAAGTTCTCAATTACAAAAATGATGAATGGGAAGAGTGGAATGTTTCTGAGTCCCTCAAAATACAACTACAGTACCCCCATTGCTAGTTAAAAAGAAATTAAGAAGCGTCACTACTTCTTCTCCTTTCAGTCCCAGAAAAAATTCTCCACTACAAAAATGATGAATGGGAAGGGTGGAATGTTTCTGAGTCAATCGAAATACAACTACAGTACCCCCATTGCTAGTTAAAAAGAAATTAAGAAGCGTCACTACTTCTTCTCCTTCTAGTACCAGAAAAAGTTGTCAACTACAAAAATGATGAATGGGAAGAGTGGAATGTTTCTGAGTCCCTCAAAATACAACTACAGTACCCCCATTGCTAGTTAAAAAGAAATTAAGAAGCGTCACTACTTCTTCTCCTTCTAGTACCAGAAAAAGTTGTCAACTACAAAAATGATGAATGGGAAGAGTGGAATGTTTCTGAGTCCCTCAAAATACAACTACAGTACCCCCATTGCTAGTTAAAAAGAAATTAAGAAGCGTCACTACTTCTTCTCCTTCAAGTACCAGAAAAAGTTGTCAACTACAAAAATGATGAATGGGAAGAGTGGAATGTTTCTGAGTCCCTCAAAATACAACTACAGTACCCCCATTGCTAGTTAAAAAGAAATTAAGAAGCGTCACTACTTCTTCTCCTTCTAGTACCAGAAAAAGTTGTCAACTACAAAAATGATGAATGGGAAGGGTGGAATGTTTCTGAGTCCCTCAAAATACAACTACAGTACCCCCATTGCTAGTTAACAAGACTTTAAGAAGCGTCACTACTTCTTCTCCTTCTAGTACCAGAAAAAGTTGTCAACTACAAAAATGATGAATGGGAAGAGTGGAATGTTTCTGAGTCAATCGAAATACAACTACAGTACCCCCATTGCTAGTTAAAAAGAAATTAAGAAGCGTCACTACTTCTTCTCCTTCTAGTACCAGAAAAAGTTGTCAACTACAAAAATGATGAATGGGAAGAGTGGAATGTTTCTGAGTCCCTCAAAATACAACTACAGTACCCCCATTGCTAGTTAAAAAGAAATTAAGAAGCGTCACTACTTCTTCTCCTTCTAGTACCAGAAAAAGTTGTCAACTACAAAAATGATGAATGGGAAGAGTGGAATGTTTCTGAGTCCCTCAAAATACAACTACAGTACCCCCATTGCTAGTTAAAAAGAAATTAAGAAGCGTCACTACTTCTTCTCCTTCAAGTACCAGAAAAAGTTGTCAACTACAAAAATGATGAATGGGAAGAGTGGAATGTTTCTGAGTCCCTCAAAATACAACTACAGTACCCCCATTGCTAGTTAAAAAGAAATTAAGAAGCGTCACTACTTCTTCTCCTTCTAGTACCAGAAAAAGTTGTCAACTACAAAAATGATGAATGGGAAGGGTGGAATGTTTCTGAGTCCCTCAAAATACAACTACAGTACCCCCATTGCTAGTTAACAAGACTTTAAGAAGCGTCACTACTTCTTCTCCTTCTAGTACCAGAAAAAGTTGTCAACTACAAAAATGATGAATGGGAAGGGTGGAATGTTTTTGAGTCAATCGAAATACAACTACAGTACCCCCATTGCTAGTTAAAAAGAAATTAAGAAGCGTCACTACTTCTTCTCCTTCTAGTACCAGAAAAAGTTGTCAACTACAAAAATGATGAATGGGAAGAGTGGAATGTTTCTGAGTCCCTCAAAATACAACTACAGTACCCTCATTGCTAGTTAAAAAGAAATTAAGAAGCGTCACTACTTCTTCTCCTTCTAGTACCAGAAAAAGTTGTCAACTACAAAAATGATGAATGGGAAGGGTGGAATGTTTCTGAGTCAATCGAAATACAACTACAGTACCCCCATTGCTAGTTAAAAAGAAATTAAGAAGCGTCACTACTTCTTCTCCTTTCAGTCCCAGAAAAAATTCTCCACTACAAAAATGATGAATGGGAAGAGTGGAATGTTTCTGAGTCCCTCAAAATACAACTACAGTACCCCCATTGCTAGTTAAAAAGAAATTAAGAAGCGTCACTACTTCTTCTCCTTCTAGTACCAGAAAAAGTTGTCAACTACAAAAATGATGAATGGGAAGGGTGGAATGTTTCTGAGTCAATCGAAATACAACTACAGTACCCCCATTGCTAGTTAAAAAGAAATTAAGAAGCGTCACTACTTCTTCTCCTTCTAGTACCAGAAAAAGTTGTCAACTACAAAAATGATGAATGGGAAGGGTGGAATGTTTCTGAGTCAATCGAAATACAACTACAGTACCCCCATTTCTAGTTAACAAGACTTTAAGAAGCGTCACTACTTCTTCTCCTTCTAGTACCAGAAAAAGTTGTCAACTACAAAAATGATGAATGGGAAGGGTGGAATGTTTCTGAGTCAATCGAAATACAACTACAGTACCCCCATTGCTAGTTAAAAAGAAATTAAGAAGCGTCACTACTTCTTCTCCTTCTAGTACCAGAAAAAGTTGTCAACTACAAAAATGATGAATGGGAAGGGTGGAATGTTTCTGAGTCCCTTAAAATACAACTACAGTACCCCCATTGCTAGTTAAAAAGAAATTAAGAAGCGTCACTACTTCTTCTCCTTCTAGTACCAGAAAAAGTTGTCAACTACAAAAATGATGAATGGGAAGGGTGGAATGTTTCTGAGTCAATCGAAATACAACTACAGTACCCCCATTTCTAGTTAACAAGACTTTAAGAAGCGTCACTACTTCTTCTCCTTCTAGTACCAGAAAAAGTTGTCAACTACAAAAATGATGAATGGGAAGAGTGGAATGTTTCTGAGTCCCTCAAAATACAACTACAGTACCCCCGTTGCTAGTTAAAAAGAAATTAAGAAGCGTCACTACTTCTTCTCCTTCTAGTACCAGAAAAAGTTGTCAACTACAATAATGATGAATGGGAAGAGTGGAATGTTTCTGAGTCCCTCAAAATACAACTACAGTACCCCCATTGCTAGTTAACAAGACTTTAAGAAGCGTCACTACTTCTTCTCCTTCTAGTACCAGAAAAAGTTGTCAACTACAAAAATGATGAATGGGAAGGGTGGAATGTTTCTGAGTCAATCGAAATACAACTACAGCACCCCCATTGCTAGTTAAAAAGAAATTAAGAGGCGTCACTACTTCTTCTCCTTCTAGTACCAGAAAAAGTTGTCAACTACAAAAATGATGAATGGGAAGAGTGGAATGTTTCTGAGTCCCTCAAAATACAACTACAGTACCCCCATTGCTAGTTAACAAGACTTTAAGAAGCGTCACTACTTCTTCTCCTTCTAGTACCAGAAAAAGTTGTCAACTACAAAAATGATGAATGGGAAGGGTGGAATGTTTCTGAGTCAATCGAAATACAACTACAGTACCCCCATTTCTAGTTAACAAGACTTTAAGAAGCGTCACTACTTCTTCTCCTTCTAGTACCAGAAAAAGTTGTCAACTACAAAAATGATGAATGGGAAGAGTGGAATGTTTCTGAGTCCCTCAAAATACAACTACAGTACCCCCATTGCTAGTTAAAAAGAAATTAAGAAGCGTCACTACTTCTTCTCCTTCTAGTACCAGAAAAAGTTGTCAACTACAAAAATGATGAATGGGAAGAGTGGAATGTTTCTGAGTCCCTCAAAATACAACTACAGTACCCCCATTGCTAGTTAACAAGACTTTAAGAAGCGTCACTACTTCTTCTCCTTCTAGTACCAGAAAAAGTTGTCAACTACAAAAATGATGAATGGGAAGAGTGGAATGTTTCTGAGTCCCTCAAAATACAACTACAGTACCCCCATTGCTAGTTAACAAGACTTTAAGAAGCGTCACTACTTCTTCTCCTTCTAGTACCAGAAAAAGTTGTCAACTACAAAAATGATGAATGGGAAGGGTGGAATGTTTCTGAGTCAATCGAAATACAACTACAGTACCCCCATTGCTAGTTAAAAAGAAATTAAGAGGCGTCACTACTTCTTCTCCTTCTAGTACCAGAAAAAGTTGTCAACTACAAAAATGATGAATGGGAAGAGTGGAATGTTTCTGAGTCCCTCAAAATACAACTACAGTACCCCCATTGCTAGTTAACAAGACTTTAAGAAGCGTCACTACTTCTTCTCCTTCTAGTACCAGAAAAAGTTGTCAACTACAAAAATGATGAATGGGAAGGGTGGAATGTTTCTGAGTCAATCAAAATACAACTACAGTACCCCCATTTCTAGTTAACAAGACTTTAAGAAACGTCACTACTTCTTCTCCTTCAAGTACCAGAAAAAGTTGTCAACTACAAAAATGATGAATGTGAAGAGTGGAATGTTTCTGAGTCAATCAAAATACAACTACAGTACCCCCATTTCTAGTTAACAAGACTTTAGAAGCGTCACTACTTCTTCTCCTTCAAGTACCAGAAAAAGTTGTCAACTACAAAAATGATGAATGGGAAGGGTGGAATGTTTCTGAGTCCATCAAAATACAACTACAGTACCCCCATTTCTAGTTAACAAGACTTTAAGAAGCGTCACTACTTCTTCTCCTTCAAGTACCAGAAAAAGTTGTCAACTACAAAAATGATGAATGTGAAGAGTGGAATGTTTCTGAGTCAATCAAAATACAACTACAGTACCCCCATTTCTAGTTAACAAGACTTTAGAAGCGTCACTATTTCTTCTCCTTCAAGTACCAGAAAAAGTTGTCAACTACAAAAATGATGAATGGGAAGGGTGGAATGTTTCTGAGTCCATCAAAATACAACTACAGTACCCCCATTTCTAGTTAACAAGACTTTAAGAAGCGTCACTACTTCTTCTCCTTCAAGTACCAGAAAAAGTTGTCAACTACAAAAATGATGAATGTGAAGAGTGGAATGTTTCTGAGTCAATCAAAATACAACTACAGTACCCCCATTTCTAGTTAACAAGACTTTAAGAAGCGTGACTACTTCTTCTCCTTCTAGTACCAGAAAAAGTTGTCAACTACAAAAATGATGAATGGGAAGGGTGGAATGTTTCTGAGTCCATCAAAATACAACTACAGTACCCCCATTTCTAGTTAACAAGACTTTAAGAAGCGTCACTACTTCTTCTCCTTCAAGTACCAGAAAAAGTTGTCAACTACAAAAATGATGAATGTGAAGAGTGGAATGTTTCTGAGTCAATCAAAATACAACTACAGTACCCCCATTTCTAGTTAACAAGACTTTAGAAGCGTCACTATTTCTTCTCCTTCAAGTACCAGAAAAAGTTGTCAACTACAAAAATGATGAATGGGAAGGGTGGAATGTTTCTGAGTCCATCAAAATACAACTACAGTACCCCCATTTCTAGTTAACAAGACTTTAAGAAGCGTCACTACTTCTTCTCCTTCAAGTACCAGAAAAAGTTGTCAACTACAAAAATGATGAATGTGAAGAGTGGAATGTTTCTGAGTCAATCAAAATACAACTACAGTACCCCCATTTCTAGTTAACAAGACTTTAAGAAGCGTCACTATTTCTTCTCCTTCAAGTACCAGAAAAAGTTGTCAACTACAAAAATGATGAATGGGAAGGGTGGAATGTTTCTGAGTCCATCAAAATACAACTACAGTAGTCCCATTTCTAGTTAACAAGACTTTAAGAAGCGTCACTACTTCTTCTCCTTCAAGTACCAGAAAAAGTTGTCAACTACAAAAATGATGAATGTGAAGAGTGGAATGTTTCTGAGTCAATCAAAATACAACTACAGTACCCCCATTTCTAGTTAACAAGACTTTAGAAGCGTCACTATTTCTTCTCCTTCAAGTACCAGAAAAAGTTGTCAACTACAAAAATGATGAATGGGAAGGGTGGAATGTTTCTGAGTCCATCAAAATACAACTACAGTACCCCCATTTCTAGTTAACAAGACTTTAAGAAGCGTCACTACTTCTTCTCCTTCAAGTACCAGAAAAAGTTGTCAACTACAAAAATGATGAATGTGAAGAGTGGAATGTATCTGAGTCAATCGAAATACAACTACAGTACCCCCATTTCTAGTTAACAAGACTTTAAGAAGCGTCACTACTTCTTCTCCTTCAAGTACCAGAAAAAGTTGTCAACTACAAAAATGATGAATGGGAAGGGTGGAATGTTTCTGAGTCCCTTAAAATACAACTACAGTACCCCCATTGCTAGTTAAAAAGAAATTAAGAAGCGTGACTACTTCTTCTCCTTCTAGTACCAGAAAAAGTTGTCAACTACAAAAATGATGAATGGGAAGGGTGGAATGTTTCTGAGTCAATCGAAATACAACTACAGTAGTCCCATTGCTAGTTAACAAGACTTTAAGAAGCGTCACTACTTCTTCTCCTTCAAGTACCAGAAAAAGTTGTCAACTACAAAAATGATGAATGTGAAGAGTGGAATGTTTCTGAGTACCTCAAAATACAACTACAGTAGTCCCATTTCTAGTTAACAAGACTTTAAGAAGCGTCACTACTTCTTCTCCTTCCAGTCCCAGAAAAAATTCTCCACTACAAAAATGATGAATGGGAAGTGTGGAATGTTTCTGAGTACCTCAAAATACAACTACAGTACCCCCATTTCTAGTTAAAAAGAAATTAAGAAGCGTCACTACTTCTTCTCCTTCAAGTACCAGAAAAAGTTGTCAACTACAAAAATGATGAATGTGAAAAGTGGAATGTTTCTGAGTCAATCAAAATACAACTACAGTACCCCCATTTCTAGTTAACAAGACTTTAAGAAGCGTCACTATTTCTTCTCCTTCAAGTACCAGAAAAAATTCTCCACTACAAAAATGATGAATGGGAAGGGTGGAATGTTTCTGAGTCCATCAAAATACAACTACAGTACCCCCATTTCTAGTTAACAAGACTTTAAGAAGCGTCACTACTTCTTCTCCTTCTAGTACCAGAAAAAGTTGTCAACTACAAAAATGATGAATGGGAAGGGTGGAATGTTTCTGAGTCAATCAAAATACAACTACAGTACCCCCATTTCTAGTTAACAAGACTTTAAGAAGCGTCACTACTTCTTCTCCTTCAAGTACCAGAAAAAGTTGTCAACTACAAAAATGATGAATGGGAAGGGTGGAATGTTTCTGAGTCAATCAAAATACAACTACAGTACCCCCATTTCTAGTTAACAAGACTTTAAGAAGCGTCACTACTTCTTCTCCTTCAAGTACCAGAAAAAATTCTCCACTACAAAAATGATGAACGGGAAGGGTGGAATGTATCTGAGTCAATCAAAATACAACTACAGTACCCCCATTTCTAGTTAACAAGACTTTAAGAAGCGTCACTACTTCTTCTCCTTCTAGTACCAGAAAAAGTTGTCAACTACAAAAATGATGAATGTGAAGGGTGGAATGTTTCTGAGTCAATCGAAATACAACTACAGTACCCCCATTTCTAGTTAACAAGACTTTAGAAGCGTCACTATTTCTTCTCCTTCAAGTACCAGAAAAAGTTGTCAACTACAAAAATGATGAATGTGAAGGGTGGAATGTATCTGAGTCAATCAAAATACAACTACAGTACCCCCATTTCTAGTTAACAAGACTTTAAGAAGCGTCACTACTTCTTCTCCTTCAAGTACCAGAAAAAGTTGTCAACTACAAAAATGATGAATGGGAAGGGTGGAATGTTTCTGAGTTAATCAAAATACAACTACAGTACCCCCATTTCTAGTTAACAAGACTTTAGAAGCGTCACTATTTCTTCTCCTTCAAGTACCAGAAAAAGTTGTCAACTACAAAAATGATGAATGTGAAGAGTGGAATGTTTCTGAGTCAATCAAAATACAACTACAGTACCCCCATTTCTAGTTAACAAGACTTTAAGAAGCGTCACTACTTCTTCTCCTTCTAGTACCAGAAAAAGTTGTCAACTACAAAAATGATGAATGGGAAGGGTGGAATGTTTCTGAGTCCATCAAAATACAACTACAGTACCCCCATTTCTAGTTAACAAGACTTTAAGAAGCGTCACTACTTCTTCTCCTTCTAGTACCAGAAAAAGTTCTCAACTACAAAAATGATGAATGGGAAGGGTGGAATGTTTCTGAGTTAATCAAAATACAACTACAGTACCCCCATTTCTAGTTAACAAGACTTTAAGAAGCGTCACTACTTCTTCTCCTTCAAGTACCAGAAAAAGTTGTCAATTACAAAAATGATGAATGTGAAGAGTGGAATGTTTCTGAGTCCATCAAAATACAACTACAGTACCCCCATTTCTAGTTAACAAGACTTTAAGAAGCGTCACTATTTCTTCTCCTTCCAGTACCAGAAAAAGTTGTCAACTACAAAAATGATGAATGGGAAGGGTGGAATGTTTCTGAGTCCATCAAAATACAACTACAGTAGTCCCATTTCTAGTTAACAAGACTTTAAGAAGCGTCACTACTTCTTCTCCTTCAAGTACCAGAAAAAGTTGTCAACTACAAAAATGATGAATGGGAAGGGTGGAATGTTTCTGAGTCAATCAAAATACAACTACAGTACCCCCATTTCTAGTTAACAAGACTTTAAGAAGCGTCACTACTTCTTCTCCTTCAAGTACCAGAAAAAGTTGTCAACTACAAAAATGATGAATGGGAAGGGTGGAATGTTTCTGAGTCCATCAAAATACAACTACAGTACCCCCATTTCTAGTTAACAAGACTTTAAGAAGCGTCACTACTTCTTCTCCTTCCAGTACCAGAAAAAGTTGTCAACTACAAAAATGATGAATGGGAAGGGTGGAATGTTTCTGAGTCAATCAAAATACAACTACAGTAGCCCCATTTCTAGTTAAAAAGAAATTAAGAAGCGTCACTACTTCTTCTCCTTCAAGTACCAGAAAAAGTTGTCAACTACAAAAATGATGAATGTGAAGAGTGGAATGTATCTGAGTCCCTTAAAATACAACTACAGTACCCCCATTGCTAGTTAAAAAGAAATTAAGAAGCGTCACTACTTCTTCTCCTTCTAGTACCAGAAAAAGTTGTCAACTACAAAAATGATGAATGGGAAGGGTGGAATGTTTCTGAGTCAATCGAAATACAACTACAGTACTCCCATTTCTAGTTAACAAGACTTTAAGAAGCGTCACTACTTCTTCTCCTTCCAGTACCAGAAAAAGTTGTCAACTACAAAAATGATGAATGGGAAGAGTGGAATGTTTCTGAGTCCCTCAAAATACAACTACAGTACTCCCATTTCTAGTTAACAAGACTTTAAGAAGCGTCACTACTTCTTCTCCTTCCAGTCCCAGAAAAAATTCTCCACTACAAAAATGATGAATGGGAAGTGTGGAATGTTTCTGAGTACCTCAAAATACAACTACAGTAGTCCCATTGCTAGTTAACAAGACTTTAAGAAGCGTCACTACTTCTTCTCCTTCAAGTACCAGAAAAAGTTGTCAACTACAAAAATGATGAATGGGAAGGGTGGAATGTTTCTGAGTCAATCAAAATACAACTACAGTACCCCCATTTCTAGTTAACAAGACTTTAAGAAGCGTCACTACTTCTTCTCCTTCAAGTACCAGAAAAAGTTGTCAACTACAAAAATGATGAATGGGAAGAGTGGAATGTTTCTGAGTCCCTCAAAATACAACTACAGTACCCCCATTGCTAGTTAACAAGACTTTAAGAAGCGTCACTACTTCTTCTCCTTCCAGTACCAGAAAAAGTTGTCAACTACAAAAATGATGAATGGGAAGATTGGAATGTTTCTGAGTCAATCAAAATACAACTACAGTAGTCCCATTGCTAGTTAACAAGACTTTAAGAAGCGTCACTACTTCTTCTCCTTCAAGTACCAGAAAAAGTTGTCAACTACAAAAATGATGAATGGGAAGGGTGGAATGTTTCTGAGTCAATCGAAATACAACTACAGTAGTCCCATTTCTAGTTAACAAGACTTTAAGAAGCGTCACTACCTCTTTTCCTTCCAGTACCAAAAAAAGTTCTCAACTACAAAAATGATGAATGGGATGGTTGGAATGTTTCTGAGTCCCTCAAAATACAACTACAGTACCCCCATTTCTAGTTAACAAGACTTTAAGAAGCGTCACTACTTCTTCTCCTTCCAGTACCAAAAAAGTTGTCAACTACAAAAATGATGAATGGGAAGATTGGAGTGTTTCTGAGTCCCTCAAAATACAACTACAGTACCCCCATTTCTAGTTAACAAGACTTTAAGAAGCGTCACTACTTCTTCTCCTTCCAGTACCAAAAAAGTTCTCAACTACAAAAATGATGAATGGGAAGATTGGAGTGTTTCTGAGTCCATCAAAATACAACTACAGTACCCCCATTCCTAGTTAACAAAACTTTAAGAAGCGTCACTACTTCTTCTCCTTCCAGTACCAAAAAAAGTTGTCAACTACAAAAATGATGAATGGGAAGATTGGAGTGTTTCTGAGTCCCTCAAAATACAACTACAGTACCCCCATTTCTAGTTAACAAGACTTTAAGAAGCGTCACTACTTCTTCTCCTTCCAGTACCAAAAAAGTTGTCAACTACAAAAATGATGAATGGGAAGAGTGGAATGTTTCTGAGTCCATCAAAATACAACTACAGTACCCCCATTTCTAGTTAACAAGACTTTAAGAAGCGTCACTACTTCTTCTCCTTCCAGTACCAAAAAAGTTGTCAACTACAAAAATGATGAATGGGAAGGTTGGAATGTTTCTGAGTCCCTCAAAATACAACTACAGTACCCCCATTTCTAGTTAACAAGACTTTAAGAAGCGTCACTACTTCTTCTCCTTCCAGTACCAAAAAAGTTCTCAACTACAAAAATGATGAATGGGAAGGTTGGAATGTTTCTGAGTCCCTCAAAATACAACTACAGTACCCCCATTTCTAGTTAACAAGACTTTAAGAAGCGTCACTACTTCTTCTCCTTCCAGTACCAAAAAAGTTGTCAACTACAAAAATGATGAATGGGAAGGTTGGAATGTTTCTGAGTCCATCAAAATACAACTACAGTACCCCCATTTCTAGTTAACAAGACTTTAAGAAGCGTCACTTCTTCTTCTCCTTCAAGTACCAAAAAAGTTCTCAACTACAAAAATGATGAATGGGAAGATTGGAGTGTTTCTGAGTCCCTCAAAATACAACTACAGTACCCCATTTCTAGTTAACAAGACTTTAAGAAGCGTCACTACTTCTTCTCCTTCTAGTACCAAAAAAAGTTCTCAACTACAAAAATGATGAATGGGAAGATTGGAGTGTTTCTGAGTCCCTCAAAATACAACTACAGTACCCCCATTTCTAGTTAACAAGACTTTAAGAAGCGTCACTACTTCTTCTCCTTCCAGTACCAAAAAAGTTCTCAACTACAAAAATGATGAATGGGAAGATTGGAGTGTTTCTGAGTCCCTCAAAATACAACTACAGTACCCCCATTTCTAGTTAACAAGACTTTAAGAAGCGTCACTACTTCTTCTCCTTCCAGTACCAAAAAAGTTCTCAACTACAAAAATGATGAATGGGAAGGTTGGAATGTTTCTGAGTCCATCAAAATACAACTACAGTACCCCCATTTCTAGTTAACAAGACTTTAAGAAGCGTCACTACTTCTTCTCCTTCCAGTACCAAAAAAGTTGTCAACTACAAAAATGATGAATGGGAAGGTTGGAATGTTTCTGAGTCCCTCAAAATACAACTACAGTACCCCCATTTCTAGTTAACAAGACTTTAAGAAGCGTCACTACTTCTTCTCCTTCCAGTACCAGAAAAAGTTGTCAACTACAAAAATGATGAATGGGAAGGTGGAATGTTTCTGAGTCCATCAAAATACAACTACAGTACCCCCATTTCTAGTTAACAAGACTTTAAGAAGCGTCACTACTTCTTCTCCTTCCAGTACCAGAAAAAGTTGTCAACTACAAAAATGATGAATGGGAAGGTTGGAGTGTTTCTGAGTCCATCAAAATACAACTACAGTACCCCCATTTCTAGTTAACAAGACTTTAAGAAGCGTCACTACTTCTTCTCCTTCCAGTACCAGAAAAAGTTGTCAACTACAAAAATGATGAATGGGAAGGTGGAATGTTTCTGAGTCCATCAAAATACAACTACAGTACCCCCATTTCTAGTTAACAAGACTTTAAGAAGCGTCACTACTTCTTCTCCTTCCAGTACCAAAAAAGTTGTCAACTACAAAAATGATGAATGGGAAGGGTGGAATGTTTCTGAGTCCATCAAAATACAACTACAGTACCCCCATTTCTAGTTAACAAGACTTTAAGAAGCGTCACTACTTCTTCTCCTTCCAGTACCAGAAAAAGTTGTCAACTACAAAAATGATGAATGGGATGGTTGGAATGTTTCTGAGTCCATCAAAATACAACTACAGTACCCCCATTTCTAGTTAACAAGACTTTAAGAAGCGTCACTACTTCTTCTCCTTCAAGTACCAGAAAAAGTTGTCAACTACAAAAATGATGAATGGGAAGGGTGGAATGTTTCTGAGTCCATCAAAATACAACTACAGTACCCCCATTTCTAGTTAACAAGACTTTAAGAAGCGTCACTACTTCTTCTCCTTCCAGTACCAGAAAAAGTTGTCAACTACAAAAATGATGAATGGGAAGTGTGGAATGTTTCTGAGTCCATCAAAATACAACTACAGTACCCCCATTTCTAGTTAACAAGACTTTAAGAAGCGTCACTACTTCTTCTCCTTCCAGTACCAGAAAAAGTTGTCAACTACAAAAATGATGAATGGGAAGGGTGGAATGTTTCTGAGTCCATCAAAATACAACTACAGTACCCCCATTTCTAGTTAACAAGACTTTAAGAAGCGTCACTACTTCTTCTCCTTCCAGTACCAGAAAAAGTTGTCAACTACAAAAATGATGAATGGGAAGGGTGGAATGTTTCTGAGTCCATCAAAATACAACTACAGTACCCCCATTTCTAGTTAACAAGACTTTAAGAAGCGTCACTACTTCTTCTCCTTCCAGTACCAGAAAAAGTTGTCAACTACAAAAATGATGAATGGGAAGGTTGGAATGTTTCTGAGTCCATCAAAATACAACTACAGTACTCCCATTTCTAGTTAACAAGACTTTAAGAAGCGTCACTACTTCTTCTCCTTCCAGTACCAGAAAAAGTTGTCAACTACAAAAATGATGAATGGGAAGGGTGGAATGTTTCTGAGTCCATCAAAATACAACTACAGTACCCCCATTTCTAGTTAACAAGACTTTAAGAAGCGTCACTACTTCTTCTCCTTCCAGTACCAAAAAAGTTCTCAACTACAAAAATGATGAATGGGAAGGTTGGAATGTTTCTGAGTCCATCAAAATACAACTACAGTACCCCCATTTCTAGTTAACAAGACTTTAAGAAGCGTCACTACTTCTTCTCCTTCCAGTACCAAAAAAGTTCTCAACTACAAAAATGATGAATGGGAAGGTTGGAATGTTTCTGAGTCCCTCAAAATACAACTACAGTACCCCCATTTCTAGTTAACAAGACTTTAAGAAGCGTCACTACTTCTTCTCCTTCCAGTACCAAAAAAGTTGTCAACTACAAAAATGATGAATGGGAAGGTTGGAATGTTTCTGAGTCCATCAAAATACAACTACAGTACCCCCATTTCTAGTTAACAAGACTTTAAGAAGCGTCACTACTTCTTCTCCTTCCAGTACCAAAAAAGTTCTCAACTACAAAAATGATGAATGGGAAGGTTGGAATGTTTCTGAGTCCCTCAAAATACAACTACAGTACCCCCATTTCTAGTTAACAAGACTTTAAGAAGCGTCACTACTTCTTCTCCTTCCAGTACCAAAAAAGTTGTCAACTACAAAAATGATGAATGGGAAGATTGGAATGTTTCTGAGTCAATCAAAATACAACTACAGTACCCCCATTTCTAGTTAACAAGACTTTAAGAAGCGTCACTACTTCTTCTCCTTCCAGTACCAAAAAAGTTGTCAACTACAAAAATGATGAATGGGAAGGTTGGAATGTTTCTGAGTCCCTCAAAATACAACTACAGTACCCCCATTTCTAGTTAACAAGACTTTAAGAAGCGTCACTACTTCTTTTCCTTCCAGTACCAAAAAAGTTGTCAACTACAAAAATGATGAATGGGAAGGTTGGAATGTTTCTGAGTCCATCAAAATACAACTACAGTACCCCCATTTCTAGTTAACAAGACTTTAAGAAGCGTCACTACTTCTTCTCCTTCCAGTACCAAAAAAGTTGTCAACTACAAAAATGATGAATGGGAAGGGTGGAATGTTTCTGAGTCCATCAAAATACAACTACAGTACCCCCATTTCTAGTTAACAAGACTTTAAGAAGCGTCACTACTTCTTCTCCTTCCAGTACCAAAAAAGTTCTCAACTACAAAAATGATGAATGGGAAGATTGGAATGTTTCTGAGTCAATCAAAATACAACTACAGTACCCCCATTCCTAGTTAACAAAACTTTAAGAAGCGTCACTACTTCTTCTCCTTCCAGTACCAAAAAAGTTCTCAACTACAAAAATGATGAATGGGAAGATTGGAGTGTTTCTGAGTCCCTCAAAATACAACTACAGTACCCCCATTTCTAGTTAACAAGACTTTAAGAAGCGTCACTACTTCTTCTCCTTCCAGTACCAGAAAAAGTTGTCAACTACAAAAATGATGAATGGGAAGTGTGGAATGTTTCTGAGTCCATC